>CM048745.1:265059746-266259746 GCA_026315105.1 Locusta migratoria | reverse complement strand
GGCCCCTGTTCGACAGCTTCGAGCCATCGCAGTGTGGCTCTCTCAGTATGATTTGCAGTTATGGTGCTCGACTCCTACGGAGCTGGCAACCCGTAATGTTGTGCTGCTGGTTGTCGAAGCTGCAGGCGTCGAGTACCGCGGCCGTAGCAGATACAAATTTTCGCAGTCCCCTACAAGACGCCACACACGCGTACCGCTGTCACAGGCACCGAGGCAGAAGCGACTGTTGGGACGTGAGCGGAAGACGCCCTGGGGAGTCATATCCCACCCTGCACGTTGTCCTCTGGTGATCTTCAACGGCAGCTGGAGTGGCCCAGCATTCTAAGTTGCTTTCCTGCGGAACGTGCTGTTGTTGGTCGTCGGAGGATCGAGTTCTCACCCAGTCATAGATGTGTGTGTTGTCTTTAGCTTAGGTTAGGATAGTTTAAGTAGTTTGTAGGCCGAGGAACTAATAACCAAACAACTCAAGTGTCATATATTTACAAACATTTGAACATTTTGATCTTCAAGGGAACATTGAAGAAAGCACGGAATACTGAAACCATCATTCAGTCCGTCTTGCTACCGTTAATGCATCAACATCGAGATATGCTTTCCCAACATGACAATGCTTGTTCACATATAGCTCGTATCATCCAGTGTGCTTTGCTAGGTGTAGTCAATTATACCCAGATCTGTCCCTCAATGAGGATGTTTGGGACAGGATAAAACGTCATCTTTCGCGGTTTGCATGAGCAACACAAAATCTGCACAACTGAAGCACCAGGTGAAAATTTAGTGGCAGGCCATTCAGCAAGACTACACATGGCACATCTACGTCTCCACGGGATAATTGCAGCTTGCATTGCTGCAAGAGGAGGGTATGCACGGTACGAACGTCGATACTGCACACGCTCTCCCGCGTCGGACGTTCGAATCTTCCCTCGGCCATGGATGCGGTTAGTTTCAAATGTTCAAATGTTTGTATAGTCTATGGGACTTAACAACGGGGTTATCAGTCCCTAAACTTACAAACTACTTATGAACTAACTAAGACTAAGGACGGCACAAATATCCATGCCCGAGGGGGGATTCGAACCTCCGAACGTAGTGGCCGTGCAGACCGTGACTGGAGCGCCTCAGTCTCCTCGGCCAACGCGGCTGGCCGTGGTTAGTTTAACTTAGTTTAAGTACTTTGTAAGCTACGCACTAATAACCACGCAGTTGAGTACGATAGAATTACAAACATTTGATCATTTGAACTGCACACGCTCTGGTGACTGTGCTACCTTGCATATGCCTCTGTCCAGGTGATTGTGTGTTACATACACCCTCAAGAATGTATCAATAAAATTTCACTCTGCTGGACGGACAAATTCATTATCTTCTTTCTTCATGTCCCTAGATTGTAATATGCAAATGGAACCGTGCATTTTTCGTTTTTTTTTTTTTTTTTTTTTTTAAATTGCGCAAAAGTTACGTGATATGTGAGTGGAATCGTCTTGGCAAGCCGTGATGGAGTGGCTGAGCGCTCTATGGCACCTTGCTGCGGAGAGAACGGTTGCTCGGCGTCGGACGTTCTACTCCTCCTTCCAGCATAGATGTTTTTGTTGTCCTCAGTATAAGTTAGTTTATAACCGATTAGTTTCTTAGATTTACAAACATTTGTATTTCCGTCTTGGCAAGCTGTAGTATACTGAATAGTGTTCATATCACTTTTTCTACTCTTGTATCCGATGACCTTTGTGAAGATCATACTTTATTATGGGACATTACTGTCCCTTGTGGCTGTGGTCGTGTGTTATACACACCCTTCTCTTATAGAGTAGAAGTAATGCTGAAGATTGCAAAACAAAACAAAATAAAAAATATAAAAAAATTAATGCTTGTAAATGTATAGGACCAAACTGATATGGGCATCGGTCCCTAGACTTAAGAACTACTGAAATTAACTTATGTTAAGAACAAAACAAACACACACACATCTGCACACGCCCGACTGTGTACTTGAACCTTGGACTGCGCAACTAGAACAAAATCATCGTCACTGTAATAAGAGGCTATAGAAAGGTCCCACAATTTAATAATGCGTGTACAAATAAATGACATGGAATACTTGCCTTTATACAATTACCGCAACCGAGAAGAGAGCTCTCGATTTCCTATGCTGTATCAATCGGCCTCGCGTCGATTTCCCGCCAGTCGTAGCATTTCGTTTGTAGTCCATAATTTGACAGAGTCAGCGCGGACTGCTGAAACAGTGGCGCCACACGGCGGCAACTTCCAGAAGCAGTGCTGTAAGTTCTGTCTTCATCCGCCAGGGGCACCACCGTACGGCGAATGGCGGTGTAGCCCGACAGCGGGCATTTGTAGCGGAGTCGTCTAGAAATACATGATCCGCCGAACATCTTTCTTCCGCGTCTGTCAGAATGATTTACTGCCTGCGCGCCGTTTCTCACGTCTGCATGATGAATCCATTTGAGTTGTACAAACGCAGTTCCAGCCGTTAAAACATTCGTCAAAACAGCTGAGCAAGGTAGCGAAGTTTCACTACTAATTGTTGACAAATGGTGAACGTATGTACTATGACCTTCATTTGTATATGTAAAACAGAAATGATATATTAACGCTGTTTCTTTCGAAGTGAACATATGTCTGCCTAAATCACTGCCTCACGTAAGCTTGATTACCTCTTTGAAAACGTAAAAATTCCCAAGAGAATATATTTTGGAGGACATTGTATTAACACCGACAGGAAAACGTTCTCGAATAAGGCCGAAAATTTAATACTAGTTCTGAACCCTGTTACACTAAATTCCCCGTGTGTTGATTATGAAAAATAAGCAGTACCGACCATTTTAATAAGTACAGAGCCGTAATTGTTGGTTTACTGTGACCATTGGCGAATACAGTATAAATTTTCGGGGGGAGGGGGTTGCAAATTAATGTAAAGCTTATTTTCAAAGTTTGCTGCTCATATTCAGAGGATAATTTGTGCTGAAACGCCTTTTACTTCATTGAGAGATACCTTTCTTATTGCTGACATTAAATCATTAAAAAAAGATAGCTATTTATAAAAAAACACTGGTACAAACTTCACACTAATACAGGAAAGTGTGATTGTCTACCAACGTGAAGTCACCCAATATTAATTAAAACTAGTGGACCCGCACTCTATCTTGATCAGTCACAGATTGGTATTATAGTAATGGAGAAAAGGCAGATGCAACTGTATATGTAAAAATAAGTAACAAATATTAAGCTCATTGTAAGAAAATTTATGTAATTAAATACAATATGATTAATTCTGAAACATAAAAATGAGATATTGATATTTTCATGTTTATTTTATTTTTTGAAAACTTGTTTATTTTACGAAACGTCTTCGAAAATAATGTTAGTAATTATATTGTGATCATCGTTTACTTTTGGCTGCATGTGTCTAGCACAATCATAAATATCACTGAATGAGCGAAATCGTGAAAATATTACATACAATTGTCCATGCAAAAATAAAAGGTTCTGGTAAATATAATCCTGCCCTTTAAAGCGTCTGAACTTGAGCTTTATTATGCAAATTGTCTTCTTATCATTTGGAAAGGCATGGTTGGATCAGAAGGTGTGAGGTTAATTCGGGGTATAGGCACAGTTTTATCGCAGTTAATGAATTTAGCTGTGATTATGTACTCGCCTAAGTGAGTCACCACTAATCTTGAATCTTGCTCCATTAATCAATACCTGATTAGCGTTAAGGTTACTAATTAACAAAATTTAGCATTTCTTGAAAATCAATAGATGTGGTGGTAAACTGGACGGGTTTAAAGAGTTCAGGAATATTACGGGGTAAAAATAAACATCTTTTGTTACTTCAAGTTGGACAGAATCATAAAGTCGACGTGTATAAACGAAATCGTATGATAAACTATGCTTTACATCGACATGTGTAATCATAATCGTGTGATAAACTAAGCTTCCATCAAAGGTCTTTGGCTTGCTTACAGAATCTAAACAACTGCAAGAGCTGTCGTTCATGTTAGTTAAACAGATTGTCAATAGATGGAACCTTCTACATTGCTTTTATATCGACCACGCAAACTTAGTTGATACTCGGCGCGGTGGCTGATGTCCTATTTACGATCGTTCGCCGGGTATCAAGTTGGATTATACGTACAGTATAATTTTTGTCAAAATAAAGATTTTTAAATCAATAACTTTCAACTGTTGTCGTGGTCTTCATTCCGGAGACGGGTTTGATGTACCTCTCCACCCTACTTTATCCTGAGCAAGCCTCTTCATCTCCACATAAGAACGGTAACCTACATCCATTTTCATTTGCTTACTATATTCATCTCTTGGTCTTCCTCTGCGATTTTTACCCCACACACTTTCCTCCAACGCTAATTCACTATACCTTAATGTCTAAGAATTTGTCCTACCAATCGATCCTTTGTTTTAGTGAAGGTATGCCAGAAATTCCTTTTCTCCTCAATTCTGTTTAGTACCTCCTCATTAGTTACGCGATCCACCCACCTAACCTTCAGCATTCTTCTGTAACACCACATTTCAAAAGCCCCAATCCTCTTCCTGTCCGCGCTGTTTATCGTCCACGTTTCACTCCCATACAAGGCAATACTCCACACATATGCCTTCAGAAAGGACATCTTAGGCATAAATCAATATTCGATGTTAACAAATTTCTCTTTTTCAAAAACGCTTTTCTTCCCATTGCCATTCTGCATTTTATACCCTCTGTACTGGCACCATCATATTTTACTGCCCAAGTAATAAAACTCATCTACCAGCTTCATTGTTTCTTACCCTAATCTAATTCCTTGAGCATCACTTGATTTTCTAAGACTGCATTCCATTACCCTTGTTTTGCTCTTGTTAATGTTATTCTTATACGCCCTTTCAATACACTATTCCGTTCAACTGATCCTCCAAGTCCTTTGCTGTCTCTGATAAAATTACTATGTCATTGGCAAAACGCAAGGTTTTTATTTCTTCACCGTGAACTTCAATTCATTCCTCAAATTTCTCCTCGCTTTCCTTTACAGCTTACTCACTGTACAAATTGAATATCATTGAAGAAAGGCTACAACCCTGTCTTACTCCCTTTCCAACCACTGCATCCCTTTCATGCCCTTTAACTGTGACAACTGCTATCTGGTTTTTGTACAAATTGTTCCTTATATTTTATTCCTGATGATTTCAGAATCTGAAACAGTGTATTGCAATCAACATTGTCAAAAGCTGTCTCCAAATCTACAAAAGCTAGAAATGTAGGTTTGCCTTTCCTTAATCTAAGAAAAGCCGTAAAGTGAGGATTGCCTCCGGCGTACCTACATTTCTCCTGAATCCAAACTGGTCTTCCTGAAGGTCGGCTTCTACCAGCTTTTTAATCCTTCTGAAAATAATTGGTGTTAAAATTTTGCAACCATGACTTATTAAACTGACGGTTCTGTAATTTTCACACCAGTCTGCACCTGATTTCTTCGGAATGAGGATTATTAATTTTTTCTTAACTTTAAACTATCTGTGTTTTTTTCGTCATTAGCCGAGAACGAAAGCTTGAAAATGATACCTCATCATTAATTTTGGATAAGTAATACGGGAGATATGGCGTACCCACAAAACAACACCGATGTGAAATAATATACATGATGATAATTGAGATACCGTACAGTCTTTTCTTTATATTCACTACTTTGGGTTGCGGAGGTAGGCCGCTGGCCCCCTTCCACCCTTATATACAGCACGTAATGTGTCAAAGACTGCTTTATGCATCAAAAACATCTTTTCTTTGTAGTCCTACTTAAAGGATCGTCCTCAATCGACACAGCGACAGAATCAGCAGACAGTCCCCACCCATTTCCACTAGTGAAATCATTTCATTGCTATAAATTAATATTTTTGTATTATCAGCTTAAGTACAGGAGATTCTCTACACAAACGTACAGGAAATTAAAGAACAAATGAAACATAAGAGTCCCATTTCCTTCACTTTCATGTGTTAGACAGTATTCTGAATCGAAGGTGAGCAATTAGTTCTCTGCATATTTGTTACATTCTGAGTCTTCGCCATTCGTTTGTCACGATGCTATCTGCAACCAGCGGGCTATTAGCTATGACGCTATTTTGTTACTCCCATATCTGCTCCATGACTACATTACCTCAAATGTTTCGAATGTTTGTATAGTTTATGGGACTTAACTACGGGGTCATCAGTCCCTAAACCTACCAACTACTTATGAACTACTTACGAACTAGGACGGCACAAATATCCATGCCCGAGTGGGGATTCGAACCCCCGACCGTAGTGGCCGCGCAGACCGTGACTGGAGCGCCTCAGTCTCCTCGGCCACCGCGGCCGGCCTACATTACCTAATTAATACGTTACTTCAATCAATTACAGCAGTAAACAGAATACGCTGCAAAAATTTTACGTGAATATTTTACACAATCTTTTTCAGTTTATAAATTGAGAAGTGGCAATTAGATGGCCGGGAGTACACAAACATGTATGAATGCTAACTGCCGTACGATCACTTGGAGTATCGGTAAGGGATTTGACCAGACTCTAAACATTACATTAGCTCTATTAAAATAGTTTGCGAAATCGTTCCCAAAGCTGAAAATATTTTAATGAACTCATCTAAAATATATGAAAAGACATTTTGAACCTGACATTTAGAAAACACGTCTGGTTAAAGTGTGATATATTTGTACCAATGAGGTACCTGAGAAGTGAATAAAATTATTTCTGTATTACATACAGTGTGTCTACGACCACCCGTCTGCCCGTACAATTGAGGGAGTATCTTGAAGTGAAACTGCAATACCTCCTACTAGCAAGTACACTATGCCGGATGGAGTAGTTTCATTTTCAATTTCCGATTCTATACCGAAAATTGGGAAGTTTTTGTTGGTAAAACATATGTCCTAAATCGTTATTATCTTGTTTTGAAAGCAGTTTCTGCTAAAATAATTCGTTCGCAGTATTCTTATCTTGCTTGATAGACTTTTTATTCATTTTTAGTTACTTTAATATGGAGGAATCCTTTCAACACTGTCCATCGTATACATCTAAGACTTGCGCACTGGTCACGTCATTAAACGAAGTATTTTAAATTAGATTTTCACCACTGTTAACCAACTATACCTTACGGCGCTCGGTACAAGCAGTTTCTACATCTACACTCACAGTTAATTGCATGGCAGAGTGTTCAGCGAACCGCTTTTATGATATTTCTCTTCAGTTCCATTTTCTAATAGCTCGCGGGAAAAAGGAACAACTAAATCTTTCCGTTTTGGATATGATTTCTTTAATTTTATATTGATGGTCATGTCTTCCTATGTAGGTAGGATGCTAACAAAATATGTACGCATTCCTAAGATTCATTATACAGTGTGAATCACCTAACACTTTCACGGCAAATATTGCGGAAACGGAAAGTGCGATTGATGTACGGTTTTCGCAGAATGGATTGGTAGTCAAGGACTCGTATTGTTAGCCAATGAACAGATTGTAAAAATACCTAGAAAGTGTATTTTTATGCAAACATACAATTTTTCAAATGGAACAATGGTTGTTTATGTCATGCACTGGAATTGGTGACACCAGCTGTGTACAAAGAATTTTGAACGACATTTTTATGACATTTAGTTTGGCAGCTACAACCATTCAAAGTTTTGGGGGCGGGGACTACGCCAGCGTAGCTGACTGGCTGGTGGTCATGAGACATTGGGTCGTGTCCCAGGGGCTAGCCACTCGGCCAGTCAGCTACGCTATCGCAGTCTCCGCCCCCGAAACTTTGAAGGGTTGAAACTGACAAACTAAATGCGATAAGAATGTCATTCAAAATTCTTTGTGCATACTTGGTGTCAAAGATTCCAGTGCATGATAGAAGCAACCATTGTTACATTTTAAAAAAAACTGTATGTTTGCATAAGAAATACACTAAGTAATATTACAATGTTTGTTGGCTAAAAATACGAGCCCCTGACTCCATTCTGTGAAAACCGCACATCAGTCGCACTTATCATTTCCGCAATATTTGCGGTGCAAGTTTTAGGTGATTCACCCTGTATATTGTACTTCATACCATGAAATGTTACTGTAAGTACCATAGAATTTTAACCAATGTAACACTAATTTATATACAAAACGAATAAATGGCTGTGTATAATTTTAAATTAAAGCTATGTTCTTTTATGAATGCAAAGGTGAAAAATGTAGTACAATAAATATAAAAATTGGCACATTAACTCCACCTATCAGCTAAAGTTTCTTTATCCTCCTCAGTCCTGTAAAAACAATTTTCAATATTTTAGCATTTTGTTTGCATTTTATTATTAATAATATTCCAAAAAGGCCTCAAAAATATTTTTAAAAATCCTGACTCTTTATTATCTACAAAAAACTCATATCGCGTATTGGGTACATCAGGACACTAAGTACCACAAACGACATTTTGTGATGCAATATTTCACCGTGCAGTTTACGTTAATATGTTTTTATTTATTTATGTAATTAATGTCCAATAAGTAAATCTATAAGTATGTCCGAATATCATTTCTTGGCATCCATGTCTTTCTATCCTTTGTCCTTTGACTCATTCCATCTCCTCCTTGTCTTGTATTTCCATCTTCTCGTCACCGCTCTCTCTCTCTCTCTCTCTCTCTCTCTCTCTCTCTCTCTCAACTCTTCAACTGTTTCTCCCCATCTCTATCTGACCATACTATCCTTCACCCCAACCTCCTCTCTGTTCATCTTCTCCTGTCCTACAGTCTATCCAACTTCTCATTCTCACTGCTCATCTCATCCAATTCTCTCAGTTGCCCTTGACATGTAGATCTGTGCTGGAAAACAGATCAATAAGACAGGTTAATACTATCACCGAACAGCACACTGGTTGTGCAGGGTAGCCTATATAGAGTGGGCTGCAAAACACATTTTTGCCCCTATCTCCGCTTTTATAACAGCTGGGGGATTATACGCATCACAGGGCTGATTCTTTTGTCGCAAGAAGTAGACGTGTACCAAATTTGATTGAAATCGATCTAGTATTTTCGGAGGACATGAAGAAGATACATACATTACGCATAGAGCCATTTTTATAACTTGTTGTTGTTATTATTGTGGTCTTCAGTCCGGAGATTGATTTCATGGAACTCCTCCCCAGCCGGCCGAGGGGATTGAGGCGCTTTAGTCACGGCCTGCACGGCCACTACGGTCGGGGGTTCGAATCCCCCCTCGGGCATGGATATTTGTGCCGTCCTAGTTCGTAAGTAGTTCATAAGTAGTTTGTAAGTTTAGGGACTGATGACCCCGTAGCTAAGTCTCATAAGATTATACAAAAAAGAAAAACTCCTCCCCAATGTCTCCTGTCAACACTCTTTCGCCTCTCTGTTCATCTGTTCTGTCTACTGAGTTGTTTTGTTTACTGATGCTTCGTGAACAAGATGAGAAGCCGCGGCCGGTGTGGGCTAGTTGGCGAATTACAATGTTGCCTCTTCGCCGCATAACGTGCACCCGCCCCTGGGTAAGCGAAGCGACCGCCCTGAAGCGATTCACCCACCCCTCGAGTATCTCAGGCTGGTGAACAGATGCGCGGCGGCCGGCGGGCAGCGCGTGTCGCATTAAGTCGCGCTGGCCAAACTGACGCCGCTGGCCGGCGGTAAATACGGCCCCGCCGCCATTTGCATATTGGCTGCTCAAATAATTTGCTTGCGCCGCGGCCGGCCATATCGGCTGCCGCTGTCGGCGATTGGTGCCGCAAGTAGGGGGGATAAATTCCGTAAACAGAGCGGCGCAGCCCAGCACAGCAAACACGCCGTCTGCCCGTCACGCTGGCCAGCAACTGCACGTTTCTCATACTGTGCGACACACCACTGCACCGTTCCCGCCCGTCTCTCCCCGCAACTAACGCACTGCAGAGTAACGTCCCGTTCGCAAGCAATGAGCCAGACCAATCATTAGACATATTACGCTGTGTACTACCGCCGAATCGTTTGTCGATGTTCCTTTATTGTTGGCTCAGTTTAGGTTACGGTAGTAACACTAAAAGTCGGTCTTTGTGATCGCTTTGTGACCGCACGAAATTTAAATGAAAATAACGGTTTACCCGTTCTCAATTTTAAAAGATTTGTTAGGAGAAACAGCGATCGTTAATGAAATCCTACGAGTGTTGGCCATAAAGTAAGGTTCCCAATTTTTATTCAAAATGAAAAACAAATTTATTTACATAACATATATTGAAAAACAGCTTAGAATATTTCCTATTTTTCGACATAATCGCCGTTAAGATTGATGCATGTTTGCATTCGGTGTACCATCTTCTTGATGCCTGGGTCGTAGAATTCTCCCGCCGCGCTGCGAAGTTAGCCTAGAACTTATTTCACATCCTCTCCAGTTGCGTAATGCGTCCCGCCTAGGTGTTTCTTCAATTCGGGGAAGGAATAATAGTTACTTGGGGCTAAATCTGGACTGTAGGGTGGATGTGTGACAATATCCCATTGAAAGTTGTCGATCAGTTCAGTTGTCACACGGGCGACATGCGGACGAGCGTTGTCTTGATGAAAACTCACTCCCTTCGTCAGCATGCCCCTCTTGTTCTGAATCGCTCGGCGAAGGTTCCTTAATGTTTCACAATAACGATCATCATTTATTGTTGTCCCAGTAGGTATAAATTCACACAACAGTAAACCCTTCCTGTCCCAAAACACACTCGCCATCACTTTGCCGGCAGACATTTGTTGCTTAAACTTACACTGCTTCGGTGACGATGGATGTTTCCACTGACGGGATTGTTCCTTCGTTTCCAGTGTCGAATAGTAGACCCAGGTCTCATCCTCAGTGACAATGGAGTCCAAAACTTCCTCTCCATGGCTTTCGTAGGCCTGGAGAAATTCGCGGAAGCGGAAGCCCCATCGCTAATGGCTGCCAAGCCTACACTGAACGTCGTAGACACCTCCAACTTGTGGCAGTGGAGAGAGGGGGAACCGAGCTGCATGACAGTGATGCCAGATCGCACTTAACCGCATTCCTCGCGACTGTAGCGCATTGGGAACCTTACTTTATCGACAACTCTCGAAAAACGAAGTCTTCGCCGAAATACTTTTTTCTTTTTATTTGACAGCAGGTTTCAGTCTGCTTGTGTCGGGCCCGCGGTCTTACAGCATAAAAATGGAGAACACTCTCTCGTATATATACAGGGTGAATCACCTAACACTTGCACCGTAAATATTGCGAAAACGTGAACTGCGATTGATGTGCGGTTTTCACAGAATGGATTGGTAGTCGGGGCTCGTATTTTTAGCCAACAAACTGATTTTAATATTACTTAGAAAGTGTATTTCTTATGCAAACATACTGTTTTGTTTTTTCAATGTAACGATGGTTGTTTCTATCATGCACTGGACACCAGCTGCGTACAAAGAATTTTGAATGACACTTTTATCGCGTTTAGTTTGGCAGCTACAACCATTCAAAGTTTTGGGGGCGGAGGGTACGACAGCGTAGCTGACTGGCTGGTGGTCATGAGACAAGGGGCCGTGCCCCAAGGGGCTAGCCACTCGGCCAGTCAGCTACGCTATCGTAACCTCCGCCCCTAAAACTTTGAACGTTTGTAGCTGCCAAACTAAACGTGATAAAAATGTCATTCGAAATTCTTTTTACATAGTTGGTGTAAAAAATTCCAGTGCATGATAGAAACAACCATTGTTCCATTTAAAAACTGTTTGCATAAAAAATACACTTTATAAGAAATATTACAATCTACTTGTTTGCTAAAAATATGAGCCCCTGACTATCAATCCATTCTGTGAAAACCGCACATCAATCGCACTTTCCGTTTCCGCAATATTTGCGGTCCAAGTGTTAGGTGATTCATCATGTATAGATGAAAAAAAAGTTCAAATGCTTGTAAAACTTATGGGACTTAACTGAGGGGTCATCAGTCCCTAAACTTACAAACCAATTATGAACTAACTTATACTAAACACATCACACCAATCGATAGCATAGTGGCTCAATAATGCTTGACATTAAAAGGCTTCAGCGCTGTTCCTAAAACGAACATTGGATATTTTTAGAAAACACCAAACCAGCATCACAAGTTTGCTATTCGAATGTGTGAAACCCCGAAATCTACAACCACGTATTGACGTAAAGAAAATAAATCCACGATTAAGACATATCTATTCTATGTAGACGCCTGTTACCTAAGTGATTTAATCAAAAACTCTCAGGATGCGAGACATTTTACGTGAAAGAAAGGAATACAAGGGAATGAAAAAAAAAAGGAAAAGAAAAAAAAAAACCAATGACAAATGAGAGGCCGTTTGGAAAAAAACATCAGTCTTCAGAATCTGTCAAGTGATGTAAAATCCGCCTCGTACATGATTGTAAATAACATTATCAGTGACGATTAAAGAGTATATTCCATTGGTAAAAGTGAAACTCACCTCTGTTCTAAACACAAACTAGCAGATACGCTTCTACCTAGAGGTACCTGTGGTGGCAACTAATTTACAGGCCCCAAACAATGTGCTACCAAGTACTGTAACAAAAAAATGCAATACACTGGCTAATTGGCAAATATATCAGCTACTGATTGACAACTTAGGCGTTGACAACATACAGAATTCAAGGCAAACATATGAACACAACACAATCAAAAAATACAGTAATCACAAAAATAAATAATCGAATATGCTGAAAGTTGCTTTCGAAAGGACAGGTGTTGGTTAAATAACACATGAAAAGTCCCTCAATTGCCGCCACCGGAAGTAAAGAATTCTGCAGGAAATCACAACAGAGACTGCTTTTAACTTCATTTCAATTTATACGTCAACGTACTAAATTGATGTCACAGAAGTATTTTAAACTGTGTTACAAAATTCAAGTATGTTATACAGTGCACATGTTGAAGGAACTCCTTTTACTGAAAGGCAACAAGGGAAACAGACAATAATAATAGCAAAGTCTAATTCCCGAAAGAACTACCAGCAGTAAGAAAATTAGAGTTGACAAAGGGATGAAATGTTTTAACATAAACACTCATGAAAAAAGATAAAATAATTAAAAAAAGGAGAGAGACAAGCTTTTTTTTTTTTACAGTTATGAGGATCGCAAGGAGAGCGCAAGGACAGGCTAGAAGGGTGATGGGAAGCCCGAAAAAATGAAATAAAATAGAAAAGTGGTCTCGGGGTAGGACGCGCGACTGCAAACCGAGAGGTTGCGTGTCCGAAACCCGGTCGGACCTCGAATTTTTTTAGTCTGCGTGTTAACCAAGCCTTCAGCTCTCAAATATGTGATGAGTCGCCAGAAACGACACGAGTTCCGCATCCCACGTTATGCTGTAGGTCCCGTTTTCCCGGTTGGATAACTGGTGTAGGTTAAGAACACGGAAGTCGCCGAAGTGACGTCCAATTGAAAGACTTGCACCACACCAATGAGCCACACGAAATTATTATTATTAGTCTGTTTGTGAGACCATCTGCAATACAGTAATATTAAAAATATTAAGAGGGATATACAGTGAACGATATTATACGGACTGTTGACCCCATAGTTAAGTGCCTTAAGCTTAACAAACAATAAGAGTGTCTGAAACCCGTTTAGGGGGAAAAATTAGGTAGTGGCGGCTTCCGAACAACTGACCTTTAGCGTCGCAGTCCAACGCATTGCCCTTTACGCTACGGCTAATAGTTTGGAGTTGTGTTCTTTAATCTCATACTATTGATTGCCGTTGTTAACTGATGCTAATATGGCATTTGTAGACACTAGATTATCATTTATCGTACGAAGAACGACGTGTTTTTGTTAATTCTTCAGTGCACCATTGCTTTGAAATGACAACATGTAAGTTACAATTAGAAAATCATTAAATACCCAACGCAAGGTGGCGTATGCCACAGAGAGTTGTGGGTGAGGAATGTCACGTGACATATGCGAACGGCTGGTTTTCGTTAATTCAATGGAGGGTATCAAATCTCCATCTGCCAGACATCGTCAAATCGCCGTTATTTTTGCAAAAATCTCTGCAACGATGCAAGATATGACAGAAAAAAAAAACCATAATAGAGCGAAGTTGGGGAGAATTTTCCCTCTACCAATTAGAGTATTCAATTTTCGGGTCAGATGAACGATACATTTGCAATTGCAATTATATTACAAACATCTTTTTTTATTACTACGGTATGTTTTGTCCGAAAAATTTGAAAAAAAAAGGATGTTCTGGTCTCTGGCGGCATAAAATTATGTCTGTAAAATGAGGTGCTGATCGGTTGAACGGTTCGTCTTAAAAACAGATGAATGGCTCAGCCGTTATTTTCATTTAAAGTTCGAGCTGACAATATTATACTAACTTCTCTAACAATAAACTAATGACAAAGTGAAATGCCTTACCATGGCAGCCGCCTGTGGTGAGGAATCGTTGTCAATGGAAATCGACTGCTGAACACTTTTTTATTTATTTTTTCCAGTTTTCATCTTGTAGGGGCAGGCTGGCAGCAGCGTGAACTGCGTTTTCCTGGTAGTCATACACCCAACTGGTAATCGAGCCCAACATTGCTTAACGTCGGGGATCGAAAACTGGCTGATTCAGCATCGTATGGCCGTTGACGAAACACTGCCGTTGCGACCGCATTTCTTCTCTGGATGAGCCATGCTTGCATTTTATTACGTTTTTATTATCTAGGAAGCATTTACTATAACTTTCAGTGGGTGTTCGTGTGTCTTCAGATGTGCGAGATAAGTGTAGAGAATTATGTAACTTCCAGGTTGCAATTACAGTCTGTCGAGAAACGCCACGAGCCGCTTGAAGCCATCCCTTATATCATTTATTCTCTCCGAGTCGCGAATAAGTGGGTTCGTCGCCCTTCTGGAGTGTGCATAGAGCTTTCCAGCTTACGTCTTGAAGCGACGCAGGAGCTCCATTTCATATGCAGCGTCATGCAGGTAGTCGGCTGGAAGGTTCACTGGCACGTGAAACACTTGTCTTAGTATTTTTGGAAACATTTTTGTTTCACTTCTGGGGAACAGCAATCTTATTTAAATTTATATATAAAAACCAGTCTCGAGTGCAGAAAAAGGAGTGACGCACTAGAAGGCTCCAAGTTTCCTGCCAGCTCCACAACATCAATGGAGCTTAATTTCCTGTAGATGGTCTAAAATAAGACCGAAACTAGTCGAAAAAAAATGTTTGCACTCTAGACTGTTCTTTACATATAAACTTGTCTTAGTGCCCTGTTTTGCAGTGTCTGGAACGTATTTTAATCAGGAAATTAAACGATTCACGTGTTGCCGGCCGCCGTGGCCGAGGAGACTGAGGCGCTCCAGTCACGGTCAGCACGGCCACTACGGTCGGGGATTCGAATCCCCCCTCGGGAATGGATATTTGTGCCGTCCTAGTTCGTAAGTAGTTCATAAGTAGTTTGTACGTTTAGGGACTGATGACCCCGTAGTTAAGTCCCATAGATTTTACGAACATTTGAACATTTGATTCACGTGTTTCTATAATCTAAATAAGTTAATATCATTAGACTATATCAAGGACCGGAGTAGTTGTGGTATTGCGTATGTGCTTTCTTTACACAAAACTGATTGTAAATGATAAGGGTGGCGCTTCTATTAACAGTACAAAATAAATTTCAGTTTCTACACACGAATAATTAATAAACTAAGAGTCTAGCCTGACATTCAAAATATGAATGTGTTTGTGATTCGTAGAATCCCTGTGACGAAAAGTCAAATGTAACTGTCTGATTCCATACATGAGGATACTCGAGGGAGCAATCGAAAGTTTCTCCTTGAAACGATTGTACTGTGTACAATATTTTGAGTTCTTCTAAATCAGTGTGGAAAAAAGGTTCATTTCGACGTGTAGCCAATGGAAAATTAAAAGATATTCTCTTTAAATGAAAATATGGAAAAATATGTAACGTCTCTGAAGCTTGTGTGCGAGAGGTTTTGTCCCAAGTTAGGTCTTTGTTATTTAACACTGAATTGAGGTGAATGTGAAGCACAACAAGGACTAAATTTATCTTTTCCGTGAATTAACCTCAAAATCACATGAAAGACTACATCAAAATTTATTCAATTATTTTTCAATATTTAATCGCGAGGTGTAATTATGCACAACAACTTGGAAGTATATGGTGCACCATTCTGACGCCACAATACCACTGAATTTTCACTTTAAAAATCTGTAATGAAATCTATCAACAGAAGTGTGTCACGATGACCAAAGAATCTCCTAACATAAAGGTTTTATGAATTTTTCACGGACCTGGACTTTCCTTCCTTTCTGTCGAAAGCGATTCTGCCTGGAGCAACATCAACAGGCGAAGGCACTGTTACTTTATTTTACATAAATCAGTACAGGCAAAGATGAAACTGGGCGAACTACCACCGCAAGACAGGTGATAATATTTTAACATAGAAAGGTAATTAAAATATGGAAAATACATTAAAATACTTTAAAGAGGTAAGAGTTAAAAAAAGAGTGTGTTTGACGAATTTTTAAATATGAAATAATTTTCGCTTTGTGTTAAAATACGGTCAGAGACAATATTCCTGTTGAGTGCACAGGTATTATCACAGTACAAAACTCGTAATCGTATCGTCTATCAACGTTTTAAGTCCAGTAAAGGTTCACAACCTAATTTGTTCAGAAGGTATTTATTACGATTAAATTGGGTTGCTCGGCGTAGAATTTCGGGTGCGTTTTTTTCAGATTTCAGACATTTTATTATATTCAAATCTATACGTGAGTTGTGCATTGTAGAAGACTACGTATTACGTATCCTTAAATTGCAGGGAATCTTAAGCGGGTCGTAAAATAATCCAGTGCGTTATTTTTTTCCTTCTTCTCGTATGGGGCAACTAATGACGATCGTTCGTTGTTCTGTTCTTCGTTTCCAGTTACCTTCCTGGAGCTGACCTCTAAGTATTTTCTCTTCGCCATCTTGAAAACAGCATTCAGCATGCAGTTAAAATTTCTATTCCTACTCGTCATTGTAAACAAGAGTGGGAAAAAAGTGGTTTAAACTGAAAATGCTTGTAAACATTTCATTAGACTTCGTGATGGTGGTGGTGGCGGCTGGTGCAGCAACAGTGGTGAATAATTAAATAATTCGCAGTCTCTGTTGTAATATTCTTTATTATATCCAATAATGGGTTTCGCGCTGTTAGCATATCATGAGACTGGAAACAGACAAATGTTTTATTACAGTCCGTGTACACTCTGCAAGGCACGTAAATGTGATTTGCAGAGTATCCCATGTAGATGTAGACGTAGATACCTGGCGAACAGCGAATCTGATTTGGCTAAGATGAATTTGAAATAATTTTGGCTTTGTGTTAAAATATGGTCAGAGAGAATATTAGAATATTACATGTTGAGTACTTGCTGCAAAATATAACCTAATGTCTTGCAGTGAGATTCACCTAGATTGGGGACACTACTTGGCTTGAAATAAAATTAAAACCATAAAATATTTTAGTTTTACGGAAATCTAGAACAAATTCAATGCATTAAAGATCAAATTCTACAGGAATAATCAATTCACAAGAGAAAGAATTTAAGTGTTACAGAGAACTGAATTGCTACTACAGCTACAGTTAGAGCGCCAGCACATACCTTAAAAATGTAAATCTCCTCAAGAACAGTCTCGCGAAATTTTCCATTTCCTATCGTACAAAATATTTATGTAATCATAAGATAAATTCCAAAATCATTCTTACACTAGCTGGAAACCCGGCGTTGCCCGGGTACTTATTTATTTAATCGATCCTTGAGTTAGTACTTTTCCTATCTACTCTCTGTCTGACCATGACCTTTTTTCTACAACAAAAAAAAAAAAAAAAAAAAAAAAAAAAAAAAAAAAAAAAAAAAAAAAAAAAAAAAATTACATTTATCAGAGAATATATAAGAAATAACTCGTTACGAAGAATCCAATCACGAAATTCAACAGTAATGATTGTAATAATATCGCAGATCGAACACTTGATGTAATGCGCGAAACGACAAATCGTTTTTTAAAGAGATGTATTAAAAGAAATTTCTTATTACTGTGTTATTTATTTATTCTTCTATTTCCTTATTCGTATGCTTATCCTCACAGAAAAGCAACTGAAGACATTGTAGCACGCATAGACCAAAGATATGGTCTGTGGCATCACGTTTCGCTGTATGTAACCTCCTTGCTATAAAGTCACAAACGTCATCGCTGGCCTTCAGTCCGCTTTTTATAATTTGACGGCTTTCAACCACCATATCTTCCACCTCCTTATAGCTATCGGCATGGAACTGCTAAGGTGTACAACGGGAGACATCGGACAACAATTACACACAGACCATTCGTTTGCGTTCTGTAGTTTTCGCTGCAGAGCGAAATATTAACACACACAAACGTAGAATTTTATATACACCGATAACTTTCCATCCCAATATACTCCATCCTTTTATTATTATCAACCTCCAAGCAACAATGCAGCCAATAAAACCATTTTCAAAGAGTAAATATAATTTTCCGCATTTCGCGTTATATTCTTCAAATTATTTCGCTATAAAACCTTCCCAGGTATAAATTAGTAACTCTGCGTCTTGTCGTTCGGACGTGATAAGCGTACACGAACAGACATTCACTTTAATATATATATATATATATATATATATATATATATATATATATATATATATATAACCTATCGCCATAAAACCGTGCCTAAAGCCTTCCCCGGGTAGACATTGGTAATTGTACAAATTTTTAGCTCTTTATGTGTTGTGATTCAGACGTGATAAGCGTACACCGAACAGACATTCACATTTATAGATATAGATTACACTTCAACAATCTTTCCCGTCATAAAGAATACAACATGTTCTTGCTTGCCACGAGTCGACGACTCTTTCCCGCAGCTAAGCGAAAGGAGCCTACAGTCGCTCTCCCGTAATCAGAGATCACGCTAACCGCGTGAAACACAGATGAAATACGTATAAGGAATGCATAGATCTTGCAAATTAATCCTTTATTCGTTGCTCTCAATCAACATCAAAATTGCGCTTGCGGTGGCCGAGGGGACTGCGGCGCGCCAGTGACGGTCTGTACGGCCACTACGGTCGGGGGTTCGAATCCCCCCTCGGGCATGGATATTTGTGCCGTCCTTAGTAGTAGGTTGTTCATAAGTAGTTTGTAAGTTTATGGACTGATGACCCCGTAGTTAAGTCCCATAAGCTCTACAAACACTTGAACGTTTGAGCATTTGAACATTTGCACTTTGAGGGCAGAGAAGTACGAAGGCGTGGAGACCATATGTAATCACAGGGCTGTTGTATTTGATTGCGTGCAGTTGTCATCGCCGGGTTCAAAATTTTATCAAGAATAAGACCATCACGCCGATTTCTCGGACGTGATGATTCATCCTAAAACTTGGCGGTACTCTGGGACATAGTGTCTTTCGTAAGCCGACACACATGGATTTGTATCTGCGAGCAGTCAGCTGTCATCATCAAATGTTCAAATGTTTGTAGATGGTGGTCATTAGTCCCTAAGCTTACCAACTACTTACACTAACTTAAAGTAACTTGTGCTAAGGACAACACAAAAATACATGCCCGAGGGAGGAATCGAACCCCCGACGGCGAATGACCGCGCGCCCCGCAGCTGGACGCCCTAGTGCTTACGGCTGGCCGGCCGCGGTGGCCGAGGGGACTGAGGCGCTCCAGTCACGGTCTGCACGGCCACTACGGTCGGGGGTTCGAATTCCCCCTCGGGCATGGATATTTGTGCCGTCCTTAGTCTTAGTTAGTTCATAAGTAGTTTGTTAGTTTAGGGACTGATGACCCCGTAGTTAAGTCCCATAGACTTCACAAACATTTGAACATTTAGCTTACGGCTGTTCTGCCGCGGCTGTCATCATTCTTCGCAAACTAATAGTATCTTTAATACATTTGTACAAAGTGTACGTATGCTTTCTGCCAAGGCCCATCTACATCAAGAACTTCAGCAACTGGATAAAGTATTTCAACAAAATGGATATCCACTGTGGAAGATCCGTAAAGCCTTAAAATTCAAACCTAAAATAAGTTACACCGGATAAACCACAAGAAAAAAAGTTTAAATCAATTACGTTTTCACCATATATCGGCACTTTATCCTCAAAAATTGGCCGCATACTGTCCAAATACAGCGTCGAAGTTATTTTCCTGCTAGCGCCATGACACCCGCGCTTGTCAGATGTGAAGAATGTATTTGCTTTTGCGAAAGGCGAGTGTGTGTGAAATTCGATGTCAATGTGAAAGTTTATACAATAGATGCACTTTGCGCATAGTTCGTGAATGATGTGCGGAACATCGATGTACACCCGCTTTTGTACAACCCGTTAAATGAACACTTGATGAACATTGTATTCAAACAGGCTATTATATGATTAACGTCTGGGATTTATATTCGGCTGGCGTGTAATTTAATTAATCAGGATGATCATTTTAGTCTTGATAAAATTTGGAATCCGGCACTCACAATTTTACGCAATTAAAGTCAACGGCATTGTGATTACATATCCTCTCCACAGATGGAATTACGGCTTCGTGATTCTCTGCCGTCACCGTTAACCAGAGAACATTACAACCTTATACATCTTTGCCGTCGATTTGCTTCGCTTACGTACTGTGTAGGGTGGACGGGAACACTCTGTGCACAATGTAGCAGTTTTCAGTATAACTACGTTGATGGCTGAAACATATACTGCCAAAATAACAAAAGCAAATAAATGGGTACGGTTGAATACCAGTAATTTTATTTATTATGAATACGGCAGAGAAAATATGAATGTTCAAGACACTGTACCATCCACACTGTTTTTAATTCAGAACAAAATTGACCTCAAAATAATTTCTGTAATAGAATTGTCCCATTAGTAACTTAAAAATTTGCTCATTAAATGTTTTTGTTGCTGTTAGGTGAATAGGAAGCCTGGTATCGTGGTATCGTGATATCTTGTTAACGTACATAATATCTGACAATACATCAGTACCTACACATACAGCTCTATAATTAGAATATGAAGTCTGTATTTTCATGGGTCTGTAATGATGTATCGATAATTAATTCTGATATATCATAGGCCGATAGTGATATTTTTTAAATATCCGTTTAGCGGATTCCCGGTATTTTAAAAATTATCAACAGCGCTAGCATAAAGCAAATAGTTATGTAATCTACTGCAACGAGATCTGAGAGCGATTTTTTAAGGAGTTGTACTAGTCATTAGACAGGATTTTTGCTATGACGTGAATAGTAGATTATAGTCTCTTCTTTGGTACAAGGAAAACTATTTCGAATAAAAAAGGGTGTTGTGATTTAAAGCGCATAATGGTATAGGGAAGAACCGAGCTTTGTCTAAAATTCACTATACCTATTTCTTTAAAACAAATCACATTTATTGAATGCCCTGCTGGAGTTCTTATCTCCTTTTATACGCAATTATGACGCAATAATATGCGCCTCACAAATGTAAGTAACCACCTTTATGCAAGTGAAACTTGTTTGTAGAGTGAAAATGTACGAAAAGCTCAGCCTGAAAACTATTTGAGGCTATTTCGGCTGTACCGAGAGATGGTTGTTGAGAAAAGTGTCGGTACCTTGCGCTGTTTCCGATGTAATTAGCATTGAAATTAGCCAATTACGCCGTTACGCGTGAAAATTTAAGCTATACGGCAGAGGCGATGTTGCTAAACCTATTCTTAGCTTCATTCGCTGAAAACAAACAGAGAAAGACTGGTATCCCATGGGGCTTCAGCGCCGTTGGCTCGCGTAAGAAAATTGCTACAGTCCAATTTTTTTAACCACTCTCTTGTGGAATTCTGGGTATCCAAACGAAGATTAATAGAAGTAATTTCATTGTGTGGGACCGCGGCTGACTGATGAATTGTATGTAATATACCAAGAACCATTTCTTTGGTAGCCTAAATAAATTTTAATACAAACAACGGCTGTCAACATACGATTTCAAAATAACACGAAGAACACGTTTGCCGACATCTCCGCAACGTCCCGATTTTCTAACTTCAAGCATATTCGATTCTGGATTGATGCAACGAAGCAGAATTTTTTTGAAACGATTATTTTTCAGTAGAACTTACCCTCTGGGAGATCAGCGCAGGTTGACGGTGTTAATGATGAAACACTTTTAATAAATTAATTTTCTGAATAAAATATTTTTCCATAGAAGATATTTATAGACTGGTCTTTTATTACAATGTTCGTACCGAGCAAGGTGGCGCAGTGGTAACGCACTGGACGCGCATTCGGGAGGATGGTGGTTCAAATCCACCTCCGGCCAACCACATTTAGGTTTTCCGTGATTTCCCTAAATCACTCCAGGCATATGCTGGGATCGTTCCTTTCAAAGAGCACGGCCGATTTCCTTCCTCATCCTAACCCAAAAACTTCGAGCGTTAGCTCCGTCTCTAATGGCCAAGCTGTCGACGGGACGTTAAACCCTTAGCATCAATCCATCCATACTATTACAATGTTCGTATATAAAATTTTATTTTCAAATTATTAGAGTTTTCTGTTAATTTTGGACAGTATTGCAAAACTGTCATCTTGCCCCAGTACTGTTTGAGCAGTCGTTGTGCCAGCATTTAAAGCACTTGCATCACTGCATCCAGTTTTATGATGGAAGGTCTTCATACATCCCATTACATCCAGGACACTGATCTACACTTTCTTCAGAACCATTCATTGGTTTATGTTGTCGAAATTGGTTTTTTTCTTCATATCACAAGAGGAAAACGTTAGTTCTTCAGTAAAATGTTCAAATGTTTGTATAGCTTATGGGACTTAACTATGGGGTCATCAGCCCCTAAACTTACAAACTACTTATGAACTAGCTAACACTAAGGACGGCACAAATATCCATGCCCGAGAGGGGATTCGAACCCCCGATCGTAGTGACCGCGCAGACTGTGACTGACGCGCCTCAGTCCCCTCAGCCACCGCGGCCGGCTCTCAGTAAACTTTTATTTCTTGCAACCCGAGCCTGTCGTTTTTGTTGTTGTAGAAATTCTTGTTCCATCTTCTGCCCTTCTTTCTATTGCATAGGCCTACTTTCATAGGCGTGGTTGTTAAAACATTTGAGCAGTGTTAATGAGTTCTACGTTTTCTCATGTTTGGTTTTACTTTTGCCGATAGTTTAAAATAAAAAATACTTCTGTATAATATTGGTTTATCCGGACGGGCGGTTATTGAAGGTACCGCTTCCTCATCCAACGTTTCTGAAGACTAGACAATAGGTTCCTCACTCTGAACTGCTGGATTTTCATGTTCAGTATATCTGTAGCAAGAGCATGGTTTGTGACGTCTGCTGCAGCAAAATGGTGATCATTAATCACTAGGGGATCATAAGACAGGATTGAATATTTTCTGAACCCCTCATCTGCATTGCATACGGTGGCTGGTTTGAAATAGACAGGACTTAGTTGCTCATCAACATTTCTGTCAGTAATAGCCTGCCCTGGCAGAATGACCATAGTTATCACAAGATAGGCTATAGTAGCTCTTCAAAGGTCCAAAAAAGGTAAACATCCAGAGGTGTAGGTAATTGGAAGTGATAGGTGGAAATTAACCACATCTATATGGTGGTTCCTACAAAATTTGCTAGCCTCCAGCTTTGTGTGTAATTTATGATTATCAACCTGCAACAAAACAGGTAATTCAAAAGTCTGCTTAGCAGAATTAAAATGATTAAAAAACATCACAAATCTATCTGCATCGCACTATCCATTTTTACTACACTGTCCCATTGATCCTGTTGTGCTCCGTCCACAAGTAAAGAAATAAAAAAAACTGTGGCAGAAAAACACAGTAGTCTATTGAAAAAAAAAATTGTGGTAGCATTCTTTCCTCTCTCTCTCTCTCTCTCCCCTCTCTCTCTCTCTCTCTCTCTCTCTCTCTCTCTCTCTCTCTCTCTCTTTCTTTCTGCTGACTCAATTATGTAAACTCTCGAATTGGCTGTGTCTGAAATGACTTTTGATAACTAATTAGGCACAGTCGATAGTCCAGGTTTATCTGCACAGTAATTTTATATTTTTCTCGGACTTCTTTCAAAATTGAGGGGAACTTGTCAACACTGAGCCTGTTAAAACCCATTCCTCAAGCAATCGATGTTGTCTTTGCCTTCAGCACATTGAATTTAAATTCTTTCATGAAATTTCTTAACCAGTCATAACCTGTCAACAGGCTTGAATGGATGGGATATCCCCCATTTCTCTGCGTCATCAAAGACAGACCTTGCTGCTTCGTCATTCCATTGTTGTCAAATAGTCCTATAGACATATTAGCTGGTGTGCAGTAAATACTTCTCGCAATCGTCCATCATGAATAGAACGTTTCTATATAAATCTCTTTTATTTATTTAAAGCAGAGTGTCGGTATGTTTATGTTTTTTTGTGAACGTATTTTATACAAATTTACAGCGTTCTTCCAATGTTTATGATAGTTTGCACACGTAACCTTCAGTCCATAGGACGGTCGTCGTAAGTGTAAGGATGTCGTACAACATATTGTTTACGAGATATGACGTCATAAACAATGAGATACGTGAATAACTGCTGCATGAAACGACATTGTTGCACATTTCCTCCTAAACCACTGGACCGATTTCAACCAAATTTGGCGCACACATTCCTTACCGTGAGGGAAAAATGCTGTCGGCATAAGAAGCACATACGGCACATGGTTCAGGAGATATAACGTCATAAACAATATACTTGCAAGAAACTGCCACATAATGCGATACTTTATTCACACACTGTATGAAATGACAGTACTTAGCGACTTGCAACACACTTTAAACATAATTTTAAACCTTTATTGAACTATTTATCGCTGACAACCATAAAAAAATTATGAAATGAAAAAAGTTTCTCTCATTACTTTTCCGCCGATCATGGACTGAAACTACGGCATTCGGTATGACGTTACAATTTATAATTTCTACACTAGAAATTGTAGTCGCAGGAAATTTTACGGACAGTATACGCACATATAGCTGAATGTACCTTCGAAATTGTATCACAGTACAACACTTAATTAATGAGGTAAACTGTAAACTGTAACGTTCATGGAAAACCGCCCCATAACGAACCAATTTTTAATAGATTCTACATATCTACATGGGATACTCTGCAAATCACATTTAAGTGTCTGGCACTTCTTTACTACTAATTGTATTCGCATCTGATTTTACTGGTACACAGCACCTACACAAATGAATATATACCTGAAAAATAATACAGTTGTACAACATATAACTCAATAAATATGAGATTGTGCGAATTTTATATAATATTTGTATATCGATTGCTGTCTTTCGTTGTTTGGATACAGCACGTAGAATTTTGTACATTATGCGTGCAAGCTTATTTCTTATATATTCTCCGATAAATATAACATATTTTTAGAAAAAAAGGAGACGGGCAGAGAGAGAGAGAAAAGGATAGGAGAAGTACTAAATCAAGGCAGGAATAAATAAATAAATACATGGGCAACGCCGGGTTTTTAGTTAGTTACACATATATTAGCGACCTGACCTCAGGTTACATAGTCTCCGATATTGTGTTATGTTGTGATATATATTACAGGATCTAGATCCTACATGAATATGACAGACACACACACACACACACACACACACACACACACACACACACACACACACACAAAAGTTTGACGAATATATGTGCGTACCAAACAAGCGTTAAATTCTTACACCTCTTTTCTTCAAATGGCAACCTAGCGTTGCTTCAGGAATATCGTAAACGTTTGCTACACCCGAACAGGTCTTCCTTTTTTTTCTTTGACATCTATTATTACTGCAACAGCCAAAGCATTTCGGCCCCATTCGCCCCTGGAGGACTTCTCGAAGTTCTCACCACTTCTGGATCATAATGTGTCATTAATTAGTGAAATAGTACACTTTCAACAGGTTAAAAGATACTACGAGAGTCATTAAAGTTAATACTATTACACGACATACTAAGAAAGGCAGTCAAAAACTGAAATATACAGCACAGATGATCTGGGACAAGATGAAGAGGTCTTAAACTTCTCCCAACCGACTTCCCCCGAAAGAATAACTTAGAAAATTTCCATTATTACGACAGTTGGAAACAAGGGTGATATAAAAATATGCAGTCTTTATGAAAAGTACGTCGTTTAAGTTGCTCATATGTCACGAAATATAAAACAATATCATACCCGTTACCTACGAAGTGTTAACTGAGCGATGTAGAAAATTTTCGATCAGAGTACAGCAAGGAACGATACTACACGAGCGGCGTCAATGCACTATAGTTCATTCATAGTCGTGTGGGGCGTTAGTAGTATGCATGCAGTGCTGCGACTTAGAAATGAGAATTTAAACTACGTCATAATTCAGCTTACCCCACTCGTCAGATTGCCGCACACTCCCTACGCAAAAATTTACAGAAATTGCATTAAAAACCCATGTAAAGGAAGCGTATCTAGCATGGTATTAATTACATGAATATACTGTACTAATAAATTAATTTACGAATTCCACGTGTAGTTCATATATGATGAACTATCAGTCGAACTGTGATACATATTTGAATGTACATTGAGTGATTTATGTGCATACTGTCTGTAAAATAAATTTTTAGTGCAATTAGTAGTGTAGAAGTAACAAACTGTAACGATATACCGAATGGTAGGGTTTCACTAAATGAAGAGCAGAATAGTTTCAGTTTTCGCATCATCTGTCTCTGACAGCAAACTGATTTCCAATATAACTTGTTAGGCCACTTATTTGAAAGTGGTCGACAATTTATTACTTTTTAATGCGCATTGTTTAATGCTGTTAGTTTTGTCTACTTACTCTGATACTTCATTCGCATACCGGCTTGAATCGTTCTGCCAATTTTAAACAGCATTTACTGAGTGTTTTCAGACTCTAACGATGGCAAATTAGCTACAGACCAGCTATTTATGTCCGTGACAATTTAATTAATAACTCGTTCTCTACGAAAATGACCATCATTTTTCACCGAGCTGCTAGGCTCATTTTCCACACGATTTCACATCCACCCGAGATCGCCGTTGTTCAGTAACACTGGCGATGCCAGAGTAGTCATTCGCTGTACTACAGTGTGTTCTGTGCAAACTGTAATACGAGTGAGGCAACTGATTAAGACACACGTATTGTCACCAAAAGGTTCAACCATTGAATCACGGTTTATCCGTACCATTCATAAGATTGTGGTCCACTTTATGTTTCTAACACTAAAAGAGGGCCGTTTGTGACGGTATTTTGAAAGCTCGAAATGTAATTGTAAATAACACCTTAGTCGAAATCTGATTAAACATATTGGTAAAAGAGAAAATTTTCTACACCTTTGTTGCCTTATGTTTTCCCATATCTCGCACCGTTTCAAAGATATTTACAAAAGCAATGCCCATTTGACACTGTCTTTCTGGCTGTAACGTGTTCCCAGCTTTTTCTTCGCGCCGTTCAACCGATCGGCACAAAATTTTACAGACGTGTTTGCTGGCGGCTACAACTTCTCTAATGGGCCGTACTGTGCCCCATCGGCTAGTATGCATCCAACTGAAAAAATTTTCAAGTAAAATATTTTCAATATTTAATATCGAGCAACTTTTGTTTGAAAATTTACCGTTATTTTCATTGTGAAAGTTGGTAGATACGTCTAAAGATGTAATTATTTGTATGGATCTAACGTAGGGTGACCAGATACAAATTATAAGTCTGAATGAAGCCTCATTTAATGTAACGTTTTGTAAATATTTTATGAGAAAGATCGATTTGAGTTCAAATATTTGGTCAAAACTACAGCTTAATGCTTCACCATACGTTTCTGGTTACTCTCACTTAAAACAGCGTAAAAATACATTGCAATAATCATGGCGTAAATATTTCATTGTTGTCACATGCAAACAAAATGTGTGAATTTATACAACGACATCTTTCACTAGGGCGACAGCTATTATTTTGTACATAGGTTACACTCCACTTGTCAAAAGAATGCTTGTCATTCAAGGCTATGATGATATGAAATACAATTTTGTGAAAATTTACATTTGAAATATACTAAACATGAGTCTCAGTTAAAGTTATTATATCCTCAACACTTTCAGTACTAAACCTCTTGATTTCATAAGTCCATAAATCAATAAGGGACTGTACAAAGGTAATTACTATGAGCTGTACAATTTTGCAGCAGATTTCATGACATGAGAAAAATGAAAGAGATACTTTTCACTAAGATATATACACAGTGCGTTACAAAAAGGTACGGCCAAACTTGCAGGAAGCATTCCTCACACACAAAGAATGAAAATATGTTATGTGTACATGTGCCCGGAAACGCTTAATTTCCATGTAAGAGCTCATTTTATTACTTCTCTTCAAACCACATTATTCGTGGAATAGAAACACATAGCAACAGAACGTACCAGCGTGACTTCAAACACTTTGTTACAGGAAATGTTCAAAATGTCCCCCGTTAGCGAGTATGCATGCATCCATCCACCCTCCGTCGCACGGAATCCCTGATGCTCTGATGCAACCCTGGAGAATGGTGTATTGTATCACAGCCGTCCACAATACGAGCACGAAGAGTCTCTCCATTTGGTTCCGGGGTTGGGTAGACAAGAGCTTTCAAATGCCCCCATAAATGAAAGTCAAGAGGGTTGAGTTTAGGAGAGTGTGGAGGCCATGGAATTGGTCCGCCTCTACCAATCCATAGGTCAACAAATCTGTTGTTGAGAAGCAGGAGCTCCATCGTGCATGAAACGCATGTTGTGTCGTACTTGTAAAGGCACATGTTCTAGCAGCACAGGTAGAGTATCCCGTATGAAATCATGATAACGTGCTCCAGTGAGTGTAGGTGGAAGAACATGAGGCCTAATCAAGACATCACCAACAATTCCTTCCCAAACGTTCACAGGAAATCTGTGTTGAGGACGTGAATCCAGGAAGTACAGTACATACTAACGAAACAATCGTCTGAATGAATTATTTCAATTTACATTTAAAGAGAAATACTAAAATGAGCTCTAACATGGAAAGTAAGCGTTTCCGGACACATGTCCATATAACGTATTTTCTTTCTTTGCATGTGAGGAATGTTTCCTGACAGTTTGGCTCTACCTTATTCTAACACCCTGTATACGCACGTCAGTACAGTCACCAGAGCGTGCACAATGTCGACGTTAGTACCGTGTGTACCCTCCTTTTGCAAGCAATGCAGAGTGCAGCTTTCTCGCAGCTTTCTCGCTCTTCTGTTGTAATTTCGGGAATGAAAATTCACCTTAATTCTGTCATTAAGAGTACACATTGCTTTTGGTCTTTAGATGAAGAAATAACGTAACTGATGACTCTTAATGGTTTAAAACGATAGATCCAAAATACATAATCTGAAGCAGTACGGTAGCCAAAGCACAACTTGTTGTACTTCATTTAATGGAGTTTCCAAGAATCGGGAGAGGTTGGTGGTAAATAGTTTTGTTGTGTTTTACTCAATTATAATCTTGCCATGTGCCTGCACGGTCTGGGCGAAACTTGCGTGTGCGTGTTTTGGTCAACCCACCGACTGGGGATTAGAACTGGTCTTAAGGGGACCTGGGCGTGAAAATGTCTGAAAATTTTTTGCTTCCATCTGAAAGACAAATTTCTACCGTTTCCAAAATTGCATATAATGACTGGTTACGCTGAAGCTTCAGGCAAGGAATATCACATCCCGTGCCTGCCACAGTCATGGAAACAATACAGCCAATATACAGGGACCTTGCAAATAAAAGTAACTCAGCATGTGTCTACAAGGCCGTATACAAAATCCTAATGAGAGTTTCAACAGCTGTGTGTGGCAACGAGTACCGAAAACAGTGTTTGCTGGATGTTCAGTAGTCAAAATAGGAGTGATTGATGCTGTTATCTGTTTCAATGGCCGGCAGCGGTGGCCGAGAGGACTAAGGCGCTCCAGTCACGGTATGCACGACCACTACGGTCGGGGGTTCGAATCCCCCCTCGGGCATGGAAATTTGTGCCGTCCTAGTTCGTAAGTAGTTTGTAAGTTTAGGGACTGATGACCCCGTAGTTAAGTCCCATAGACTATACAAACATTTGAACATTTTTTGTGTTTCAATGGTAGTGTACCTGGCAGGCCAAAAGTAACGGCCAATTAGGCATGCAGCCAGGAAATAATATGATAGCTGCTCTGGCTGCCATAGATCGTCAGCGACCAGTTGAAGCTGAAACGGCTGTGGGAGCCACCACTAGAGTCCAGAGAAAAGACTCCTGAAAATTTCTGCAGAGGATAAAGAAGCAGCTGGCCTGCACGATTATGCCACTGGAATGTTCTGAAAGAGGCATACGGTGAGTCAAAACACTGTGAACATGCTTGTCTCATTTTCTCGAAACTGCATTTTCTGAACATTAGGTACATATATCTTTGTAATGGTTTTGGCTATGTTCACCAAATTACTCCCAATTAAAGAATGGGACAGTATCTTTGTATTATTCCTAATACATTGCAGAAATCATCTATGTTTGTCATTATTTATCTAATTTTAACGGTAATTTTTGAACAAAATACTAATGAAGTGTAATACGGGTTCTTCAATTTCCTCAAATATATTCCAAACTGAAAAACAAGGGGCATAATGCTGTCAGCAGCCTGCCACAGTCTAAATGCTATTAGACTGACGATGCAACAGAAAATGGTTCCAGAATGCATTCATATATTATAAAAACATATATCACGCAAAATATTGTAATTTTTAAAGTGTAACAGATATTTCAATGAATTTCCTATTACAGCTTGAGTTAATGCCATTCAGTGTTGGTGCAAAATCGCAACTTCCTCCGCAATGTATATAAAAAATAATGTGCTCCGCAAGCAAGTTATGAAAATGCAGACTTTTCACGTCCTGATCCCCTTAACACACATTGTTAATGGACATATCTCATTGGGAAAACATCTGTGATTCACCTGTTATGTAGAGTTTCTTTGTTTAAATAGTAATCTGTGGTATAACATTCTGTTGACAAAAAATCAGTCCTTCTTAAGTTTACTAATTGCTCCTTTTGCTTAAAGCCTTATAAAATTGAAACTTAAAACTACCTGGCAGATTAAAATTGTGTGCCGGAACCGGGACTCGGACCTGGGACCTTTGCCTTTCGCGGGCAAGTGCTATACCGACCTATCCCGACACGACTCACGACAGTACCTCGCCTCCTATTTTCCAAACTTCACAGAAGTTCTCCTGCGAACCATGCAGGACTAGCACTCCTGGAAGAAAGGATATGGTGGAGACATGGCTTAGCCACAGCCTAAGGGATGTTTCAAGAATGAAACTTACTCTGCAGCGCAGTGTGCGCTGATATGAAACTTCCTGGCAGATTAAAATTGTGTGCCGGATCGGGACTCGAACCTGGGACCTTTGCCTTTCGTGGGTAATGATGTTCGGCTAAAGTTTATCCTTAAGTTGTTTTATTATACGAGTGGCAGACTTAAATGAATCTTCAGAGGACAAAAATTTTTAGACTTTCTTTGCAAGTTCTATTATGTTTAATATTGCTAATGGGAGTTTCTTAAAATTATTTTTGAACCATAGTTTGCTGGTGTTGAATTTAAATTTATAAAATTTTGTCCCAAAATAAGTTTTAAGATCATTAAACGAACACGGCTCAATTTTCAGTTTTCCTGGTCCATGTCTTCCTAGTACGTTAAGCCAAGTACTGTAACGTCTGTAGCTGTGACTTTTCGTAAACGTCAGAATGTGAGAGAGACATTCGGTGATTTCCAGTGCCAGAGAAGGGTGGTGCATAACAGGACATCGGTTGATGCCTCATATATCAAGCGAAATGGCCACATATAAAATACACTGAATAATTAATTAGTTTTTTTTCACCAATTTCGAGCTGGGCAGGACTGAAATTAAACGCAGCGATAACGGAACGTGTAAATATCGCCGTGGTTGTACCAATAGACTAATTATTGTTAGTTATTATCTCCTAAACAGAGGTCACTCAATTGTTTTTACTAGTTATAGCTTCCATCATTGACAGAGTTATCAAACACAATGCTCGCCATTCCAAATGCAACATTAATAACGACCGGAGACATCGCAGCCAAATTTGTATGGCAGATACCACTTTGTATAAAGGTCATATACTGAAAACACATCTACAGCTACATAGCTACGTAAATACTTTGCAAATCATATTTAAGTGGCTGACAGAGAGTTCATCGAATTCTCTACTGATCCATTCGCTAATGGTGCGTGCAAACAGGTACAACTAAATATATTTGTTTTCCATCTGATTTCGCTTATCATACCGCGCACGGCAGTTCGTAAACGGCGCGTGCGAATTTGCTATTCTTTACGGGCCCATATGTCAGGTTCTGTTCATCTCAGAGTGAAGGGGTAAAGTGTTCTGGATAGCTCATGGCCTAGTGATCATTTGTGTACATATTAGAAGAATGGATATACTGTACTAGCATACATCGTCAAAATTTTCAAAGTTACACACTTCCTGGAGTCTATCCAAATTGAGCAAATCAGTTGCCTTTTGTACATGACGTGTTGTTATGGTGGGCTCTAAACGGCTTACAAAAGCACCATTCATTCATGGGCGGTTCCTGAGAAAATCTCAAAAAAACATGATTTTTGGGTATGGCCATTTCAACACTTTCTATTCATTGCAAATCTTCGAAATTTTTACTGTATATTCCTATGATGATATTCTCGAGTCAATTTTTAAATTTTTTTCGATATCGTTATCCGTTACCGAGATCCAGAGGGTATCATAGTTTTGGAAGAAATCACAAAACCCGATTTTTAGCCGTTTTAGCACCGTGAATCTCAATATCTATTTAACTAATCATCGATTGTTCAAATATTTACAATACATCCTGTAGACATTTATCTATAAACGGCATTTTTCAGTTTTCGTAAATCTTAGCCCGTTTGCAAGATACGGCCGAAAAACCGCGATATTTTGCTAGAAAAAGTGCGTATTGTGCTGCAAGTCGGCGTTCGGACAGCTCTAAAACTTACCATGCGATATGAAATAAGGTACTCGGCGAAAAAATTTGTTTTTTGTACATCTTAAAGATTGAAATCTTCGGTCGATGAAGGGGTGATTTTTATTTTCGTTTACTTTACAGTTAATATGCAGCATCTGGTTTAGTGAATTATTGCAACATATTTTAAAGAGTTTGCAGAGGTAAAAACACATTGCGTAGACTTCTCGTATGGCTGATTTTAGGTTACACATAGCTGCGTATAAAATGTAGATAACATATGGAAATTTTATTTAAAGTTTACAGCAGAATGGTTCTTGAGATATCGGTCCGTGAATGATAGCACTCGACAGTAACAGATTCGAAAACGCTATTTCTGATTGTGTGGTAACGTATCCTGAGGGATAGAAAATAACTAAAATGTTATGTGTATGTTGTTTAGGTGTTTATCTGGAAAATCCGTTTCCCGTTTTTAGAAATGTATATTCGTTATCGCGATACGCTACAAAAATCATAATTTTTGGTCTCAAAAGATCCAACAGTGTGCATTGGTAAATCTATATTTCTATTCATGGCAAATCGTTGAAATTTTTAAGATGCGTTCTAATATTATGATTCCGGGAAACTGGAAGTTTTTCCGATAATATCCATTACCGAGTTCTGTAGATTCCAAGTTAACGCACTATCCAAATTTTACTCACCATTGATTTCATGTTATATATGCAGTACACTCTGATGTAACAGGAACAGGAAAATATGTGAACCAACTGAAAAATGCTCCTGCAGATCACAGGAAAAGCGAATGCGGTCTCCGACATAAAAGTGTGGAATCAGCTGCTTCAATCCTCATTCCGACTTCCTCACCAAAAATTTTGGCTTGCGAACATATTCGCGCTTTTTTCGGCTGAATGTGAGTAGGACAGAGGCAGTGCAACAGGCAGAGAGAGCCATATATGATGGATGGAACAGAGAAAGTGTCAGTTCAGGAGAAAGGCACATGCATGAAAACAGCAGTGGGAAGCGAAACGAGATGTCGGAAATCAGGAGCAGTGGCAACAACAAACTAAAACGGATGCAGATAGTAGCAATTGGAGCAAAGGAAAAACCAGTGGGAAACTGAGACGAATGGAGACCACGCATAAAGCATGAGCGTTCGGCTCTCCAATACTGTAGCACGAAACAATTTGTCCAATTTTTCCCATTCTAAGTACCCACGTGCTAAAGTTTTCCGGTCTACAGGTCAAACTCAAGCAAACTAATCACCATGGACATATGTGTAAAGGAGACAATCGTGATTGAAGACAATGAAAGCCTACTCTAAGTGAGAAAGTACCGAGAGACGATGAAACTGGCAGGCAGAAACAGCGGTGAGGAATCGCGAGGAAAAGGGATGAAGACTTTGAAAGTTGACACAGACAGAAAGCGGCAGTGGGAGAGACAGCAAACAAACGGACAGGGACATATACAGACACTGACTATGACGGCTTAACTGGGCAAATTTATTTAAAAGTGCGAATATGTACGCATGCCAATATGTTTGGCGAGGAATTCGGAATGAGGATTGAAGCAGCTGGTTCCACACTTTTGTGTCAGATAACACATTCGTCTTTTCTGTGCTCCGGCAGGAGCATATTTCAGCTGGTATTATTAAGATGATCATGTTTCCCTTGCTACATCTACATGGGATACTCTGCAAATCACATTGAAGTGCCTGGCAGAGGGTTCATCGAGCCAGCTTTATACTATTCATCTCGCATCTCATTCTCGAATAACGCGCTGGAAGAAAGAACATCATGGTTTATGCAGTCACTTTAGTAGTTCTGTAGGGGTGTACTAAAAAATGTTCGTGTACGGAGGACAAAGTTCGTGAAAGAAATTCGCAAATAGATCTCACCGCAATGAATAACGCATTTCTTTTAATGATTTCCACATCAGCTAATGCATCAGTCCTGTGATACTCTCCCCCCTGTTTCGCTGTAAGACGAAATGAGCTGCCCTTGCCGGCCGCGGTGACGAAGCGGTCTGTGGCGTGCCAGTCATGTTTGCACGGCCACTACGGTCGGGGGTTTGAATCCTCCCTCGGGCATGGATATTTGTGCCGTCCTTAGTATTAGCTAGTTCATAACTCGTTTGTAAGTTTAGGGACTGATGACCCCGTAGTTAAGTCCCATAAGCTCTACAACATTTGAATTTGAGCTGCCCTTCTCTGAAAGTTTTTAATGCCCTAAGACAGCTCTGCCAGATAAGTGTCTCCAACTTCGTGTCATCTACATCTATTTTTACATGGGATACTCTGTAAATCACATTTATGTGCCTGGCAGAAGGTTCATCGAACCACTGTATCATTTCCGTGACGCTGTCTCACTCCAAACGAGGCCGGACAAACGTACTGTAGCCAGTTCAGTTTCTTCATTAGAACTGTTGTATCTTCTAAGGGTTTTACCAAAGAAACGTAGCTTTTGGTTCGCCTTCCAAATTTTTCACAATCGTAATTTCGTAAGTATTTAGTTGAATTTACGGACTTTAGATTTGACTTATTTTTTTCTTGTAAATTAGTTCTAATACGGATAACTTCCCGCCTTTAATGATTTACCATAAATCGCCAATGTTCGTACATTGAAGACATAATAACTGAAAACCCGGCATTGGCCGGGTATCTCTCTCTCTCTCTCTCTCTCTCTCTTTCTACGAACATGTTACATTTATCGGAGAATATATAAGAAATAAGACTATATTGCATAAAGTACAAAATTGTAAGTGCAGTATCCAATCAAAAAAAAAAAAAAAGGTAGTACTCAAAATATAAATGGCATATATAATACGTACGATCTCATATATATATTGAGTTATATGTTGTACAATTGTATAACTTTTCAGGTATATATTCATTTGTATAAGCTCCGTTGCGAAAATCAGTTGCGAATACAATAGGTAGTAAGGAAGTAATAGACTAAGAGTGTGATGGGGCGTTTTTCCATGAACGTTATTGTTTAAGTGCTCATATCTTAGGAACTACGTGTCGAGATGTGATACAATTGCGAAAATATATTCAGCTATATGTGTGTATACTGTCTGTAAAATTTCCTGCGGCTACAATTTGTAGTGTAGACATTATAAATCGTAACGTCATAGCGAATGGCATAGTTTAGTGCATCAACAACGGAAAAGTAGTAAGCAAGAAACTTTTTTCATCATGTTACTATGCTTGTCAGCGAGAAAAAATACAATAATGGTTTTAAATTATGTTTAAAGTTTGTTGCAAGTCGCTAAATATTCTGATACTCATATAATGTATTAATAAAGTCTCGTCGCAATATGTGGCAGTTTTTTGCGATTCCTATTGTTTATGACGTCACATCTCCTGAACCATGTGTCGTATGTGATTCTCATCCGTACGGAAATTGTTACCTCACGGTAACGAATATGTGCATGAAATTTGGTTGAAATCGGTTCAGTGATTTAGGAGGAAACGTGCAACATCACGCGTGATGTAGCAGTTTTTCTCGCATCTTATTGTTTATGACGTCATATCACGCGAACTATGTGTTGTACGTGATCCGTATACTTACGACGATCGTTTTCAAGTATTGAAGCTTACGTGTGCAAAATTTCATAAAGACTGGAATAAAACTGTAGATTTGTATGCAATACGGACACACATACAAACACACGGACACTCTGCTTTATATATATATAAAGAGCACGACACGTAGCTGAGGAGATATGACGTCATAAATAATGAGAGGCCACCGCGTGAGAATACCCAGATTAATGCGTCATTTTTGCATATTTCCTCCTAAACCACTGGACCGATTTCGACGAAATTTGGTACACATCTTCCTTACCGTGAGGTACCAATTCTTTAATGGTAAGAACGACATGCGACACATGGTTCAGGAGATATAAGATCATAAACAACAGGAATTGCAAGAAACTGCCACATAATGCGACGAGACTTGATTCTTACACTATATGAAAACGAGATTACTTAGCGACTTACAACAAAATTTAAAAATAATTTCAAACCTTTATTGAACTATCTGTCGCTGATAACCATAGCAAAATTATGAAGAGAATAAACTTCCTCGCTTACTACTTTTCCCCTGTTCATGGACTAAAACTACGGCATACGGTATGACGTTACAATTTATAATTTCTACACTACAAATTGTAGCCACAGGAAATTTTACATACAGTTTACACACATACAGTTCAATGTACCTTCTAAATTGTATCACAGTACGACACGTAGTTCGTGAGATATAAGGACATAAACATTAACGTTCACGGAAAACCGCCCCATCATGCACCAAGTTTTAATCTATTACTTCTTTACTACTAATTGTATTCCCGAGGGATTCTACAGACATACAGGACTTATACAAATGAATATATACCTGAAAAATTATACAGTTGTACAACATATAATTCAATAAATATGAGATCGTAAGAACTTGCTTCTAGTTATATTAGCTGCTGTGTTACGAATCAATTAACAAACTAACTTGGCACTTGGTTACAAGTTATAAGGTACACAGCCATATTTCAATCGAAAAGACGAAGCAGAGGATGAAAAGATTGCGAATAAATAAGTCAGTACTATTATGAAATACATAGTAAATAAATTTTTCAAGCTGCTTTAAAATAACAATGAAAGTCACTTTGATTAGATTTTGAAATAAAAAAGATTATAGAAAATGTCGAGATTCTAATTCGTGACCTACCGCAGAACATGCTGTTACCTTACCGACTGCACAATGAAAAAAAAACGTGCAACTTTGTTTGTTATGATACTAAATGCCCATTAGCAACGCAGAATTGTAGCCATCGGAGTGCACGGTTTCACGAAAATCGTACGAAACTCATATAATGTCAACACATCTCTGTGATATGATACTTGTTTATGTGACGTTATATCGCGGCTTAGAGAGGAGGATCGAGCAGCGTGTGTTTATTGCTACGCTTATGAATTTCACTACCACCGTTATGTGTTATCATAAGCAATGAAGTAAGGAACAAGCAGAATAGATCTATGAATCGGTAACAAAATAAATAAAGAAAGAGAACCATACAAGAAAATGAAAGTGAACTAAACGTTTGATATTGCAGTTGGTGAACGGTTCGTGCGTGAGTCTGAGGAAAGCAGCTGATTGGAGGAAACCAGCTTCAGCGCGTGAACTGTAAACTGTCGAGTAATTTTACGAATTCGAAATATTAAATATTTCGACTATTTCGGAACGTTGAAATAAATTCAACGGAGAAAAATTCTGCTGGGCCGAGATTTTATTCCGGATTTCCCGTTTCGGGCAACGCGGCGGACTGGCCGAGCGTACTAAAACACCTTGCTGCTAGCGCGCGGTTGCTTGCCGTAGGAGGTTCGAGTCCTTCTTCGGGCATGGGTGTTTGTGTTATCCTTAGCATAAGTTACTTCAAGTAGTTTGTACGCCTAGGGACCGATGACCAACGTAGTTAATTCCCTTAGACTAACAAACATTCGAACATTTGAACCGCTTCAGGCCAGTGCTCGCCTTAACCAATCAAGCTATCCAAACACGCTCCCCTTCCAAGCCAACATGTTCTCAGAAAGAACAGACACCATACAATTTATGCCACCAACAGGCAACTGACAATTTCAATGCGGACGCCTTCAAGCGCCCGGTTCCTTGAGGGAATCGAGTATAGACTGTGAGCAAGATGAATCAATGAGAATTTTTGTAGGAAGAGAAGCGTGCCTAGATAGCCTAATCTGTTTAAGGCACGTACAGTAACTAATGAACACGATTGAGCAATCAGGGAATGATATTTTTTAAATGCTAGCGAGAAGACGACCTGGATGCGCGCCACTTGGGCATGGTAGAGTCCTCTCTTTCTTATACTTTTGTTGTTGGTACATTAATCAACCTAGGTGACACTAGAGACATTTTAAGTTTGTATGTGTTAGAATGGCACCTTAGTTTCGTTATGTATTAATACCACTAATGAAGTAAATAAATAACGGTGAAAAAGTAAAAAAGGCAAACGAACAAGTGACATAAAAATAATTTCTTTCCTTGAACATAACCCACAAAAAGAAAAAAAAATGGTAAGGGCGACCACTGGCCCAAAGCGGGATATACGGGTTCGAATCCCAATCCAGCACAAATTTTCAACTTCGTCGTTGAATTTCTTTCAAAATATTCGAATGTTCGTAAATCTAAGGGAATTAACTGCGTTGGTCATTCGTCCCTAGGCTTAAAAACTGCTTTAATTTAACTTATGCTAAGGACGACAGAAAAATCCATGCCCGAGGGAGGACCTGAACCACCGACGGAGAACGGCCGCGCACGCCGCAGCCAGACTCCTTAGTGTGCACGGCTATTTGAAATTATTTCAACGACCCGAAACAGTCGAAATCTTTCAATATTCCGAATTAGTTTAATTACGACGATTAATGTCAACAAATGATGTCTGTTCAAATGTTCAAATGTTTGTTAAGCTTATGGGACTTAACTACGCTTACTCCCCAAGCTTACAAACTACTTATCTACTACCTTATACTAAGGACGGCACAAATATCCATGCCCGAGGGGGGATTCGAACCCCCGACCGTAGTGGCCGTGCAGACCGTGACTGGAGCGCCTCAGTCCCCTCGGCCACCGCGGCCGGCTAAATGATGTCTGTTATTTCGGATAAGTCCGAAGGAAAAAACACCATATCAATAACTGTAAAGAAATTTTAAATGGACTGTAGTCGGGCGTATAGCCTTCAAATGCGCTGGCCAATTACAGCGGAATACTGGAATGTTTGGCTTCCTTCCCACGGGAATAAGGTGTACCACCTGTTTTAGGCGCCTCACGGCACCCAGGCTCAGCTGCATACAGTCAACATCACCTTGATACAGGGCCTGTGCGCTACCTGCCAAGAGTAATAACACAAGCAAACTATTTGTCTTACGTAGCGTCGTGACGAGTATGGGAATACGTGCACATTGCACGCTGTGTTTCAGAATGTTCTTAATGTTATTTGATTGCCCGCACAGATTTTTGCTGGTATGAGACGAAGTACCTAAATGTGAATCGATCGATTCCAATATCGGTAAGATATCTTACTAATTTATATATATAATGAATGTTTGTCCGTATGCCCTATATGTGTTCATAAATTATTTATTCGATTGCAATGAAACTGTGGTGAACTGTTCACAGTACGCCAACGAAGGTTCTTAACCCAAAAAGAAAAGAACACGACACGTCGCTCAGGAGATATGACGTCATAAATGAGAGGCCACCCCGTGGGAATACCCAGATTTACGCGTCAATTATTGGAAAATGGGAGTAGTTAGGGACCTGCAACAAAGTTTGCATGTAGTTGCGGACGTTTATGAAGCGTTTTGTAACTAACCCTCCTTCCCCCCTGCCCCCCCCCCCCCCACACACACACACAAAATGATGAAACGAAAAGGTCTATCGCTCACAACAGTTTCACTGTAGATGCCGTAAGACTGTCGCATCAGGCATGACCTTCTATCAAATAAAATTAGCACTACAGATTTGCATTTTACTATTTAGTTTTGTCTGCAAGTTTCCCTTAGTTCTCATGCATGAGAAATTAAGCAATCTGTTTTCTTAATCTCTATCTACATAAAATCGAAAAGACACACAGTCGGGGTTATAATCCTCCGTCGGCCATGGATGATTGTGCTGTCTTTAGTATAAGTCAGTTCATAAGTAGTATGTAAGTTTAGGGACTGATGGCCCGGCAGGTAAGTCCCCTAAACTTCAGGAACATTTGAACACTTACTCACTCACTCACGGACTAAACACGAAATCTCGAAAACTACTTCACCTATGAAGCTGAAATCTGACAGAAATGTAGTTTATAGGGAGAAAACGTCAGCTAAGAAAGTATTTTGTGATAGGTGCATGGCGGAACATACTTCTCTTACAGATTCATGAAATCTACAGTTTCATTCAAATCTACACAAAATTTCGCACGCTTGACCTTGGCCGGCCGCGGTGGCCAAGGGGACTGAAGCGCGTCAGTCACGGTCTGCACGGCCACTAAAGTCGGGGGTTCGATTCCCCCCTCGGGCATGGATATTTTTTCCGTCCTTAGTATTGGGTAGATCTTAAGTAGTTTGTAAGTTTAGGGACTGATGACCTCGTATTTAAGTCCCATAAGCTCTACAAACATTTGAAAATTTTTTGCTTGACCTTGAAGGTCACCGTATACCTTAAGTTTCATACGGTGCATGTGGGAGGGTACTTTGCAACATAAAAATGGATCCCTAAATACCTTGGTCGCGACATAACTTGAGAACGGCTTGACCGATTTCACAGATAGTTTTTTTGTTGTTTTCGTTATTCTCAGAACAAGGGTTGTATGAATTAAAACTTGAATATTTGAGAACAACAAAGTGCGTTTTTCAATATGACCCTGCGTCTCTATTGCATACAAATCTATAGTTTTGTCCCGATATTAATGAAATTTTGCACAAACTATCCTAAAAACAAGACGAATGTTAATATCTCTATAAAATTTCGTCCTGTTCATCGTGGTGGGTACTTTAACTTACGTAATTTTACAAAATACATAGTTTTGCTACAATCTTTATGAATTTTTGCACACATGACCTTTAAACCAAGACAGAGGTACATGACAGAGGGTACCTTGCAGAAAACTTTACCGAGGGAGGGAAAGGCGACAACGAAGATGGGAGAGAAAGAGCTGGATGCGAGAGAGAGAGAGAGAGAGAGAGAGAGAGAGAGAGAGAGAGAGAGAGAGAGAGAGAGAGAGAGAGAGAAGGGATGAGGACTACGAGAGTGTAGGATGAATAATTGCCGGCCGCGGTGGCCGAGGGGACTGCGGCGCGCCAGTCACAGTCTGCACGGCTACTACGGTCGGGGGTTCGAATCCTCCCACGGTCATGGATATTTGTGTCGTCTTCAATATAAGGTAGTTCATAAGTAGTTTGTAAGTTTAGGGGCTGATGACCACGCTTAACAAACATTGGAACATTTTTGATAAATAAACACCCGGACAACGCCGGGTTTGCAACTAGTAGCCCATAAATATCTTATACCAACACAAATTTGTCTGTGAATCACATAAATAACATTAACAACATTCTGAAATACACTGTGCAACGTGTATGTATTCCCAAACTCAGAACAACTCTACATAAGACGAATAGTTTGATTGTGTTATGATTACTATTGGCAGGCAGCGCACGAGCCTTGTATCTCGGTTGCGTTGATACAGTTCTGTTCTGAATTGTTCTGAGAGAACTAAATATGATGACTGCAAACCAGTGACATGAGGCACAACTACCGGCGTGTTTTATGTCATAGATGAGCCCAGACAAACACACGGAACTGCACTACTATAGCGTACACGGCAAAAATGTAAACAAGCAAAATGCAATAACGAGACACTAACACACATGCATTACACAATGACGCCACAATGGTTTTCAGTATCGAGATTAAAATCACCTCTCCATTCAGACCTAAAAAACAGTCGTGGTACATTCATATGCCTCTCATTGTTCTGTAGCAGCAATTGAACCGAGCCACTTTCATCTCTTTCTCTCTCTCTCTCTCTCTCTCTCTCTCTCTCTCTCTCTCTCTCTCTCTCCTCTCTCTCTCTCTGCGCACACTGCCACACAGTAATCCTTTCTGCCAACTCTGACAACTGCCAACGACCGCCAGCGGGAAACACGCGCGGCTCTAAAACTGGTACTCTTTTTCCCGTTCCCTTTGTTGATGTTTGCTACTGCCCGGGGCACAATAAAATATATATATATTTCGAGTACAAAATTTGCCAGATTCATCACTACAGCTGGAAGCTCTCACGTGCTTGTGCATAAAAATTTATACAGTTAGTGTGTGACTGGACTGTAGTATGGTTCCTGCGCTATGTCAATGGGTACCAGATCATAGTTATTGATTGTACTAAAATGCCTCCTTTTTTTTGGCCCACTTTAGGTTACAGTAGTAACACTAAAAGTGGGCCTTTGCGATCGTCTTTTGACGGCTGGAAATTTAAATGAAAATAGCGGCTTAACCATTCATCTGACAAGAAAAATGAATAACCGAATTTGTAGAGGAGAAAATACTCTACAACTTTGTACCCTTTGGTTGTTTTTTTTTTCACATCTCATATCGTTTGAGATATATTTGCAAAAATAACGGAGTTTTGACACCCTCCATTGAATTAACGAAAAGCAGCCGTTCGCAGATGTCACATGACATTCCTCGCCCAGAACTCTCTCTGGCATACGCCATCTTGCGTTGCGTATTTGATGATTTTCTTATTGTAGCTTACACGTTGTCATTTCAAAGCAATGGCGCACTGAAGAATTAACAAAAACACGTCGTTCTTCGTACGATAAATGATAATCTAGTGTCTACAAATGCCATATTAGCATCAGTTAACAACGGCCATCAATAGTATGAAATTAAAGAACGCAATTTCTAAGTGTAATCGGTAGCGTAGTAGGTAATGCGTTGGACTGTGACGCTCAAGATCAGTAGTTGGAAACCCGCCGCTTCCTAATTTTTTTTTTCCTAAAAGGGTTTCAGACACTCTTATTAATTCATTTTTATTATTTACATTATTGTTTTAGCCCAAAATGTTTGCAAATACTTATAAAACTACAAATCTAAAGTGGGCCGTAAAACACGTCAGTACGATTTTTTTCCAGTTTATCAGTACGAGTATAAAATAACCTATCATGTACAAAGCAACCTATCTAACGAATTCTGAACTAAAGAAAGAAACAGAGTTAGCACTTCAGCATGGTACATGATGTTTTCTAGGAAGTAAGTTTTAAAGGCATTGTTTGTTCCTCCGTGGTTTTGCCATGTTGGAGTGACACGTTTTTGTTTTAACCTTTAATGCATGACTTTTTATTTGAAACTGTAAAAACTACCACGATTAATGAATAGTGAGTGTACACAAAAAAAAAAAAAAAAAAAAAAAAAAAAAAAAAAAAAAAAAAAAAAAATTGAAACAATGCCTTATAATTATTATGCACTACAAGCTACAAGAAGTTCAAAGCTGGAGAGCTATATAGTGCTTCCATGATGCCAGTATTATGCCTCTCATCTTTCCAGAAAGTAACTCATAAAGCAACAGTAGTATGTGATTGACTACTTTTACATGGCAAAGGATGAATACCATTGTGAACAAAGGCACATGTTAGGAGCAATTCAATGCAGGTAACTGTCGAAATGATTCAGTAGCACTTTGCAATTCATAATTTTTAGGACGATCTACTAGAATACGTAACACTATGTATAAAAGCAGCTACAAATGAATTTGTGGTAAAATGTTGATCAATTTGAGTGATAACTAAAAAAAATTATGTAGCTGATCTGCTAGACTATGCATTAAAAGGTTAAAAATGCTATAAATTTCTCATCCAGTTTGGTTCATGCTTTGCGGGTGAGTTGGACGGACTGATGTTAAGTTTGCTGTCATATTTCTAAAAAATGTTGAAATGTTTGTAAACTTATGGGACCAAATCGCTAAGGTGATGGTTCAAAACGTTCAAATGTTTGTAAATCTATGGGACTTAATTACCCTGGTTATCAATCCCTCGGCTTGCAAACTGCTTAAACCAACTTAAACTAACCTAAGGACAACACACACACTCCCATGACCGAGTGAGGACTCGAACCTCCGACGATGAGCAACCGCGCCCTTCGCAGCAAGGCGCCTTAGACCACTCGGTGACTCCACCGCGGCTAAGGTGATGGATCACTAGTCTTAAAACTGCTTAAACTGAATTATGCTAAGAACACCACACACACACACACACACACACGCACACGCACGCACACATACACACACACACACACACACACCTGAGAGGGTTCGAACCTCAGACGGGTGTTGGTGGCGCTGTGATGTTTCTGAAGTAACAATAATTCTTTGAAAATTCATGTTCGGAAAAAAAGGAAAACCTAGAGAGGCAAGCAATTCATATCCAGCATGTTTTGAAAATATGACATTACCTGATATAGCAGATTAGAGGCGATCTGCACAGATTAATGATCTTGAAAAGTAAAACGCTATACGATTATTTAATTTACTGATGACCGGTTTCAGTGGGCTTTCCCACCATTATCTGGTCGTACAGAATTCTACAATTTGGGCATCTGTCAAGAATACAAAAAACATGTAAGAAGTGACGTAACAACACAAAACATATCATTTAGGCGAGATCGGGGCACGTTGGCCATATTTTTTTTCATATTAATTTATTTTACTAATTCAAATTTACGAAATTATTGTTAAATTTTAGAGAGGTATTTACTGACTCTGGATGGCGGTTATTAAGTTTGAAAATATCAGTTAACCCTTTCACTCCGGCGCCGTGCTTGTTGCGCCGTGCGCTGTGGACGAGCGCCGGTCGCGCCCGGCCGTGCCCGCTGTACGGCGCATTTTCCGCACTCCCCACGGCGCTACTCTGTCCTGCTCTCACACTCTCAGTGTTATCGCAATTATTCGACTTTATACTATATATTTATTAGGGAAAATTCATTTGGAATAGATACAGTTTTCTTCCTTCTTCCAGATAATTCGCGTAATTTTTTCGTAAATTCTAAAAGATCAAAGTTTGGGATTCAGCTCTGGTGGGGTGTGACCTTTATTATTATAAACGCATATTTCGCTTGTTAAATAATATTTATTTACAATTGCTTTACGTTACATTTCAGTAGCATTACATTACGAGAGTATCTTTTCACAGTGTTACATTTCAAAAAATCTTTTGTGTGTGGTAAATCTTGAAGCAGGAAAAGGCGCAAAGTGTCGTATTGCATTCCTTACAACAGGTTTTAGACTGCTTCCGCTTCTTCTGCGCTCTACAGAAAACCCAAGTTCTGTAGCTGCTCCACTCATCAGGTAGGTGAGGCCCTGCTGTCAGTCTCGACGGACATTCTGATCTTTTTCCTCCGCTCGATCTTCTTTTTACCACTTTATATTTTTTCCAGAATATCCTGTATGACTCCCTTTTGAAAGTTGGCATAGCTAATGCTTCTTACAAATATCTTATACAGGTAGTATGCATTGAAAAGCGACATGTCCACGATGTGAATGAACATCTTGAGATACCATTTAGTGGATTTTCTTATGCTTTCCACGGTCTTTATTACCATGTCACTTTTATCAACAGAGCCCATTGATTTATTGTTGTCTAATACTACTGAAAATTTAAATTGCTTCGCGCCTGTCTGACGATCCTTGTTCGATATTTCCACTATTTCTGCCGAGTGGACTATTGAAAGCATATATACGTCTTTTTTGTCACGCCATTTCAGTGCCAACAGATATTCCGATGCAGATCGGAAAGTAAGTTCTCCTTTCTTTGGTTTCTCAGGCATGTTAGGCATGTCTTTTCTTGTGTGCAACTGTTGCCCGATCATACACCCAACAAAACAGGGCAGGACTTGTGTACCAATTGTCAAAGTACAGTGTGTGTCCCTTCAGCAAATATGGGTCTACCAATGTCGCTACAACATTTCCTGAGATACCGAGATCAAAGTTCTCAATATCTGTATGTGAGCCACAGTAGACAATAAAATCTAAAATATAATTTGTTTGAACGTCGCAAATAATGAATATCTTTATTCCAAAACGGCTACGTTTAGCAGGTATATACTGCTTGAGTTTTATCCTGCCTTTGAATAAAACAAGACTTTCATCTATGCATAATTTTTCATAAGGACAGAAATTTTCCTTCTATTGTTTTCTGAAGTGATCAATTACTGGCCTTAGCTTATACAAATAGTCACTGTCGTGAGGCTCTTCGTTATTGGTGCAATGTAAAAATCGCAAGATATGTTGAAATCGGTCTCTAGGAAGCAGTTTAGAAATTATTGGTGTATAACTGGATTCTCAGACCAATATTCAGACAGGTTCACTTTTTTTACTCTTGTCATGATAAAGATGTAAATATTGTCGCGTTGAAATGGGAGCAGGCTTGACTTCGAAGGCAAGTGAACACAGCACGTTTATTACGAACTCAACATACACGCAGCACTGGATGCCTCTCAGGCAGAGTGCTCTGCTATTTATACACAGACAGAATGTACCAGAAATTAGAAGAACAGTTAACATAATAAACAACTAGAATTGTAAAGAACATAAGAAAGAACATAAGAAAGATGTAGAACCTTCTGGAATTGTTAATTACAAAGAAATAAATTTTTGCCAGTGGGCGGGATTGAACCGGCGACCTTCCGCACCACAGTCTGTAACGCTATCCCCTGCGCCACGCCGGCAATCTGTGCTCCTGGTCGCTCGCGGCAATATCATTTTCAGTCACGTCACTCCATGTTCTTTGGATCCTTTCTGGAACGCGACCACCAGCCACCATTTGGGAGAAGTACCTGTTAGTTTCCTCACACAAAATGTTTATGAAAACTGTGCTAAGGAACAACTGAAAGAAACTTAGCATGCTGTCACTGTCTACGATACCTTTTAGTCCAGAGGTAGCAGCGTCAAAACGTGTGTTTCTTCGGATTCAAGTTGTCATTTTTCCACTTAATTTTTTCCTTGTTCGGTGGTTCTGCTTCCTCTTCGTCTATCTCATTATCTGTAGATTCGTCTTCTGTGCACAAATCCAACGCTGTGGATGTCAATGGAACAGCAGGAGCAGCACATGTACGTGACGTAGAAGCAGCTACAATAGGCGTTTTATGTTCATCGTCAGATTCGGACGATGACACACTTTCATCCTCAGAGTCACTACCCAGTATTAGCTTCTCCACAGTATATCTCTTCTCTGCCATACCACTTCTAGTAGAAACTGAGGTTAACAACACGTCAGATATAAACGAGGAGGGAAACGAGCAGTACAACTCAAGCGAAACCAGCGCTTTGAAACTGAATGCAACTGCCATCTGGTTAAGTACAGACTATCAACAAAGCCGCTCTATGGTGCATAAGTCAGACTTCTCCACAATTCAAGCTTAGTGAAGCGGAGAAATATGACGCGAGGCGGAACTGCTGCAGCAGTCCACCGGCTGTGGCTGTGGAGCACATTCGCTCCCGACTTCTGCAGGGGTTCACCGCCGCGAAAGGGCTAAAGTGGGCCAATATGCCTCTACTGTCGTTTGGTAACTTCAGGAAATCAAAATAAAACTAACATTTATCAAGAAACATACTTCAATGTACATAATACCAAGTTGAATATTGAGTTAAATGCTTAATATTGAGTACTGTGACAACGGGCCAGGTTAAACATATTAGGATTTATAGTGTCTTAATACAAACCAGTAAATTTTAATCACTGTCCCGTTCCAAAGGATCAGCACAGTTTTAACATAAAATAGTCCACGGACTGCATTTTTCACGCAAGTCGGATGAGCCCAACGCTTGCAGTTTGTGTACTGAATTCCTTGTTCTCCAGGTTATTTGAAAAGGGCACAGTGACTCTTCCTCATTGTCATCATATCACCATCTTGCTTTGCTTTTTGTGTGTGTTTTATGCCTCCTGGAGTCGATGTAGTTAATTTTATTTTATTATTGCTCTTGCTTTCCCTTCTAACCCGTGATTCACTTCTTTTTTCAGTATTTCTTTCCAGTGGCATGGGTTGATATTCAGTTTATGAGTTTCAGTTATCTGTTCAGATTGGCATGAGCCCTGTCTATACTTAGCACAATACCTCTAGTAAGATTTTCTTGGAATACCAAAGTCTTCGCTAACGGTTCTCACAGATCATTCATTTTCTTTTACTTCTAAAACTGCTCTTAGCATCGTATCTTCAAAAATTATTCCCCTTTCATTATTTTATAATTTCGAATCATTTTTATGATACCAGAAATAAAACAAAGGTTTAAACCAGAACCGTAACTCATGTTTTGAAAACAAGGAAATAAACGAGATTCTGACTTCTCAGATCACCATTTAAGATTAAAAGAAAATTTATCGTTTGGCGTTTATTCAACGATTTTATCTCATGAATATGACGACCTTTTGACCACTGAAACGTTTCAAATTATGTTTAATTTCGACAATTATGTTAATAATTTAATGAAATCGAAGAATTATCAACATTATCATCATACAAGTAACAAGCCTTTCACAGAGTTAACAGCAGTATAGCTTCTATAGGACGTGACAGGTTGTCTCGGCTGGCCATCGTGCCCCGTCCTCTCTGGGCCAACCTAATCCATCGCCATCTTTACAATAAATTCTGTGCTATAAAAAACTCACTGAAGCAATTAAGAGTGTATGCCGTATAGAAATAATCCGTAAACTACGACCTTTAATTATACTACTCAACCCGTTGTGTCTAAAGCAAGCAAAAATTAAATAACACACGTTAATCGACGAGTATAATTTTACTGAAACATGCACAAAAACATTTAAGGACAACAGCTTGTCCAAAACTTAGCAGGCTGTATAGGGAGACGGACAGTCCTACCTTTTTTTCTGATTGATTCCTAAGACGATCTAGCGTCTATTATATGAACTAATTCGACTGGGCCATCCAACCCGATGGCCAACGTTCCCCGGTCTTCCCTATATAAGACCAAAAGGAATAAACCGTACGATATTAAAAAAAAATGGAGACTAAACAGTACGTGCAACACGGCACTTAGTCAAAATATAAAATACAAAAGTTACATTATATATAAACTGCTGGTAAAAGACATCATGCAGTTGATAATGTAACTTATGTATTTTATATTTTGACTAAGTGCTATGTTACACGTTCCGTTTAACCTCCTTAACACTTTGACTGCCAATCACGTCAATTGACGGGATATCGAAACTTCTGTAGAATGCCAATTACGTCATTTGACGTGATCTTTGTTTTCGTACTTTGAAACACAAAATAAAGTTTATTGACGGACTAGATCCACCTTTAATGCCTTACTTGATAAATCTAGTGTCTAAAACAGCCTATAGATCTTGTAAATTTAGCTTCTAAATCGACCGACTGGTCGCATCCAAGTATGAAACGGGACAGGTAGGAAGTGGTGCCCGCTTTCTCAACAGGTAAATGAACGGACATGGCTTCACGCTCTCTTACGCTGGACGAAATTTTACATGAACTTGAGAAACATTGTATTGATAATGACAGTGAGGACGACGAAATCGACAATTCAGATGATGATCCAGTCTATGTGCAACAAGATCTGCGTCAAATTATTTCGAGTTTGATGATTCTTCAAACGATTGTTGTATAAGGACAGGAAACCTTATTGCTCATTTTAAAGAGCAAACAATTTTTTTATGCCAGACAGAAGATAAGGAAACCAAGTGCAGCTCGGCTTTCTCCTGCAAGCAGAATGACTGGCATTCTAAGGTATGGAATGGTTTACATGGCCGGCAGTCAAGGTGTTAAAAAAATAACGTAAGGTTTTAACTATGCTTCAGTCAATAATTGGATGGTTGTGCACAGTGATCACTGATATAATTACTGGGAATAATACAGCGTTCGGTCCCAATAAATCCGTTTATTAATGACAGATCGATTTCGGCTAGGTAACTAGCTATCATCAGTGTCATATCGTACGTATGCTTGGCAAGCTGCCGTACCAAAGGACGCCATGTCGTCATGAACGGAACAAATCATCATGGCCCATAGAGAACAGTGTACGTTCAAGAGAACGGGACACGTGCTCATGCTGAACGGAAGTGACTGAAACACTAATCATACCTTCGAACGCCGAGATCGCTATATGATTATTTAATTTACTGATGGCTCGTTTCAGTGGGCTATTCCACCATCATCTAGTTGTACATAATTATACAAAATGGTCACCTGTCAAGAATAAAATGACATACAAGTAACGTAACAAAACAATACTGCAATATTTCGGCCAGGGACGCCTTTGTTCAGGGACTCTGCTGATGGAGGCATTCGCGCACGCCACGTCGGCTTCCAGCCTGGAACGTTGCCAAAGTTCATCTGTCGCGGCTGGGTCTCAAGAGCTGCAGCGGATTTTTCATCATATGATACACATTTTCCATTGGCGACAAGTGTTGCGTTCTAGGGAGCCAGGCGAAAACACTGACATCCTTTGGCACCAAAGAGCAACGTGTGGTCATGCATTGTCTTGCTGACAAGTGGCGTCTGGCTCGTCTTGCTGCAAACCACTCGCTCAGAGAACGTTCTGTACCAAAAGACTGGCATGGTGCACAGGTCACTCCAATGAAGGCAATTGCAGTGATGTGTACAATTACAGGCCTATGTCATTAACGTCGGTTTTCAGCACGATTTTAGAACATATACTTTCGTCAAATATTAGGTGTAGCCTGTTTTACTGAGATGGCAGTCTCTTGTGGAACATGGGCTCATTCGACTCATAGGGAGAGGGATGCGGAATAACAAAAGACTCCAAGTTTCGACATTTATTTAACATAAATTTCACAACAATTCTAAGGACTTGAAACCCCTTATTCTAGCAATTACACAAGTGACATGCTAAACAGAACTCTGTACTTGAACGTAACGGTCGGGCTGTCTCGAAAGAACATTTACGTTGAGAGTATGAATGACCTACTATTGGACACCGTTGCGGTGCGAGCCTCGGCTGCAGGAATCGCTCAGTAAAGATGTTGGCGCATCGGAAGCCGGCGTTGGCTGACTGCGCGGAAGTGTGGTTCGGCGATCGCTGTGCAGACAGTAGGCCTTAGGGCACCCGTGGAGGCAGGACCGTGCCACTCTGCCTGGGATGGCGTGTGAAGGCTACGGGCGGAGAACTCGCGTTCTCCGCTAGGCGAAGACAGGAGGCTGCGCCCCACCCAGGAGATGAAGGTAGCGCTCACCGACTGGGTCCCAGGTAAGCTGCCATTGTCGCCGCTGCTACGCTCCCGTCCTCCGCGGCGCTAAGTCCGGCGTTGCGTGGGAGCTGACTGGCTCCCGTCGGCCCCTGGTCTTCTGGAGTCGAAGACACGGCCCTCCGATGACGGCTGTGGCGCCCGGCTCTTCCGGAGGTTTGGTCCGAACTCTTGACCGTCTTCCGACGACTCTGCCGATCTATGCTGAAAATTGCTACTAAAACGTTCTGGTTGCTCCGGTGACCTGTTTATGTTAGCTTAAGGCACTTTAGTAAGATGACAAAGTCACGCTCTACACGTAGCCTGTGTTGTTGTAAGAGTTCCCCTTTCGGGCGCCCACGTGCCTCAGACGAATAACACTCTGGCCACCACTGTTTACAACTGATTTTCGTAACCGCTGCAGCTGCTAACCCACTGTCTGTCTGGTATTAAACTTCACGTGTCCATTCAAGAACAATTCCCATAGTTATTTTATTATTAGATATTATATCCTCACACTCTCTATTGATTTATTTTACACTTTTCATTAGTACACTCTACCTCGAAGAGATCGACCTATTGACCCACAGTCAACACGGATTCAGAAAGTCTCTTGCAAACTGTTGATGATTTGACTTACGTATTATATATTTCGTCTAACTGATACGTTGTACGTACTATTTAACATCCATTTCATAAATAACGTAGGACGACCACATAGTGTAATTTTATATGACAAGAGTATAGTGGCGTAGCCCACTGAAACTGGTGGTCATAAAATAAATATATATATTGCGTTCTTGGCTTTCTACTTTTAAAGATAATTAATCTATCAGATCGCCTCCACAACCTATGACGGTAGGTAATGTTTTAAATTATTGTATGTTTGTATAGCTTATGGGACTTAACTACGGGGTCATCAGTCCCTAAACTTACAAACTGCTTACGAACTAACTTACACTAAGGACGGCACAAATATACATGCCCGAGGGGGGATTCAAACCCCCGACCGTAGTGGCCGTAGCGACAGTGACTGGCAGTCCCCTCGGCCACCGCACCCGGCGGTTTAGGTTGTGACATGTTAGATATGTCTGCATTTCGTGACGATGATGTGTTGCAGACGAACAACGAAGTTCTGCATGACCTGCTCAAGTGTCGTCAATGGTTTTGGGGTTTTAGCTATACAACTTGCCTTACAGACCAACATATATTCAGATGTTTTGAATCATAGGGGCCCAAGTATTGTAGTTATCGGTCCCTAAGACCTACAATTTAAACTAACCTAATGCTAAGTGACACAAATGACAGAAGGAGAACTCGAACCTCCAGGGGCAGAGAAAGAGGAGTAACACGTGTTCAGATCCGTAGAATATAGAGACAATGCCAGTGGCTTCTGGTTACCCCAACGCCGGAATACGGTTCGTAAAGTGCTTCTCCAGGACGTCAAAACTACTCCTGCTTCGATCGAGTCGAGCTCCGCTTTGTATGGATAACATCTTGATGAAATCAGGGTCACTGTGGATAATGGTAATGACATCAATTTCCAGTACTTTCATGTACCGTTCCATAGTCACTGTGCCGACAAGGAATATCGCATCGGTTATTCCGTGACTGGACATTCCACATAGTCATCCGCTCAGCACTGTAATGGTTTTGGGGATATTAAATTACACCTTAATAAAATCCTACAAACTGCTCTGGAGAATATGACGTCCAATCGACGAACGTGGCAGTAACCTCTCGATATCCCAGAGTCAGAATGCGGTCTTTAAACTCTCCTGCTTCGCCTTATCTTGTCCATATCTCGGTCACTTTGGATAATGGGGACCATCTTTCCAACACTCTGACGTATAATTTGGTAGTATCATCCTATCAAGTTATATTGCAGCTATTATTCCACGCTCGGCTCTGCATTTCACACGCAGCAAGGGTTGAGAGTGAAGCGACGTCCCGATCGTCAAATTCCGATTATCCGTCCCTCAACTGCGTCAAAATTTGGTTATTGACGAATTCATATAAAAGAAGGTGGGCTTTGTCACTAAACGAAACCATATTCACATTAAAGATTCGTCCCTCAATTCTGTGGACAACACAATCGCTGTTCCATTTTCTTCGGGCTTAAAGACTGACGTGTTTTTATTTTGTAGGTGAAGAGATGTAGCTCTTCAATAGTTTGTCGCAGTTTCCCGGTTGATTCCCATCTGTTTTTCAGCTCGCCTGATCGATTGGTTGGATCAGGATTGGGACGTACTGCATGTCTTATTAATGTTTTCAGGCACTTTCAGCCTTTTTGGAAGACCGACATTGCGAACACAGTCGTCACGAACATTACTCATTCATTCGAACTTGCGAATCAAATTCTTGATTGTGAGCACTCTTGAGCCTTTCATCGTCAGCTTGAAATCGGCCGAAAACGTCCTTAGAGCCGCAGTTCGGTTATTACTGTTCGCAAAATTGGCCATCATAAGCGCTATTCGCTCAGGCGGGCTGTACCGTGACATTCTCACTCGCAAATGGTCGACAACAACAAGGTGTGTGCGTATGCTCGACCTACACCATTGGCCATTAATATTGCAACATCATGACGAAATGCAGATGATACACGGGTAATCATTGGACAAATATATTATACTAGAAGTGACATGTGAATATATTTTCACGCAATTTGGATGCATAGATCCTGAGAAATCAGTACCCAGAACAACCACCTCTGGCCGCAATAACGGCCTTGATAGGCATGGGCATTGAGTCAAACAGAGGTTGTATGGCGTGTACAGGTACAGATGCCCATTCAGCTTCAACACGATACCATAGTTCATCAAGAGTAGTGACTGGCGTATTGTGAAGAACCAGTTGCTCGGCCACCACTGACCAGACGCTTTCAGTGGGTAAGAGATATGGAGAATGTGCTGGCTAGAGCAGCAGTCAAAGACATTTTCCGTATCCACAAAGGCCCGTGCAGGACCTGCAACATGCGGTCGTGCATTATCCTGTTGAAATGTAGGGTTCGAGGCGATCGAACGAAGGGTAGAGCTACGGGTCGTAACACATCTGAAATGTAACGGCCACTGTTCAAAGTGCAGTCTATGCAAACAAGAGGTGACCGAGACTTGTAAACAATGTCACCCCATATCATACCGCTGGGTGATACGCCAGTATGGCGATGACGAATACACGCTTCACAGCGATGTCGCCAAACACGGATGCAACCATCATGATACTGTAAACAGAACTTGGATTCATCCAAAAACATGACTTTTTGCCATTCGTGCACCCCGGTTCGCCGTTGCGTACGCCATCGCAGGCGCTCCTGTCTGTGACGCAGCGTTGAGGGTAACCGCAGCCAGGGTCTAAGAGCTGATAGTCCATGCTGCTGCAAACGTCGTCGAACTATTCGTGCAGATGGTTGTTGTCTTGCAAACTTCCCCATCTGTTGACTCAGGGATCGAGACGTGGCTGCACGATCCGTTGCAGCCATGCGGATAATATGCCTGTCAACTCGACTGCTAGTGATACGAGGCACGCCGTTCCGTATTGCTCTCCTGAACCCACCGATTCCATATTCCGCTAACAGTCATTGGATCGCGACCAACGCGAGCAGCAATGTCGCGATACGATAAACCGCAATCGCGGTAGGCTACAATCAGACTTTTATCACAGAATCTTCTTCCTGTCGGTTAAATTTCTCGTCTGTAGCACGTCATCTTCGTGGTGTAGCATAATTTAATGGCCTGGAGTGTAATTCCTGCATGCCATGTGGCCAACCATGCCGTTGAAAGACCTAACGTAAACATTTCACACGTTATGGCCATTGTTCAATATATGTCACCCTGTAATTGAGTCTGGTTGGAGGCCAGCTGGTTTCTACCGCTGTCCTTCCGGATGCAATAACACTGTGATGTGTGTAGCAGTTATGAGTTCGCCACATCACTGTCGAGTTATTCCGCACTTTTTCAGAATGAAACTAACAGTCACATTCCTTCTGAATTATAAGCCGTTCGCTGACTTTCTACATCTACATGGGATACTCTGCAAATCACATTTATGTGCCTATCAGAGGGTTTATCGAACCACCGTTATACTATTTATCTCCCATTCAATTCCCGAATAGCGCGCGGGAAGGAAGAACAGTTGAATCTCTCCGTTCTGATTTCTCGTATTTTATTCTGATAATCATTTCTTCCTATGTAAGTGCGAGTCAATAATATATTTACGCATTCGGAGGAGAATGTTGTAGTTTCGTAAGTAGCTACGCCGCAGCGTTAAGCGCCGTTGTTGTAATGATTCCCATCCCAGATCCTGTCTCCCCTGTATAGTCACAACAGGAAACGAGCTGCCCTTCTTTGGATTATTTTGATGTCCACCGTCACACCCACCTGATAAGGATCCCACACTGGGCAGCAATACTCCAAAAAAGGACGGACAGGCGTAGTGTATGCAGTTTCCTTAGTAGTTCTGTTGCGTCTTTTAAATTTAAGGGTTCAGCCAATAAAACGCAGTCTCTGGTTTGCCTTTCCCACAATATTATCTACGTGTTCTTTCCAGTTTAAGTCTAAAGTAATAGTAATTCCTAGGAATTTTGTGGCGTTTACTGCCTTCACTTCCGATTGATTTATCTTGTAAACAAAATTTAACGGATTTCTTTTCATACTCGTGTGGACGACTTCACACTTATCATTATTTAGAGTCAATTGCCAATTTTTACACCACAGTGATACGTTATTCAGATCGTCCTGCAGTTGGTTTTGATCTTCATATGATTTTACTAGACGGTAAATGACGGCGTCATCTTAGATTTTCCCCTAAATCGTTTATGTAAACACGGAACAGCACAGGACCAATAACACTACCCTGTGAAACGCCCGATGTCACCTCTGTTTCAGTCGATGCCTTACCATCGATCACTACGAACTGTGTCCTCTCTGACAGGAAATCCCCTATCCAATCGCAAATTTGGGGCGATATACTATAACCACGCAATTTGATTAAAAGCCTTCTGTGAGGTACGGTGTCAAAAGCCTTCTGGAAATCAAGAAATACGGAATCGATTTGCGAACCCTTCTCGATAGCATCCATCATTACGTGTGAATAAAGAGGGAGTTGTGTTTCCAGTATGAAAGTATGATTTCCAAACTTATTATTCCGGATTTAGTGAAATAATGTCAGATACGCTTTCAGGACATCACAAAATGTTTAGTGACCTCTTTAGTTCTGAATGGGCTGTCCTTTCGCCACTGTGCCATAACCTAAGAATGCGTATGGTATTGCGGTGCCGGCACAGAAAGTATCACGGAGCTGTGTTACTTCGACCGTTACGCGGGAATTCGGCTTCGTATTGGCCACTGCCGTTATAGCCACCAGTATTTACTTCTTGGTGATCCTCCTCCCTTATATGAGCACTGTGTTGAACCTTTTACTGTGTACCACCTTTTAGTACAATGTCCGTTTTATAATCGTCTCCGTCATTATCTATGTTTACCATTTGAAATGTCTGATAATTTAGCTGATGATCCGCATTCTGCTGATAGAGTTTTACTATTTATACATCGTGCAAATATGGCGAAAGCCATTTAAGTTCTAACCCCAGTTCGATTGTACCATGGGCGGTGTTGAACGCTAATGACCTCAGCAGTTGTGCGCCCTAAACCACAATTAAGAGTGCCGTGGAAAGGTGCATCAAACACTGTGTCGGGACTGAAGACCACAACAACATTTCTTGCACTCCAAGGACATGACGCTGAGCTGCAACTAAACACCACATTGCCTTACTTGCCAAGGTCGTTGGCAGAAAGGAGGTCGTGCATTCTGATGGAATTCAGTGACCACCACCTTCGATTTTTATTCAAAATTTAAGCAGCGGCGTGGTTCGAAGCCCGAACCTAATACGTTCTGTTTATCACTCACAGACGCTACTCCAAGACCAGTTAGGCCAGACTGTCTGTGGACAAAAGTAAGCAGCTTTAACTCCTATCATCCACACGAAGCTTCCGACACCACGCAGCAATCAGAAAGTTAACATATTTGATAACAGTGTAGGCCTAAGCAGTGGCTGATATCTGGTTCGCTGACTTTCCAGTAGGAAAGAATGATTTCCAAACTTACTATTCGGCATTTAGTGAAATAATCTCAGATACGCTTTCAGGACATCACAAACTGTTTAGTGATGACGTGGGTCGGGCCCCTTTAGTTCTGAATGGGCTGTCCTTTCGCCACTGTGCCATAACCTAAGACTGCGTATGGTATTGCGGTGCGGGCACAGAAAGTATCACGGAGCCGTGCTACTCCGACCGTTACGCGGGAATTCCATACGGCAAGTGCCGCTCATAACACTTTCATGGCTCCATCCCGCACTGCTGGCTGGTTGATTTCCCAGGCGACGACGTTTGCTGTGGTCACAAAGGTAAGCGGGCAGAGCGGCGTCCGTAACTAGGAATCCGGAATGAGCTCACGCGCGGTACAGCACAACATTTGCATTCTAAGACGTTTGCACCCGAGGTAAGGAGGAAATGCAAATTGTAGAAGATCGTCAAGACGAAGTTAATCTCTGAATCTGAGCGACTCGCGTCCTAAATTGCTTTTACTGTTTCATCTTTGAAGCACATAAAATTTTAGGAACTACCGAAGGACTCCACACAGAAATGTTCAAATGTTTGTTAAGGTTATGGGACTTAACTAAAGGGTCATCAGTCCCTAAACTTACAAACTACTTATGAACTACCTTATACTAAAGACGGCACAAATATCCATGCCCGAGGGGGGGATTCGAACCCCCGACCTAGTGGCCGTGCAGACCGTGACTGAAGCGCCTCAGTCTCCTCGGCCTCCGCGGCCGGCACTCCACACATAGTGTGACTTACATAGCAATTTTAAACAGCAGCAATTTTTCACTTTAACACCGATGTTAATTTGTGACGTGACCGCGTGATTCTTCTTATTTCATAATAAGGTAAAAAGGTAAAGCAATCAACAATCCGAAGATTGGTTTGAACACCACATTGCTTTACTAGGCATGGTCCTGTTTGGAGGTGGTATGCCGTTGCCTTCCTCCGACCTGACTTACCCAGCCAGTTATAGGGGGACCTACAGTTTAACGTGGGTTCCGAACCACGGTGCTACTCGGTATTTTTCACATCAGCAACACTGCCAGAGGTGAAAGAAGTGGAAAGTGACAGTTAAAAATCCTAGGACCTGGCGGGGATCGAACCCGCGACCTTTGGAGTTGTAGTCTGGCACTCTACCACTGTGCAACCGAGGCGCACTATTTCATAATACCATCATATAATTAATTATCTGCTTCGTGTGTTGTTTATTGTAGTAGATACTGGTAGAGGTCCTGATACACAGTGCCTCTAATAAGTTATTTCCAAAGTTAAGGTCAATCAGACTTCTTCCCTATGAAGGTTACACTGAGAAAAGATGAAGTATCATGGTTCAACTTTGTCTCAATTACTTAAATAAGAAAACAGTTGGTTTATATTTGAAACATAATAAGGGTTTATTGTACCCTTTGTACATTACCAATATTCAAACATGTGGTTTAGTCTTACATCCAATTACTTTTACACAAATTCTTGAGACAAGTTTAGAACATGTTAACAATTCAAAACACCATTAATATCTACACTTTCACATCTCTTTACTCTATCTACAGAGTTCATTCTAATGCACAGTGTCCTTTAAATATGTTTTCCATGAGAAGTAGGAGGCCTCTGACTGGGCATTCACCTGTGAAAGAAATAGCCCAGGTCAGTAATAGTCCAAGCAAAAAAACTTCCATAAATACCCCAAAACTAATCAATTTATTCATCTTGTCGAGCTAGGGAAAGCATGTAGTGTTTGAGACACTACAAACTATGGTCAACCTCGGTGTACAATGCGACTACCAAATATTTGTTGAGCAAACAAAAAGTGGAACGAGTGCAGTTTTAGAAAAATTTCGGGTATTACGGAATACCATTCACATTTGTAGTTGTATATGCACATAGAGCCGCTTCTTAGCTCTCAAACAGATTCTATTAGTCAATAAATACTCGCCAATGTTTTAGCAAAAAGTAGAACATCTACCATACTTCGTTTGTTTGTATAGCTTATGGGACTTAACTGCGGGGTCATCAGTCCCCGAGGGGGGATTCGAACCCCCGACCGTAGTGGCCGTGCAGACCGTGACTGGAGCGCCTCAGTCCCCTCGGCCACCACGGCCGACCTTCTATCATAAAAATGATTGTGGAAAAAAGATGCATTTATAGGATAACATGAAACAATCGGCATATATTAAATAAATAATCACGTAAATTCAGGAAAAATCAAGTTTAAAGGAAACAGATTATAATTCTTAAGTTTTTCTTAACACTTAAAGATACAACAAAATCAGAAATCCAAATCTGTAAAAGACCATTAACCCTGTGATAGACTAATTATTAAAAAAGAAAATGAGGAAAATAATGAAATGGTGTTCTTGCAGTAAACAACAAATTCTGTTGTCAAATAATACTACAAAATTTATTCAAATTTACCATTACAGAGAAAAATAGTCCTGTTACTGGTGTGGACGCAGTGGGACTTGGGACTTACAAAGTCCCTCCTGATAGATTTTCCTTTTTGTGTGGAAAATTTGCAAAGCAAATTGGGCTTGGAGGCTCCTTGCACTTTGTGAAAATGTGTTTTTTTCTCTTTTTTGTGAAATTTGCGGAATACCGTTCCGAGAACGCTTGTAGCGCTTCATGTTCACCATCTTGACACGTCAAAGCGTTCGCGTGGAAAATTTACGAGTGTCAGTTCAACCGTCAACAGGGGAAAGGTCGCCTAGCGTTGAGTCCATATGTCGCAAGCAGGTGCACGGAAATGCGACCAGCAACAGCCACCCACTGCAGTGGACGCCGCCCGCGATAGCGTCAACATCAATACAAAGTTTTAGAATATTATTGCCGCGGCGGAGCGACCGAGCATATTGAGGCGCTATGCTACGATGGGCGAGGCCGTTTCCCGTCAGTGGTTCGAATCCCACCTTGGACATGGATGTTTGTGTCATCTTTAGTGTAAGGTAGTTCACAAGTAGTTTGTAAGTTTAAGGACTGATGACCCCGCAGTTAAGTCCCTTAGGCTTGACAAACATTTGAACATTTCTTAAAATTGAAGATGAAGGTGAATCATTGAATTAAAATATGTGATGCGGCCGGGAATCGAACACAGACCTCCATGCTTACTAGGCAGACATCTTACCGTTAGACCACCACATCACTAATCAGTTAAGGCGCCTCGGAATAGTTTAAGTACGACTTCCCTCTACGTCACAAACTTTAATTCAGTAGTGGCAATTATCTGTTTGACAAGGAAGCTGAATTAAAGTTTATGACGTCGAGGGAATTCCTACTTAGACTGTTCCGAGGCACAACGGTTAGTGATGTGGTGGTCTAACGGCAAGACGTCTGCCTAAGTAAGCATGGAGGTCTGCGATCGAATCCCGGCTGCATCACAAATTTTAATTCATTGCTTCTCCTTCACCTTCATCTTCAATGTCATGGACATATTTGAATCGGATAACTGTCTCAGGGTTTTTAAATTTATATTTCAATTTTTTTTTTTAATATTATTTGCTTTCATAGTGCAGGAGATTTCTTTTGCATTATATATTTTCAGAAGTCGCAGATGTAATCTTCGATCTCAGCATCTGCACAGTTAAAGTGGGCCCATATATCACGAACAATACACCCTATACAAACAATTCAATAATGTAAGACATATCTGCTTGGACGTCACAACGGCCGCGGGATAAATTGGCAAAATATCTAAGGCGCCTTGCTGTGTTGTCAATAGGTTAGTTTAACTTAGTTTAAGTAGTTTGTAAGCTATGGACTAATAAACCAGCAGCTGAGTCCGATACATTCCAAACATTTGAACATTTTTGCCTTGCTGTGGAGCGCGCGATTGCTCCCCACCATCGGCGTTCCAGTCCTCCCTCGGGCATGATTGGGTGTTACGTTAGTTTAAGTAATTTGTAAGCCTCGGGACTGGTAACCACAGCAGTTAGGTCCAGTAGATTTAAATAATAATAATAAAAACAACTTCACAACGTAGTTGTATCCCTAGCCTAAAATCGTGTAATACGAGGGTTGGAACTTCAACAGTGGCGACACTGCTGTGGATACAGTATGCAATGAGATCTACTATTGTCGCTGATAGTAAACTTTGTTGCATACCTTCCTTACCTTCGAGCAAACGGACTGGCCCGTACAACGTGAAGGGCGTGCTCATAATCGAGAGAAACACAGTCCGTTGTGAGCGAGCGGTCTAACGTCACGGTGTCACTGTGTTTTCGAAACAGAAACAACTGAGTTCGGATCAAGATTGAATGTGCAAGAGGCGTCCAGGGAATTGGCATTGCCGTACAGAACAGTGACACGTTTTACATCTACATGTACATGGGATACTCTTCAAATCGCATTTAAGTGCTTGGCAGAGGGTTCATCAAACCACCTTTATGCTATTTATCTCCCATTCCATTCTCGAATAGCGCGCGGAAAGAAAGAACGCCTGAATCAGTTCGAGTTCTGATTTCTCGTATTTTATTCTGACTAGTTGACACGTGCGAATAATTCGCACTCTATCCTGATCAGTCATAGATGGGTAATAAAGTAACGGAGAAGAGACAGGTGTAAGTACATATATGTATAAACGATAATAAACTTTGAATAGTGTAACAAATACTACTCTCATTGTAAGAAAATTTATATAATTAAATACAATATGAGTAACTGTGAATCATTTAGAAAATCAGGTATTAACTTTTTCATTTTTATTTTATTTTTCGTAAACGTGTTTATTTCACAAATTTCAGTTCATTCGAACAGTACACAACGTACGCTTGAACAAAGTGAGCAATTCCTACAGCTGTTGTGCAAGACTTGTGATTCAGAAATCTCATGATAAAATACGCTTGATTAAAGAATACAAAAAATTGCAAAAGCTGTCGTGTCTGTTAAATAAGTTACTTTATTTGTACTTTTTTCATCGTTACATCGACCTGTATAACCGATATCGTGTGATAAACTATGCTTTACTCCGACGTGTATAACCGAAATCGTGCGATAAACTATATTTGCATCAAAGAAGATCTTTGACTTGCATATAGAATAAAGAATCCAAACAATTGCAAGAGATTTAGTTCATGTTAATTAAACAGATCGTCAATAGATGGCACCTTCTACATTGTTTTTATATCGGCCGAGCACACTAAGTTCATAATCGGCGCGCCGCGGTGGAGTAGCCGAGCGGTCTAAAGCGTCTCGCTGCGGAGCGCGCGGTTGCTCGCCGTGGAGGTTCGAGTCCTCCCTGGGGCATGTGTGTGTGTTTATTTGTCCTTAGGTTAGTTTACCTAGGTTTAAGTAGTTTGTAAGCTACGAACTGATGACCACGCAGTTTGGTCCGATAGATCTACAAACATTTGAACATAATCGGCGCGGTGGCTGATGGAAACAATCGTAAATGGTGTGATGTAGATAATCTGCAGTATTGTCAGAAGATGGTTTAAGAAGGCGAAAGATAGTTCACAACAAAATAAATATTATTGCGGAACAAATATACAGTGTATACAGTTATTTATGTCTATGTTCCATCAGGAAGTGACAGAAGAGTACATAAATACAGTCCATTTTAAATCATTTTTAAAGTATTACTTATTAGTTCGTCATAGAATCTCTTAGAGAGTATGACGAAATAATACTCTCTTTACTAAAAGGATCAAATACGGGTTAATACAGGAGGTATTAAACATAAGGAGAGGCATTGAATTAAAATTTGTGCTGTAGCCGGGATTCAAATCCGGAAACTCCTACTTACTAGGTAGGAGCTTTAGACCACTCACCTAACAGCATTGCAGCCAAAGTGACTGTTTTAAAGCACGTCTCCCTTCACAGGGAACATTGAGGCACAATTACAGTATGTGGTGTGGAGGGAGACAGTTCCTATAGTCGCATTGGTAGCAACACTGTGTTAGCTGAGTGGTCTAAAGCACAGGAGCTGCTGTGGCCTTACAAGCTCAGGTACCCCAGGACTAAAAATAACGCGGTGATCTGGTTTGTTGGCCACACGGCTACTTACGTCATTCAACACCGTAAAACTAGCTTTGTCGAATATTTCGCATATATTGAATGTGAACACTATAAAATTAAACACACCACGACCTATGCACAACTATACGGAAATATGTTAAATATTGACCTACGCCCACCATGATCAGTTCAGCGTCGACATTTTTGTTCTCAAAGTACTGATTCGAAGCAAAAGTAACCATACAAAGAAGAGCTTCTTCATTTTTGTAGTGGACAGCGCTCCGCCTCCACACAGTTCACTCCGAGTCGTTCGTCACCTCTCTTGTCGCTGTACATTGTTGATTTGCCTTTCTTCTTCTCATACCGTAGCGCTACACAGAGCGCTCTCGCAAACCATATGCCCTCTTGTCGGACTATGGTCGATGAGGAGGAATACTATTTCTTTTATTCTTCTTACCCACTCCGGCGCTTCTCCCGCTCGCCGCGGTGGAGTAGCCGAGTGGTGTAAAGCGTCTCGCTGCGGAGCGCGCGGTTGCTCGCCGTAGAGGTTCGAGTCCTCCCTGGCGCATGTGTATGTGTTTGTTTGTCCTTAGGTTAGTTTACCTAGGTTTATGTAGTTTGTAAGCTACGAACTGATGACCACGCAGTTTGGTCCGATAGATTTACAAACAACAAACTAACTTCTTCCGCTAAACGTTTCACCGTTCGTTGCTGCTACCAAATATGGACGCGTGCACTATCAGCTGATATGCGTGCATTCATCGCCGGAGACATCGTATTCGAAACGGATCAAATTTCTTTTGCTTTTTACACGCGGCACTGAACGACAGCTCATGAGCGATTTCCGCATGAACAAGGAGTGCAGAAGGGTAATGGAGGCTACTCTGTTTTTTTTTTTTTTTTTTTTTATCATTACATATATTTCATTACAAAATTTTTAATTCTATCCAAAAATGTTCAAATGTTTGTATAGCTTATGGGACTTAACTGCGCGGTCATCAGTCCCTAAACTTACAAACTACATATGAACCAACTAAGACTGTGGAAGGCACAAGTATCCATGCTACTACTAAGGACACCGTAGTCTGCTGGCGGCCGCGCTGGCGGTAGGAAGTGTGCTGTCCGCTGCGCCTGCTCGCTTCCGCGTGGGTAAGTCTTCGCGCTTGCTGCAGCTTCGTGCTGTACTTGTATAAGTTGTTGAGTAATTATGAGTAGATGTCAGTGATGGCACAACCTACAAGGAAAGATACGTTGAAATTGACGTTTGACAACCGATCCGCGCGACCGAGGTCTTTTGAAATCGAGAATTGGCTGGAACAAGAGGTGAAGTTATCAGCAAACGATCTTATTGGTATCCATATTTCGATTGTAACCTGTGTAGTTTTTGTGAAATTGAGTAGTGCCGAGCTATGTGACAAAGTTGTTGAGTCTTGTGGAGGTATGCTAAAATTTAAATATTCTGATGGGCGTGTTGGAGATGTTACCGTTTCCCATGCAGGGTTTGGCGTTCGGACTATCCGAATATTTGAGCTTCCTTTCGAAATAACTGAAGAACACATAAATGCAGTAATATCACCGTTCGGGACAGTGCTTTCTAACGTTGCAGAGAGGTGGTCGAGCGCCCACAAGTTTCCTGTACTCAATGGTGTACGCCAACTTAAAGTTGAGTTACGACAGCATATCCCGTCATACATTAATGTGTGTGGGTACAGAGGTATTGTCATCTATGACGACCAACCGCGTACTTGTTCTTTATGTAACAAGCCTGGACATGTCCGCATTAACTGTATACAGAGGCGCGTGGCACAACTGCCGGCAGGCGAGCCGGCCAGACCTCAGACTGTGACGTCACTGCCCGTCACTTACGCGGCCGCAGCTCGCGCGCAGCCGTCTGCCTATCCGAGCCCGGAAGTGACTGCAGCTACCGCCGATGCTGAGACTGTAATATCTATGGATGTAACTGTTATCGTACCGGAAGAAATACCTGTAACCCATCCACTTACGACAGCTGCTGCACCTCTGCCGACGCAGGTGGCTGAAATTTCTAAGGATATACGTACTAACGTACTGGAAGACTCATCTGAGCCCCTACCACCTCCGACAGCTGCTGCAGCCCTGCCGACTCAGGTGACCCCAACCGGAAAGGTGGAAAAAAACCCGGCAACGGAGGAAGCAACACCGGTAAAAGAACCAGAAATTGGCATGGTAAATGAAGAGCGCCCGTCAAAGAGGAACTCCCCCAGAAGGACAAGGAAACGGAGGTTGGCACACCAAGGTGCAAACGAGACCGCCCCCTCTTTGCGTCAGAAAGCGAAGGAAATAGGGAGCAGCCTCTGCCAGAAGGACGCCACCGAAATAAAAAAGGCTCCAGCTAAGGAACAGAACCCCATTTCCGTGACGGGAAAACATGAGGCAGAAGGAATGACATTCAAGGCAACTGGAGAACGAATAGAAGGAAGTCTGTCTTCGGAAGCTCCCCACGACCTTCCACAGGCACCCAAAACTAACTGGGCGGACGACGACGGCACCGACACGGCGGATGAGGGGATGAATGATGACTCAGAAAGCGAAGCGGCAAGCACACCACCCTCAGACCAGGATGACAAAATTAATGACGATGTCGCAATGAAAGATAAATCCTCTCTTCAGAGATGAATCCCCGACCCCTTTGACACCGACGAATATTATTAAGATGTTTTTAAAACGTGACTTTCATATGAAGAATTTGAAGTCTGTTTTAGAAGATAGATAAATTAGGGAGAAACATGCCTGAACGACAAGCATACAAGATCGCCACAATCAACCTGAACAAGATACAAAGCTCGTTCAAACTACAAAATTTAAAGGACTTTATATATGCCTCTGATAGTGACATCATTTTATTACAAGAAGTGACAGGAATTGATCTTGACCACATAACTGGATTCAACGCAATAGTGAACCCCGTCAATAGTACAGAAATGGGCACGTCTATACTTATAAAAGAGGGCATCATCTTAGAAGACATTGTAAAATTACCAAACAGTAAAGGACTAGCGGGTACCATAAATAAGACACGTCTGATAAATGTCTATGCTCCCTCAGGTTCAAGCAACAGGCAACACCGGGCGAAGTGTTTTAAAGAAGAAATTGTTCCCCTGTTTGGATCCCGGTACGACCATATTATCATGGGAGGGGATTTTAACTGCGTTCTCCATGCAAAAGATCAAATTCCGAATTTTAACAAGTCAACTGAACTAGAACGCATAGTAACTGACTTACGACTAACGGATTCATGGGAGCATATGCACGGTGCAACCCCTGGGTTTACACACGTGACCAACCACTCGGCGAGCAGGCTTGACAGGATATATGTCTCGCAAACTTTAAAAGACCACATTTTACAGTCCGAAGTCTGGCCAACGGCATTTTCGGATCATGCTGCGTTCATATGCACACTTAATATGGACAAACAGGGGACGTTTCGAGGGAGAGGTACCTGGAAACTAAATGTATCCCACCTGAACGACCATGTTTGTAAGGAGGCGTTCCAAACCCTGTGGCGAGAATGCGAAAGCAAATTCACCTCTTATAACTCCGGTATAACCTGGTGGCTACGTTACGCCAAACCCAAAATACGAAAGTTTTTCATTAATTATGCGAAAGAAAACAGCTTTTGGTACAAATCAACCATGGAGTTTTACTTTCAGTGTCTAAGGGATCTGCACACGTCAGATGCAACAATGGTCGGGAATTACGAACGCATTAAAAAGATTAAAGCAAAAATTCTGACTCTTCGGCGCAGACAGTTAGAAGGATACCAAATAAGGTCGCGGGTCCAGAATGTAGCACCACAAGAGGACACTTCAATATATCACGTGATACGTGAATCCAAAAGAGCCTCGCGCAAAATATTAACTGAATTAATAACTGCTGACGGAAGAAAGCTGACGAAGCACTCTGAAATAAAGAGGCACTACTACAACATTTTACCTCCTTATTGTCCAGCCACCCGATTGACGAACAGCTTCAGGACGAATTACTGACCAACCTGCAAGGCAGAGTAACCCACGCGGAAGCGCTCAGTCTTACTTCAGAAGTTACTGAAGACGACGTTCTAGAAGCCATAAATGACAGTAAGAAAAACAAGTCGCCGGGACAGGATGGAATCCCAGCCGAATTTTATCAGCAGTTCAGGGAACTTATAACACCTAAATTCACCGTAATATGCAATGAACTTTTAAACCCTGACGTTGTTGTTCCAACAGAATTCCGAGAAGGTATGGTAGTTTTAGTGCCCAAGACCTCGACTTCTAACACCGTCGGCAACCTGCGGCCTATCACGCTATTAAATAGCGACTACAAAATCTTTGGTCGCATTATAGCGCGAAGATTGCGTAACACCATGACCGGCGTCATCGGCGCATACCAAACAAGTGTAGGCAAGGACAGAAAAATTCTGCAGGCACTCTGTGGTTACAGGGACCTCATTTCCACGGCTGATGTCTGCAAAATCAAGTGTGCCATAGTGTCGCTGGATTTTGACAAGGCGTTTGATAGAGTTAATCACCAGTTTTTGCTTCGAACTATGGATGCGATGGGATTCCCACCGCAGTTCCTCGCCGTCATACGCAACACACTAATGAATAACTCGGCCAGGGTTGTCATCAATGGACAAGTCAGCCGTCCGATTCAAGTCACCAGTTCCATCAGGCAAGGGTGTCCGATGTCAATGGCACTTTTTGCGATCGCCATCGAACCCCTTCTCGCCTCTCTTACAGAGAATCTACGGGGTCTCTATATAAGAGGTGAAAAAATTGTGTGTCATGCGTACGCTGATGACGTTGGTTTCGTTGTTACGGATGGTAATGAGGTACAAACCGCACTACAAATAGTAGAAAAATATGAACAGGCAAGTGGTGCGAAACTAAATAGAGTGAAGTCCGGGATATTCGAAATTGGTCGTGGACTGGGATCGCAGATACAAGGACAGTTACCTGCTCTTTCAATCATGAAATGTCTAGGAATTGATTTTAAAAGAAGTATACAAAACACTGTTGCTGTGAATTACAGGAAAATACTACACAGAATCCGTGCCACTGTCCAAGAGCACAGCATCAGGAAACTAGATGAACTCCAAAAAGTATCTGTGGCTAATATCTACATCACCTCCAAAGTAAATTATGTTGCGCAAGTGTTACCCTTGCCAGCAACGATGGCTAAATGCATTACATCGGCACTGGGACATTTCGTGAGCCGAGGCCGCATATTTAAGGTCACGTATGATACTCTGATGCTTCCAACGTATTATGGCGGGTTAAATCTCACAGACGTGAGAATAAAGGCGCGGGCTTTATACGTATCAAACATGTATAAGAACTGGAAACAGCCAAATGGTAGCCTCGCTGGGCATTTGCTGAATGAAATTGCCCCTGAAGATCTCCATGCACCAATCAATGTTCGACATATACCCAACGGTCTGTACCACCTCAAATATTTTTTAGTGGAGTATAGCTACCTACATGACAAAATCCCCGACAAGGACATCGTTAAAGTAAAACATCTTTACAACAACCTGATCAAAACGAAGGCCAGGAACAATATAGAACAAAAATACCCGTTCAACAATTGGAATGCCATCTGGGATAACATACACAGTAGACACCTGCCAACATATGCGAAGTCGAGCTGGTATTTCGCTGTCAACAGAAAACTGGCAACAAACTCCCGACTTCATGCTATTCATTTGGCGGAGACACCGATGTGTGCATACTGCAATGTACAGGACGATGATGAACACAAGTTGTTGTGTGCTAAGGTAACAGACATATGGCACTACATCAAACAGAAGATAGCGAGCATCTGTAGGACCTCGCCCAATGTGATCACGCCGGCTCAATTTTTAAACCCAGATGAAATACCTTACCCAAGAACGAGGAGGAACGCTATCAACTGGCTGAAAGGCCAAACAATACATTACATCCTAACCAGACAATCAACCTCCAGGGAGGACTTCACAACATATCTCACAGTTGAGCACCATATGTTAATGCGTACTAAAAAATATAAAGAGAACTTTGCAAACTTTTTAATTAAAACAATAATGTAGAATAACAAAAGTAAGGAGAGTTATTTACACAGAGAAGGCGGTATCCAAAGGAAATACTTCCGATTAACACCCTTTAGACATGCAGTAAGAGCACATTGATGAAGTAAGAGAAAGTAGAGAAGAACTTAGTTTTAAAGGACTACCTATACTAAAAATTACAAGTTCAGTTTTTGGTGTTTAGTTTTTATTTTCAACATTGAAGAAGCTGGATAATATCTGTATAATTATATACTTTTCCATTTAACAGAAGTAAAAATTTTGTTAGTTTTGAGACGAAAAATATAGTCTCACCTTCACACAAATGAAGGAAGAATATTTTTTTTTTTTTTTTCTGTATCCTATTATACTGAGCCAAACAAGCAGTGTAATTCTGTGGATGTGGAGGAAAATTTGGGCCAGAAAAAAAGGGGGAAAGAAAGGAAAAAGAAAGGAAAAAAAAAGAAAAAAAGGGAAGAAAAAAAAAGTAAGAGAAACGGTAACATTAATTTTTCGAGAAGACGAACTCGGATGCGTTCGGAGAGCCAGGAAAAAAAATATCTGTGACGGAGGCACATCAGTTTTATTTTGTTATCTATGGAGGAAGATTTTGATTTCATCGTGGAAGCGATCCACTACCTACGCCTGAAGAAGAAGAAGAAGAAGAAATTACTCTACCCAAAGGCCGATGAAGCCGACGCCGATGAAGGCGAATTTGGTGAGCGAAAAAAAAAAAAAAAAAAAAAAAAAAAAGTGGTGTAAAGCGTCTCGCTGCGGAGCGCGCGGTTGCTCGCCGTGGAGGTTCGAGTCCTCCCTGGCGCATGTGTGTGTGTTTGTTTGTCCTTAGGTTAGTTTACCTAGGTTTATGTAGTTTGTAAGCTACGAACTGATGACCACGCAGTTTGGTCCGATAGATTTACAAACAACAAACTAACTTCTCCCGCTAAACGTTTCACCGTTCGTTGCTGCTACCAAATATGGACGCGTGCACTATCAGCTGATATGCGTGCATTCATCGCCGGAGACATCGTATTCGAAACGGATCAAATTTCTTTTGCTTTTTACACGCGGCACTGAACGACAGCTCATGAGCGATTTCCGCATGAACAAGGAGTGCAGAAGGGTAATGGAGGCTACTCTGTTTTTTTTTTATCATTACATATATTTCATTACAAAATTTTTAATTCTATCCAAAAATGTTCAAATGTTTGTATAGCTTATGGGACTTAACTGCGCGGTCATCAGTCCCTAAACTTACAAACTACATATGAACTAACTAAGACTGTGGAAGGCACAAGTATCCATGCTACTACTAAGGACACCGAGGGGACTGAGGCGCTTGAGTCACGGTCTGCACGGCCACTACGGTCGGGGGTTCGAATCCCCCCCCCCTCGGGCATGGGTATTTGTGCCGTCCTTAGTCTTAGCTAGTTCATAAGTAGTTTGTAAGCTTAGGGACTGATGACCCCGTAGTTAAGTCCCATAAGTTCTACAAACATTTGAACATTTTGAACTACTAAGGACGGCACAAATATCCATGCCGTAGTGGCCGTGCAGACCATGACTGACGCGCCTCAGTCTCCTCGGCCACCGCGGCAGGCAGTTCTATCCAAATTACAATTAAGGAATAAAGAAACAAATGGTAACAAAAATTACAAAAACGGCGACTCCCGTTTTCACGTTATAAGAAGTTATATATATATATATATATATATATATATATATATATATATATATATATATATATATCAGAAAGAAATAAAAAAAATGAAAAAAAGAGGCAGTTAGTGCTAAAAAAAAAAAAGAAAAGGCACCAACCTAGTCAGTAGGAGGTCCCAGATTTGAATCCTGGCCACAGCAGAAATTTTAATTCAATGCCTCTCCTTACGTTTAATACCATTAGTATAACGATACAATGTTGTCTCAAGGAATAGCGCCTTACAACACGAATAAAGAAAGCAATAATACGTAGCGCAGCTGTGCGCTGACAGCGTTTGCTAGGCGGCTGCTGCGCCGGAATATACACAAACGTGCCAATAGCTTCGCCATCAACTGGCTTCCCCCGTTAGTGCTGGCTCTACCCCTCCCCGCCACTGACGCGGCCATAGGGTCCCCCCACACGGACCGCCCTCGGCCACAGTGGCGGCGCGTCGCTGCGTCTGTTTTGCGACGCGCTGCGCTGCCGCTTTTATGCAGGGCGCCCCGCGGCGCCATAAACACGCTTTATTGCTCGCCCTACCCGGCCAGCCGCTCCGGACAGCTGTGTGCCTCGCTGTTTACTGCCGGCTCACAGCAAGTAGCGCCTACCGCCGGATCCGCCCGCGAGGACCGTCCCCGAGAGCCAATAACCAGCAACGCTACTGAGAGCACGACAAAAGTGCTGTAGCACTCTCAAATACCGTGTGGTCCTCCTCTGGCGCTACAGTAAGGTGTCGTAAATCCGAGTCTACAAGTCCCCGATGATCCTCTGCGCGAAGCTGTCACCAAATCGTTTTCAACACCACGCGTAACCCGCTGCTCCACTGGGCAGACCTGTGTTATCAACCAATTGTATATGATGGTCACTCCAAAAGAAATGCACACTATTTGTTTTAAATACAATTTTTATTCTACAAGTCTTAATTTTACAGTATGTAGATTCATAATTTAGGAACATTATTTACATTTCTCCACATAATCCCCCCCCCCCCCAAAATGCCTTACGCAATCTTGGTACCAGCGCCTGTATACCTACAGGGTAAATTCTGGACCCACACATTAAAGCCACTGTTTCGCAGCGTGCACAAGGAAGACAGCATCTTCAAACGTTGTTCAGTTTGAAAAAAAAAAAAAAAAAAAAAAAAAAAACCGTATATGCAAATAATTTTTATAACTGGCTAGCTGCAGTGCCAGTCGTTGCTCGAGTTTAATTTCTGCCACAAAAAGTGATTGGCCTTCGTATGCAAGTATTGTAGTCTTCATTTGTATTTCTGCTTGTGCCCTCCCTCCCGCCCCCTCGATGATCCATTACTCATCATGCAACTCTTTGTTCATCTCCGCTCCCCTCCCTAACTTTCAGATCACCCCCTCCTGTCTGTTCCTCATATCACCTCCTCTAGCCACTTCCGACCATCTCCTATAAGATTGCTCTGTACGTTTCTCGGTCTCTCTCTTTTTATTGATAGCCAAATGTGTGTGAGGTCTTATGCGACCAAACTGTGTGGTCATCAGTCGCTAGACTTACACACTAATTACTTAATTAACTTAGATGAACATGCTAACGACAACACAAACACCCAGGCCCGAGGGGGGATTCGAATCCATGGCCGCAGCGGCCGCAGACCGTGACTGCCTCGCCGCAGACCGCTCGGCCACTGCGGCCGGCTCTTTTTCTATACGGTACTCCCCACTACCTGCGTACATCTCCTTTTCGCCGCGGCGGAGCGGCCGAGCGCACTGAGGCGCTATGCTACGATGCGTGAGGCCGTTCCCATTTGGTTATCAATAAAAAGACAGAGACAGAGAAACGTACAGAGCAATCTTAGAGGAGATGGCCGGAACTGGCGAGAGGAGGTGATATGAGGAACAGACAGTAGGGGATGATCAGAAGGTTAGGGAACGGAGCGGAGATGAACAACGAGTTGCATGGGGAGTAATGGAACATCGGGGGGAGGGGGGGGGGCACAAGGAGAAATACAAATGAAGACTACAATACTTGCATACGAAGGCCAATCACATTTTGTGGCAGAAATTAAACTCGAGCGACCACTGGCACTGCAGCTAGCCGGTTATAAAAATTATTTGCAGGTACTTGTTGCTTTACACTCATAACATACTGTCGTATTTTTAAACTGTACATTACATCCTGTACAATAGTCATTATTTACCATTGAAGTATGGTTTTCGTAAAACGTTATGAATGAAATAAAAACGTTGAAATGTTTATATGCCTAAGGGACCAAACTGCTGTCGTCATCGGTCCCTATACTCACAAACGGATTATGCTCACAACAATACGCAAACCCAATTCCGAGGGAGGACTCGAACCTCTGACGGGACCGGCCGCGTAATCCGTGACGTGGCACCTCAGACCATGCGGCCATTCCGACACCGCAGAATGTAAGCAGAAGGGAGCATAAATAATGGTGGAAATTTTACTTGCTAGTCGACAGAAAATAAAACGAAAGCACTGACGGTAATGATTATGACCTGAAAAAGAATTGGTCTCAATAAATGAAAATGTGATTGTACAAGAAAGAGTGTAGTCCGAACACATTCATATGAGAGGTCGATGAAGAAACAATACCGCGTAACTGACAAATTGCAGATTTTATGTTTACCTTTCATTTGGTATCCTTGACCCTTAGCGCGTCTGCTCTTACCACCATAACGCTGAATTTATAAATTATTTGCATTTGCGTATGTGACACAGCGAAAATTATGATGTAAATGCCTTATTACTGCGATGAAATGAAATAACGGGATAGCTAGAGTCTTTGGATGTGGTAAACAATATTGCCTAAATGCAAAAACACGCACCTACTGCTTTCTGGACACCCTGTCCAATGGGTTTAAAAAATCCCTATCAGATTAGTTTGTATTCTGATGGCTGAAAACATCAGAAGAGGAATGTGATATTATAAAAACCCTTTGAAGATTCGCAAGTGATACTGGAGTACGATTACGGAAAACCTTTTGGACAAATAATTGCACAGTTCCATCAAGTGCAAGTCATTACGCCTTGATATGGAAAAAGGCGACATAAACGCCAAAGCCTTAGGAAGTCCATTACTTCCTCCTGTTTCACCAGCCGTTTGTTGATGATGATGAGGAGTACAGGAAGGTGTCATCACTGAATGACTGTAGCAGGATGCAGGATGACTTGCACAAAATTTCTAGGTGATGTGAGGAAACGCAACTAGTTTGAAACCTAGAGAAATGCAACGTGATGCAGATAAGTAGGAGAAACCATCTTGTAACGTTGGAATAAAGCATTTGTAGTATGCTACTTGATACTCGCTTCAGTTAAATATCTAGACGCAACGCTGCACAGCGATATGAAGTAGAACGAGCATATAAGGACAGTCGTGGAGAAAGCGGATGGTCGACTAGTTTATTGGGAGAATTTTGGGAAGATGCGATTCGTCTTTAAAGGAGACTGCATACGAAACGCTTGTGCAACCCCGTCTTGAGTATTGCTCAAGTGTTTAGGATCCCCATCAGATCAGTTTAAAGCAAGACATAGAAGCCATTCAAAGGCGGGCGGCTAGGTTTGTTACTGGTAGGTTCGATCAATGCGCGAGTGTTAAATGTTTCGGGAACTGGAAATGGGACGCTGGAGGGAGCCGCTGTTATTTTCGAGAAACACTGTTGAAGAATCTTCCTGGCAGATTAAAATTGTGTGACGGAACCGAGACTCAAACCTGGGAGATTTGCCTTTCGCGGGCAAGCGCTCTACCGACTGAGCTATCCCGACACGACTCTCGATGCCGCCTCACAACTTTACTTCCGCCAGTACCTCGCCTCCTACTTTCCAAACTTCACAGAAGCTCTCCTCCGAAACATGTAAGACTAGCACTCCTGGAAGAAAGGATATGGTGGAGATATGGCTTAGCCACAGCCTAAGGGATGTTTCCAGAATGAAACTTTCACCCTGTAGCGGAGTGTGCCTTTCGCGGTAGAGCTCTTGCCCGCGAAAGGCAAAGGTCCCCGGTTCGAGTCCCGGGAAGGTTCATATCAGCGCACACTCCGCTGCAGAGTAAAAAATTTTATTCTGGACTGTTGAAGAAATTTAGAAGGCTGGAATCTGAAGCGGACTGCACAAAGACGGCTCCTACCTACATTTCGCATAAAAACCACAAAGATATTCTCAGACAGACCGGAGCTCGTACAGATGCACACAAGCATTCACTTTTCCCTCGTTCTTTATGGGAGTGCAACAAGAAAGCAAGTGAGTAACTAACAGCGGTACAAGGTACCCTCTGTCACGATCGTTTGGGTGGATTGTGGAGTACGTATGTAGATATAACATATCCTGCCATAAATACCAATAAAGTAACGCGTTTTGACGTTAGTTTCTTTAAATTGGTTAATGAGCGTATATTATTTCTGTTCGCACGTTCGCTAAGCAAGCCACTTTTTCTATAGACGACTTCATGTCAAACAACTCACTATCACGGTATCTTGTAGTAGCGTAATTAAATGTACATGTACTTCATTGAGCATGGAACTCTATCGATTTATTTTAAATCAATTTAAAATCAAGTCACGTGGGTAGAAGGAAAAATCGGCGATAACTTAGTTCAAATGTTTGTAGAACTTATGGGACTTAACTACGGGGTCATCAGTCCCTAAACTTACAAATTACTTATGAACTAGCTACAACTAAGGACGGCACAAATATCCATACCCGAGCGGGGATTCGAACCCCCGATCGTAGTGGCCGTGCAGACCGTGACTGAAGCGCCGCAGTCCCCTCGGCCACCGCGGCCGGCGGTAACTTAGTTCAAATGTTCAAATGTGTGTGAGGTCTTACGCGACCAAACTGCGTGGTCATCAGTCGCTAGACTTACACACTAATTACTTAACTAACTTAAACTAACTTACGCTAAGGACATCACATACCTCCATACCCGAGGGGGGGGATTCGAACCCGCGACCGCAGCCGCCGTGCAGACCGTGACTGGCGCGCCGCACACTCGGCCACTGCAGCCGGCGATAGCTTAGTATTAAGAGACTGATGCCTGTCAGAGACTAAACTGTTCATAGGTCTCTGTTTTAAAATTTCAGTTCACTGATCTGCGTAGTAGCAGCAACACAGAAATTGACTTGTTCGTGGCAAAGCGTAAATTTTAACTTGCAGCGCGGAACCACAACAATGCACAATTCAATCACGTTATCAGATTTTATTATTTTAGCCCTGATAAACACAGTCAATTTTCTATTCTCAGTAAAACTCAGAACAATTCACTTTTTGATAAATTACTTTCACAGTCACGAAAAGTTCTTATTCTCGAGTCTAAAGTAATTGGAGATGTTAATTTGAAACCATAGATCTCGGCCAGCGATAATGGAAGTACAGAACAATATTTGTACCAGTTAAGAAGTCTAATCCAGGATCTTTAAAGTCACAAAAAGGTATTTTAATCCACAAATACACCCAATCAAATAACATGTATGTAAACCTATTGTACCAAATTTCTGTGGCCATCATTTCCTAGACTTACAAACGACCAAACGACTTGAACTAACTTAAAGTAAGGACAACACACACACACACACACACACACACACACACACACACAAACACACACCACACCAAAACCATGTTCGAGGGAGCACTCAGATCGCCGAGAGCGACCGCCGTGTCCGTAGCATGATTCCTTAGACCAAACAGCCACTACAGCTCGGCACACTAATAAAGTTTCTAAAATTATGCTACCCTTTGAAAAATTAGCTCTCTTTTAAACTGATCATTCTGTCATATTTGAAGATAGTTACGTAGCCTTACGTTAAAATCATCTTAAACCACTAATTACTTGAAATAAATTATTTGTAAAGGAAAATAATTTTATATGTGCCCAGGGATAAACTAAATGGATCATATATTTTCATCATTCACAATGACAATGTAATCGTATCACTGTTCATACTAGTCTTTCAAAGAATGACAGGGCTCTTTCGATACTACAACAGAGTTTATGAAATTGTCGTTGATCTATGCCAGTGTTTTTCAGCCTTTCAGAATATGGGACTGCCTTCCAAGTAAAACTATTTTTAAAGATTTGTCATGTTTGGGGGCGATCTTTTAATCAATTTAATGAAGACGAGAGCCAATGTCGCTTTTAATTTTTATTTTTTTTATTAAGATTACGGGTTTCGTCAGTTAAACTGCCATCTTCGGCACTTAGATTTCGTTATTCACAACATTTACTCGTCAGCTTATTTGTTGGCTTGTCAATTATAAATAAAACATGATCATCAACATCCTTATTACAGTATGTTGATAGTCATGTTTCATTTATATGTTGATAAGCTAACAATTAAGTCGACGAGTTAATGTGTTTTTAAAGTTTTTAATAATAATGTTGTGAAGAATGTAATCTAAGATCCGAAGATCGCAGTTAAACTGCCGAAACCCGTAATATTAATAAAAAATAAAAATGAAAAGCGATCTTGGCTCTTGTCTTCAATAATATTCTGCTGACCCCATTTCAAAAAAAAAAAAAAAAAAAAAAAAAAAAAAAAAAAAAAAAAAAAAAATTGTGGCGAACCTCCCCCCCCCCCACCACGTACCGTAACAAAACAATTTTATCTCAGAGGCAACAAATTTTTCCTCTCTCTCTCTCTCTCTTTTTCTTCCTCTTTTTTTCTTCTTTTTTGCCTTCAGGTTTATTTTAAGTTGTACTTTTTTTTGTATATTTTTCGGAATGGTATACATATCCTATCCTATCTTTAAGTGATTTCCGACAGAAAAAATATATTTTATAGTTTGTTAACAAGTATTTCGCATTTCAGGTAAGACTAAGAAGCGAATTATTCGCTTTAAGAAAGGTCTCGCTGTATAGACAACTTGTAAAATAGTTACTCTTTTTTTTAATTTTTCAGAACTGCTTATTGTGCTTATTTATGATTAAGACATTGTATTGTAAAAAATTTATGATCTATTCAATCCGTAATGAATATTACACAAAGAACTCCATAATTTTAACATTAATTGAATTTCACTTAGGCATATCTTTTTGCATTACTGAACCCCTAGTTACTTTACCCCCCTCACACCTTTCGAGTTAGACTTCGCGACGCCCCAGGAGATTGCGACCCAGAGGTTGAAAAACACTGGTCTATGAAAACTACTAAAATATTATATACTTTTCACAAGTAATTTGATACAAAAATGTTTGTCGATATAAAATAAACATTTAATGAACACTGCAGGTGAAATGAGTGGTGGGTAAATGCTATATCATATGTGCCATAATTAAGCTTCCTAAAAAGGTTTATTTCTGTTCCACATTTTTATATGTTCCAGAATTTCCTTGTAAGAGCCTTGATGCTAATTTCACACCCCTGTGAAGCGCATTAGGTGTTTCAGCCAGGTTTTTTTTCTCCCCTGAAAAATTCCTTTTTTCGTATTTTGGTGCTATTGTTTCTTCGCAGATATTGTGTACGTATTACTTATTACGCTAAATTTTCGGCAGAATTTTATCGAATTACTCGCTTAAATTCATTAATCACAAGTTGCCGCTCTCTCTCTCTGTCTCAATTTAGCCGCGATCGGAACTTGGAGACTTGAAAACTTTGTTCGGCGACTGCGCCAATTGATTTTGCCGTACCGCATAAATTGCCGCGCTGCGGTGACGGACGAGACAGCGGTGTCCCGCTGCCGCGTTACGGTGGCGGCCGATAGAGCGGAATTTGCTGCTTCCGCTTCCTGGCCGCACCCCACCCCCACCCCACCCTGCCGCCATATTTCATCCGGAGCGCGCCGGACCCCAGCAGGTAGCGGCTGCGGGCGCCCCCATATATCCTAACTGCGCCGCTACTGGCTGCGCTGGCCCACTGTCCTTTGCTCAGGTGTGCGGAAATCAATAGCAACAATACAACTCTGGATATCTATAAGCGTTTAGGAATAAATTGCGGGCAATAACTACAGTGTAATTACAATTAGTTACATATGCCCAGCTCGGACCATACTACTGCTGAGAAGAATAGACAGGAAAATAGAGGGTAATACAGGAGAAGATTAGTTTGAATTTAGAAAAGGAAGAGGGACCATAGATGCAATTAGATGTCTGAGGTATGTTTGTTTTGACGACTGGAAAAGAGCTTTTGACAGAATTGCTGTTGAAGGTACTGAAAGATAGTGATTGGGAGGACAGAAAGCTGGTAAAACAACTTTGAGGAAATGCATACTGTAAACCATCAGCTGTTTATTATTTGTCAATCTTCTACGGGTTTCGGTTATAAACCATCATCACGGAAGAGAACTACACAGACTGATCAAACAGGTGCAGTAGTTCTCTTCCGTGATAATGGTGCAGTAGTTCTCTTCCGCCGGCCGCGGTGGCCGAGGAGACTGAGGCGCTCCAGTCACGGTCTCCACGGCCACTACTGTCGCGGGTTCGAATCCCCCCTCGGGCATGGATATTTGTGCCGTCCTTAGTATAAGGTAGTTGATACGTAGTTTGTAAGTTTAGGGACTGATGACCCCGTAGTTAAGTCCCATAAGCTTAACAAACATTTGATTTGAGTTCTTTTCCGTGATGATGGTTTATAACCGAAACCGGTAGAAGATTGAAAAATAAGAAACAGCTGATGGTTTACAGTATGCATTTCCTCAAATATCTTATGGCTGTTGAACCACATCTCAATTTAAATTTGATAAAACAACTGTATGTCGGACAGAAAGCTGTGGTTCGAGTAGATGAAGGTGAAACAGAACAGGTGGCTAGTGGAAGAGGTGCGAGAGAGGGTTATTTGTGTCTCCAACACTTTTTAACCCTGAGGGCCACACTACCAGGCTCCTACGTCTGGGCCACACCCTAGGCCTCACAGGCCCATACGATATATAATAATGGAAAACTCTCTAAGAAATTAAATGTCATGATAAGGATGAGGGTATAATACATTAGATAACCTTGAATAACATAAAAGAAATATATTTCCTCAAGAAACCACAAAACAAAATAAAAAACCTCTCATAAATTAAAGAATAGTAGACTAAATTTCATATAACGCAAAAATTCCAATATTCGAAAACCACCTACAATTAATAATGTTTAAAACTAAAAGCGGTATCACAAAATTCAGCGGAAGTTTCTCATTTTTTACCGATACAATTTGGACAAATTTGTCTGTGGTGCTGACCACACACTGGCAACTTACACAAATCACACTGCATTTTTTATTTCGTTTTTTGTAGTCTCAAATTTTACAGTTCCTTTTTCAATTTCTTCACTAGCTGCCTCTCCAGGTGGTTATGTGTAGCCATTATAAATACTGTCCAGTAGGTCACGGGGAATTGGTGTGTCAAGCCTAGCCTTCATTCAAGGTGCTGTAAGGTGTTCAGGAAGCGTCAACATAAACTCAGATCAGGACAATGGTTTTGTTTGATCGTTGTGTCTAACTTTCCCTTTGTTTTTGTAAAGTTATGGAGGTCTCGGAGGCCTAGTTGTTTAGCTGAACGGGCCGAGAGGGGCGGAAGTGTTGTGCACTGTACACTATCTCAGAGACAACTAACTATAAGGCTACATGCGGGTGTAGCTGTGTTGGAGCGGGATTAGACAGAACTGAGTGAGAATCTGGGACTCAGAGACCTATGGTGTGGTCGTCAGGGTTAATATACATTCATGGAAAATGAGAAAAAGAACACCATGAATTCGTTGACCCAGACGAGGGAAATTTTATTGGCACATTTTTGAGGTGGAGCCGTACGCACGTGAGAACAGTCACCAGAGGGTCCGCAATGTTGTCGTTAATAAACTGTATACCTCCTTTTGGAGCAATGCAATCTGTAATTCTTTCATGGAAAAGATCGTACACGTTCAGAATGTGGTTACGTGGAATGGCCCGCCATGCAGTTTCCACCTGGTGCATCAGTTGGGCCACATTTCGTGCCGCTCATGAATGAAGACCGCCCAACTTTACGTTTCATGCGGTCCCAAATTTTGCTCATTGGGGGAGAGGTCTGGGAATAGTGCTGGCCAGAGTAGTTGAGGTACAGCTTGAAGACCACGTTGGGTGGTACGGATACATGTGGAACTACATTGTCCTGTTGGAAAAGCATATCACCTTGTTGGTGCATGAGTGGTAGCAAGATGGCTGCAGTGCACCGTGCACTGTTCAATGTACTCTAGACGATCACTAGATGAGAATGGCGAGTGAAAAATATCGCTCCCCTCACGATGATGCACGATCATGTGTGCTGTTGGTGTCCTCCGCTCACGCCCCAACATCGTTCAGCCTGCCCTCAATGGTGTCATGGTAGGCGCTTATTAAGGGACGATTGGAGTCGTGTCGTCTTCAGTGATGAGAGTCATCGCTGCTCCGGTACCAATTATGGTCATGCGCATGTGTGGTGTCGTGCAGGGGAGTGCGAAAATCTGGAGTCTGCGCGTTAGAGGCAAACGGGACCGACACCTGGCATCATGGTGTGGGGAGCCATATCTTGCACTAGCCGTTCTCCTCTGGTGTTCGTTGTGGGAAAATTGAACAGTACACGATACGTTTAAACAGTACATTCAACCCGTCCTGCTACCGTTCATGCACCAACAAGGCGATGTGCTTTTCCAACAGGACAATGCACGTCCACACATCCCATGTAACCCAACGTGCTATTCTAGGTGTACCTCAATTGTCCGTCATTATCCCAAGATCTGTCCTCCATTTAGCCTGTCTGGGACCGTATGGAACGCCGTCTTGGCGCGGTCAACACGAGCGGCAGGAGATCTGGTCCAACGGAGGTTATCAGGTGGAAACTGCATGGCAGTCCATGTCGTAAGACTTCATTCGGCACCCCTACATCATCTTCATGAGAAAGCTGCACTCTGCATTGCTGCAAAAGGAGGATATACACGGTACTAGCGTCGACATTGTGCACGCTCTGGTGACTGTACTCACATGCGTATACAGGGTGTTACAATAAGGTACAGCCAAACTTTCAGGAAACATTCCTCACACACAAAAGAAAGAAAATATGTTATGTGGACATGTGTCCGCAAACGCTTAATTTCCATGTTAAAGCTCATTCCAACGTGATCAAATTGTAAATTTTCACAATCAACATGTGTGGGCTGACGAGAATCCGCAAGCAATTGTGCAATCACGACATGAACACAGATTTTCTGTGAACGTTTGGGCAGGAATGTCTTGATTGGGCCTCATGTTCTTCCACCTACGCTCACTGGAGCACTTTGTCATGATTTCATACGGGATACTCTACCTGTCCTGCTAGAACATGTGCCTTTACAAGTACGACACAGCATGTGGTTCATGCACGTTGGAGCTCCTGCACATTTCAGTCGACGTGTTCGTACGCTTCTCAACAATAGATTCGGTGACCGATGGATTAGTAGAGGCGGACCAATTCCATGGCATCCACGCCCTCAACCCTCTTGACTTTCATTTATGGGGGCATTTGAAAGCTCTTGTCTACGCAACCACGGTACTCTTCGTGCTCGTATTGTGGGCGGCTGTGATACAATACACCATTCTCTAGGGTTGCATCAGGGATTTCATGCGACGAAGGGTGGTTGCATGTATCCTCGCTAACGGAGGACATTTTGAACATTTCCTGTAACAAAGTGTCAGTGAAGTCAAGTGGGTACGTTCTGTTGCTGTATGTTTCCATTCCATGATTAATGTGATTTGAAGAGAAGTAATAAAACGAGCTCTAACATGGAAATTAAGCATTTCCGGACACATGTTCACGTACCATATTTTCTTTCTTTGTGTGTGAGGAATGTTATCTTTTTGTAACATCCTATAGTTCTGACTGCGTGATATTGTGTTGCATACAACCTCAATAATGTGTCAAAACTTTGCCCTGCTGGGTTGACGAATTCATGGTGTTCTCTTTTCACTTTCCGAGCGTGTATATGCTGAAAAACCAATCAATAAGCCCTTGGAAAGAAACCAAAGGACTTGTAAAGAGAGGAGAAAGAACCATCAAGTAAGCAGATAAAAATAGCTCCAGATACCGATGGAGAATATTGTAAGCGTAGGAAAAAAATATCGGTATGATCAAAGAAATGAAAATCGGAAAAGAAGGGACACGATCCATATATTACTAGGCGGAAGAAAACTAAAACAGATTGAATCGTTCCAGTATTTTGGGATAACTTTCAACGGACGTTGTTCAGAAGGAGTGAGACGAGGAATATACATGCGAAAGATAATAATACAACACATCTCCAATAACTCTAATCTTACTACAATTCAACATTCCTTTAATCCAAATAGCGACGCCTTCCTGTTCGTTAACTCTACGATGATTACGAGTTCTAACAACAAATGGCATGTTACAAGAGTAATACGATTTACCCATATCCTTATTATACACTTCAAACACTTGAAATGTCCGATAAGCAATCACATCTCTATAATTAAAACTCTCAAGTCCACCTTGCGCCTTTAAAGTATCACCGTTACCACGAACAATTGCAGCTGTAATCCAACCATTACCATGACTCGGAGTATTGTCAGCTCTAGTAACTGTAAACTGGAGAACACCACCGCAAAACACACTAGGTCCTTGCAGAAACACCTGTGCCCCTACATTATTAGTCGTATACTTAATGTCTATATTATCAATAGCCTTAAACACTGTAGGACGAGAACTCCTCATCCTCCGTCTACGAACCATAATGAACGTCTATCCGATCCAGAAAGACCGCGAGAAAGCTGCTTACGGCCCTTTTAAACCTAGCGCGCCTAGGGCACAGGTGTTTCTGCAAGGACCTAGTGTGTTTTGCGGTGGTGTTCTCCAGTTTACAGTTACTAGAGCTGACAATACTCCGAGTCATGGTAATGGTTGGATTACAGCTGCAATTGTTGTTAGAACTCGTAATCATCGTAGAGTTAACGAACAGGAAGGCGTCGCTATTTGGATTAAAGGAATGTTGAATTGGGAGAGTTAAATATTTACTCACAGACAGGAGCATCCCAATTAATGTCACGAAGACGTTCGCCAAATGTTTTGTGCGGAGTTTGGTGTCTTATGGTCCAGAAACGTGGACAGTCACACAGAAAGAACAAAAATATTCAGAAAGTTTTGAAAAGTGGCTGTGGAAAACAACGGAGAAAGCAAAATAGACAGAATGAGAACTGAGGCGCTGAACGCTGAGCGTCCAGAAGATCCTGAGAGCGCAAGTCGCATTCTGCACAGCAGAACTCATGTTGATGTGTCAGCAGGAGTATTGAGAGTAGCGAGAGTAGACACTATAAGTCACGATGACTAATCACGACAATTAGTGGCAGTGGCATAAATTAGTCGGGGTCTGGGGTGAGGGGACTCCCCCCCCCTCCTCTCCGCCACCCTACTCCCCCGAAAGGATGAATGTAAAGAAAAAAAAACTACGGTATCTGTATGACTTTAATAAATGATGCGTGAAGATACTGCCGTAGTACACACTCATGCTCCCCTGTGTTTGTGAGGTGAGTTGGGGGTTATACGCGTTGTAGCGATACATTAATATTTTTTTATTGAAAATTATATCTGCGACGCTTGTCGCTAGCATCCGTTCTCTCTGCCAATAAATCTGTGATTATTCTTGTTTCAAGTTATACCTTCAACTATTTCAAACGATCTGGAGAGAAAACGGAATCGCTTGTCGTCTTTCGTTTTTCTACCTTTGTACTGAGCGGACGTATTTTACTCGACCTCCATAATCATGTAAGTGTGAGCTCTGGTTAGCATCCTTTTACTTAATAAACTTTAACTTTCATTTGGAATTCCTATTTCATTTAAAGAATTACTATTTCTCCCCATCTTTCCTTTAACTGATACCTATTTTCAGCAATATTAGTAAATTGATGCTTGTCATTGTTGCCTATCGTCTCATGATGACAAAAGAATGCAAAATTTATTTACTCTCATTTTGTGTTAAACAGTGAATTCAATGCCTGCAGGAAATCTTCATTCTGTTAAAAGCGAAGTCCGATAATTTCTTTAACTTTCGATAACCATAGTGATCAAAATTACACACGGTCTTAAAACTTTAATAATTAATAGTCATGAAACCAAGCATCAGTATACGAGAACGAAGATATTAATCAATTCATACAGGTTCAACTGCAGTGTCACAGCTTCCACCAATGAATGCATACCAGGTAACTTATTCCACTATTTTCTTATGTAATGGTGCTTTCTGGTGTTGTCGTAATTTTTAACTTACATTGCTACTGAGAACTGATAACCATTTCAAAAATTAATATTCATTGCTAATCTTACGGTTATTTAAATTTCAATTCCGGTTTTCAACCTTGATCTTGTGACAACACCAGCGATATAAAAAAAAAAAAAAAGTAACATTACAGCGTGAAGTTCATTCAGTATTTTTTTAAACAGCTATTTCTTTTATGATTTTATATTAACAATAAAAAAATTATCTCCGTAGAGTAAATACTTTCAGCCCATTTATCCTCTTAATATGAGCAGCAAAACTGATACAATATACTTGTCTTTGCATCAATCTTGACCACGCCTCACGGTGACACTGTGACGCGGGGAAATCATACAGCACTTACTTTGGACATTAATGCTACCAAGTTTTGGTAGTCGTATGGTAATTATTTTCCTTGTTATATAGGGAAAGTTTAATTATACCCATACGGTATTTGGCTGCTGCAGCCAAAGGAAGAAAAAATACTCCTCTGATCCATCATAATAATAATACGTGAACGCGGATATTGACCTTCAAATCAACATATGGGTCTCTACAAAAATGTATTTATTTCTTGTCGTAGTGCATGAGACAGTTTACGTACGGACTTCACGAATACCTATAGCTTTATATGTAAATTGAATATATTTTGCATACTTGACCAACAAAACAAGAAGGTACAGTGTCAAAAACTTTGACATTGCTCTCGTGATCACCACGAAAGCTTTAATAGTAGGATGAGGAGATAAGCTGAAGAGTCGTAATGAACAAGGAGAGGACGACAGATAAAGGATAGTGGAGAGAGGGAAGGAGAAAATGGTCAAGGGTATATATATATATATATATAAAGCGAAGTTGACGTGTTTCGAGACTCAAGATTGAGCCTCGGACACGCGCTAGCACCGCGCCTCATGTAATTCAAACGTCAACTTCGCTTCGCAGTTGCTCCGGATGTATTTGACGGATTCCGATGCAACCAACGCCATTCTTTTTGTGATTTTTCATTCTATTGGTGCTTAAGAAATAATATAGGGTACCCATTTACAAAAACATAAGTTTGAGTTTAAGATAATATTTCTTTACGTTTTACACTATTTCATAGTACCTACTTTCATAAGCCCCTACAGTACGTTCATGACCGTGAAGGTCGTTTTCCAGTACCTAGATATCTGGGGTGAAATAGTTGAGTGGGACAGCCTGTATGTGCTGCACCTAAAATTTTAGAGCGGCTTCTTGGATTTTCTTGGATAGTGTGCTTCAGGACTGCTATTAGTGGACATCCTTGAGGTACACTACTGTTCTGCGAAGTCCCATTCCAAATTGAATTTCCGAGACCGGAAAGTCTGCTTGTGAGTCAATGACGCAGGCGATAGTGCTTGAAATGGAGCTCCGACCTACGGTCCTGGACATCTGAACTGGACGGTTCTGCCTGCTCCATATACACGGTCCGATTATATTCTGGAGACACCTTTGTGAGAGGCTCATCAACTGATGCCTTATACATCGCTCCACTGGTCCAGCATCGGCTGTGACGGTTGAGGGTGGTATTGGATTCAACTGCCGAACCACTCTCCCATTCCATCAGCCCGCCATGCTGGTACGCTAACCAACCACCATCAAGGAGAGGACGCCTACTCGTCATCGCCGAATTCGTCCAACTTTATGGTACATGGTGACACAGGAAAGTGACCAAAGTGGGAACTCCAGATGGCTAAGCGTTTAGGAAATAAAATGAAGTTTAATACGGATCTACCACCATACGCACTTTATCAACAGCTGCTGAGACAGTCTCACCGTCGCCAGGCGCCGTAGCTCAGCGCACCCGGTCAATAGGCTAAACGCTCTCTGTAATAGAAAAGCTGAGCCGAATATTCAACGAACAACCAAGAACAACAAACTGAACCGACGACCCCAACGCATAGATCTACCTAAAAGTAAAAAAAATAAAATCTGTAAGAGATCGGATATGTATTGAAAGGTTCTCGGGTTCGATTCCGCCTGCCGGCAAATACTTTTTTACTCCTTGGCAATTAGTACACTACTGACTTCACAATTAACCGCAACGTCATACATGTTATTATGCATTGCCAACATGCAGCATGTCATTCTCAATGGAGAGAAGTCTTCCGAAGTAAGAGTGATGTCAGGTGTGACACAGGGGAGTGTCGTGGGTCCATTGCTGTTCACGATATATATAAATGACCTTGCGGATAACATCGGAAGCTCACTGAAGCTTTTTGCAGATGTAGTATATAGATATGTATATAGAAATTCCATTGAAATTCAGAAGGAACTGCATCGAATTGACGTATGGCGCAAGGAATGGAAATTGAATCTCAATGTAGACATGTGTAACGTGCTGCGAATACATAGAAAGAAAGATCCTGTATCATTTAGTTACACTATAGCGGGTCAGCAACTGGAAGAAGTTAATTCCATGAATTATCTGGGAGTAGGCATTAGGAGTGATTTAAAATGGAACGACCATATAAAATCTATCGTCGGTAAAGCAGATGCTAGACTTAGATTCATTGGAATAATCGTAAGGAAATGCAGTCCGAAAACAAAGGAAGTAGGTTACAGTACACTTGTTCGCCCACAGCTTGAATACTGCTCACCGGTGTGGGATTCTTACCAGATGGGGTTGATAGAGGAGGTAGAAATGATCCAACGGAGAGCAGCGTGCTTCGTTACAGGATCATTTGGTAATCGTGAAAGCGTTGCGGAGATGATCGATAAACTCCCGTGGAAGACTCTGCAGGAGAGACGCTCTGTCGCTCGGTGTGGGTTTTTCCCAAAGTTTCGAGAACATGCCTTTACCGAGGACTCTAGCAGTATATTGCTTCCTCCTACGTATATCTCTCGAAGAGATCATCAAGATAAAATCAGAGATTAGAGCTCTCACAGAGGCCTACCGACAATCTTTCTTTCCGCGAACAATAGGTGACTGGAATAAGAGAGAAAACATTTAGTGCTACTCATGGTACCCTCCACCACTCACCTACTGGGTGGCTTGCGGAGTTTGGATGTAGATGTACATGTAGAAAGTAATTCACCCCCCCCCCCCCCAAATGTTCGCCACTAGTGAAACCATGTGATGTAATTTTTACAGTCAAGTAAAATATTTAATAAAAAAGTTTCCAAACTGCACTTACCTATTCGAGAAAGAAAGAGAAATCACTTGCCGAGAAGCTTGCATCAAACTACATTCCATTACACATCACCAGCTGTCCTCGCAAGTATTCAGCGACATGCAGCGTTACGCGTGGTTCGCTGCTGGACTGTGCGATGAAAGAAGCTGTTTCCAGAATGTCAGTCAGGTTTGTTTTTCTATGGAGACATTAAAAACAACCATGTAACTGCTGAAGGGCTACGTTCATAACGTGCGCAAGATGCTGTCAAAATTATTGCTTTCCCTGTTTCTTCGATGAGTATCATCCCGGTATATGTAATTGATCAATTGCAAAAGAATGGAAGTCTCGATTTAAATGCACGACATCGCCAAGTACGCGATAACTACAGTCCCTTCTTAAATGTTTGTAGTTCAGAATTCCATCCGATGCCCTTTCTTTTTTTTCTTGCTTATATAAAATAACCTATATGACGTAGCGGTTAATTGTGACGTCAGTCTACATCTACATCAATACTCTGCAAACCACTGTGAAGTGCATTACGTCCCAGACTGTACCAGTTATTAGGGTTTTCTTCCCATTCACGTACGGAGGGTGAGAAGAAGGATTGTTTAAATGCCTCCGTGCGTGCTGTAATTAATCTAATCTTGTCCTCACAATCCCTACGGGAGCAATATGTAGGTGTACGCATTGCCAAGGAGCAGAAAAGAAATTCGCCGCCGGGTGGAGTTGAACCCGCGACCTTCTCAATATGAATCCGATCTTTTACCGCTGAGCCGAACACAGCTTCCTAAACACGTCGTCACAGGGACAGGTGATAAGATGCATATGGTGATAGATCCGTAATCAAACTTCCTTTTATTTCCTAAACGCTTGGCCATCTGAATATTCCCACTTGGTGCACTTTCGTGTCTCACCACGCCCTACATGTACCATAAATTTGGACGAATACGGCGATGACGAGTAGGCGTTCTCTGCTTGTAAGTGAGATTGCGAATATACTGGCCCGAGATACAATAAAACCTGCTACACGAGATCAACGTTGGCAGTTGTGGAAGCAGTGCTAAATGCTGTAGCCTCACTGCTCACGCACAACAAACAGTGCTGAAGCCTCTATCAGTGGCTACAGGCAGTTGCAGTGGCGACACTCAATACTGATTTTATCACCTTGCCCGCTTCACACGGGGCTGCCTTTTTCAATCGCGTGATCTTTGAACTACGTGTTATCTCCGAAATAAATTTCGCTGTGCCATATCGGGTCCTACGCGATGCTGTATTTCGGATGGAAAGTTGTGTACAGAATATGTAGTCAGAATATTCATACACTAACAAACCCAAACTGATATTGCAGCTTGCAAATCAAACCACAGGGAGAAACAAGTTTTCACGTAAATCTGATTGGGGAAGATGGTCACTGGCTGTCCACGCACAGACGTAATTTTCGGAATCGAAATATGAATTGGAAGCGCTGATGCAAGAGTGTAGAATTAATTTCTAGTGCAGCCATTATGGCGTCAGAACGTGCTCCAGAAATCAGATCTGAAAATTGTTAGTACTCTTAGGACCAAATTGCATGAAATAAGATTAAGCAAAAATATCTGTGTAGTCAGCAAACCACTTCGTGGTGTGTGCTGGAAGGTGCTTTTGGTTTCCCTTCTCTCTTCCGCACACGAACGGCGAGTAAGTAGAATAACTGTGTATAAACAATATGAGAAATAATTTGATTTTACCGGCGTGAGACTTTGGTAAAAGGAGTTACTATGTTGTAAGTTCTGGAAATATCAACAGAAAACCTTTTCGTGACGCAGAACGTATCCTTCTCTTGCTGTGTTTACCACCGAGGTTTGCTCAGGATTCCGTAACGTTTTCACGTCAAGTAAACAATCCCTTAACTAAATAAGCTGCCCACCGAAGCGAAACGTTCCGTAGTTCTCTCTCAGACAGAAACTCCGCACGATGAAAGAAGGGCCGATGTACAGTTGTTTTCCCTCATTCAGGTGTACGCAATACTTAACGAGAAAATGACAAAGTTTCGATGAAACCTCTTCAGTAGAGTTAGCGTGACGTGAAATGTTGCGAGGTGATACTACATTAAGAGTATGCCTTCACAATTTATCTGCGCATAATGTAAGTCAGGACTATGTTACTTTCTATCCGTTTGTTTTCGCAGAACATAGTCGGACATAATAGAATTATTGACAAAAGAAATAAGCTTTTAAAATTTCATCAACAAAAGAGTGTGTCAATAGAAATCGTAAATCAACTTAACACAATTAACAGTAGCTAAAAATCAAATAAATATAAATGTAAACATTCTGTTTTTGCACTAGATGTAATTTCTTTAATATTCATAGAATATTAAAGAAACCCGGGTCTCCTGCTTTCTAGGCAGTTGCGCTGACCCGTACACCCCTGGGGACACAGTGATCACCGCACCTGAAAGGACTACCTAGACACGCCTCCCGTCAGATACAAATTCCCAGCTTCGCCCTGCTCAAAGTACTCAAACTCGTAGTTATGAAACTAAGTCCCGTAAGAGTAAGGGCTTCAAACTTGCCCACCCCTCCCCACTAACGATAAGATCATTGCCCGTCACCGGCATATTATATATACATGTGGCGTCTGTTCCGAAAGATCAGACGTCACTTCTGATTCTGCAGTTGTTATTATTTAATATTCATAGAAATATTCTATGAATATTAAATAATAACAACTGCAGGATGAGAAGTGACGTCTGATCTTTCGGAACAGACGCCACATGTATATATGTAATTTATTTGTTTGATGTTTATTTTGAAGAGAACCAGTGAGTTCCACAGGTTGACATTTCTCATGCAAAAATTCATAGCATGAAAATTGGTAATACCATGAGCAACGGGAGAAGGCACAGGAGTGGATAACTTCTTAGTGTGAATATTATCAGGTCAAGCAGTCTCGATAGCGTTGATAAATGCATCGAGATATGGAAATAACTTCTTTACAAACCACGCCGATAAGCATTTTATGCAAAGCTGAAGCTTGTTATTGATTATGAATAAGGGCGAGCATTTTGTTTTCTTTTGTTTCTGAATTTAGTTTACTGCGCGAGTGGAGTAGCTCACTTCGTACCCTAGTCGATGAATATAATTCCTCACTTGCCAGTAAAGGTACACGTCACAGGTTTGACAAAACGGCATTCACTTTGGTGGTCGTTCTTTTAATGAAGCCATCGATATTCCGATTTCTTTGAAGAGCTGTCCTTCGTATAAAGAAGGTAATGTAAAGAAATGTTTTTACGTAATGAAGTAAAACATTGTACAAAAACTGTAGATAGGATTCTTTTGTATACTTCACTTTTTTTTTAGGTAGCGTGCACTTTTCGTTGTCACTACGTTATTTAGTTTTCGTTTTGTTCAGTTCTTGGACGAAATCAGCTATTGACTTCTTGGAGACAAAAAACCGTTGGTCACTGTTTTCTAAAAAGTTTAATTCCGGAAAATTAAAACTTTCCAATCTTAGATCAACGTCGTTTGACTTGCAATTATCTCTACAACACGAGGTATCTAGCATCGTTAACGAGATAACTTTTTGTACATACTTCATAATATTCTAGTTGTGGCATATGTGTCGTCACATAATAGTGAGGATGCATCAACATATTATATTTTGAAAGTTTTTCTTGTCGAATATAACTCTGGAAATGCATTGGTTTTTAGAATATTCAAATCAAAAAATCAATGAAAAACATACTAGATCGTTTTCATTTTTCGTTGCAATTAATTATTTAGGATGATTTTAGATTAGTAATGATGAATCTGTTGTTAATAAGAGTAGAAAAAAGCTTCTTTCTTTTGTCGCAATAATTCACAACATTACAAAAAATATTGCGAACACTTATTTTCGCCGCAACCGGGATTGAAAAGTGAAACTAATACTTTGTCACTTTACTTGCTCTTCACCTGGTCTTACGGACCAAAGCGTACTCATTTAGTCCTATGGTAGTCCTAAATATTTGGGAGAACGTTTGCAACTCGGCCACCAAAAGTATCTACTGAGGGCGGACGAAATAAAACCTATTACCAAATGAAATTTATTTATTACTAAGGTGTTGGTCCCCCATTGGTTTTCAAAACAGATGCATCTCTACGCGTCACAGATTGGTAAAGTGTCTTTATAGTTTGCAAAATAATGTTATCCAGTGTTGTATGAAAAGATTCGTCAATTGCGTCAACGATGTTGGGACGTTTAATTTTGTCCTCGCTTTCTGCTCTAAAACTCCCCATAGTTCTTGAATTATGTTGAGATGTGTCAATTTTGCTGCCCAGATGTTATGTTCGATAGTTTCTGATGCAATACAAAGTAAGCATGAAATGGCTGTGTGTGTGTGTATGGAGGGGGGGGGGGCGGGGGAGTGCGTTATTATTTTGGAATATGGCGCTGTTTGTTAGCAAATAAGCAGCCCAACAAGTTGTTTTGTAATCAAATACTCTATACCCGCATTTAGAGACCATCCAAGTTTGTCTTCATCAGAAAAATAAGGGTTGGAAGTTAAATAGTGGATCAATGCTGTGGAGTCCCAGCCTATTAATTATGGAGACAATTAAACTATGCAATACAACTACTATTCTCGCTTATACCACACGTTGTTGACATACCTACCTTACCTCCGAGCCAATGGAGTCGCCCGTGCCACGTCACCAGCGTGCGCACAATCGACGGGCAAAGTCAGTTGTGTGCGAGCGGTCTGAGGTAACTGCGTCACTGTGTTTTCTAAACAGGAACTACGGAGTCGGATCAAGACTGAATGTGCCACAGGTCGTACTGTACGACAGTGTCATCAAGGTCTTCAAGATGTGTACGAGGAATTGGCACTGCCGCGGCGAAATAGCCGTGCCCCCTAAAGCACTGGGATCTTAAAGTATTTACCTTTGGACTACAAATTCATCGGTCTTATTGTACATCTTGAGTTATCATTTATTTTGTAATAAATTTCATATGTCTCGCTGAATTTCTGCGATCTTACCCAAATCAAGTGTATCTATTAAAAATGTTCAAATGTTTGTTAAGCTTATGGGACTTAACAGCGGAGTCATCAGTCCCTAAACTTACAAACTACTTATGAATTACCTTATACTAAAGACGACACAAACATCTATGCCCGAGTGGGAAATCGAACCCCCGACGATAGCGGCCGTGCAGTCAATGACTGGCGTGCCGCAGACCGCTCGGCCACCGCGGCAGGCCCGCCTTATTAGTATCACGTAATAATAAATGTTTTCTCCTCGAATATTTTTGTTTGAAATTACATGACAGTTATCTCCTACGTTGGGGAACGTCGTCCCTCTACATATGGAAGTACCATAGCGATAACAAATCCACACTGAGCACTGAAATATAGGACATCTGTAGCAGCGATAGGGCAATGTCAGCGAACGACTTAGTTTTTTTTTTATTTTTTTATTTTATGCCACATTTGGATTACTACGACATATGTAGTCTTGACTTCAAAAATGTCGATTGTAAAGTCGAAACGCACCTTCACGAGCGACTGCCTTGTAAGCAGGTAATCCTGGATTGGAGTACTGGCCGTGGCACAAATTATAATTCAAAACGTCCCCTCATTATCAACATTCCAGGTTACATTATGTACTAAGGAGTTTTATCGCAGTATAATATTACAGGTTTATCGTAAAGCTCGGTTCAACAACGGAGCACGATAATTTCTTAACATGAAAGGAGTACACACATTCTGCCATGGGCATATTCTGGTTTCATTGTGAATGTACTTGTTAATATGGAGAATTTGGTAATCTGTGCAATAAGCCAGAGGAATGCATTATCATAAGTAGAAAGAAAGAAAGAAACACACTGGTAGTCAAAGTGAAATTCATAAATAGATTTGTTGTATTAATGAAAGAACACATTGTTAGATTGATTAATAGATTTAACAGTTACAGGAAAATTTAGTTTTCTTACAAGAAAGAAAGAAAGTATTTGCATTCAGTTGTGTTATTCTAAAAATAATGAAATTAGGACAGTGTAGTGATTGTTGTGTAATGCACATCATCAGAGTGAGAGACATTGATTTTATTTAAATATTCTAATTGAAATATTATTTTATACAAAGCTGACAAAGTATTCCATTAATCAGACACACAGTCACGGTCTGCACGGCCACTGCGGTCGGGGGTTCGAATCCACCCTCGGGCATGGGTATTTGTGCCGTCCTTAGTTGTAGGTAGTTGATAAATAGTTTGTAAGTTTAGGGACTGATGACCCCGTAGTTAAGTCCCTTAAGCTTAACAAACATTTGAACATTTGTATCAGACACATTTAATTTTTCCTGGCTCTCACAGCTGAATTGAGATTTAAGTAGAATAAATTTCAACTACGCGAATTTTAAGTTTTTCCTGGAATTAATGACAATAACAGTTTGAGAGATCAGATATAGTTTGTTAGTCGGGACACTACCGCTGATTTTTGTTATACTAGGCGACTGCAGCGCTCGTTGCGGACGTAAAGCGCCACGTTGCTCTGTATCGTATACGAGATGTGTGTTTGTTGTGTGTTTTGGTGTACGAAACGGTTTTTACGAAGGAAAGCGTGTGTAGTGCAATAAATTGCAGCAACAACAACAAGAATATGTCTCATTTATCATTCTTTAGGTTTCCTACAGAGCCTGAGAGGTATGTGACACCAAGTTTCGGTAATGCTTATTTACAATGATCTTTTGAGCAACAGACACATATTGAAGATTATTTCTCTTTAGGATCAAAAAATGGCTTATAAATAGCAGACAAGATCGTTTGGATAAAGTTGCCGCGTATTTACGTGATAATGTGAAGTTCTGCTCGCTACACTTCGATGCAAACCAGTTCATGAATGATGAACGGAAGAAGCTGGTGAGGAATTCTGTGCCTACATTGTTCGATGTTCCAAACAAACCACCGAAACTGGAAATGAAGAGGAAAATACCGCAAAGACGTGATAATATAAAGGCGGAAGAAATTAAACTGTGTCCTGAAAAAAGTGTTATGACTGTGGTTGCTGGTACATCACAGCTAGAAACATTTTTGTCAGGGTATTAGAAAGTAATTCACTATTGAGGAAAATGTATAAGAAATGTATTAAAAAGAAGTGTTCATTGTTACCGTTATTACTGTTTGAAAGGTTAAATGTTATCTATTTTATCTAATGGAAACCACAGTCTAACACACAAACCTATTTATCTGAAACCACTGAGCCATCTTATTTTACAGACGATTGTGGCCCCTCCCTAATCTATGAACCACGTAATGACAGGCTGTGATAATGACTCAGGATCATTCATATAAAATGACATTTAGCCTGTCGTGTAATCGACGTATCATGTTAACATATAATTGAAATAGCCTCGTAGGAAATTTATATTAGACGAAAGTTTCATTGCCAGTGGGTGTTCTCATAACTAAAAAGCAGGGGAAAAAACATTGTTTCGCACCTTTTAACACCGGGAAGGCCAATTACATGCTTCTCATGTGCGAAATACTGTGTTTACCAGCAATGTAAGGTGCAATGTCTGAAGAATTTCGTCATAAATATGATGCAGTTAGCGTCAGTTTATTCACGAGTTTTTACTAAATTTACATGTGTTGATATTTAACTGTCCCTTAGAAGTTCTATTATAGGCTTGTCTGCACAAAATACTATGTTTATCTGTCACTACCAGCAAGGTAAGCTGCAAGAAATTTCTAAAGAATTATTTCGTAACATATTGCACAATTGCAGTTTGTGTCCGATCACAACGAGTTTTTGCTCGGTTTACGTTTCTTTTACACTCAGTCATGTGTCAAGATACTTAAAGCTTGGAATGCAAGAATATATACAATATTTGGCAAATCACACAGAAATGTAATTACAAGCGGTCATTATTAATGTGTCGTATACGGCGTTAAGGGACAGCCGGCATTAGACCGCTTGGATCGCTAGTGTCGCTCCAAGTGTCCGACGGTAACAGCTTTCACAGCAGTGAGTGTCGCTACTGTATTTATTAGACTGTGCTTTTACTCACATTTTGGAGTACGGTATCTCTACAATGTGAGAATAAGTTTTTAAGAGTGCAAAGGCATTAATGAAAGTCACTTTTGGAGTGAATTCTAGAACAGTATGCCAAATCCCATTCAAAAAAGTAGATAAACTAGCTGCTACTCCACAGTATACTCCTTAACTAGGTAGCCTTTCGTCTTAAGTAGGTATGATCTCAATTCAAACAAAAATAAAAGCAATCTGCAGAAGACTTTAAATTTAAGAGCTTAAGTTTCATCAAAGAACATTTTAAACAATGGTTTCAGAGATTTAACGGGTACCGTAGCTCAGAAGGCATTTATCACATAGCACAAAACTACATCGCGAGAGATGAATTTGACAATTTCAGCTAATGTCATTAACAAAGAACAAGAGTTTTGAGTGTTGTTCTTTATCATGTCTGAAACACAATCACTAGCGTTTCGTGTCAGATCCTGTCAAATATTTACCTGAAGATGGCATAATAATCCGAAAACTAGTTCGTAAATAAACAAATATTAGTAGAATAAAAACATTGTTTTCAGTCTGAAATAAAATAACGGCTTTTTATGCATGATCAATATATTATACGAAAGTACCACATTTTATTTTATGACTTCGTATTAATTCTGTAAATATGAAAAATACAAAACTTCCTAGGAGATTAAAATTGTGTGCCGGAACCGGGACTCGAACCTGGGACCTTTGCCTTTCGCGGGCAAGCGCACTACCGACTGCGCTATCCCGACACGACTCACGATGTCGACCCACAACTTTAAGGGCTGTTTCCAGAATGAAACACTCCGCTGCAGAGTGAAAGTTTCATTCTGGAAACATCCCTTGGGGTGTGGCTAAGCTATGTCTCGACCATATCCTTTCTTCCGGGACTGCTGGTCTTGCATGGTTCGCAGGAGAGCTTCTCTGAAGTTTATATAGTAGGAGGCGAGGTACTGGCGGAAGTAATGTTGTGGGTCGACATCGTGAGTCGTGTCGGGATAGCACAGTCGGTAGTGCGGTTGCCCACGAAAGGCAAAGGTCCCAGGTTCGAGTCCCGGTTCCGGCACGCAATTTTAATCTACCAGAAAGTTTCAAGATTCTTGTTGTAACTCTTCATCCTTTCCCGGCGATATGATGACATATTGGGTTGTCAGGTGTTCTGTCAAATATTATTCCCCTGCTTGCTCGATATTTCTGTAACGTAGCTGCTAACCTTCATCAGGTGCGATCTCTAATGATTACGCTATCTCGACCGGTCGTTAAATCCTCATCTTCATTCCTTCCTTTTTCCTTTTGATACCGACATATATCTTTGAAAATATCGATATTTAAGTTTTTCTAAAAACCGAGACTGTTGCAATAATGAAACTTCCTGGCAGATTAAAATTGTGTGCCGGAACCGGGACTCGAACCTGGGACCTTTGCCTTTCGCGGTCTCTCCTCCATCGGATCCTTTAATTCACAATGAACAATATGACAGCTAGCTCTAATAGCACATAAACGACTGAGCATAGATTCATCTGTAATTTTTATTGCCCGCGAAAGGCAAAGGTCCCAGGTTGGAGTCCCGGTTCCGGTACACAATTTTAATCTGCCAGGAAGTTTCATATCAGCGCACACTCTGCTGCAGAGTGAAAGTTTCATTCATGAAAGATACAGTTTTTCGATCATCCTTATATACGTTACTCTTACAGGTTCTTGACTAAATATCACCGAAATATGTGTTAATATACGAGAGAAACAGGCAGATAATAAGGGAGACGGGAGATTTCAAAATAAAGTGGTAAAATACGGGAGAATCCTTATAATACGAAAGAGTTGGTAGCCCTAATTATCATTACAGTTGGAACGTACATATGGTATTGAAATTTTTATTTATTTTTTGTTTTTCTTTGATCAGCGATACTTATCGCCTCCGGTTCCCTCTGACTCGCAATGCAACTAATTTAATTTCGTTCGTCATTTTTTTACTCCCAAAGAAGCGAGAAGACGGAACCGTGATAGTAGTCTTTCACTCAGTCTCTTGTCTATGTTCGTTCCGTACGGACGTCATCCATTCAATGTAAGTAATTGTGATGCAAGATGTGGTAAAAATATATTACTTAAAGTTAAAATCATCCCCTCTCTTTGGCTTTTATTTAAAGGAATCCCTCCACGTCAAATACTTATTTTCTATTGTATTCAGCTCTTTCGCCTCCGTAATAGATTAATGTTCAGACGCCATTGCAATCGCTTCGCATTGCCTGCAAAATTTCAATCAATCAATCCTCCTTATACTTTGCTCGATTTTAGAACCTGCAGTCATTTCTTTTGTAATTTCACGAAGTCCGACCTTTTTTAAAAAATTTTTTTAACATTACCAGTAACTTGATGTTCCACCCACTGTCACACAACAATGAAAAGCGCAGTGAACAGTCTGAACATTCATCTACTACGGAAAGTATCTTCAACGTTCATGTATTTAAAGAAAAAGGTTATTATTTCCAGCTTCTACAATACGAAGCGCAGGATCCAGCTAGATGCTTTCCGTAAGTCTTATAACGTGCTGTTGCTTATATGGTGCCCGAATTTAATACACAACCCGCGGTTTATTTGCTTTAATGTTCATTTTGTGTTGTACTTTAACTTATTTCAAGTTCTAACATGTGGTACCATCAATTCTTTGTCCAAAAAATATAATAGAGGAATCTACTTTTAACAATTATGGCATCATACGAAGCAAGGGCAACGTTATAATTGGCGACCGTGACAGTCTTGCTAGTGTCTAACAAATATGAAAACGAAAGGAACATCCTACATTGCTTTCCTGTTCGGCTCTCCACGGAAATACCTTTCTTTAGAGACACGGTTGATAGAAGTAGCGCAATCTACCGATGTTTCCATGAGGTACACGAGAAAACAAGCGCGGGCGGGTGGCGGTCACGAGCGGAGAGCGCCGTTAAGGCCGCTACGGTCCATTCGGCGGCGCTAAATCCGGTATCAGGGGGACACGTGGCGGGCACGTGGGCCGTAACGCGCCTTTACGAGCGTTGTTTGCGGCCGCTAATGCCCGCCGACACAGCCGGGCGCCGCCGCCGCCGCCGCCGCCGCCGCCGCCGCCGCTCCGGTCGCCACTGCTGCAATGCGGCGCGTTACTTATTCAGCCCAAACGGCACGGCTGTGCCGCGGGTTGCCCGCCCGCCAGGGGCTTAGCGCCGCGTCCGTCTCCGGCGCAACATTCCGTGACGCCTTGTGTCCGAGGCACAACACACACACACACAGAAACACACACACACACACACACACACACACACACACACACACACAGTGCATGTGGTGGGGATATTGTTGAATTCCAGTGTTTATGATTTCAAACGACATTTTTTATTTTTTTTTTATTTTTTTTTTTTTTTTTTATGAAATCGATATTTTCGAATTGCAACGTTCTTCGTATTTGTGGCAGCTTTCTGTTCTTGATGATGATTATTTATGGTAGGGAATTGATAGTCTAACTGGCTCTCAAATTTTACTTCGCTCGTACTTCCGACTTGGCACAGATATTGAAAACAGTAGACTGGCAGGGCAGGATTAAAATAGGAAGAAACAAAATAAGCAGTCTCGCATATCGGAGGACTTAGTTGGCCGATTCGATTGAAGGGTTGCAAACTAATATTTCAGAGCTCGATCAGAGGTGCAAGAATTATGATATGAAGATCAGCATCTCCAAAACCAAAGTAATGTCTTTGGGAAAGAGATTCGAAAAGATTGAGTGCCAAATAGAAGGGACAAAGTTAGAACAGGTAGACAGTTTCAAGTACCTGGGATGTATTTTCTCACAGGTTGGTAACATAGTGAAAGAACTGGAATCGAGGTGCAGCAAAGCTAATACAGTGAGTGCTCAGCTACGATCTACTCTCTTCTGCAAGGAGGAAGTAAGTACCAAGACTAAGTTAGCAGAGCACCGCTCTATCTTTCGACCAACTTTGTTGTATGGGAGTGAAAGTTGGGTGGATGCAGGTTACCTTATTCACAAACCTGTTTTAGTCCATGAACATGAAAAAGCAGTAAGCGAGAAACTCTTTTACTTTCATAATTTTGCTATGGTTGTCAGCGAGAAAAAGTCCAATAATGGTTTGAAATTATGTTTAAAGTTGGTTCCAAATCGCTAAGTACTGTCATTCTCATACATTGTGTTAATAAAAATCGTAACATTATGTGGCAGTTTCTTGCAACTATATTGTTCATGACGTTGTATCTCCTGAAACATGTCGCATATTGTTTTTACCGCGACAGCATTATTACGTCACGGTAAGAAATATGTCCACCAAATGGTTTAGGAAGAAATGTGCAACAGTGTCATTTGATGCGGCAGTTTTTCGCACATCTCATTGTTTAAGACGTCATATCTCGTGATAACTGTGCTCTACGTGATCCTTACACTCACGGCGACCGTGCTCATGGTTGAAGCTTACGTGTACAAAATATCATAAATATTGGAACAAAACTACAATACGTACAGAAAAATAAATACATAAACATGCAGACACTGCTTTATTTATAAAAAGGAGTAGGGTTACTAAGTTTTAATAATATAAAATAAAACATTATGTTCATTTAAAAAAAATAAAACAATAAAGATGTGAGAAACAAGAAGGAACTAAAATTCTGTATTGGAGCGGTATTGGATCTCGGATTTCTCGCTTCTGACTAAGGGTAGCCTTAAACAATTGTGCTGGCCACACACACTTACGTCGTGCGCCCATTCTCAGCTTAGCCCGGACTACACATATACAGACATCAGTGAACACAGAGTTGTCGTAGCGAGATTGAATATCGAAATTCCCAAACTGAAAATTAGTGTGGAGTTCAATGCAAGAGTTTCCACGACGAAACACTGTCTCGTAGTTTGGTAGCAAATTGAAAGAAATTCCAGTCTCATATAAAGTGCACTAGCGGTAAACCAATTAATTTAAGAAACTGTATTTGGAATCCCGAATATGGATCTCCTGTAAGATTTAATGTTGACGTGTGAACATTTTGTTTATTTTCTTCTCCGATCCAGTTGAACATTTATATAAAAGATGTGAATAGTTTCGGTAAATTTCGCCCTTTTTCAAAATGCTATTCGTTCCTTCATCCACAAAAAAATCCAACTGATATAATTTTAAGATTATAGCTGGCTATCTTTTTTTTTCTTTTTTGCACATGCATGCTTGCAGCGCATACACATGCAAGCGTGCGGTAAACAAAGTAATGCAACCCAGATTTGGTTACATAACTCGCTGACCACTACACCACTGGGGACACAGTGATCACCACACCTGCGAGGTATACCTAAGCAAGATTCCCGTCAGGTAAAAAATCCCAGCTTTATCCTGCCCACAGTACTCAAACTCGAAGCTATGAAACTAATTCTCGTAAAAGTAAGGGCCCCAAACATGCCCACCCCTACCCACTAAGAATATATAATACGCCAGTGGCGGGCAATGATCCTTTCATTTGTGGGGAGGGGTGGGCAAGTTGGGGCTCTTACTCTTGCGGGAATTAGTTTCAAAACTACGAGTTTGAGTACTGTGGGAAGGGTAAAGCTGGGAATTTGTATCTGACGGGAGGCGTGCTTAGGTAGTACTTACAGGGGCGGTGATCACTGTGTTCCCAGTGGTGTAGTGGTCAGCGCAACTGCCTAGAAAGCAGGAGACCCGGGTTCGAATCCCGGCTGGGAACACATTTCCAGCTTTGCCCATTCGCAATTGATTCATATATTCTGTAAATATACAAGAAATGTATTCACAAATCCGAATAGGAATCTACCTCAGTTGAATGATTCAATGGGGATACATGAATAATTGATGCCGGGCCATACTCGAATCCGGATATTTGGATTTTCGCGAGCGGCCGCGTTACCAATACGCTATCAGCACACGCCTTCCGAACTTCCTTATGTCAGACACTGCCTACTGCCAATGACGGGTCGTACGTTGTAATTCTCGCGCAGGGAGACGAATTTAACTACATTGGTCGCAATCCTTGCTGCGATTTAAATACGATGTGCAATGTCCGTGATAATCGATAGAACTAACAGTGTCAGTTCAACTACAAACATTTTATAGATAAGACAAAGAGAAAAGAGATATTTTGAAATAGGCGAAATATTCCGAAAAAATGTGATGTATGAACTACTGCCACAACTAGTTCCTCGTATTTGCATCCACGGAATGTACAACATTAACTGTGAAATCGGTAAAGTGGCAAATTTTTACTCAGCCTGGTTTCGACCCCGGGTCTCTGCGTCCTAGATAGTTGCGCTGCCTATTACACCACTGGGGACACAGCGAAGACCACACCTGCACGTATTACCTATGTACACCTACAGTCAGACACAAATTCTCAACTTCACCCTGCCCACTATTAGTCAAACTCTAGTTTTGCAAACTTATTGCTGTAAGAGTAAGGGTTTAAAATTGCCTCCGCACAGAAGAAAGGATCATTGCCCGTCATCGGCAAATTTCCGAAACTCCCAAGATGCCGCCGCCTACCACGATAGTTAAAATTTAATAAGGAATGATTTTAGCCCCGGCGGAGTGGCCAAGCGAATTAAGGCGCTATGCTCCGATGCGCGATGCCATTTCCTGTCGGGGGTTCTAATCCCTCCTAGGGCATGGATGTTTGTGTAGTCTTTAGTATAAGGCAGTTCGTAAGTCGTTTATAAGTTTAGGGACTGATGACCCCTCTGTTAAATTCCTTAAGCTCGACAAACATTTGAACATTTTAAGGAAATGATTTTGAGTTATAGATAACACATATATCGCATTTTTTAAGAATTTTATTTTACAATGTGCTAGGTCGTCCTTTTCATTGATGCGTAATTAGAATATCAAATACTGCTTTTCAAAATCGCAACATCCAAACCAAGTTTATAAATATTTAATATCCAACAAACTGCTTCTTTCCCTATTTATTTTATTAATAACTCCACTAAAAGATGTAGGTAATTAAAAACAATTTTTGTACTACCTCATATATATATATATATATATATATATATATATATATATATATATATATATATATATATATATATATATATATCACAAGTTTTATAAAAAATCAAACTAACTGGTTGCTTATATTTTTAAAATTAAAATTTATCAATCTCCTTACATGCAATTGAAGTTAGAATATTAAATGTTAAAATGGATTGGAGTGTTCCCCACTAGCGCCACCTGTTAGATACAAACTTTTTATAAATGCGTAATTTTTATTCTAGACTTCAGCTGAGGCACGTTCTAGGTAGATATTTTATTATTGGCGCTGAACTATATTTTCGAAGTACAGAGGTTTTTAGGCGAGTGAACCTTTCAAACACAACTTGTATTTTTGTATTTAAAACTTTCTGAGTAATTCAACTGTATAGAGAACATTTGTTCATCTTACACATCTGATGATGGCGCATCGTAATACGTAAATTCTGTTTTATCGATCTAGACTGTTTATATTCTTATTGAAAAATGAAGATCGCAGACTCTTTCAGGAAATTCCGTTCCTTTATACAAAAATATTTTGTATACGTTTATGTATGTGGTGCCTGTTCTTTCGGACATTCCTGGTATGTTTGTCATTTTAATTCTGTGGCCACCTAATCTATAAAATTATTATGTAAAACAACAGATAATGTTCGTTTTTATTTAGATTGCCGCCTGCATAAGGTAAAAATAAAGATTTCGCGAATACTATTAATGGCGTATCATAACACAAATTAAAAGGTACACCGTATAGCGCCAAGCCTCTGGCTTACGACATGCGAATATTATTGATGGCGAAGAGCTTCATTTTTATTATGTTTCGTGTGTGATGTTTCACATGTTAAAATAGAGATCCGATGATAACAGCCAACCTTCCGAATGACAGTTAATGTTCTTGCCTATTGTTTCCTATAATAGAGTTCCAAGTAATTGTGTTCCAAACATATAACAACTGTAGTAAATAGATATTGCACTTCCTTTCTACATTCCTGTGTCAGATTTCCTCCATGAGGTGCGAACTGGACACGACAAAGAGAGGTTCTTTGCCCCTCTTGGCGGGAGGAATAGCAGGAGGAACGACTAACGAACATAGCTACCTGCTGGTTTATAGCAGTGTGATACTTGCTACACTAAGCGAGGATAGGCAGTGCAATGTCGATTCTCTCGGTGCATAAATAGATGATAGTCATAACTTACTAAGAGAGGGCAATGTGAAATTATTTACTGTGAAAACATATGTATCTTGTCACGTTACTGGTTTCTGATTGCGGAACCGTTACACCTCGTGTTTTCTCGGTGTAGATTTACTGTCGCAGACGTAAACCAAGCATCAAAACATAGCACAACATTTGTATGTACGAGTGTGTGTCTACTCGTGTATGTGTTTACGCGCGCGCGCGCGCGCGCGCGCGCCCGCTTGTGTGTGTGTGTGTGTGTGTGTGTTTGTGTGTTTGTGTGTTTGTTTAGCGAACCCGCCAATGTTAACACGCTGCTACCCGTTACTGTTGATCGGGGAAATGTGTTACAGGCGTCGGCGATTGTCAGCTGGAATTAAGTAATTTCGTTTAATTTATTTTTGCGATTTAATCATAACAACAGATCAGGAACAAAAGGTGCTGGGCAGACCGGGAATGCAACATTTGTCTGTACACCGAATGTTTGTTGAAATATCAGACTGATTCGTTCAGTTGCGTTTATTGCTTTTATTTCAGCCCATTTCAGTGTTTGGTATTTATTCGAATGTACCATTTGTTTTCATTACAAATTTAATTGCATTTTCAAACGTTTATATTTTTACGAATGTGTGCCGCGTAACAATTTTTAACCCATCTCCCATCGGAACTTTTTGGGCGCTCTCATTTGTGTTCGCGCTCCATGATTGCAAATGTTTCGTTTCCGTTTACCTTCAATAACCAGTATTGATAAACATGAAGTACAACGTGCACCTATGTCTTTAGAGAGAAGGAGGGGGGCAGTAAAACCTAACTTTCCGTTAAAACAAATAGAAACCGACAACTATTAGCAGTCACAGGCAAAAAATACGTTGACGGCAGCTGCATAGTTTCTTAATTGGATCTGCAGAAAGCTCAAATAAAACCTAGTGAAAATGGAGGAGCAGAAAACGTGTCTTGCCCCCCCCCCCCCTTCACTGGCCTAATACACCGTTACCACTTTGCACAGTTTACCACAACTTATGGAGGCTAAATCGATTTAGTTGAAGGAGTTATGAAACAGTAGCTTTTCACCCATTCAGAAGTTAGGAACTTCAAACAAGCCTTGATAAATAATAATAATAAAAAAATTAACCGTTAGTTAAAAACCGCTAATGTCCGAAAGTTCCTGAATGGTTGCTTCGAAATTTGGACAGAACCTTAATTTCGCGAAATAGAAGGTTTTTGTACCTATTTCGCTAACATGTGCTGCAACTTTCTCAGTCTTTTTGTATTACGGTTTCATCGTTATAAGGTTCATACTGATATTGTTACGGGAGCCAGTCATGCAAGGAGAAAGCGTGATGAAAGAGTCTGATTTCTTGGCCATTTTAAGTCTATTTCACGACACGTTAATTGATTATATCGCGAAATGCATTTACCTATTTCATGTGATGGACATATTAAACTAGTCTCAGCTCAAATATTCTCATCTGTGGAAGTCTGTTCAGCAAGGAAGTAAAAATTTACTTGAGTTTGATGAAGAAATATGTGAAGACAAGCTTATTGAAAAAGTGAACCATCTTCAAAATATACGTGTAGAGAAAATTTATTAATTGAGAAGTGTGTAGCGAGTTGGTATAAACTGGTCTCTAATTATCCACTTATTTGCATCTGAAGATATGTGGAGCAAATGCTAATGTGGAAACAGTGTTCTCCGTCACAAATATATTATGGACTGCGAAAACTACATATTTAATGTGCAGACCGTAAAGGAAGTAATTATAATAAGACCTGATGCTCGCAGTACTTCATGTGGTGATCATAATGTGAAAATACCGACCTCCGGAATGACACATTCTTCTGCAAAATATAATTCATTTAAATACCTAAATTGTCTTTCTTCCTAGTCTGCATGCCAGAAAAGTATTTCTTTAACTAGTAATGCAATATGATTGGTTTTTAGTTGTTCAAAATGTTTAAATGTTTGATGTTTGTAAGCCCATTTGACCAAACTGTTATGGTCATCAGTTCCTAGACTTACGATCTACTTAAACTAACTTAAGATAAAGACATACCCACGGCCGAAGAAGAACTCTTTAACATCCGACAGCGAGAAACCGCGCGCACTGCAGCAACGCGGCTTAGAACGCTCGGCCTCTCCACTGCGGCGAGTAGCTATGTTTTGTTAATTTTTATATTAGTATCTTTGGCATGTCTTAGTAATTCCGATGCTAGTCCCGTTGCTTTAATGTCCTTAAGCAATTTCCAGTTGTGGTAATAGTTTTCAAAAATAAATGATTTCGAGAAAATGTAAGTACGAGAACCAACGAATACAACACGTTAGCTTGGGAAGCAGTGAGGAAAAAGGGGGGGAGGGGGTTGGCTTTGTTCACTATACTGTGTTTGCATCAATTCGTGACTTTATGTATGCGTTAATGCTACAGGAAAAGGCAGCATTTAGTGTTACACGCTTCGGTTCCCGAATGTGTCCAGTATTTTTATTTTAGAAAATATACCCTTCGATTAAAGACAGATCATTGCCCCCGTCACATTTTCTAAGAAATAAAGGAAGATTGGGTTTCAACGTCCCGGAGACAGCATGGCCATTACAGACGAAGTAGATTCTCCTATTGATTTTTGCCAACGATGCGAAAGGAAATTGACCGTGCTCTTTGAAAGGAACCATCCGCGCAATTTGCCTGGGGTAATTTTGGGAAATCACGGAGAACGTAAAACAGAATGGCGGAGGCAGCTTTGAAACTCCGTCCTCAAATATTCAAATGTTTGTAAACCTCAGGGACCAAACTGCTAGGGTCATCGGTTGCTAGACTTATAAACTATTTACACAAACCAAAAGTAAAAGGACAACAACACACACACACACACACACACACACACACACACACACACACACACACACACACACGCCCGAGGAAGGTATCGAACCGCCGTCCTCCCGAATGCCAGTTAACTGTACCACGTGCGACGTTTCTGGCTGATTGCAGTATTTCGTACGCTCTCGTGTATTTTAATCATTCATTGAATTGTACAACTCACCTTTGAGCCACCAAGAAGTATGAAAAATTTATCCGTTGCGTTAAGGATGTGGGGCATTTTGACCTATACATAGGTAAACGCAATGTGATATCAGTAACACCAGTTTTCAAACACGAAATAATTTCTGAGTTTTCTTCGACTTTATTCACGAAATGTTTATTTCGAGACTGGGGCCAAAAGGTCGTGAAATAAGATAAATTTTGAGGTCTACATCTATTTATCTCCCATTCCATTCTCGAATAGCGCGCGGGAAGAAAGAACATCTTAATCTCTTCTTTCGAGCTTTGATTTCTCGTATTTTATTCTGATGATCTGTTCTACCTATGTAAGTGGCAGTCAACAATATAATTTCGCATTCGGATGAGAATGTTGGTGATTGGAGTTTCGTAAGTAGACCACGCCGCAGCGATAACTACCATTGTTGTAATAATTCATATCCCAGGCCCTGCATCATTTCCGTGACGATGTCTCCCCTGTATCGTGACAATACAAATCGAGATGCCCTTATTTTGACTCTTTCGATGTCCTCTGTCAAACCCACCTGATACGGATTCCACACTGTGCAGCAATACTCCAAAAAAAGGCCTGACAAGCGTAGTGTATGCAGTTTCTTTAGTTGTTCTGTTGCGCCTTTTAAGGGTACTGCCAATAAAACGCAGTCTCTGGTTCGCATTTCCCACGACATTATCTACGTGTTCTTTCCAGTTTAAGTCTGAAGTAATAGTAATCCCTAAGTATTATGTAGAGTTTACGGCCTTCACTTTAGATTGATTTATCTTGTCAAAAAAGTTTAAAGGATTTCTTTTCGTACTCATGTGGACGACTTCACACTTCTCACTATTTAGAGTCAATTGCTAATTTTTACACCATAGTGATATCTTATTTAGATCTTTCAGCAGTTTGTTTTGATCTTCAGATGACTTTACTAGACGATAAATGACGGCGTCCTCTGCAAACAACCTAAGACAGCTGCTTCGATTTTCTCCCAAACCGTTTACGTAAATAAGGAACAGCAGAGGACCCATAACAGTACCCCGTTTAACGCTCGATATCAACTCTGTTTTAGTCGATGCCTTACCATCGATCACTACAAACTGTGTCCTCTGACAGGAAATCCGCTATCCAGTCGCAAATTTGGGGCGATTACCATAACCACGCAATTTGATTAAAAACCTTCTGGAAATCCTGAAATACGGAATCAATTTGAGAACCATTGTCTATAGCACTCATCCCTTCCTGTGAGTAAAGCGGTAATTGTGTTTCGCGTGAACAATATTTTCTAAATCCGTTTTGACCTTAGGTCAATAGATCATTTTGTTGGAAATAATTCATAATATTTGAATAAAGGATATGTTCCAAAACCCTACTGCAAATTGACGTCAATGAAATAGGTCTGTAGCTTAGTGCGTTACTCCTACTCCCTTTCTTGAATAAAGGTGTTACCTGTGGAACTTTCCAGTCTTTTGGTACAAATACTTCTTTGAGCAAGTGGTGTTTATGTCTGTTAAGTAAGGAGAAATCGCTTCAGCTTAATGAGACAGAAATCTAATGGTTATACAGTCCGGACCAGAAGACTTGTTTCTTTCAAGTAATTTAAGTTGATTCACTTACTCCGATGATATCAACTTCAATCCTACATCAGCACGTTTTTCGGTTTTGTGAGGACTAGCGACATGCAGGCCTATGAAATCACACTGAGACTCCACAGAATAGCAATAGCTCTGTCAGAGGCACCGCTAATAATTCTGTGACATAACGATATATGTCAGGCGCGTCCCTTATAGTAGTTTCTGAAATATGTATCTTCGTCTTTTGGCAAGCAGGGTTGGTTGAGGCTTTCCTAATGGCAGCGACGTGAGTTGATGATTTATTTCCGCAATTGTGCCTTATTGAAGCAACAGTGACAAGGCGACGTCGCCTTAATGATGTCGAGATCTACTATCTGGGGAAAATTTCACCGACGAATGCGCGTGGAAAATCCAGTAGTGAGAAGAACGCCGACGAGGACAACGATTTTGTTCCAGCACAAACTGCTGAGACAAGTGATTCAGACATATCTAATTAACGTCAAAGAAAATATGAAACACCTGACGATGATTTCACGGCAAGAATTTATTCTCAGAGCAGCAGGAGAGCTTGATGCCTCCCTCAGACTGCAGGAGAACCCTATCTCCCCTTGCAAGATTTGGCAGTGGCGCTGTCCTCTATGGAAAGACGAATGAAACAGGAAACTTACAATGCAAAAAGGACGTGCTCAAAACTCGTGTCTAATGCCTGATCAGTGAACCGACCCCAGCTTAGACAATGCTGTCAACCATTTGTCCTAAATTTTTTTCCAGACCCATACAGTTATAGAATTGGATCGTTTGTTCTTATGTTTTTATCCCCTGATTGCTCTAAGGAATGTTGCACTTTCAAATCTTTTACAAGTATATGGCATCTATCTACAGGGTATGTGAAGGTATTAAGTTGTATGAACTGATTCAATCTTTCTAATAAAGATTAATATTGTAAATTTCTCTAGCTTACTTATTTTGGTTGAGGACTCTAAATTTCTTGTAAATTTTAAAACAAAAATAGCATTGTGTTGCTGAACATTTTCTTTTCACTGTGTTCTTTTCATATAAGATGAACATCAACAAGAGTAAAACGATAGTAATGGAATTTAATGGCAGAAAATCAGGCGATACTGAAGGAATTAGATCAGGTAATGAGATAATAGAAGTAGTAGGTTTTGGTATTTGCGTCTGATGATAACTTCTGATGGTCGAAGTAAAGAAGATACAAAATGCAGAATGGCTATGGGAAGAAAAGCGTTTCTAAAGAAGCGAACCGTGTTAATATCCAATATTAATTTAAATGTTAGGAAGTCCTTTCTAAAAACATCCGTCTAGAGTGTAACAGTGTATGGGAGTGGAACGTGGACGATAAGGAGTTCAGACAAAAAGGTGATAGAAGCTTTTGAAATGTGGTGCTACAGACCAATGATGAAAATTATATGAGTACATCCCGTAACTAATGAGAAGAAGCTTAACCGAATTGGAGAGAAAAGGAGTTTCTGGCATATTATGACTAAGGGAAGGAATAGATTGGTGGAACACCTTCTGAGACACCAAGGAATCGTCAACTTAGAAGGAAGTGTGTGTGGTAAAAATCGTAGAGAGAGCCGAGGGACGAATACAGTATACAGATTCAAAAGGATGTAGGTTGCGTAACGTATTCTCAGATGAAGAGGCTTTCACAGGACAGGGTAGCGTGGAGAGCTGCATCAAGTCAGTCTGCGCACTGAAGACCACAACAACAACTTCTCAGATGTTCAAATATTTGTAAAGCTTAAGGGACTTAACTGCGGGGTCATCAGTCCCTGAACTTACAAACTACTACTAACCAGCTTATACTAAAGACGAGCAAACATCCATGCCCCAGGGGGATTCGAACCCTCGGCGGGGAACGGCCTCGCGCATGGTAGCCTAGCCCCTCAATGCGCTCGACCGCTCCGCTGTAGAGTTATTTCTCTAGCACGTTAGAGTCTTCTTGCAAATGTCAACATCGCGAAACGGAAAACAATGCGCCACCTCGTTCTGTGTTACGAAATGAGAAGTTGAATGGCACTTAGCTACAGTTTTCCACTGGAAGAGTGAACGGACAGACGCAGTAGACGCATCAAATTCTATTGTCACTCACAGTGATAATTATGTTTTATTATAATGTTATAATGACATAGTGCACCTATGCACTGTAAATTATGTTATATAGCAAGTGATTGATATTACAAGATTATGGCCTTGTAAAATGATTTTATTGGACCAGATTATGCTGACATAGTTCAGCGAAACCGGTCGTCTTAAATAAAAATAGATGATTAGCGATCTTGGCTTTTTTATATCTTTCTACAATATCAGAATTGGATAGCCTCCTAGAATATAAACAGATTCTACATCTTCCTTTCAACCAACCCGGTGGCGATCCCACACACTTGAGCGATACTCAAGATGGGGTTGCTCAAGCGTTTTATGTAGGGTCTCCACTATAGACGAATCACAAGATCCCAAAATTCTTCGTATAAACTGAAGTGGACCATCGTCTTCCTGGCGACTGTCCTTATATGTTCGTTTCATTTCGTATCGTTGTGCAGCGTTACACCTAGATATTTAATTGACGCGACTCTGTCACGTAGCATACTAGTAATGTTGAATTCCAACGTTACGGGATTGTTTCTCCTACTCATCTGCATCACATTTTTCTATATTGAGGGCTAGCTGCCATTCGTCACACCACCTACAAATTCAGTCCAAGTCATCTTGCATTCTACTACAGCCATTCACTAAGGACAAATTCCTGTACACGGCAGCATCAACAGCCGCAGCTCACTCTGTCCGTCATATCATTTATATAAATAGAAAATAGCGGTCCTATCACACTTCCCTGGGGCAACGCTGAAGATACCCAAGTCTGTGATGAACACTCGCCATCGAGGACAACGTACTGGGTGTTAATCTATAAATCTTATAAAATAGGTTGTATGTGTGTATGTGGGTATAAAATAAACTACTGGACCGATTTGAACCAGAGGTGTTACACATATTCCTTACTATCAGGCAACAATCTCTGTCGGAGTAAGTACGTAAGGAGATATGACATCATAAACAATGACAGACGTGAAAAATGGCCGCTTCATGCGATAATATACTACATCTCCTCCTACACCAATGGACCAATTTCAACAAAACATGGTACAAATTTTCTTTAGGTCAGGAATCATTTTCTATGGTTGTAGACACCATCTACGATATATAGTTCATACGATAATACGTCATAAACAATGAAAACTGCCCCATATTTCAGTGCGTGATAGCGTGATTTTATTCGTCAACTATTTAACCATGAGAACACTTGGCGACTTTCAATAAAAACTTTGAACATAATTTCAAATTTTTACGAAACTTTATATCGCTGACAACCTCGACAATATGACGAAAGGAAAAAAGTTAATCTCTTACTACTTTTCTGATTTTTCAGGATGTATATCTACGGTATTTGGCATGACGTTAAATTATTACTTCTACACTGTAATTGTATTCGAGAGACAATTCACAGACAGTACAAATACATATCATTGAATGTTCCCTCGACACTATATCACAGTTCGACATGTAGTTCATGAGCTATGAAGTCATAAACAATTTGGTTCATGAAAGATCGCATTATCACGCATGAGTTTATTATTTATTACTTCTTTACTGCTAACACCATTCACGACATATTTTGTAGACTTTAGGCACATATACCATGAATGTATCTTGGAATTTACATCATAGTACTACAAATATTTCGGGAGATATGACTGAGCCGTTTCGGCTCAGCATCGCTCCATCCCTCCGTTACCCTTCTCTAATTACTCCTTATGTTCCCCCTTCTATCTTGATTATCTTTCTCTTTGCTTCGATCGAGTGATATCGATTGTAATTTCGCGGCGATGCGTTTCTTCTGTTCCTTACTACGATCCTTGCTAGTGCTGTCCTTAAATGTACATGCGCACCGCGGTGTGGCCGGTGGTGGCTTGCGCATCAACGAAGGTACAGTACCTCGAGGGGGCTGTCGCGTTCGGTGTACGGAACTGCCGTCACGAATTGCTAAGCGCTACTGGGGGAATTCTTACTGATTATTTTCTTTCACAGTCTTTCCTTTCGTCACCGAGTGCCCCATTGACGAATGTAGTTTTGGGCAAGTAAAATTTTAATCATTGTAAAGTCCCTACCTCCCGGACTGAAGTTTACCCCATGTGTCCTTGGTAGTTCCTATGTTAGTTACAGTGATCTTAATCTGTTAACGATTTGTACTACTGTGAATACCTTTCATTAGCCAGTTCTGTGCTTTCCTAAAAAAATATAATTTGCACCTAGATTTAATTTTATCAATTCGATTGGCACTTTGTTTGGGCTAGTTGTGATTAAGTGCCTGTATCTCACGAATCCGACAGGTGCGTGTTGTTTAGGCTGTTTAAATGAGGACACTAGTTAATTGATTGTATGTTATACAAAGGCATCAGTAATTCTCGAAGTGAAAATTAATTTCATGTAAGTTTATATGTGTGATATTTGAAGAAGGAAACTGGAGACTACTTTACGTTTTCGAATTAATTCTGAAGAAGAAGAAATAAATAATAGCCAATGAATCTTGCCGAGGAAGGATAAATTTGAGAGTGAAAGGCGGGCTATAAGGGGAGATGGGAGGACCCAAAAAAGATAAATAAAAATAGCGTAGGCAGCAAAGTCGTCAGCTGTAATACGGCACATATCGTACTGGTTCAAGGCTCATCAGAAGCGAATATTCTTTTTCTTTTATAGAAGTATACTGCATAATATTTTGTAAACATAAGTGCGCATCCTCTGAGGAGTGAGTTTGTAGGATTCGTTTTATGAAAAGGACAGTCTATACCTTAGAGGAAAATACGCCCTTTGTTTCAAGTATTGCATTTTACACGTTCTTCACATTCTTCTACTGAGTAGTAATATTGACCGTAGAAGAATGACCTATAAGTTTTACTAAAACACAGGCTGTTGCAATAATGTTTGCCTCACGTGAAGGCCTTTTGTAATTTTATATGGCACAGTTTGTTACGAAACTTTTATACTTCGCTGCACTTATTGGCATAACATGCAACTTTTATAAGAGTCTCATGTTCATGGATATTTTGTTGTTGCTTATGTAGGCGTATATAACAGTACGTAAGGAACGTAAGTAACAACAAAGTATCTATGATCGTAAGACTCTTATAAAAGTTGCATGTTATGTCAATAAGCGCAGCAATGTATAATAATTTCATGACAAACTGTGCGATATGAAATTAGAAAAGGCCTTCACATGAGGCAAATATTGCAACAGTATCGCTTTTTTTTAGTAAAACTAAAGGTCATTCTTCCGCGGGCAGTAAAAGAATAGTAACAAAGCGTGAAATGCACTCCTTAGACGATTCGTACTTTAAATAGCATCGAATATTATGCAGTATACTTCAATGAAATTTATAGGAAACCCTGAGTCTATTAAAAAACTTGAATATAAGAAGAAAAAATATTCGCATTTGAGGAGCCTTGAACCCGCAATAGAGCAGATGTTTCGTTTCACTTAACGATTTTGCTGCCCGCACTACAGCCACTAACATGTATTCGTCTCATCTACCAAGTATTAGACTTGTTGTATACCCTACTGGTAAATATGTCGGATCCAGACATGTAATTACAACAAATGATGTAAGGAACAAATCGTTCTGATAGATCTTCAATGCGCCTTGCCTTGACACGGCTGATTACTGCAATACGGAAATTTTTTAACTACATATAATACTTTTCCAGTCACTTATTCTAAGAAATAGTACTTCTATTAATCGGTTTTGGTGAGATTCAATTTACTGAGCTACTTTTACTTGCTTTGAAATGTAATACATTAATAAGACCTCAGTTATTTACATAAAACCCATGAAATACGACGTCCAATATGGCGTCTTCATCTCTCTACCAAATAGAGCTGTCCACCTCCCCGATAGCGACGTGGTGTCTCGTCGCTGGCGTTCTGCCACCTTATTGGTTATCCTTCAGACTAAAATCTGTGCGTGTGTTGTGGATGTTGAACCTATCGTTAAAGCAGACAGCAAATAGTTCATTAACACAGCAATTTGGTTTAATTATGGCCCTTATATTGATGTATATACTATTAAATAAGAAACTGTGCATTAAACTGATTATGTGCGCAACGGATATTTTGAACACAGAACAACTGTGACAAGTCACCATTTGAAACTGACTATACTCAAAAATTTTGACTGCGAGAAAGATATTAAAAAAACCACATCACTTTCTTAATGCTTGACTGTGAGAATTTTATGCAGATCAGTTTCTAATTATTGAAATTTAGTATCATAGTCAATTAACTATCATTTACTATGGCACCAACAACGAAATCTGTTCAACAATATTATTAAAATCAATACTGCACTTTAAATCCACTAATAACTAATTATGAAATGAAGGAAGTAGGTTAATTTTCTAACTACGTAAATGAAACAGGAAAGAAAGGTCAAGTTACTTATTATTAATAATCAGCATTACATTACCTACATAATACAACTTCTGACTTGCTGGCAAAGCAGCCTCTGCTCTACATCGGAGCCATACACACAACTCAACCGCTCTCTAAGCGAGCTGAACCACAAGTGTTACTCTCTCTCAGTGCGAGCTACAATGCTATGCAATACATGATCTTTGCCAGAGATGAAACTTTACAGACTTACGTAAACATATCGATACACACAGTAGAAGCGATATTATACATTTTCTTGCAAGCAAGTTACTCGACACAAAACAGGAGGCACAATATTAGACATTTTCTTACAAAAATATTTTTTATGGACACGTTTCAAGACGCTCGTCGAGAATATCTGGCAAGCTTGATGCGACACGTTAAGCCGTTGACACACGGAGCGTGTAACTGAACGAGTGTGGCCAACGTGGCGAGTTACTGACGTGACAACGTGCGAACCGCACGTTGGCGAGGCTTTCCCAACGTGTGGGGCAGTATCGAGCGTGCCAGATATTCTCAACGTGCGTCTGGACGATCACCAATAAGGTGGCAGAACGCCACCGACGAGACACCACGTCGCTATCCGGAGAGTGGGGCAGCTCTTTTCGGTAGAGAGAGATGAGGACGTCATATTGGCCGTCGTATTTCATGGTTTTTATGTATATAACTTAGGTATTACGAATGTATGACATTTCAAAGCAAGTAAAAGTAACCGAGTAAACTGAGAATCTCTCGAAAATCGGTAATTAGAGGTACTATTTGTTGGAATAAATAACTGGAAACGTCTTATATGTGGTTAAAAACTTTCCGTATTAACAGTAATTAGCCGTTTCAAGGTAATGCGAACTTCAGATCGCTCAACACGAATTTTTCTTCACATTATTTTTTGTAATTACATGACAGCAACCGACATATATATCAGTAGTGTATACAACATGTGTAATTCTTCATTGATAAGAGTTGGACATGTATGTAGCCGTAGCGTAGTAAGCAAAGGCATGGACTGTGAAGTGGTCTTTCTCCTACGCTGCTGCTGCAAGGCTGCTTGGAAGTAAATATTTTTTCTTCTTGTATTTGAGTTTTCAGATAAATTAAAGACTTTACTATAAATTTCATAGAAGTATACTTCATTATATTTGACGCTATGTACACATAAGTGCACATTCTCTGAGTAGTGAATTAGTTGGATTCGTTTTATGAACAGAACAGTTTGCTTCTTACTTACAGTAAAACACACACTTTATCCCTTCATATTTTGCATTTTACACGTTCTTAACATTCTTCTACTCAATAAAAACACTGACCGTGGTAGAATCACCTTTAAGTTTAGTAACATTTACCGTGGAAGAATGACCTTTAAGTTTTTCTAAAAAGCGAGACTGTTGCAATAATGAAACTTCCTGGCAGATTAAAATTGTGTGCCGGAACCGCGACTCCAACCTGGGACCTTTGCTTTTCGTGGGCTCTCCTCCATCTTGATCGGACGCTTTAAATCACAATGAACAATATGACAGCCAGCTCTAATAACACATAAACTACTGAGCATAGCTTCATCTGTAATTGTCATTGCCCGCGAAAGGCAAAGGTCCCAGGTTCGAGTCTCGGTACCGACACACAATTTTAATCTGCCAGGAAGTTTCATATCAGCGCACACTCCGCTGCAGAGTGAAAGTTTCATTCTGTGTTGGAATAATGTTTGCCTAATATAAACTTCTTTTCTAATTTTATATCGCACTATTTGTCATAAACTTTTATAATTCGCTGCAGTTATTGACATAAAAACTTTTATAAGTCGTATGTTCATAGATATTTTGTTGTTACTTATGTAGGCCTACACCACAGAACGTAACAAACATATACAGAAGCGCGGAAATAAGTGATTTAATAGAGGTAAAGCAGGGATTCCACTCTTTTGATTTCGTAAACAGTGTGATTCCAGAACCTGATGCAGCCGACAACTGTGTGCGACGGCTTAGCGCTGCTGCCCTACTGTAGCCAGCCAGCTGCGCGCCCCGCCGCCTCAGCCGCCGCCATGTATTGATGGACAGGGCAGCAACAGGTGCCTCGCAGGCCAGGCCAGGCGCCCTGTGTACAGATGAAAGCGGTATTTACGCGCCGCCGGATCCATTTTTAAAGAGGCGGTCGCTCGCGTGGACAACCGCTGCACACACAGCGGCCAGCGGTCTCTGTGTACGTATCAGCTGCCGTGTTGTCTGCATAAAGTGCCGCGGTTAAAAAAATAAAAGAAAAAAACTTGGTAGTCTAACGCCTTGCCCACTACGCTACGGCTATCAATCTAAATTGAGCCTCTTTAATCCCATACTATTCATGGCCCTTGTTAACTGATGCTGATATGGCATTTGTAGACACTAGATTATCATTTATAGTACAAAGAACGATGTGTTTTTGTTAATTCCTCAGTGCGCCATTGGTTTGAAATGACAACGTGTAAGTTACAATAAGAAAATCATCAAATACGCGCAAGATGGTGTGTGCCACAAAGAGTTCTGCGCGAGAAATGTCACGTGACATCTCGTAACGGCTGGTTATCGTTAATTCAATTGAGGGTGTCAAATATTCGTTGTTTTTGCAAATATGTCTCAAACGATACGAGATATGAAAAAAAAAAAAACCATGAGGGAGCTAAGTTGTAGAGAATTTTCTCCTCTACCAATTAGGATATTCAATTTTCGTGTCAGATGAACGGTTCGTATGCTATTACAATTATATTGCAAACGGCTTTTTTTAGGTATTACTACCGTATTTTTTGTCCGAAAAATTTAAGAAAGCGAGTTTCTGGTCTCTGGCGGCCTACCATCATGTCTGTAGAATTTGGAGCTGATCGGTTAAACGGTTCGTCTTAAAAACAGGGAACACGTTACGGACAGACAGACATACATCCAAAAATCGCCGTAATTTTTGCTAATATCTTGAAACGCTACGAGATATGAAAAAACATTACAGATCAAAGTTGTAGAGAAATGTCTCCTCTACAAATTAGGTTATTCAATTTTCGTGTCAGATGAATAGTTAACCCGTTATTTTCATTTAAATTTCGAGCTGTCAAAAGACGATCGCAAAGGCCCACTTTTAGTGTTACTACCGTAACCTAAAGTGGAACAAAACTGTTCTTTTCCTTCTTCACTCCGAGGAGTGGAACGGGCTGTTTGACATCCGGCCCACAAGGAGTCGCGTCGTTCTATTCAGCCAGTTATCAGACAAGCTGATAGTGGGAAAAGGGTGGATCCCAATTGGGAATAAGTGGGAGGGGATTATACAACTAAGGAAAACCTCCCGCAATCGTTAGTCGGAACCGGGGGATTCAGACCAATTTTATTTATCTCTGGGACGTTGCCACAGAGTAAAAATGAATTATCGGGAGAGCACGAGTGCACTCACCACAATCAAGGATCGGACGCTCGAGTTACTCCTGTAAGCTCGTAGAGATCAGCTCGACCAACAGCCTTCCGCTAGAGGAACCGCACTCGTGAGCACGGTATCCTCTGCGTCGAGTGCCTCGGATCGCGCAATCGCACCTTTATAACAGCTGCCATCCCTTTTACAAACGAGGGAACCTCCACATCGCACCTACCTCAGATTTGGCGGAAGCATGGCGTGTTGGATAGTTCGTCAAATCGAGCATGAAATCAGGAAGTCATTGTACGGAACTATGAAGAAAAGAAGCAAAATATAGAACTGAACACTGCAAGCGTATGATATGCCACATTAAACCGTAACCACATACGTAAATTTGTGTTACATAACCACAGACATGGAGTCAAATTGACTACATATATTTCCTTTGTCATTTACTTCCTTCTATCGCAACTTTTATTTATTTAAAGTCTTATTAAGAAGGCAATTGCCATGTTATCACTAAAGAATTCATTAAACATAAAACGTGGTAGGTGAGTTATAAAATTAAACTTTTTTTCAGAGAATTACTAAAATTGACTTATTCATTGCTTGGAAAGTAATAAAGAATGTTCTTTCAGTACAGATATCGTAAAATATGACTCTTACAAAATAAAGTTATGCTACTTTATATACAACTACGAATACGATATTCACTGTCCGTGTATATTGATAGATCTAAGCATGCATGTCTGAAGGACATTTGGTAAGTTCTATCAATAAACACGGTCACTGCATATGGTATTTATAATCAGTCATAGGAAGGCTTGCGACAAATGTACTAAAAGTCTCACCCTGTGCGGGAATTACATCATAGAATGTAAGAGCACTCATGGGAAGTAGACAATGTGTGGCATATGAAGGTTTGGGTCGTTCCGGAAAGCATGCGCGTCTAGCGTAATGGTAACGCGACCGCTCGCGATAAGCAGGAAATCCGGGTTCGAGTCCCGGCCCAGCACAAATTTTCACATGTCACCATTACACCATACAGCTGATGCTGATTAATATTCGCAATTGCGAATACATTTCTTGTATTTGTATACAATTGTTACTCACAACTGATCATCACTACCCCACGATACCCCACAGTAGAAGAGAGGTGACGTGAACACAAGCTCCACACACAACTACGCCAGACTACCAAATCAGCCGTGGCCGACCATTGTATAAAGATTGGACACACCATGGAGTACGAAAACACCAAAGTACTCAGACAACCCTCCTCATTCTGGGACTGTGTTACTAAAGAGGTCGTCGAAATACGACTGCAGGATGGTCTAATGAATAAAGATAGCGGCCTTCAACTACGTCAGGCTTGGAACTCTGCACTGAGCATGGAGAAAAAGAAACGTTCCCGCAGTAGTCCACACCCAACGACGGTAGCGCGGAGACTGCACGCCAGAGTTCGAACCGGGGGCCGCTTGCCCCACCACTACCAAGGGCCGAAGGCGTCACGAGAGGAGCGGTGGAGGGGGCAACGGCGAGCATGTATAGGGCGCCGAGGGGAGCAGCACAGCATCCGTCAGGTACCACCTGAAGATGGCAACGTGTACGATTTAGGGATGGCGGTTATCGCTGAAACAACCGGTTTTCGGTTATACCGTTTTTTTATCTGCAGTTTAACCGCACCGTAATAATTGCTCAAGATAACCGGTTTTTTAAATAACCGGTTTCGGTTTTTATTGCTATTAATTCCAGTAGAGTTCGAGCGAAACACATTTTGCGGCCGAAAGAGAAACCGTAATCATCGGTTCTTCTAGTTTCGGCCGAAACCGAAACTTACGAAATTTAGTTAATATTTAGGTAAATTTACGTTATACGACAAATCATTAGCCTTTCCATATTTTACAAGATCCCCTCCCAATACTACGCCTTCTTGAGTATGTGTAAGCCTAGCCAGGAGGCCGTAGAAGACGATATACGAAGCATACAGATTTACTGGCGTAGTATTTCCATCCGGCAGTTACGAATATTGAGCCAACCACTCCGTAAGTTGGACTTGTGAGCCAGCGCATACGAATATCTCGTTATATACACAATATATATAAGTTACGGTCAGTAAATAAACTTCAGTCAGTGCTGCAGAAGTATTTCGAATAATAATTCCGACTAACAGTATGATTGTTGTCAGTGTAAATTTACGCAAATTGAACTAGGAAAGCTCTGTACCACATGATCAAACGGTGGTTCGATGAACCCTCTGCCAGGCACGTAAATGTGATTTGCAGAGTATCCCATGTAGATGTAGATGAAATGTTCAAATGGGTGTGAGTTCTTACGAGACCTAAATGCTTAGGTCATCGGTCCCTAGACTTACAAACTACTTAATGTAACTTTAACTAACTTACGCTAAGGACAACATATACACCCATGACCGAGGGAGGAGGAAGGACTCGAACCTCCGACTGGAGCAGCCATGCAGTCCGTGACATGGAGCCTCAGACCGCACGGCTACCTCGCGAGGCACCACATGATCAATGTTACCTAAGCCCCTCGCTTTCAAGGAATCACATTAAATAACTTGTTAGCATCACAATATAATGATACATTAAAAGTTATTACTCCAAGATTAGAGTACATCACTTGCATAATAGGTATATGAATTGAATTTACCTTATCTTCCAAGGAACAGTTTCGATGCTTTCTCCTTAAATGACATGGCATGTTTGTAGTACCTCCACCCGTTTTCAGCTTTTTAACGCAAATGGAGCATTGTACCTCAGTGCTCCCGTACTTCGTGAAGTATTTCCACACTCGGGTGGTGCCATTTAAGACACAACCGATGTCTGGCGACGACAGCAAGGAACTGCCGCATGACCAGGCGGAGGCAAGTCTCGTACATTGCCGGTGCACGCGCGTCGTCTAATAGACCACGCCACACGGCAACAGGTGCATCGATGCCTCAACAGCTGCACCAGTCCTTAAGTTCTTATGCCACGCGTTTGTTGCGCCTTTCTGAGCTTCCGGGATTGTTCTTAAATTATCACTGATCGCTTTTCTTAGAGTCAGCGATGACCTTGTATTTCACAGCAGTGGAAATTTTAGGAATAGTCCTAAATATTAGGGTCTACTAGTTTTAATTTTTCTAAGTTATTTCCAAAAAAACACATTTTGACCCACTACTACAGGAAGTAGTCGCTTCGGTTATTTTACCCGATTCTTGGCAATAACTTAAAAAAACCGGTTACAACCGACACCAAATAAATACCGAAAAATACCGGTTACTCAAAACTAAAATACCGGTATCGGTTTTAACTGGTCGGTTTTTCCCATCCCTAGTACGATTGCCGCAATATCGTGGAAGAATTACGGCAAGAACCGGTTGGATAAGCGAGAACTGTTTAACAGGCACTTTCAGCTTCGCAGTTCACTACCGTAACCACATAAACACTACCTACTCTCTCTCTCTATCTCTCTCTCTCTCTCTCTCTCTGTAGGTATGTCACTCTCTTTTCATGTGTTCTACTTGGTTTGTTCACTGTTTCTGTTTTCCACACACTTCTTTCCTGTTATCATACCTGATCTGTGATCCTTTCTTGACCATCTATCCAATGCGCCAGGAAAACCACTAAATTTGAGGTAAGGGGGGGGGGGGGGGAAGCACCGAGTACTTTCCCTGGTAATAATCGCAGCAAAACATGGATAATGGAATGTATTGAACTCAAGCTATGCTGGAGGAGTTTACTTAACGATACAATAAAGGTGGCAGATGGGTTTTTTGCTTGGGCATTAAAATAACGATGGTCGCAGCATATATAATTTTCAGAATTGCAGTAGGATCAAAAGCGTTTCTGAAAAACAAAACTGTATGCCATTACGCGATTCATACTCAGGACGTTAGTGTTTCGCGGTCAGGGCAGAGCTCCTGGGTTCGAATCCCAGTGTTCAAAAAATGTTCAAATGTTTGTCAAGCTTATGGGACTTAACTACGTGGTCATCAGTCCCTAAACTTACAAACTACTTATGAACTACCTACGAACTAGGACGGCACAAATATCCATGCCCGAGGGGGGATTCGAACCTCCGACCGTAGTGACCGTGCTGACCGTGACTGGAGCGCCTCAGTCACCTCGGCCACCGCGGCCGGCAATCCCAGTGTTGCACACGGTTTTAATCTGCTAGAAATTTTAATGTCGTCACACAATCCAATTTAGAGTGTAAAATATCATTTTGCAAACATTCCCTAGGCTGTGGCAAATCAATGTGTCACCAATATCTTCCAGGACTACTAGTCTTGCAAAGTTCGTACGAAACTTGTGTGAAGTTTGAAAGCAAGGTACTGGCGGAACCAAAGCTCTGGGAATGGGTTGTGAAACGTGCCCCTGTAGCTCAGACAGTAGAATACTTCATGTGATGCAATTCCCAGGTTCGAATCCCGGTTCTGTCACAAAAATGTAAACTACCGGAAAGATTCGTATCATCCCACGATCCTAGGCGTACTGAAAACTTTATTCTGGAAACCTTAATATGGTGGTTGGCATCACTGATGTTCAAGTCAAGAAAATTTTCTACGGAAAACATTGTTTCACGCCTTTTATCGTATGCGATCCATCTGGTTACTAACGAGACAAAATGATATATGAAAAAAAAATTGTTAATTTCTTTTCGCTCATTAACACGACACAAATTTCAAGCAATAAAATTTTATCAAATTTTAAAATTAGTACAGCACCTGTTTGTTAAGTATGAAACGTTTTGATGCAATTTATTTCGAAATTAGCGCAGAAAACTCTTTACATTCAAACACCTTCACATGTCTTACCTTTGAATAATCCATTTCTCAGCACAGTGACGTGTTCCTTTCTTCCATAACTATTTGCAACATGTGAAAATGGGAATTACATCTTTTGGCCGGTTCTGTTATTCACTGAACTGAATTTGTCCCCTTCAATTTCTTCATTTTCCGTGACATAACCGTATGAAACGTACTAACAGAGATCCGATGTATCATACAAGATACGTCTAATATTATTTTTCGGAAATAAAATTGTCTTTCACACCACTTTACTGGAAATAATTGCACTTGTGGAACCCTTAGTTTTGGATTAGAGATAAAGAAATGATAAATTAACATTCTTTCTTAAAGCCATTTTTACCCATACACACAATACTTGTCACTAATTGCTCCTGATAGCTACCAATCTCAGATATATTTGTTCTGTAGTGGAGTGTACTGACTACCATACGTTCTGCGTTTTTATCAAGAAAACGGTACACTATCTGAAGGAATGTAATTTAAAAAAATGTTCAAATGTTTGCAAACCTGTTGTCCAACTGGCGTGGTCATCAGTCCCTAGACGTACAACCTACTTAAACTACGATAAACTGACATAAGGACAACATACACACCGATGCCTGAGGGAGAACTCCAACCGCGCGCTCTACAGCTAGGCGCCTTAGAACGTTCGGCCACTCCACCACGGCCTGTAAATTACACTGTTGTATCATATGTGTTACAAGAGATACAAGACGTTACGCAGATAATTCCTATTACAAGCATATAGGAGTTTTAGGGAAGACAGTAGGTAAGATCCTGGCAGAAAACATGTGTGCAAATGTATCATTTGGCTATAAAATATGTTTTAAATCCAGATCAGTTCCAAATTATCCGCTCCATGATTTTCCCACAAATAGGAACAGCATGGCGTCATCAATCTTTGTTGTAATTATGACGTCACAATTTTTTTTTTCGACTACAACAACGGTTACCACAAATTTATACATACATACATACAGGAGAACGGCAGTGCTGCACAAACACGCCGTGCTTTGGGCATGTAAGACTTTTTTTTCTCGATCGAATGGGCCCACAGTGCAGAAAATTTCTCTAAGAGACATCATATAAATGTATCAGTGTGTTGCTTGCTTCTACTTTATAGTTTTTATTATAATGTTATGGATCCATTTCGCCTAAATAGCCATCATCAGACAATCTTCGAAATAGACAAAAAATTATACAATATTCACCATTTTGTTTTTATGTATATAAGTTAGGCATGTTTTTTCGGTATACAAATTTTTACTTAAGTCTTTATGACATCCTTGGGCAATGTCACGCTGCTGTTATTACAATAAGGTGGGGCCACACTTACCTGATGTCATAAAATATTGTAATAAATTTGTCAATATTTTGTAGCTTGTTGTGTTTGACAGTTAGTCAAACTATATCTTTACAGTTTCTACCAAGGACGATAGAAAACGTGAAGCCTGCCTCCGCCATATTGCTATGTTTTGGAGAAGTGTTCGTATTATAAAGCTAATGTTTAATGTCACTTAAAACAGGAATAAAACGTCTGACGGTTTTGCCGTGATGTACAACGTATTAAAAGAGTGCAAATTAGCCGTTAAAAATGAAGCTTTCAAATATATTATTATGAATATTTATTACTATTTATTTAAGAATGTATATAGTTTGAAAATACGTACTTTGCACTGACTGTCAGTTCAATGCCTTAACGGTAAGAGCGGCGAATTAATGCATAGTTTTAACGGAGAAGTAGCATTGCAAACTGACCAAAATGGTCGACAGACTTCAACTGACGTATGTGCTCACCATAGATATTACCATCTCTCTTTATTCTAACCTTCTTGGTTGCTACGGTATTTGTTATTTTCGACTATGATTGATGTGTCAGTCATCTGTGGGTGGTTACGTTTATTGGATATCTGTGGTAAAAATATTTTTTTAAATATTCTTTCAAAGATACTATATGGTTATAATTCCTTTGGTATGTATCGATACTATTGAAAATGTATTACTGATCATTGTGATCGATATATTTGTAAGGTATGTCTGTGGTCTGTTGGTGGTTGTAATTATCCTTTATTTCATGTTATCACCAACAGACCAAAGACATACCTTACAAATATATCGATCATAAAGATCAGTAATACATTTTCAATAGTACCGATACATACCAAAGCAATTATAACCATACAGTACCACTGAAAGAATACTAAAAACGCATACCACAGATATCGAATATATGTAACCACCCACAGATCACCGACACATCAAACACATTCGAAAATAACAAATACCTTAGCAACTGTCTGTCAAACACAACAAGCTGCATTATATAACAAATTTATGACGATATTTTATTTCCTCAGGTACGTGTGGCACCACATTATTGTAATAAAAGGGTGATATTGCCCACGGATGCTACATAGACGTAAAGACAAAAATTGTATATCGAAAAACATGCCTAACTTATGTAGATGAAAACAATACGGTGAATATTGTACAATTTTATTTATTTTATTTATTTATTTATTTTATATTTCGGAGATTGAAGGTGGCTATTTAGCCGAAATATATCCATAACATTATAATGAAAAGTAGTACATTAATGTATTTATATGATGTCACTTCAGACATTAGTCATACGGTGGAATACCTTAGAGCACATAGATCACAGTGCGTAGCGTGAAACGCTAAATTTGGAAGGGATGAGAACTTCATACCTATTTATTTCTGCAGATACATGGTTGCTCTACATGTCCTCTCAATGGGGCTCACGTTTCTTTCGTGAGTAAGTGCATAGCATGGACGGGGTTTCGAGCTAATGCAGTCCTTCTTCGCCCCCCTCCCTCCCCGACTGCCTTTCCCCCCTCCCCTCCTTCCCTATCCTCACTCCTTCCCCTCAGCAGTTTGGTCCCCCCTGTCCCAAAACATCAACCAACCAACCAACCTCAGCAAGTCACACTTTAGTGCCTGGCAGATGATTCATCGAACCACTTTCACACTAATCCACTGTCGAATAAAACGCGGTAAGAAAGAACTAGTAAATCTACACGTTCTAGCCCAATGGCCTTTTCTCCGTCTATAGGTGCAAGTCAGCAACATATTCTACATCTACATACATACTCGGCATATACCGTAAGGTGCGTGGCGGAGGATACCCTGTACCACTACTAGGCATTTCCTTTCCTATTCCACTCCCAAATTGAACGAGGAAAAAACGAAAGCCTATATGCCTCCGTACGAGCCCTAATTTCTCTGATCTTGTCTTTGTGATCACAACGCGAAATGTAAGGAGGCGGCAGCAAGATCGTACTACACTCAGCTTCAAATTCCGGTCCTAAATATCCTCAACAGAAATTCACGGAAATAAAGTCGTCTTTCTTCCAGCGATCCCCAATTGAGTTGCCGGAGCATTTCCGTGACACTCGCGCAATGGTCGAACCTACCGGTAACAAATCTAGCTGCTCGCGTCTGAACCGCCTCTATGTCTTCCTTTAAACTGATCTGCTGCGGGTCCCAAACACTTGAGCAATACTCAAGACGTGGTCGTACAAGCGTTTTATACGCGGTCTCCTGTACTGGTGAAGTACATCTTCCCAAAATTCTCCCAATAAACCGAAGTCGGCTGTCCGCCTTACTCACAACTGTCCTTACATGCTCGTTCCATTTCATATCGCTCTGCAATGTTACGCCTAGATATTTGAACGACGCGACAGCATCAAGAAGCTCACTACTAATGCTGTATTCGAATATTATGGCACTGCTTTTTCTACTCATGCGCATCACCTTACATTTTTCTAAATTGAGAGCTAGCTGCCATTCTTCGCACCAACTAGAAATTTTGTCTAAGTCATACTGTATGCTATTACAGTCAGTTACAGACGACACCCTCCCATACACCACAGCATCGTCAGCAAACAGCCGCAAATTACAACTTACTCTGTCCATCAGATCATTTATATAGATAGAAAATAATAGCGGTTCTATCACACTCCCCTGGGGCACGCCTGACGATACACTCGTCTCTGATGAACACTAGCCGTCGCCGTCGCATTCGGATGAAGAAATCGCCTATCTAATTTTTGTGTGTAGGTAGATGTCGCCGAAACGTAAAACACCGTTGTCGTAGTCCAGTGATATCCTCTCCAACACCTGTATCATTTTTGTGACACTATTCTGTCCTGTATCACGATAGTAAAGACAAAGATACCCTTCCTTGTACTCTTTGGATTTCGTCTGTTAATTTTACCTGATACGGATCTCAAATCACGCAGTGAGGGCAGACTAGTAGTTCCGTTTCTGAATACCGCTTGGGCCTTTGTAGAAATTCCAGCGTAACTTTTCTCGGGCTTGGGCTAAATTGCCGTGCCCGCAACTATTTCACCTTCACCTTCATCTGCATAGAAATTTCTGATAGCGTGATACAGGCCAGTTAGTCTGAAGGTGCTCTATTACCCTGCAAAGCTTAATCAATAACCAGAAAACTCAAGTGCTTTAAGGAGTAATTTCGATTTTCTTTAAGGTTGTTAGATAAACATCAAGGCACGATTCGAGAATTTGTCAAATTGATTAACTTCATCTGTACTTGATTAAAGAAGGTAAACGTAACGAAATTAAAGTTACGATTCCAAACAACAGTAGTCTCTCCCGGGAGTGGAGAGGTGTATTTTCTCTCCTGTTTCTGCAGATAGTTGCAGTTTTGTTTTTGCACCGTTTAGCTGGAGTCAGTCCAAACGTAATCTGACCCCGACGCCTTCTTTTGCAACGCCCAGTGTTTATAGAAAGTATTTATTTGTTTCCCGATACCAACAAAAAGATTTTTATCAATTCAGATCCTTGATGTGTTGTCGCACAAGTATGCAGTGTGTGGTGTCGCAAGTAGTGCGCGCTACCTACTTTCGCAGCGCGCCGCCATGCACGCACGGCGCGGCGTTCTTACGACGTCAGCCACGAGCGCCCTCTGTTACAACTCCGCTCGTGGCCACCACTGAACGACATCGTTCACTTGGGGACTGAGATAGGAACCAGCTAACACTTCGGAATCAGATAGGCACCAGTGAAGACTTGGCTATCGGATAGGCACTAGGCAGGCCTCTAGCTCAATTATGTATCAGCATTCTGCAGTACTGAGCTATGTAAAAGTTAAGTATTGTATAAATTCTGTGCAATATATATCTCATTCTAATTCATTTTAGTGTTTCTAGTTTCTGCTGTCGCACTGGCTGCTCACCTCCGTACCTGCACAAGCGTGCTTCCTTTTTTTCCTGTGTCGGTCTTCCTACTCGGCCACCGACACCTACGACAGAAATGGGACACAAAAGCGGCGACGAGGCTAGGACACAAAAAAGTACGCGCCACGTACTTACGCCGCGCGCCGCCATGCACGCACGCTCGTGGCCACCACTGGACTGCATCGTTCACTTGGGAATCAGATAGGCACCAGTTAAGGCTTGGCTATCGGATAGGCACTAGGAATCATCAGTAGGCAGGCGTCTATCTAAGCTATGTATCAGCATTCTGCAGTCAAGAACTATGTAAAAGTTAAGTATTACTAAGTCTCTATGAAATATGTATCTCGTTCTAATTTAGTGTTTCTAGTTTCTGCTGTCCCACTGGCTGGTCACCCCCGTACCTGCAAAAGCGTGCAACCTTTATTCCTGTGTCGGTCTCTTTCTACTCGGCCTCTGACACCTACGACAACCGGCGGATGAGACACAAAAGTGGCGACGAGGATGGGATACAAAACTTGAGACATATATCGCGTCGTTATATGACAGGTACTGAATTCAAGAGAGGCGTTGAATTAAAATTTGTGCTATGGCTGGGATTGGAACCGGGGAGCACTTTCTTAGTAGGCAGACGCTTGAAACCGATCAGTTAACACACATTATTAAAGCGAAATTGGATATGCCACTTCGGAGAATAGTCCCAGATTAGTGTGATACTCAGTTTAGCGATGTGTAGTAACAGTCACGGCAAAACACGATTAATAATCGGTACTCCGGCAGCAGTGATATTAGTTTACGTCTGCCGAGCTGGTTCTCACGCTGCTGGTGTACTGGTTGAGTAAAGGCTCCAAAAGTCACCTACCATAATTACTCACTGTTCTTGAGCTTCCTGGTTTGTGAAATGAAGCGTAAAACTAAATTAATGTCGCTGCGGGCCCTTTTCTAATTTTGTTTCCTCAAATAGTCTATTGTTCAGCACTCCGGATCGTATCTTCTGATTTCTCCATGAGGCCTTCCAAGTTTTAAAGATATTTGCAAAGTTAACGGCGATCTGACACAGTCTGTATCAGTGTCTGTAACATGATCGCACTATTTACGTCGCGCAGTTCAACCGACCACAAACAAATTTTACAGACCTATTTGTTGCAGTGAGTGCTCAGCTAAGATCTACTCTCTTCTGCAAGAAGTAAGTAAGTACCAAGACTAAGTTAGCAGTACACCGCTCTATCTTTCGACCAACTTTGTTGTATGGGAGTGAAGGGTGGATACAGGTTACCTTATTCATAAGGTAGAGGTTACAGATTTGAAAGTAGCAAGAATGATTGCAGGTACTAATAGATGGGAACAATGGCAGGAGGTTGTCCATAATGAGGGAATCAAAGAAAAACTGGGAATGAACACCATAGATGAAGCAGTTAGAGCGAACTGACTGAGATGGTGGGGTCATGTTACACACATGGGAGAAGCAAGGTTACCTAAGAAACTCATGAGCTCGGCAGCGGAGGGTAAGAGTAGTCGAGGTAGACCAAGAAGGAAGTACTTAGATTCGGTGCGGAATGATTTTGAAGTAAAAGGCATAACATCGGACGAGGCATCAATGTTAGCTTTGAATAGGGGATCATGGAGGAATTTTATTAGAGGTACTATGCTCCATACTGAACGCTGAAAGGCATAATCAGTCTCTAATGATGATGATGATTTGTTGGCTGCCGGCGTCCAGAACCTCTCTCTGGTGGCATAACGGGATGCTGTCCGTCCTTAGGCGAAGCCACTATGCACTTCGTCGGGTACACGCGTCAAATACCAACATTTTCAAGTAATTTCACAGAGAGTAGATTTTATTGATTTTTTTCTCAATATTATGACTGTGATCTTTAGTACACAGGTATCAAGTGCAATATCGTAATGGTATTTTGTTGTAAGTTACCGTAATTGTGGGCGTATAAAACGCACTTTTTCCCTACAAAAATTTATCCAATAACTGGATGCGTCTTATACGTCGGTTGCCAGTTAAAGTAGGTACCTAAAAGATCGATTTCTTTCATGGGATTTTTATAAGAATGGAGTAACATGCGGGAAATAATGTTTCAAGCGTGTAAATAATGTTTTATGCTGCAAAATTTGCATTTATGGTACACTCTTACATTTTCGTAGTTTTCATTTCATATATGTACAAAATACGCACGAAAATACACGTCAGGAGCTTTAGTAAGTATTAAAGGTTTTCTAAATTTTATACTATTTTAGTGCCAAGCGTAACTGCATCTGGTAACTTCATAGGAAGTAGAAACATTCGACGTAATTTTATTCATTCATTATTTGAGTAATGAACCACTGCTCACGTATTTGTCCATGTCTTGCCTGATGATATTTGAGAATTTATTCACATTGTCTAGTGGATATATGTACTAAGGTATATTTTGTGATGTTCGCACTGCTTCTGCTTTTTTTTTCCCTTTATTGTTGTTTTAAAGCCAGCTGTAGAAACAGCTGGCAGGCTGGCAGCAGCTGCGGTGGCTGCTCTTCAGCCATGTGACATACAAAAATTTGACTAATAAGAGATAAAATATAAAAAGAGGAACAAAATTGCGGAAAGTTAAAACAATTTATACGCTGAGTTTTCGACAGACTAAAACGTACATGGATAAAACGGGATAAACATATATCAGGGAAACGATGAACAGACGAGGAGTAATAAAAAACACACATAGTTAGTAAAAACAGGTGGCCACGGTGGCGAGTTAAAAGTACATTGTAGAGACACTAAGTTCACACATGAAGACATCGGACGGCGTACTGAATAAAACATGGGGACGGCGATTATGGAGGCACTGAGTAAAACACACGACACTGGAGACACTTGCACTGAACACGTAGATAAAAAGTCGAGACGCCCCCGCAGGGGGTGGGGAGGGGATGGATGGGGGAGGTGGGGCAGGGACGGGGGAAGTGCGGGGGACGGGGAGAAGGGGAGGGAAGAGAGCGTAAGGAGGGAATGATTGACGAGACTCTGGGCATGGGAGAGGGGTAGCCAAGCGGGCGGGAAGGAAAAGAGACGTGAGAGAGGGGAGGAGCGCTGATGCTACAGGGAAGGGATCAGAGTTGGTAGGAGGGGTAGATATCGGGACGAAGTTCGGTATCCGGTAGAGGAAGGGTGCGGAAATTGCCCTGGGAGAGGATACGGAGCGTATAGAGGTGAAGGCCGGGAGGGACGGTTTGGCGGAGGCGTGGCAGAGGCCTGGGATTTGTAAGAATAGGGTAGACCAGAGGGTTTTGGGACTCTATTTTTCGGGATGTGTAAAGGAGCCGGAGATGTTCAAGGTGTTGTAGGAGAGGAGGGAAGGGGATGAGGTCATAGAGGATCCGCGTGGGGGAAGGGAGTCTGATACGGTATGCGAGGCGGAGGGCGTGGCGTTCTAGGATCTGGAGGGATTTGTAGAAAGTAGGAGGGGCCGATATCCAGGCGGGGTGGAAGGAACAAAGGACAGGGCGCATGATTGATTTGTAGGTGTGAAGGACAGTGGAAGGGTGGAGGCCCCACGTCCGGCCAGTGAGGAGTTTTAGGAGGTTTAGGCGGGACAGAGCTTTCTCACGGAGGGATTTGAGGTATGGAGTCCAGGACAGTTGGCGGTCAAGGGTAAGGCCAAGGTACTTGAGGGTGGAGGTGTGACGGATGGGTCGGTTGTGAAGGGTAAGATAGAAATCGTGGAGGCGGAAGGAGCGGGTGGTACGACCTATGACTCTTGCCTGGGATTTGTCGGGATTGACGGAGAGGAGCCACCGGTTACACCAGGAGGCGAACTCGGTGAGGTGGGACTTGAGCAAAACCTGGGAACGGGCAAGGGAGGGGGCGAGGGCCAGGAAGGCGGTGTCGTCAGCATATTGGAGGAGATGGACGGGAGGTTTGGGTTGAGGCATGTCGGCAGAGTAGAGGAGATAGAGGAGGGGAGAGAGGACTGAGCCTTGGGGCACCCCGGCGGAGGGGTAGAAAATAGGGGAGTCGGAGTTGCAGACAGTGACGTAGGAGGGGCGGCGGGTAAGGAAGGAAGTGATGAGGCGGACGTAATTAATGGGAAGGGCATAGAGCTGGATCTTGAAGAGGAGACCGGAATGCCATACTCGGTCGTAGGCTTTTTGGATGTCAAGGGATACAAAAATTGCGGAGCGACGGGAGTTGAGTTGGACGGAGAGGAGATGAGTCAGGCGAAGGAGCTGGTCGTCGGCGGAGAAGGAGGGTCGGAAGCCACATTGGGAGGGGGGGATGGAGAAACTGGTGGCGGTGGAGGTGCTGGTGGATTCGACGAGAAAGGATGATTTCCAGGACCTTGCTGAACACGGAGGTAAGACTGATGGGACGGTAGGATGAGGTCTGGGACGGGGGTTTGTCGGGTTTGAGGAACATGAGAATACGGGAGGTTTTCCACAGGTCGGGGTAGAAGCCAGTATAAAGGATGACGTTGTAGAGTTTGGCAAGGACTTCATGAAATGAGGGGGGGGGGGCATGCGCGAAGGTGCCGGTAGGTTAGCCGGTCGTGACCGGGGGCGGTGTTTCGTTTTGTGCGAAGAGTGTCTATTATGTCACGGGCAGTAATGGGAGTGTTCAATTCTGAGGGAGGAATGCGGTCCAAGTACTGGAAGCCAGGGGCGAGCGGAGGAGAGGAGGTGTCGGTGCGCTCGTGGACGTCCGGGAAGAGAGAGTAGTCAAAAAGGGGATCATCAGGAATGGAAAATAGATCGGAAAGGTAGGAGACAAAATGTTCTGCCTTACCGGCGTTGTCAGGGAAGTTGTCAGAAGTGGGTAGTGGGGGGAGGACTGCTTCTGCGTCTCACAGTTGTATTTTTGAGGTCATAACATGCTGTGCCCCTTAGAGTTCGCCGACCAATACACAGCTGCAAACCGTCCATCATTCCCACAGCTTGTGAAACCATCACAAAAATACTAACATTAATATTTGCGCTTCACAATAAATTCTCAAAATGCGTCATTTTAAACATGAAAACCCCTACTCGTCGCGCTAAGTTCGCGAACTTTTACTCGGCACGGTGTCTGATCGGAGGAATTGCAAGCAGAGCCACCTAGGTGTCAATGCCGTAAGCCTTTACGACCCTCTTGTCAACCATCGCATCATATAGTCGGCGCGCACTGCAAACAGCGATAGGCGAAAAATCCGTTTAAATAAGCGCAAACTGTCAAGAAACTTGACCGCTTAAAGTTTATGAACACTACTTGAAGGCACTGCCGTAGATGTTTTATGTATATGAACAAATTTATTATAATTATATTTTAATAAATGTATTAGTTATATTTTTTCCTGAAAAAATTCCTTAAAAGTAGGGTGCGTCTTATACGGCGGTGCGTCTCATATGCCGCCAAATGCGGTATTTAACAGAGGTCAGAAGAATGGTCAGTGATGTTTCCTCTAGGGCTGAATATATCGTAGGAAAATACTTATTATACAGACATAATAAAATTATAATAACGTTAGAAAAGTTTTTGTGCACAAATAAGAAAAATGTACATATCAATAAATGAATGAAGAAAATGATAGTGGAAGTCGCTGCACGATGTAATAAGAACACTGTTACAATAAGACAGTGTGTGCGAAGGGATTCCTCTTTACAATTAAAAATAAACATTAAAATAATATCTATATCTATAAATGTGACTGTCTGTTTGGTGTACGTTTATCACGTTTGAACCACAAGACATAAAGAGCTAATAATTTGTACAGTTACTAATGTCTACCCGGGGAAGGCTTTAGGCGCGGTTTTATGGCGATCGGATAGCTATTTATCGATATATATTAATGTGAATGTCTGTTCGGTGTACGCTTATCACGTCCTAACGACAAGAAGCAGATACTTAAATATTTGTACAGTTACTAATTTATACCTGAGGAAGGTTTTACTCTTTGAAAATGGTTTTATTGGTTGCATTCTTGCTTGAGGGTTGATAATGATAAAAGGGTGGAGTGTATTGGGATGGAAAGTTATCGGTATATATAAAATTCTACGTGTGTATGTATGTGTGTGTGTGTGTGTGTGTGTGTTAATATTTCGCTCTGCAGTGAAAACTATAGAACGCAAACGAATGGTCTGTGTGTAATTGTTGTCTGAAGTCTGCCGTTGTACACCATAGCAGTTCCATGCCGATAGCTAGGCTATAAGGGGGTGGAAGATATGGTGGTTGAAAGTCGTCAAATTATAAAAAGAATTCGGACTGAAGCCCAGCGATGACGTTTGCGACTCTATAGCAAGGAGGTTACAGAGAAACGTGATGCCACAGACCATATCTTTGGACTATGCGTGCTACAATGTCTTCAGCTCTTTCTCTGTAAGGATAAGCATACCAATAAGGAAATATAATCAACCAACACGCGAGCGGAGCCGCGGGTTTATGCTAGTATAGACTATAAAGATGCTAAAATAAAATTTTCGCATAATACCCTAAGTAAAATAGCTACCAATAAACCCGCCGCGAAAGGTCAAAGAAAAATTTTATTAAAGAGAGCCTTATTCATCATTTTCGATATGCACTCTTGCGATTGTCGTGTTTGCTGTAAAAATTGATGGTTATGAGGTCCGCCTGATATGAAAAACACTGTCTTATCTTATTACCCATACATGTTTCAGAACCTCTGTGCCGTCATCAATAGATTTATTTATGACTTCGTTTTTACATTACGGGGTCTTGTATGACCCTTTTAACGTAATTAGGCACTGGTAGCATTGTCATGGTTTGTTTATAAATATATTTTTTTCGCTTTTCTATGGACACCTTACACGCATGTCGCAAATTATTTCGATTCTCCATCACTTAACGTAAGCGTTAAGTGATGCTGAAGGGAAATAATGTGCTAAATATGTCCAACACGTGCCATAGAAACTACGACAACGCTACCAGTGCCTAGTTATTATAAAAGGATCCTAAAAGTCCACCTAATGCAAAAACCAAGCCATAAATGTATAAACGCACTGATTATGGCAAATTTGGTAAAAATAAAGTGTTTTTCATATCAGACGGACCTCATATCAAGAATGCGAGCCTTTTCAAGACCCACTTTCGTAACGTACGCAAAGTCAGGTACCGTAAGAAGAAGGTGAATATAAAATGAAATAAATAGAAAATTATATATATATATATATATATATATATATATATATATATATATATATATATATATATATATATATAATTTTATATTCACCTTCTTCTTTCGATACCTGACTTTGGATACGTTCCATAAAGAATTTCTTAATGTTCTTTGACTTTCTATTAGCCCAGTATTGTTAAATTCTTTCTGATCTTTATTTCCTTTCTTTTTCAGAGATATGGATCGTTTGGTTTTGACTTTGGCTACGAAAATCTCCTTCTTGTCTGTAGTTATTTGTTTAGCAGTTTCGTCGGTGATTTATCTGTTTGGAATTCTTCAAAGTCCTACTCTGTTTCCTAACACCTACTTGGCACATTTTTCCTTTTCTTTACGAAAGCAGTCGAAATATTTTTGGTTAATCTTCTTCGTTCTTAGGAAGTGTCCGTAAAAGTTAGTTTCTTTTTTTCTTTTTTTCGTTTTGTCATATTTTCAGTCGTTGTGTGAAAGGTTTCATTTATAACTTGGATTAATTTATTGTTTTTGTGCTTGGAGCAAAGGATTTTTCTTATTCATTTCTTAATTTTCCATCATTCCGAATGGGTTGGTAATGGATAGTGTTTTGGCTGCATACAAGACTTACTGTTTGATTATATATATATATATATATATATATATATATATATATATATATATATATATATATATAGGGTGAATCTAAATTCGCGCAGTTGGGCTTCGCAGAGCGATTCATATGGTAGCAATAAAAAAAGTCTCTCATAAAATTTCGTCCTACGCATGTGTCCGGCAGTAAATGGACGTCGATGATTGAGATGGGTGTGTGTTCAATAGGTCAGAATTACACCAACAAACTTTTAAGGGATGTATTAGGCATCTTGAGGAACAAAATGAGCACGCAAACCCGTGCCCGGAAACGCCATTCAACGACGCTACGAAGAGTCCAAATTACCGGCATCAGCTCCTGCCGCTAGCATCCCCTACAGCAACTTAGACGCTCTGTAGCGTCATTGGACGACGTTTCCGGGCATGGGTTTCTATTCTCACTTTGTTCTTCAAGAAATTTCCCACATCCCCTACAAATTTGTTGGTGTAGTAGTGTAATTCTGAAAGCACTGACGTATGCGGCACACCCCCATCTCAATCATCGACGTCCATTTACTGCCGGAAACATGCGTAGGACGAAATTTTGTGACAGAAATTTTTTTATTGCTAGCATGTGAGGAATCGCGCTGCGAAGCCCGAGTTTATATATTGAAACATTTTAAAAAATCATAAAGATACAACAAAAGTGGGCTACATCACACGCTAGTGCGACATTTTTACGTGAAAAAACTACAGTTTTTCAGACTAGGGAACAAACTGAGAAAAAAACCATACGATTCGGTGCTGGCAATCGAGAGGTGAGAGACCGCTACCAATTGCGCCAGGTTTGTGGACCGCTGCAGTCCGCGGCCGGAATGGGACCAGGTCTTACCGCTGTTTCTAGTTCATCTGTTAGATTCAGTTTAACTCAGTTCCACTGCTCCTCCTGCAACTCGTTTCCACGTTAAATAGCTATTAGCGGTCATTTCTATAGCCAGTTTAACAACGGCAAACAATGAAAACACCTTTTGCAGCGTTTAATTGCAGGGAAAATAGAACAGTACTTTGCTGAAGAGTGTAAACTGAAACGTAGTTCGTGTTGACGAACGCCTTTTCTGACACGAAGCCAACGTGTTTGGGCCACGTGTTGCAGCTGTTAGTCCCAGCGAGTTACCGCGGTGCTGGCGCCTGGGGAGCAGTAATTTTGGCGGCGCGTTTTCTCGCTGGGTACACACCTTGGGCGCTCCCGTGTCCACAGCGGGTGGACGGTATAGCGAGGCTACGGCGTGTGTACCCGCCTCACACAATATTCATCACCTCCACATACACCTCGGCGTAATCACGTACGACACTTGCTGCGACTACATTTGCGTGGCTCGTGCTAGAATTACGCTTGTTAATTCCACTGCGCGCTGCTCAGACCTAATTAAAGGTAAATAGGTAAGTCTGTTGCTCATAGTGCAGCGCGAAACTTCTTGACCGTATCCTGACATGATAGCAGCTGTGATGATGTTTCTTACGTTCTACCGCGGTGCAGTAGCCGAGCGGTCTAAAAAGTCTCGCTGCGGAGCGCGCGGTTGCTCGTAGTGGAGGTTCGAGTCCTCCCTGGGACATGGGTGTGTGTGTTTGTCCGTAGGTTAGTTTACCTAGGTTTAAGTAGTTTGTAAGCTACGGACTGATGACCACGCAGTTTGGTCCGATAGATTTACAGACAAACAAACAAATCTTCTTATTCCCCCTTATGTAGGTCCTGTATATTTCGAATGGCCGTTAGGTTAATGGTTTCCTAATAGTTGACAACGTTCTGAAAACCATGAGTTTTCTATAATTGTTCCGTCCAAGGTAACGTCGTATCACTACCCAGTTTACCAATTTATCGAATCATTGAAATATATTAACATTGGAACTCCCAGCTTAGATTTACCTCCTGAAGGTCAATTGATCTTTACGTTTTTCATAATATTTTAAAATGATTTATTTCAGAAAAAAGTTAAGATATTTTGCATTTATTATCATAAGTAATGATATTACTATTTTACATAGTAAATAATGCAGGCACATTCTTATTTGAAGCTGATAAAATTTAGTTTTAATCTATACCGTAACAAAAGTAAGTGACACTATATTATTGATACATAAAATTGCTTACATTTTCAATCTGTCTGTTTTACATGATATAGCAGTAGGTGACAAATGTTGTAGTCACAGGATTCCTTAATTATTCACAAATTATACTTTTTCTGTATCAAATAAATACTGCTTTATTAGGCTACTCACGTGCACATTTTGTATATCCGCTTATTTAGACAAGAACCATACGCAGATTTTTTACATATGAAGCAAATGTCTCTGGTTTTATTTATTTATTTTATTATTGCTACTTTTTTTTTTTTTTTTTTTGCACAATCCAACTTGGCAAGTTTTTCCTTTCGTTCCATTAGATGTTCTTTCTTCTCTGTCAGCAGTCTAAATAAATGAAGCCTGGAATTGCTGAGGACGAGAACTCCTGATTGGTACCATGAAACGAAGATGTAATAAACCGCCAAATAAACTTAATAAATTGCATTCTTGTGAGAAGCGGTTAATTAACTGCAGTCGGGAACCAATGGTAAATGTGTAAAAATCTTAAAAATTTGCAGTTACAAAACAAAATTATTAAGGTAGCTTAAACATCATCGAAAACTATTAAAAGTCAGAAAATCACAAGAACATAGTATTTTAAACACTGAAGATATTCTCATCTTAAACTTAAAAATTGTCATTTGACCCCCACCGGGCTTTCTAGTGTTAAAATCGTATTATTTGTGATTTGAGTGTAGAGAAAAACAGATAAGTAACTGTTTAAACTGGAGCTCCGATTATCTGATAGCAATTAATTAACCTTACACGTGCAGTACTGTCTGAAGATGTCTTCATTTCAACGTATATATTACATCCGTACCATCGTTCCCGATCTGTTGCATCTATGACATCTTGGGTCGTCAACGGTGATCTTTCCCTCAATAGCTTCTTTTTCTGCTATTGTTACAATGATGTCATTGTGTCTTAGAATATGGCCTACCAGGCTGTCGCTTTTTGACTGGATGTTCCTCCACACACAGAGAACTGGTTTCCGGTACTCTACTAAGCGCCTCTTCATCTCTTACTCTGTTTCTCCAGCTAATCTTCATCAGTCTTCTGTGGGACCACATGTCTTGGGCTTCTAGTCGTCTTCTGTCTTCTTTCCCCACTCTCCAGGTACCACATAGGACCACACTCCAATCCTTTCATGAGAAGTTTTGTTATTTCCAGACGTATTATTGCTATTAAGTTCCTTCTCAAATTAAATGCAATTTTGGCCTGCTGTACTCTCCTCACAGTTTCATTCAGGCTTCTACTAGTTCTTGTGATTTTGATTCTTGAACACGTAAATCCATCTATCACTTCTACCTTCTTTCTTCCAATTCTTATTCTTACAGGTTCATATTCTGCTTTAATACTGCCTACCATTTCTGTTATTTATTATCATTCCCTACTGATTAAATAATATCCTTTCCATTGTTCTCAGGACTTTCTCTAGACCCTCTTTTGTCTCCGTGACAGCATGTCGATCTTCTGCCCATTAATTTTGATTCCCCTGTCAACAATTTCGCGATCTGGGTCTGTAGCTTCATGGATGCAAGCGTTGAATATGGGATGAGAGACAGCTCGCGGCGCGGGAGTAGCCGAGTGGTCTGGAGCGCCCCGTTGCGGATCGCGCGACCTCACGCGTCGGAGGTTTGAATTCTCCCTCGGGCATGGATGTGTGTGTTTGTCCATAGGTTAGTTTAACTTAGTTTAAGTAGTTTGTAAGTCTAGGCACTTATGACCAACGTAGTCTGGTCCCATAGAATTACAAACATTTGAACATTAGAGACAGCTCATCCTTGTATCCTGCCTTTCTCATTTTTGATGTTGATAAAAATATCACTACCACATCATTGTTATAGAGACTGAGTATCACACGGATGTCTTTGTACTTAACGCCAGTATTCTTCAACAGTCTGAACGTCTGCTACGAAATGAAATTATCAAATGACCTTTCCAGGTATACAAAGGCAATATAATTTGGCTTATTATTAGCGCATTCCCTTGTCGATAAGGAGCAAGCGATGCAGGCGATAGCAAGTAATATTTTGTAATTAAATTACTCCGGCAAAATTGAATATGTCTTACCAATTTCACACAATGTACGATGTTTGTTGATAATCTGTAAAAGAAAAGTGGAAAAATGTGGGACTATTCTGATTTAAAAGAAAAAGGAAAAATAAACAAAATAAAGGGAATGGTAACACACAGCTGCAATGTCATACCTCGAGACCTTAACCGCTTCGCCACGCTCTCTTAGTTGTAGCAGAGCTAACATTACGCGCCTTACAAAACCGACGCAGGTCGCTTAAAGCACGGAGAGCCTCATATTCAGGGTATGGCCAACATAGCCGAGACCCATCAAAATCCGTTATTTACGCTACTGATGCCAGCGCTCAAATCACTTCTCTTGTTCCCAATCCCCTTCTGAATTCAAACTGATCTCCTCTCTGCAACTCTTCCACACTTTTTTCAATTTTCCTCAGAATTACTTTGATGAGTATTATTGATGCATACCGTATTACGCTTAACGTTCGGTACTGTTCACATTTTTTAGCTGCCGCCTTCTTCGCTGTTGGAACAACCGTGCATTTCTGGCAGTCTGTCGGAACCTCTCCTGTGTTGTAGATGAACCTAATCAGTTCAAGCTGCCTGAGCTATTGATCTGTAAAGGTAGTCATTTCATATACTCCATATGCACTGTTTTACCAATAATCTTAAATGAAATGGAAAATTCTAAGTGGTGCACAAATTTTTATTTCTATCAGCGTAATACATTCGGTGGCGGCTGGTGCTTCAGATGGCCAGGGTTCATAGTTACGCCGCCTCTTCACACTTTTGTTCCAAGTTTGAGTAATTTTTTTCTAAAAGATACTGAATTTTGTTCATTTTTCTTTGATAATTAAGACCAAGAACACGTGAATATGGACATCAGTAAGTAACTAATTATACTGTTAAGTGACTATAACAGATTGATCTGTTACGCTGAAGAGACACGCTACCATCAGGTGACTTGACACTGTAAGCAGCACCCCGTACTAACCTTACGCATGTGCAAAGGCTGCCTTTCCCCACATGTTTTCCAACAGTTAAATATTGGTTACAACGAAGATTATAAATGTCATTTACCCTGAAAATCGCGACACGATTGCTAAAACCGACATTGGCGGACTAAGGGTGAGGTGTGCGGACCGCCCCGAGCCTCTCGTCTTGCAGGGCTTCCATATATTTTTAATCCAAATCTCAAAAGTATTTTGTAGTAATACATGTTTCCAAGTGGACGGGGGGCCTCATTCTTTCTGTCGTCGCCCCGGGCCTCCAACAGCCTTAGTCCGCCACTGCTAAAACGTCCAAATATATGTGGCAAGTAACAATACAATTGTTATTGCTGTTCCCGTGTCTGTTAAAAGAAGATTGAGTAAAAAAAATGCTTACAGTCGAATCCACTACCTTAAACAGCCATCGCGATGTCGCTAACCACAGGGCTATTCTTGCTAGAAGGAGAGTAATGACTTCATTATTATTCCTGATCGTAACTTTTGAAAGCTTTTGCCGTTGAGGCATCTTTAATTTACAGTTACAAGATATTTTTTCCATATATGAGGTGTTTTCGATAATCACCAACGCACCATAAATATATTTGAAGGGGGGGAGGATCTTGCCTTCATGGAGGATGTACGCATGCGCAAGATGAGGGGCGCAGTAAATCCATTGTCTGTGTTTCGGGACCATTCGTGAGTAACCGCCAGAGTTCGGGTAGCCAGGAGCTGCTGTCTCTACCAGATCCATCGACAATGTTAAAAGCGACGTTTCCCCTCAACCCCCCCCCCCCCCCCTACAAGGGATCTTCCATGTGCTGCCACCAGGGGGTTCAGTTCAGAAGAGAATTTGAACCTCAGCAGCCCATGTGCATTACAATGCTGCGATCTCTGCCGCCTATATTAAGCACCAGCGCTAAGACTCGTATACGTGCTGTCTCTGCAAGTAAAACGTTTCTCATGCGATAGAAATACTTTGAAAGTGCATATTAAAATATCTCAGAGAATATCGAAACGGACGCAACGAACACCGACTCAAAGCATGCCCATATATGGCGATGTCGCGGAGTAGCAATGACGTCACAGCCGGCAGCTAGTGTATATAAGCCCGTACTTGCAGCCACTAGGCAGTAAATAACACTTAAAATGGCCAAGGAGTTCTTGGCCGAAAGCTCTTGGAGTTTTAACCACCTGACGCGGACGGAAACCGGAGAACTTCTTATTCAAAGTTATCGCCGCGAGACAATGCTTACCTACATAGTTAAAAACAGTTTTTACGAGGTGTGTTTTTTAACTAAGTACCGTTCTGAAATTAAAAAACGTGCTCAGATATGTCAAGAATTTTATGCGCACTGGGTACCTACATCTGTTGTCTATTTTGTTTACTTTCTGTACTAAGTGTTTAAGATGCCTCCGATAATCATGAGTCCCGCCTACTGTGAAGTACGGGCAGTTATAAGATTTCTAAGTGCTAAAGGCCTAAAAGCGACCGGTATTCATCGCGAGATCTGTGCAGATTACGGAGAATACATTGCGAGTGATGGAATGGTAAGAAAGTGGGTGAGACCATTTAAAGAAGGCCGCACAAATGTGCATGATGAACAACGGAGTGGGCGTTCTTCGGTCGTTAATGAAAGTTTGGTGTAGGAAGTGGACAATAAGGTGAGAGAAAACAGACGCTTTACAATTTCCTTCTTGAGAGATGACTTTCTTAATGTTTCTCGTAGTGTTTTGTGTGGCACTGTTACCGAGCAAGACGATGACGATGTCAAAACACTTGTGATGCAGTGGTTAACAAGTCAGGCGCCAGACTTCTATTAGGACGGTATTCAAAAACTGGTACAACCTTATGACTAGACCTCGGAAATCTTAAATTAGGTACCTAAAATAGGTTCTATCACTTACAAGAATAGGTTATAAAAATCAGAAAATAGGTGACCGAAATCTGAAATTTAATTGTCTAGAAAGATAGACACAAATCCACATTATTTTATTTTCCATGTCCGTAACTGCAGTCAGAGTAATTACTACCACTTTCTCCAGATTTTCCGTTGAGAAACTGTATCTCTTGTCTGTTAATAGCATCTTATATGCTGAGAATGAGCGTTCCACGTCAATGGATGTCACCGGAACATATCTAAATGTCGGTATTAGGCGCTATGGAACCGAACACTCGTGTTCTGTTTACTTACCTGATAAGATGTCAACCACTGTGAAGAGGGTGATCAGTCCTCGTTTTTTCGTAGCACTGTCTTTAGTTTCTCACCAACTTTGATACCAACAGAAGCTGGTACCAAGTTGATTTTTTATGTCCCCTCATCTATCAATCGCAATCGCATGTAGATTGGTTTCCCTGAATACTAGAGATTTAGTAATAGGGTCCAAAAATGCATAATGAGTTTTTATGCAATGCTTTGGAATTTTTTGAGTCTAATAGAACATTTTTAGCTGGAGTAATACCCACTGCGTCCTCCGGCAGTTTAAGAACAATGTTTCGAATGTCTGGATTTTTAAAAATTAGATACTGGTACTATAAAATTACAATTTTCGATAAAATATTTGCATAATTTTTAGCCGGGAAGACCACGAGAGAATTATTGCAATAAAATTTTTGTTTAATTCTATTTTTAGAATTTAGGTACAATCAGATACTAACCTAAAATTAAGTAATTTTAGGTGCTATGAAACTAGCGTTTTCGATCAATAATTTGTATAATTCATGTTTGTACAACTTGTATTACCTTTATTTAATGAGGAACAAAATAGGTGGTTATATAAAATCCGTGGTCTACTTATAACAAGTGCCTCAATCAATGAAATAAATCGCAATTTGCGATCAGTTGGGGCTGCAATGTACTAGGTTTAGATGGAATACCAAAGTGAAACGAATGAAAATTTGTGCCCGGCCACGATTCGAGCCCGGGATCTCCTGCTTACTAGGCAGACGCGTTGACCACTCCGCCACCGAGGACACAGTGACCAACCCGACTGCAGAGGACTCTTCCCTGCACGTCTCCCGCCACAGCCAAATCTCCATTCGCCACACTGTCTCTTTCCTATACTACAGTCTATTTGTTCTGTAATGCTCGCAGCCACAATACTCTATTCCCGCATCAGGGAGAACAGACCATGAGGTATCGAGACACAATTAATTGTCGCTAGGAGCCCAGCGTCGGCTTGTATACAATTAAATATTTTTGACGATGTACAGCGTTCAATCAATGAAATAAATCGCAATTTGGGATCAGTTGTGGCTGCACAAAACATCGTCAAAAATATGTAATTGTATACAAGCCGAGACTGGGCTCCTGACGACAATTAATTGTCTAGATACCTCATGGTTTGTTCTCCCTGATGCTCCCTGGCTTCGAGCATTACAGAACAAATAGGCTGTGGTATAGGAAAGAGACAGCGTGGCGAATGGAGATTTGGGTGTGGCGGGAGACGTGGAGGGAAGAGTCCTCTGCAGTGGGGCTGGTCACTGTATCCTCGGTGTCGGAGTGGTCAACGCGTCTGCCTAGTAAGCAGGAGATCCAAGGTTCGAATCCCGGCCGGGCACAAATTTTCATTCGCCGCACTGTGGTATTCCATCTAAACCTATTACAGTGATTACAGTGCAGCCACAACTGATCGCAAATTGCGACTTATTTCATTGATTGAACGCTGTAACATCGTCAAAAATATATACCGGTAAGTGCCTCAATATTGTCGGAAATTCTAGACAAGTAGATTAAGGTACAGGCTTTCATGTAACAATAAAATTATTGAGATATCTCATCATCATCATCATCATTGATGAACTGACAGTAGCTTCCTCCGAGGAACACGGTCATAAGCCTTTTCCAGATCTATGAAACATAGATACAATTCCCTGTTCCACTCATAGCACTTTTCAATTACTTGCCGTAGGCTAAAGATCTGGCCCTGACAGCCTCTAAGAGGCCTAAACCCACACTGATTTTCATCTAACTTGTCCTCAATTATTACTCGCACTCTCTTTTCAACAATACCTGAGAATATTTTGCCTACAACGCTAATTAGAGATATACGTCGATAGTTGTTACAATCTTTTCTGTTTCCATGTTTGAAAATTGACGTGATTACCGCTTTTGTCCAGTCAGAAGGAACCTGTTCCGATTCCCACGCCTTTTCAATTATCCTGTGTAACCATTTGAAACCTGATATTCCACTGTATTTGACGAGTTCCGGCTTAATTTCATCCACCCCGGCCGCTTTATTGCACTGTAATCTACTGACCATTTTCTCCACTTCCTCAAATGAGATCCTGTTTCCATCGTCGTTCCTATCCCATTCTAACTGAAAATCTGACACATTATTGAACGATTCACCTACATTGAGCAATTCTTCAAAATATTCCCTCCATCTGCTCAAGACATCCACAGGATTGACCAGCAGCTTTCCTGACCTGTCCAAAACACTTGTTAATTCCTTCTTCCCTCCCTTTCTAAGATTGCTAATTACGCTCCAAAATAGTTTTCCCGCGGCTTGACCCAGAGTTTCTAGCTTATTTCCAAAGTCTTCCCATGATTTCTGCTTAGAGTCTGCAATTATCCGTTTGGCTTTATTTCTTTCGTCAACATAACTTTCTCTGTCTGCCTAATATCTAGTATGGAGCCATTTTTGAAATGCCTTCTTTTTCCTTTTACAGGCTGCCTTGACTGTGTCATTTCACCAAGCTGTCTGCTTCTTCCTGCCTTTACACAATACAGTTCCAAGACATTCTCTAGCTGCTTCCAGCAGTGTGTTCCTGTACCTTGACCATTCCTCTTCCACTGACTGCAAATCATTACATTCAACTAACTGGTACCTTTCCGAGATCATTGTTATGTATTTGTGATTAATTTCCTTGTCTTGAAGCTTCTCCACTCTTATCCTTCTACACATGGACCTGACTTTCTGCTCTTTTGGCCTCACAAAACCAATTTCACTGCAGATCAAATAATGATCAGTATCATCAAAGAACCCCCTGAAAACACGTGTGTCCTCTGAATTCCTGGTCTGTTATTATATAGTCAATGATAGATCTTGTTGAGTATCAACCGAAGTTGTACTGAGCCCATTTATGAGCTTTGTAAGATCAGTTAGAATTACAGGTTGCACACCATAAAAATTTTCGTCTTTTGGCAGTAGAATCGTTCTGCAGCCCGCCTCAAATTCGGGCCCTCTAAATTTCTACAACAATGCTTCTCTAAAAGAACGTCGCCTCCCCTCCAGCGATTCCCAGTTGACTCCCCGAAGCATTTCGGTAACATTGTTGAGTGTACCAGTTACGAACCTCGCCACCCGCCTCTGAGGCGCCTTTATGTCCTCCTTTAAACCGACCTGGTGGCGATCCCAAACACTCGAGCAGTACTCAAGATGGGGTCGTACAAGCGTTTTATATGCGGTCTCCTTTCCAGACGAATCACACCTTCCCAAAATTATCGCAATAAAGCGAAGTCGACCATTTGCCTTCTCCACAGATATCCTTATATGCTCGTTCCATTTCATATCGCTGTGCAGCGTCACACGTAGGTATTTAATTGAAATGGTGATTTGGGTGTGGCGGGAGACGTGCAGGGAAGAGTCCTCTGCAGTTGGGCTGGTCACTGTGTCCTTGGTGGCGGAGTAGTCAACGCGTCTGCCAAGTAAGCAGAAGATCCCGGGTTCGAATCCCGACTTAGTTTCATCCACCCCAGCCTCTTTATTGCACTGTATTCTACTGACCACTTTCTCAACTTCTTCAATGAGATCCTCAAATGAGATATCTTATCACTTTTTTTTAAATTTCAAAACGGTATTTTAAAAAACACGCCTCGTATTTATTTACCTATTTTCCGGGGGTTCACTAAACTTCAATTACACGATAAATCAGTCAAACCTTAAGGTCGTAAATTCTGCCAAATACATTGGAGTTACAATTACGAACAACTTTGACTGGAGAGAACACATAGAAAATATTGTGGGGAAGGCGAATCAAATGTTACGCTTCATTGGCAGAACGCTTCGAAGATGCACCAGCTCCACCAAAGAAACTGCCTACATCACACTTGTGCGTCCTCTCCTGGAGTACTGTTGCCCCTTGTGGGACCCTCACCAGGTGGGACTGACGGAAGACATTGAGAAGGTTCAGAGAAGGGCAGCTCGTTTTGTTTTATCACGTTACGCGGGGGAAAGCGTCACGGAAATGTTGCACGAATTGGGGTGGAAGTCATTAAAAGAAAGACGTTATTCATTGCGGCGTGATCTGTTTGCCAAGTTTCAATCACCGACTTTTAGTTCTGAATGTGAAAATATTTTGCTAGCACCCACATACTTAGGGAGACATGACCATCCCAATAAAATAAGAGAAATCAGATCGAAAACGGAACGACTTTTAGTTCTGAATGTGAAAATATTTTGCTAGCACCCACATACTTAGGGAGACATGACCATCCCAATAAAATAAGAGAAATCAGATCGAAAACGGAACGATTTAGGTGTTCTTTCTTCCCGCGCGCTATTAGAGAATGAAACGGTAGAGAAAAGTTATAAAGTGGTTAATGAACCCTCTGCCAGGCACTTAAATGTGATTTGCAGAGTATCTATGTAGATGTAGAACCAGTGAAGGCATAGGACGCGCCGCCAATGCTGTTCCCTTAGTCACTGTTTTAAATTGCTTACCGGATATAAATTTATGATTCCCCCCGGCCACTACTGCGTGTCCTGGTTGGTTAGCCCGCGGCGTGTGTCGGCAGGCGCTGCAGTGTGGTGGCTGTCACCAGGGAGACGGACTGGCCGACCGGTGGCCGTAACAATGGCAGCCCAGGCTGACGGCTGAGGTGTGCGTGAGCCTTCATCAATTATTCAGCCGCGAGGCCCAGGGGCGGGCCGCACACCTCGTTTCATTTCACCCGCTTAATGTTTCACGACCGCGGGCGCCCAAACCGCACACATTTTTTTTCTTTTTTTAAGTTACCTCGCCTCCCCCTCCTCGGCTCCATCCCCTCGTGCTTCAGCCAATCCAATTCGCCTATTGGTTATGCAAGTCCCGAGGTATCAACCTTCCAACAGAATAGCACAGTACATCGAGTCCAAAGAGACACAAAGCTTGGACGTTCCTGCAGACTACAATCTTGAAGCACTATCGACTTATCTTAATTGACGAAGACTACTTTTCTCAACAAAAATAATTAATGGCGCATTAAAATGACAGAATATACATACCTGCCACGTTTTAACAGCGATAAAACACAGTTAACACATTCCACACTGCTATGTATGTGCCTCGACTCTGCAAGTGGACTGGCAATTTTTTTGTAAAGTTAATGAATAATTGTACAGTAACTAGGAGCTTGAAAGGCAAATTTCTAACATCATTTGAAACCCCATTCTGTATAGATTAGGAAAAATGTAAGCTTATATGTATGCTTGCATCCAGTGGTGTAACTATGGGGGGGGGGGCGTTGAGGGGGATAGAACCCCCCCCCCAGAACCCGAAGAGAGAGAGAGAGAGAGAGAGAGAGAGAGAAAAGAAAAAGAAATCGTATAACAGCAATCTCGTAAAGGTGAAGATTTGGAACTTGGGGTGGTTTACCATAAGCTTTCATTGGAAGGAAGTGACTTAGTTTCTTCAACGAGAGTGGTAGATGGTAGTCTGTCTGGAAACTGACTAAAATTTTGCTCGGCAAGCAGATCTATTCCCGCCCCCCCCCCCCCCCCCCCCCAAAGACAAGTCCTAGTTACGCCACTGCTTGTATCGGTAGAGATGTACAAGCATTCGCATAAACATGAGAAACCTTAACATGGGGAAAAAACTTTTACATTTCATAACATGATTTCTGGCTTCCATTTGTGCCACAAAGAGTTTTTTATTTCCTTTCGGCGTTTGATTGCAGCAATTTTTGTACCTGCATATCTGTTTGTCTCTGTCGTTATATTTCGGATAACATCGTCACTAAAAAGTCCAAAAACAGTCGTAAATATCAGTTCCTGCTCGCAAACAAGTGGCTCCAGATGCTGACTGAAATACTGCAAGCTGAGGCTGTGTGCCGTGCTCCTGCCAGTCGTCACCATTGTTTTGAGTAAGACTTGCCGGATTTGTTGCTGTTACATTTGTTGATCGTTGCAGCTCCTCATCTAGATATAAAGAAAAGATATTCTACTGTTTGTTTGTAAATCTATCGGATCAAACTGCGTGGTCATCCGTCCATAGCTTACAAACTACTTAAACCTAGGTAAACTAACCTAAGGCCAAACACACACCCATGCCCCAGGGAGGACTCGAACCTCCACGTCGAGCTACCGAGCGCTCCGCACCGAGACGCTTTAGATCGCTCGGCTACTCCACCGCGGCGATATTTTACTCATACAATTGATACACAGAACACATCGACTGCTGCTTCATCTAGTACACAAAATATGAACTCCGGCAGTTGTTCGAGGGGCATTGGTGTGTGTGTTTGTCCTTAGGTTAGTTTACCTAGGTTTAAGCAGTTTGTAAGCTACGGACGGATGACCACGCAGTTTGGTCCGATAGATTTACAAACGTTCTCCGGCAGTTATCTTACAGCCGGAAGGCATGTGGTGCGGTGAAAAACTCCTTTCAGCGACCGTAAAAGCGGCGCCCGTACGGGATACGGGAGCCGTCCACACGGCCGAACGCGCCCGTATGGCGTACGGGCATAGTGTTGAATCTGTTAAAAGAATTTGCTGTAATTGGAAGTGATCATAGAATAAAGGCTTTCACTGCAGATATTGGCATTACTAAAAACTTCCGGGCTGAGATAGCCATAAATGAGAATTCATGCCAGGAATTAAGTGTGAACTCTGATGACATCCTGGTCAGTTTTGATGTAATCTCGTTGTTTACCATGATCCCAGTGAACGAAGTAACATTGTGGCATTATTCAAACACTGCATCACAACAACTTATTTTCAATATAATAAGCTTTTTTTATGAGCAGATTGACAGGGTGGCTGTGGGCAGTCCTCTTAGTCCGGGTGTTGCTAACTTGTTCATGGAGAACTTTGAACAACGAGCGCTGCCGAAAGCCAGAAAAAGACCAGCTAGATGGTATCGTTATGTTGACGATACATTTGTTATATGGACACACGGCGAACAGGAGCTGGATGCCTCCCTGTTACATCTGAACAGTATCAATCCTAGAATTAAATTCACTATGGAAAAGGAAACCAATGCTCAACTGTACCTTTTAGATATGATGGTTATCAAACGAGAGGCCGGAACACTGGGTCATAAGGTGTACATGAAAGACACGCACACGCCGATCGTTATCTATAAAAAGATTCCAACCACCACCCAGACAAAAAAGAGGGGCGATTAAAACATTAATAGACAGGACCCACAAAATATGTGAAGCAGATCACTTAGATGATCAAATTGAGTATCTTAGAGTGACCTTTAAGAATAATGCCTATTCTGACAGATAGATCGTGCACTACGCTCTAGACTGACAACCAGGACGGACGAGGAACGACGACAACCGAAGGGGAAAGTTTTTCCACCATTCATCAGTAAGGTCAAGGTATTGGAAAAATTTTAAGCAAGTACGATGTGGAAACTGTTTTCAGACCAACCACTAAAATAAAAGAATAAGAACCGCAAAAGATAAGCGTCAACCCCTGGCTCCACCTGTTGTCTTTAAAATCCCATGCAGTTTTGGATAAGTTCATATACGCACAACAAAAAGAAGTGTCAACGCCAGTCTGGGCCACCATTAAAGGAACTGCCGCCTTGGACATACTGATAAATCGGCTGTAGCGGAACACGTGTATTAAGACGGTGACCACGAAATTAAATTTAGCGAGACGACAGTCATAGCAAAGACGTCGCATTATTATGCGCGTATGTACGAGAGGCCATTGAGCTTTTTAAACACCGCAATAATTAAAATAAAAAAAAGAGGAAGGTGCTATACTTGATAAGATCTGGATGTCAACGTTGCAGCAACAGCGTGACAATCTATTAATTTCAGTCGAGAAGGTTGGCAATAGCAGAGACCACAGCACAGCCGACGTCACGTGATTGACAACGGCGCCCTCTGTTTTGCCTATATATACGGCGCTCACTCGCGCTCTCGTTTAGTACATGGCTTTACCTCGGACGATGTCTTCCGCGGATGAAGGCGAAACGCCAGAGGAAAGTTTTATGTATGGGCCACGGCCTCTCAGTCCGAAAGTTTTAAGTTCTGATAGGATAAGGTGGTACAAATTCGATATAGGTACAATTTCGATCAACATAAATTGCCAGTCTCGTAGTGTTGGTAGCTCTTGCCTTTGTGTGGCTTTCTATTGTAGCAGGTTTCTGCAGCTCCTCCTGTCTTTTCCAAGACTACTCCACGTTGTACTACGGAGATATAAATTTGGCCGCGGCGTATTAGCCGTGAACACTGGGGAGCCGTGCCACGGTGAGCGAGGCCGTTCGCTGTCGGGGTTCGACTCCACCCTCGGAAATGGGTTTTTGTGTTCTTCGTAGGTTAGTATTAGTTTACGTAGTTTGTAAGCTACAGACTAATAACCAAGCGGTTGAGTCCGGCAGATAAACACACATTTGAACATTTGAGATAAGGTACATGTACATGTACAGGTTCCTAATAAGGCCCACTCTCATTTTGTAGCATAGAGAGTTTGAAAACAGCGCTAAACGTCGTTGGTAATGATAGCTTGTAACAACTAGAGGACAAGGCAACAACTACTTCCGCACCCGCTCTTGTGCTGGCCATTTTACTTTGATGTGCTACGGCGTTCAACGAAGGAGGGCTAAATCTTATTTTCACGGTACGTTTCATCTAATGCAGTCGCTTCGGTCATGAAGCATTTGTACTGGTAAATATGTATATGTGTACAGAAAATTGTGCTGTATTATGATAGTAACATAATCTTCCCAAAAAGAACGTTTCTTTTTAAACAATAAACATACACGCGTTTTAAACGGGTTGTTCTCAATAAGGCACATCATAGAAAATGTAAGGATTAGGCTTATGTTCTTATTAACTTACGATAAGAAAACTTACTGCTGTCAGAACAATGTTGGTAGCTGATTAAATTTAATAATCTCAAGAGTTAATAAACAGGGTATGAAGGGTTTGTAAAAAAATGTAAATATAAAATTCTATGTGTCATCTCATTCCACTTACGTAGAAAATAAAATTACATTACAATTCTTTCAGTGTTTTCCAACAGTTTTCCTGCTTTTTACGTGCCTCACATTGTTAATATGAATTAGATGTGGCTACGGGCAATATTAGGCTCTCCTAACAAGATCCACTTGCAGGGGTTAAACATTTTCTTTAGCCGGCCGCGGTGGCCGAGGTGACTGAGGCGCTCCAGTCACGGTCAGCACGGCCACTACGGTCGGGGGTTCGAATCCCCCCTCGGGCATGGATATTTGTGCCGTCCGATTTTGTAAGTAGTTTGTAAGTTTAGGGACTAATGACCCCGTAGTTAAGTCCCATAAGCTTAACAAACATTTGAACATTTTCTTTAAAGTGATGATATTAATAACATAAACTATCAATTTTAATTTATTTTTGAACTGAATATAGTTGTAGGATGTTGCACATACGATCTCGGAATATTATCACTTTTACATACTGCATGCGAAATTCCTAAACGTTAAGCGGCATACCACCTCCAAACAGGACCATGCCTAGTAAATCACTGTGGTGTTCCAACCAATCTTCGGATTGTTGACTGCTTTACCTTTTTTTAAGGTGGGCCTTATGTGGTTCACATACCTTCTTAATTTTTCCTGTTAAGAGGTAAGTGAAGCTACTTAGTCTAAGGCGCCCTTATAAATTTTCTATTTAAGGGCGACTGAATTCGCTGCCAAAAATGCAATGTTTGGTACGACGTAGTATGCCTTGGTGACCGAGGGAAAATGTGCTTATCTGGAATATGCCAGTGATCAATATTTTACCAGGAAGTTATCACAATAGTGTCGTACATTTACGTTCTGTTTTACTCAATTCTTTAACCTTTATTGTGTTTATATCAACATTTTTAACTCCCTAATATTTGTGTTGAATATTCATTAAACATCCAACAACAAGTGCCATAGTGAAAATTGTTTCATTTTTCGATATACTTCCAGTTACAATAACACCTGTCCGAAATTATCGCAATTGTAGGACCTTACCCTATATTTACAACAGCGCTACAGAACTCAATTAAAATATTACTAACACTTGTATTAAGCACCATGAAATAAGACTGTATACGTGGAAGAGACCAGGAGACACCGGATGGTATGAATTTAACACATATCCAGAGGAAGATATAGTCTCTCATAATAACCTATTGGTTACGAACCGTAGATTAAAACTTACACTCCTGGCCATTAAAATTGCTACACCACGAAGATAACGTGCTACAGACGCGAAATTTAACCGACAGGAAGACGTGTGATATGCAAATGATTAGCTTTTCAGAGCATTCACACAAGGTTGGCACCGGTGGAGACACCTATAACGTGCTGACATGAGGAAAGTTTCCAACCGATTTCTCATACACAAACAGCAGTTGATCGGCATTGCCTGGTGAAACGTTGTTGTGATGCTTCGTGTAAGGAGGAGAAATGCGTATCGTCACGCTTCTTACTTACATAAATGTCGGATTGTAGCCTATCGCGACTGCAGTTTATCATATCGTGACATTGCTGCTCGTGTTGGTTGCGATCCAATGAACGTTAGCACAATATGGAATCAGTAGGTTCCGGAGGGCAATACGGAACCCCGTGCTGGATACCAACAGCTTCGTATCACTAGCAGTCTAGATGACAAGCGTCTTATCCGCATGGCTGTAACAGATCGTGCAGCAACGTCTCGATCCCTGAGTCAACAGATGGGGACGTTTACAACAACCATCTGAACGAACACTTCGATGACGTTTCCAGCAGCATGGACTATCAGCTTGGAGACCATGGCTGCGGTTACCCTTGACGCTGCATCACAGACAAGAGCACCTGCAATGGTGTATGCAACGTCGAACCTGGGTGCACGAATGGCAAAACGTCATTTTTTCGGATGAATCCAGGTTCTCTTTAAAGCATCATGATGGTCGCATCCGTGTTTGGCGACTTCGTGGTGAACGCACATTTAAGGATGTATTAGTCATCCCGCGTAATGGTATGGAGTCCAATTGGTTCAAATGTTCAAAAGTCTATGGGACTTAACTACGGGGTCATCAGTCCATAAACTTACAAACTACTTATGAACTACTTACGAACTAGGACGGCACAAATATCCATGCCCGAGGGGGGATTCGAACCCCCGACCGTAGTGGCCGTGCAGACCGTGACTGGAGCGCCTCAGTCCCCTCGGCCACCGCGGCCGGCAGTCCAATAATTGGTTTCACGTCTCGGTCACACCTTGTTCGCATCGATGGCAAACAGTGGCCGTTACATTTCAGATGTGTTACGACCCGTGTTTCTGCCCTTCATTTGGTCACTGAGAAACCCTACATTTCAGCAGGATAATGCATGCGATAGGGACCTGCGTGTTGCAGGTCCTGTACGGGCCTTTCTGGATACGGAAAATGTTCGACTGCTGCTTTGGCCAGCACATTCTCAAGATCTCTCACAATTGAAAACGTGTGGTATTTGGTGGCCGAGCAACTGACTCGTAACAATACGCCAGTTACTATTCTTGATGTACTGTGGTACCGTGCTGAAGCTGCATGGGCATCTGTACCTGTACACGCCATCCAAGCTCTGTTTGACTCAATGCCCAAGCCGTTATTACGCCAAAGGTGGTTATTCTGGGTACTGATTTCTCAGGGTCTATACACCCAAATTGCGTGAAAACGTAATCACATGCCAGTTCTATTTTAATATACTTGTCCAATGAATACCCATTTACGATCTGCATTTCTTCTTGGTGTAGCAATGTTAATGGCCAATAATGTATGAAACTTCAGGAATGTAGGAAAGTAAGAAGATGGAATCTAGATAAACTGAAGGAGACAGAGGTTAATAAAAACCAACATTTTGACGCAAGGTCTTTTGAGGTTTTCCATGGAAAAACAAACTTAGCTAACATTTTTAAAAACCTCTCTTTCATCCGATACTTTAGAAGCAAGCCATGCATAACGCAGCATTTCCTTAAATATCGGCGCTGATAATTAGTTATGGGTATTATTTGTGATAATAAGACTTTGTACACTGCCAAATAAAATTGTAAATTTAATACAACTCCAACTGATTACACGTATGTTTCCCGTTATATCAACTGTAACATAAATAGTATCAATGGCGTAACTAGGACTTGGCTTTGGTGGGGGATAGATCTGCTTGACGAGCAAAATTTTAGTCAGTTTCCAGACAGACTACCATCTACCACTCCCGTTGAAGAAACTAATTCACTCCCTTCCAATGAAAGCTAATGGTAAAACACCCCAAGTTTCCAATCTTTACCTTTATCAGATTGCTGTTATACGATTTCTTTTTCTTTCCTTATTTCTCTCTCTCTCTCTCTCTGTTTCTTTCCTTTTCTTTTTTTTTCCGGGTTCTGGCGGGGTTCTATCGCCCTCATACCCTCCCCCCCCCATAGTTACGCCACTGAATAGTATTGAATATGACTGTGTTGAGGGAAAAAAAAAGGAAGAGTGACGAACAGGACTCGATCCAAGGACCAACGACTAAAAAGTATGGGGCTCGGCCGCCGCAGATTCGTGACAAAAACGGCCACCTACAGATACATATGGTACATATTTGACGACAGACCGAAATTATCGTGCGATTTTCTCAATAACGCTTGAGAAGTACGCGCTGCTGCTTACACATTTTGTTGTCCTCATGGAGTACTAAGAGTGTACGAAGGTTTGCAGTAAATCCGCGTTCCAAACGTCGTGGCCTCCCCTTGTAAATTAAGCCACGTCGAGGGATATTTTATGTTTTCCGTTCATTTTACGCACAATCTGTGTTAGAGTGCTAACCTATGAATCCAAAGGTTGCGGGTTGCAGTCATGCTGTCTACTTTGTCAATTTTCAATTTATTGACCTGTGGTAATGTTTTTCATGTTAAAAATGACGAGTAGCAGCGTGGTTCGGAATCAACGTTGAACAGCAGGTCCGCCTATAAATAGCTGGGTAAGTCATTTCAGTGTTGGGAGGACGACAATGACGTGCCCCTCTAAACAGGATCGTTCCAAGTGAACTACTGAGGTGTTAAACCAATGTTCGGATTGTTGACTGCTTTTATTTTCCGTCCCTTCTAAAAGAATGTTGCTGAGAAAATAAATAAAAGAAACATTAAGTTCCAAAACCCACAAAGTAATAAGAAGATGTAGTTGACCCTTGTTTATTTTGACATCATCTACATGGGATACTCTGCAAAGCACATTTAGGTGCTTGGCAGAGGGTTCATAGAACCACTATTCATATCCCATATCATTCTCGAATAGCGCGCGGGAAGACGGAACATCTGAATCTCTCCGAGCTCTGATTTCTCGTATTTTATTCTGATGATCATTTCTACCTATGTAGAATATATTTTCGCATTCGGAGGAGAATATTTGGCGATTGGAGTTACGTAAGTAGCCCACGCCGCAGCGATAAGCGCCGTTGTTGTAATGATTCCCATCCCAGGTCCTGTATTATTTCCATGACGCTGTCTCCCCTGTATCGTGACAATACAAAACGAGCGGTCCTTCTTTGAACTCTTTCGATCTCCTCTGTTAAACTCACCTGATAAGGATCCCACACTGGGCAGCAATACTCCAATAAAGGACAGACAAGCGTAGTGTAAGCAGTCTCTTTAGTAGTTCTGTTGCATCTTTTAAGGGTTCTGCCAAAGAACGCAGTCTCTGGTTCACCTTTACCACGACATTCTCTACGTATTCTTCCCAGTTTAAGTTTGAAGTAATACTAATTCCTAGATATTTTGTGGAGTTTACGGCCTTGAAGTTTGTAAAAGAGAAGGCAACCATCGCTCGTCTTAGTTCAAATATTCGCACTTTCTTCTTATTAACACTGATATAAAGGCATTCATTGTTTTTTGAAGTGTGGTAAATGTATCGAAATATATTTGAAAATCAGCTTGAAAAAATGTAGGCCCATCTTGAGTTAAATAACGAAATTGATAAGATAGTTTTGCACTTGAGAAATATTTTCCATAGAAGTGCTTTAGATCAGTGATAGGATGTCTGAATATTAAAAAAAGTATCAGTAAACGGTTTGATCTTAAATGCATAGATGTTATTAAATGAAATGTGTTATACAAATTCAGATTAAATGTTACGTCGGAGGACTGATTGCCGTTTGTCAGAGTAAACTGCTCGACAGGTTACAAAGAAAATGTCTGGTACCGTAATTAAATTTGCTAGCTGCGAAGAGTAATTAAGATATATTCACAATATTGTACCGCTTTCTCTCAAGGATATGGAAGATAAAATTAAATCTTTTTATGTAATATTTCCTGAAATTATCACACCATGATCTTCATGTACATCCATTTTGACGAGCAGTTGAATTGCAGGAACCTTACACGAAAATTAGCTAATTTGCTGTACTTTCTTGGCGCTTTTCTTCCGACACTAACTCAAGTTACCAGATCAATAAAGAATATTCGACCAATATTCAGTGAGTGTGCTACGACGTATATGCTGTATCTATTTACACATTTAATTACCCGAAAAAAGTGAAGGCCTGCACGTAGTAATGTCTATTTCTTCGATATTTTTGTAATTATATTATTTCTGCATGCTTCTACAATAAATAAAACCACTGATGACGGCGGGTTTTCGGCCAAAACTACTTTGGGTAGGAAAATAAAAAATGGTATTTAAATGCGTCATGAAGTCGCGGAAGAGGTAGGTGACCAGGATGAAATTAATTGGCAGTCCAACAGACAAGCTAAGCCGCGGAGGAGCGGCCGAGCGCTTTGAGGCGTTATGCTACGATGCGCGAGGCCGTTCTCTCTCGAGGGCTCGAATCCCCTCTCGGGCATGGATGTTTGTGTCGTCTTTAGTATAAGCTAGTTCATAAGTAGTTAGTAATTTTGGGGGTGATGACCCCGCAGTTAAGTCCCTTAAGCTTCACATACATTTGAACATTTTTGAGACAAGCTAGCAATGTCCTATAATTTCTTATTACAGGTCACACCTCAAGTACAGTATGACTTTAATGACGCGTTTCGAACATGTCCATCATGATATTTAAGTCTAAAAAATAATTAAATTTTTTATATAGTACAAAGCAGTAGAATGTTACCTATGGTATTGAAAATCTCGAGTATATACAATTATTCGTGGATCATGTGATACTGTTTGTATTGGACTAACAGGACGTGATTTCTCAGTCACATATATGGAACACTGTAATAAAGTAAAACTTCTATAGGATGTCATCTCAACGACAAGAAACGTTGTCCGTATACGACTGAAAAATCTATAAAGATTTGCATATAGAACCTAATACATAGACCTAGACATTCTGGAAGATATTGAAATTTATAAATGTTGTTATGAAAGCGCAGACGGAATTTTGAACGAACAGATTCGTTCCCACAGAAAATTATTCTTCGATGTATTGCAGGATTTATTATGAACACGGTCAAGCCAGCGGGATACTGTCTGTGGCCTGTATCTGTGATACATGTTTGCGCTGTCTGTCTGCAAGTAAAATAATTCCACCATCCATACAACTCCGACATACTAACCAGTGAATTCATCTCTTACCCCCTAGTTATCATAGATTATTGTACAGATACCATAGTGTTAATTGAAATAACTTAACTATAATTTCATACCTATAATATAATTAATATACGCAATCCACTGTACGGTTTGTAATGCCACCTCGTGGCAACAAATGTCTTCCTGGTCAGCTTTTAAGGTGATCACCTCTGTAGTCCGCATATATGTGTCTAACGAACAACTTCTACAACATCTCTGAATCAGAATCTGTGTTAGTATGGCTATCGTCACGAAACAAGTATAACATAATGTAAATCCATACATTTTCAGTATTATGATATAAGTAACTTTCGACTGCTATGTCCTACATAAAAATGTGAAATTGTTTTGGAGATGTAAATCGATGAACATGTCCGAAAGTTGTTGTTAAAGTACTTGATGTGTGACCCATAAAAAATGTTTTCGGCGTAGGACAACCAATCAATTATAAACAGAGGTAGTGTGCATCAAAGTGGACCGACAATCTCACACGTATTACACATCGAAACTATTTTAAGAAAGAGGCGGACCCACTTCAAGCCAAACGATGTTTTCATAGAAGAGTTGAACTATCCAGAACATGTCATCAGCATCGAACGTTACCAGCAAAATCGATATTTTGTTCTTTCCATTGTAGAGTATAATATTCAACTATGATATATATATATATATATATATATATATATATATATATATATATATATATATATATATATATGGGAATCAAAGAAAGCGGTGGTTTCAGTGGCACCGTTAATGCGAACGTTGAGACTGTATCTGGTCTGAGGAACGGTGTTCCTGTGTTTTCCACCACCATACATAAATATTCTCACGGTAATACGCTGAGCGCGCGTTTTTGCGGATCAAGCGAAGTGATGAATTGTGTGTAAGAGGAGAGGGAGTGTCATGGCGTCCCCATTGTGTGTCACGTCCTCAGTAGCGGTCGGTACAATTGTGATGAAATTTAATATTCACAGAATATATGACATCAACTGCGATTGGGCAAAGCTGAAAATGTGTACCCAGCCGGGTTTCGAACCCGGGTCTCCTGCTTTCTATGCAGTTGCGCTGACTCCTACGCCACTGGGGACACAGTGATCACCGCACCTGCAAGGACTACCCATGCCCGCCTCCCGTCAGATACAAATTCCCAGCTTCGCCCTGCCCATAGTACTCAAACTCGTAGTTTAACTAATTCCCGTAAGAGTAAGGGCTTCAAACTTGCCCACTCCTCCCCACTAACGATAGGATCATAGCCCGTCATCGGCATATATATGTGACGTCTGTTCCGAAAGAACAGTTGGGCAAGTTTGAAGCCCTTACTCTTACGGGAATTAGTGAAACTACGAGTTTGAGTACTATGGGCACGGCGAAGCTGGGAATTTGTATATGTCGGGAGGCGTGCATGGGTAGTCCTTGCAGGCTGGGTACACATTTTCAGCTTTGCCCAATCGCAGTTGATGTCATATATTCTGTGAATATTAAATAATAACAGCTGCAGGATCAGAAGTGACGTCTGTTCTTTCGGAACAGACGCCACATGTATATATGTGATGAAATTTGGTGCCATTGTGACGTCATTAACGTACGTTAAATCTGACATGAAATACGGTGTTTTCAAAACTGTCGATACGTTTCAGTTTGAAGTGACGTCGAGTCACGAACGATTTCGAAGAGCGCACATTCGTACCATTACAGTGGAAGCCTTAGCCAAATTGCAAACCTATGTGTCGCCATGGGAGACCGCAAAGGCAATGTTGCATAAAACATTAATTGAAAACCCAGCGTATCTCTAAATCCTACTTATTTACTGAAACCTTGAGATAGTACATCTATTCCTACATAAACACTATGTAAATAATATTTAAGTGCGTGGCAGAGGGTTCATCGAACGGCTTTCATATTATTTCTCTACCGTTCCATTCCACAATAGCGCGCGAGATAAAGGAAAATATCTCCCCATATGTACGTGACTGCTAAAATATATGTTACCTCCCGGAAAAGAAAGTCGATGAAACAAATTTTGCAAATAAATCTTGCCGAATCGATAACGCCATTCTTTCAACGACTTACACCCCTACTCGCCCATTATTTCCGTGACACTCTCTCCCCTATGTCGCGATAATACAAAACGAGCTGCCCTTTTCTGAAATTTCTCCAAATCGTCCATCAGTCCCAACTGGTTTAGATCTCACAAGGCGCATAAATTTCCAAAAATAGGACGGACAATTTAGGCAGTTTCTTCGATGGAACTGTTGCATCTTTTAAGTGTTCTGACAGTAAAACGTATCTTTTGTTCGCCTTTCCCACGAAATTTTCTATGTGTTTATTAAGGAAAACGGCCAATATCGCTTATAATCTTTGTCCAGATGACTGGCTTTAGGAGATGAAACTGCCATCATCTTTCTTTCGTGCACTACATCACAAGGAAAATCTTTCCAAAACGTACCTATTCACAAATATTATTGTTAACTTATCAAAATACGCTATCACACAATTATTGTTTTTGGTACATTGTATTATGACAAGTCAACAAGGATCATGGTGAATAAGTACATTTTTTTTCTTCTTTGTGATGTAGTGCATGGAAGAAAGATTCGTTCCATTACGGCAATATCGTTGTAATATACAAACCTACTCGGGAGATACAGGATCACCTGAAATTGGCAGCCGGCCGCGGTGGTCGAGGGGACTGAGGCGCTCCAGTCACGGTCTGCACGGCCACTACGGTCGGGGGTTCGAATCCCCCCTCGGGCATGGATATTTGTGCCGTCCTTAGTTGTAGCTAGTTCATAAGTAGTTTGTAAGTTTAGGGACTGATGACCCCGTAGTTAAGTCCCATAAGCTATACAAACATTTGAACATTTTTTGAAATTGGCAAATGATTCACGCAAACTGCTGGATTCCGTGTATATGTGGACACATATACGTGGGTACCACAAAACGAACAGTCAAACAACGACTAGAACAGCTCAAGGGTAACTGTAGAGTGGGAGAGATTGACAGATCAGCTGTTGCTGAACATGCATTTCAACCAGGGGCAGTCACAAACGAATATCACTAAAGACTGTACAGGAAAGCTATAGGAATAGTAAAACACCTTAACAATGTCAAGAGGAAGGAAGAGGGCATAAAACTGAAATCAGGTTTCCGATGTTTAAGAAATGTAACAGTTTTCCACCGTGGGATGATGTTAACAACGGAGAACGGCAATCGGCAACGAAGAATTCCGTTCACCTATCCAAAACATCTGACGTCACACCTCGGTGCGCGAGCACGCGTAAACGGAATTCGGCTGCAGTCAGAAACCAGCCAGGGTGTGTATCGGACATTCAAAAGAGCTACCGTCCTCCTTGAAAATTTCCTCAGCAGAGGACGAAATGTTGGGTTACAAATTCACGAGACCACGGCATAGTAGCCCGGTCGGGGGGCGGGGGGTTCGAATCCCCCCTCGGGCATGGATATTTGTGCCATCCTTAGTATAAGGTAGTTGATAAGTAGTAGGTAAGTTTAGGGACTGATGACCCCGTAGTTAAGTCCCATAAGATTAACAAACATTTGAAAATTTTAAGTAGCCCGGAAAATTTTAGCAATACGATAGAGACAGTTGTTTAATGCTGGAGGTTTTATTTACAATTGACACAGGCTTGAGCCATGTAGAGCAGTCTCGTTCTCAGACCCGACTGGCAAAATTCTTCGTCGCGCTGACTTGCGCGTGCCCATCACTACATAACATCTTTATATATATAAAGCAGAGTTTGTGTTTCTTTGAGTGTACGTATTGTATATAAATCTACAGTTTTCTTCAAATGTTTATGAAATTTTGCGCACGCAAGCTTCAATCCATGAGGGCGGTCGCCGTAAGTGTCAGGATCAGGTACAACAAATTGTTCACGACATATGACGTCATAAACAATGGGATGCGGGAAAAACCGTTGCATCAAATTACAGTGTTGCACATTTCCTCGAAAACCAATGGGCCGATTTCAACCAACTTTGGTGCACACATTCCTCACCGTGAAGTAACAATGCTGTACGGGTTAGATCACATATGATACATGATTGAGGAGTTACAACGTCATAAACAATATAGTTGCAAGAAATTGCCACATAATACGACCAGTCTTTATTCACACACTGTATGCGAATGACAGTACTTAGCGACATGCACCAGACTTTAAGCATAATTTCAAACATTTATTAAACTTTTTCTCGATCACAACAACAGGAAAATTACGAAAGGAAAAAAGTTTCCCGCTTCCTACTTTTCTGCTGTTCATGGACTTAAACTGCGGCATTCGGTAGTACGTTACAATTTATAATTTCTACACTACAAGTTTTATTCGCAGGAAGTTTTACAGTAAGTATACACATATATAGCTGAATGTACTTTCTAAATAGTATCAGAGTACAACATGTAGTTCATGAGATATGAGCACATCAACAGTAACGTAAATGGAAAACCGCCCTAACACGCACCAAATTATTATCTATTTGCAGATGATAGGTATAGGAAGGGAAGGAAGAAGGATAGGAAAGAAAGAATTGACAGTGGCCGCATTTTGGCACTGAAATTGAGCAATGGCGAGAAGTGAAAATGTGAGTCGGACCGGGAATCGAACCCGGGTCTCCCGCTTCGGGCCAGCGGTCGCCTTAACCACTTGGCCACCCGTGTTCACCTCCCGTCCGTCTCAAATTCTCACAAGTCGCACGCTATGTTTGTAGCGCTCCTATTGTCCATGCCCTCTTACACTCGCCATTAGGGATTCCCGTGCGAGGTCGGACGTATGACCGCATCTGCGGTGAAATAACTGAAGCTAACGCCGTCGTCGCGTTTAAATACTTACTGTATTGATGTGGTGTCTGTTCTTTCGGACGTCCGAAATAAGACATCACACCAGTACAGTAAGTATAATCTTTTTATTCTTTGCTAGTTATTGTATTCGCAAGACTTTACACACGTACAGCACTTATACAAATGATTATGTACCTGAATAATTATATAATTGTACAACATATAACTCAATAATACATATTATTTTATGTATCATTTTTATATTGATTACTATCTATCTTTGTTTAGGTACTGCACTTATAAATTTGTACATTATGCAAAACAACTGTCTTACATATTCTCCGATAAATATATGTTTTTAGAAAAAAGGAGATGGACCTCGAGAGAAGGTCTTTATCATTGACGTCGGTTTACAGAAGGATTTTAGAAAATTTGTCTAACATTATGTAGTATCTTGAAGAGAACGAACTGTTGGCCCATGGTAACAGTAACAGTATCGTTCTTTTGAAACACACATATGAAACACCACAAAAAGTGATGAGTGCTACTACAAGGGATCACAAATAGATTCCATATTTTTAGATTTCCGGAAGACTTTTGACTCCGAACCTCACAAGCGGATTCGAATCAAATGTCTATGGAATATCACAACAGTAACTGACGGAACGTTATATCTAGCGTTCTACAGTGAAGTTTATAGACCATCATCCTGTGTGAAGTCATCCCTACCAAAACTAAAGGAAATCCTTTAAACCTTATTTACACGATAAATTATGAAATTTAAAGGCTGTAAATTCAACAACATACTTAGTAATTACAATTACGAACAACCTTAATTGGAAACAATACACACAAAAAATATCGTAGGGAAGGCGAACCAAAGACTACGTTTTATTGACGGAAATTGTTCTATTAAAACTGTGAAAACTACACTTGTGTGTCTTATTTTTTTAGTATTGCTGCACATTGTGAAATTCCTAGAAAGTGGGATTGCCGGAGGACATAGAGAAAGTTCAGAGAAGGGCAGCTGGTTTTCTATTGTCGCGATACAGGGGAGTGTCAAGGAAATGATGCACGGCCTGGGATGAAAATCATCATAAGCAAGGCGTTATTTGTTACGATGCCAGATATTTGCGAAATTTCTTTCACAAACTTTCTCCTCCGAATATGGACATTCTGTTAAGTACCCACTTACATAGGGAGACATGATCATCATAATGAAATAAGAGAAGTGAGAACTAAAACGGAAAGATTTAAATCTTCCTTTTTTCCCCGCGCTAGTACCGAATGGAACGGCAGAGTAATGTCACAAAAGCAGTTCCATGAACTCCCACCCCCCTCCACTCATTTGTAGGAACTAAAGTATTAGACAACTTTTACCATATAACATATTCGGATTACAATATGTAATGAGTAGAGTTTGTTACCGCGTTACCGTTTTATTAACGTTTGAGTTAAGTACATTTAAGTACAAAGCATAAAGCTTGTGATAGTACACGACAGTGTCATCCATCTGTTGTCCTATACTGTGAATAACAGCAGCGTCATTGTAACGCATCGCAGGAAATTACACACGGTTGAGCGATAGCAGGCAACACAGGGCCATTATGTTGGGCCCATTCTGTGTGGTAGTAGCAGCTAGAGAGGAAGCTTGACAGCAGAGATTTAGGGGCAGAACAGGCTGTTTAAGCATTGTTGTAGTAATTGTTCCACATTTTCCTCCGCCAAGTGAAAAGTCAAGAGATCCATTCGATGAGACTGTTTGTAGTTGTGACTGACAGTATAGTGTCACCACTGAATTACGTCATTACAACGACAAATAGGTGAAGGACATGGAGGAATTAGGGAATTTAGGTGGGGAGAGAAGGGAGATTTGCCGACGACATTGTAGTAATGCAATGTCTTACAAGACGAAAAGAACAAAAGTTCTTACAAAATTAAATCAGCTGGGCTTCAAGGTTACTTTATTGGTTCTCTGCTGTTCCTTGTTTACATAAATGATTTAGGGGAAAATCTAAGTAGCTCTCTTAGGTTGCTTGCAGATGATGCCGTTATTTCCCGACTAATAAAATCATGTGAATATTAAAATCAACTGCAGAACGATCTGAATAAGATATCAATATGGTGTAAAAATTGTCAATTGTCTCTAAATAATGAGGTGTGAAGTTGTTCACATGAGTACGAAAAGAAATCTGTTGCCGCGGTGGAGTAGCCGAGCGGTCTAAGGCGCCTCGCTGCGGAGCGCGTGGTTGCTCGCCGACGGAGGTTCGAGTCCTTCCTGGGGCATGTGTGTATGTGTGTGTGTGTGTGTGTGTGTGTGTGTGTCATTAGGTTAGTTTAACTTAGTTTACGGAGTTTGTAAGCTACGGACTGATGACCACGCACTTTGGTCCAATAGATTTACAAAAATTTGAGCATTTGAATGAAATCTGCTAAACTTTGTTTACAAAATAATCAAATGTGAAGGCCGTAAACTCCACAAATTACCTAGGAATTACTATTACTTCAGACTTAATTTGGAAAGACGCCGTAGATAATGTCATGGAAAAGGCGAACCAGAGACTGCGTTTTATTGGCAGAACCCTTAAAAGATGCAACAGAGCTACTAAAGAAACACTACGCTTGTCCGTCCATTTTTGGAGTGTTGGAACCCAGTGTGGGATCCTTATCAGGTGGGTTTGACGGAGGACATCGAAAGAGTCCAAAGAAGGGCAGCTCGTTTCGTATTGTCACGATACAGGGAAGACAGCGTTACTGAAATGATACAGGATCTGGGATGGGAATCATTACAACAACGGCGCTTATCTCAGCGGCGTGGGCTACTTACGAAATTTCAGTCGCCAACATTCTCCTCCAAATGCGAAAATATATTGTTGACTCCCACTTACATAGGTAGAAATGATCATCAGAATAAAATACGAGAAATCAGAGCTCGAACGAAGAGATTAAGGTGTTTTTTCTTCCCGCGCGCTATTCGAGAATGGAATGGGAGATAAATAGTATAATGGTGGTTCGATGAACCCTCTGCCAGTCACATAAATGTGATTTGCAGAGTATCCGATGTAAATGTAGATGTAGAAAACGCTATTTCTGATTGTGATGTAACGTATCTTGAGCCATAGAAAATGACTAAAATGTTATGAGTATGTTGTTTAGATGTTTATCTGGAAAATACGTTTCCCGTTTTTGCAAATGTGTATTCATTATAGCGATACGCTACAATAATCACAATTTTTGGTATCAAAAGATCCATGATTCCCGAAAGTTTTGAAATATTAAATACTATACAAATTTTACTCACCATTAATTTCATGTTATATAAGCAATACACTCTGAAGTAACAGGAAAAAGACGGAAACCAGCTGAAAAATGCTCCTGCCGCAGCACAGAAAAGGCGAATATGTTCTCTGACACAAAAGTGTGGACATACTGCCTCACTCCTCATTTCGACTTCCTCACCAAAAATTTTGGCATGCGAACATATTCGCGCTTTTTTCGTCTGAATGTGAGTAGGACAGAGACAGTTCAACTGGCTATATGATGGAACAGAGAAAGTGTCAGTTCAGGAGGAAAAAAAAAAAAAAAAAAAAAAAAAAAAAAAAAAAAAAAAAAAAAAAAAAAAAAAAAACAGTGGGAAGCGAAACGAGATTTCGGAAGTCAGGAACAGTGACAACAACAAACTAAAACAGATGCAGTAGCAATTGGAGCAAAAGAGATAACATTGGGAAACTGAGACGAATGGAGACCATACATAAAGCATGAGCGTGCGGCTCTCCAAAACTATAGCATGAAACAATTTGTCCAATTTTTACCATCCCCAGTATCCGCGTGCTAAAGTTTTCCGGTCAAACTCCAAGCAAACCATCCCCATGTACATATATGTAAAGGAGACAATCGTGATTGAAGACAATGAAAGGATACTAGCAACAGGACAGCAAGTGAATGAGACAACGTCAGTGGGGCAGAGAGACGATGAAAGTGGCAGAAACAGCGGTGAGGAATCGCGAGGGAAAGAGATGAAGACATTGAAAGTTTGACACAGACAGAAAGCGGCAGTGGGTGAGACAGCAAACGGACAGAAATATGTAGTCACTGACAGTGAGACGACAATGCTGACTATGACGGCTTAACTGGGCAAAAGTATTTACAAAGTTTCGCGCTAAAAGTGCGCATATGTGTTCGCATGCCAAAATTTTTGGTGAAGAAGTCGGAATGGGGTTTGAGGCAACTGGTTCCACACTTTTGTGTCAGAGAACATATTTGCCTTTTCTGTGGTCCGGCAGTAGCATTTTTCAGCTGGTATACATATACACTTAGTATTTTACAGTGTTTTTCTGATATAAAACTCTAATTAAGTAACAAGAGGGCCTTGTATAACTTTCTGACATCACACAGTACATTATTAAAGTGTGTAACATTGTTCACAAGTACTTATATTATTCGATACAGATTCACCAAATAAATAGTTATTTGGGTCTTATGCATATAGATACGTTTAGTAGATACTGAAAAATAAATGTAAAAAAAGTAATACAACGAGGATGGGATACGAAACCACGCGTGCATAGCACACTGGATAAGCAGTCCAACGTCTCAACCACTTTTTTCATACTTTTTCGTATATTTTCATTTCCCTTCAATGATCTTAATTCTTATTTTTCTTTGTCTCATGTTGCCGGCCGCGGTGGGCGAGGGGACTGAGGCGCTTCAGTCACGGTCTGCACGGCCACTACGGTCGGGGGTTCGAATCCCCCCTCGGGCATGGATATTTGTGCCGTCCTTTATTGTAGGTAGTTCATAAGTAGTTTGTAAGTTTAGGGACTGATGACTCCGTAGTTAAGTCCCTTAAGCTTAACAAACAATTAAAACATTGTCTCATGTTAACGTTATTGTATTAAACGCAATGATCGACGTCGTGATGTCCACCTAATCATAGCTTACAACGCTGTTTCATGGTTCTGTTGAGGCCTTCACTGCTACCCTAGCAGCCACGGGGCCCACGAAGTCCCCACCGAACTTCACCCTTAGCAGAGCAACTCCCTGATTAAGCATGCGAGCCATAATCACTTCACGCGACTTCTGTTTAGGCTTTATCTTATTTTATGTTCGACGAGCAAAATTTTTAATAAGTTGGCAAATTTCTTTTCACGATACTTCCACCTGAGCTACACCGACAGAGGCTACAACCTTTTTTAATTTATTGGTACTTGCACGCACTAGACAAACTACGAATTAGATTTTCTCGAGAATTTTTTAGAGTTGCGTCGGATGGCTTTGGGTGACTGTTATTAAAGTTCTGAACTTCACGTACCAGAAATATAAAATAATTTTAAAGTCCGATAGCAAAAACTTTGCAGAGAGAGAGGGAAAAGTGGCAACGGACAGTGAGATGGGAGAGAAAGAGGTGGATGCCGAGAGTAGGGGAAGGGAATGTGGACTACGAGAGTGTAGTATAAACGCCGGGTTTACAGCTAAATATTTAATCATTTGGATAATGTTCCAAAAATAATTGCTATTAAAGTTCGTTGTTCTCCCCAAAAGTCACAAGTCAGAATGCGATAAAAAGTTTCTGAGTTTTGAGTACTGCTTCAAAAATCAGTCTACCTACGTCCGAAAACATTTCAGAGTCCGGCGCGGCGGATTCTGCATCACCTATCGCCTCACTCGATTTCACTGCACTCGCAACACGCATCTTCTGCCAAAATTCAATTACCGTCGACTGATCCTCGACCGCTTGCGGCAGCCTCTTTTATACATCTTTGACGTAGTTCCAGTAGTACTTCCCATAATGAGATTTAGTGATTTTCGCAGTAGTCTAAACATCAAAAAAATGTTTGTATAGCTTATGGGACTTAACTACGACGGCATCAGTCCCTAAACTTACAAACTACTTATCAACTAGCTAAGGTCGGCACAAATATCCATGCCCGAGAGGGGATTCGAACCCCCGACCGTAGTGGCCGTGCAGACCGTGAGTGGAGCGCCTCAGTCCCCTCGGCTACCGCGGCCGGCAGTCTATACATCTTTTTTAATAAAGTCTGAAACGTTGATATAACATTATCAGTAGATGCGCGGTAAAATTTTAATGCAAATACATAAATAACTTTAATTTCTAACATTAATAATACCCTCAAATTCCTAAGTTTAAACTAATTATTAATTTTCAGCATAACCGATAATAAGTCTGTCGGCCGTCGCGCAGTGAATATTTAAGCAATAACTTAGGTAAAGTGTTTTTCAGGTAGATTTTCCAAGTCCTTTTCCAATGCACCGTTCAGAATTACTGTGCTCATAAATTTAAACAAATTACGATCGATAAGCAAAATAATTTTGCCTACAAAAAGGCAACATATTATAATAAACAAAAATAATATGTCATAATGGTGTTTACGACACCTGTAACTTATCACTGCCTCGATATTTGTGTATCTGTTTTGTATTAATTGTTATTAACAAATCATTACTGTTTTTCCTTAAAAGTTCATTATTATGTGCAATATAAATGTTGCAGATAATATGGTTATATCAAACTTTGTGTCTCGATGAGACCTTTCATTTGATCCTTCGCTCGTTACTGTAGTTAAAGTACTTTAGCCTCTGGATTTTGCCAAGTGAATAAATATTATTTTTATGAATAACTTTTGATATAAAATTAATATTGCCGCGAGAGACCACGAACATGAACCGACCGACGCGACCACAGCCAACTCCCCCGGTAACTATGACGCCCCGCAGAAGAACAGACGTCTGGACGACAGAAGACAACACACCACTGTGTTTCCACTGTGGCCGCCCTGGACATGTCGTACGCTACTGCAAAGAGAGGAGACGAGTATTCGATGATTATTTTGCCGCAAGACGTCAGTCGTCGGAGCAGTTCTATCCAAGGCAGTCACCTGCTGATGAGTTCAGTCGACCTATGGGAAGAAGCCCATCGCTGTACCCTAGACGAGGTCGCTCCCCGACGCGCCGCAGCCGTTCATCGTCGCCGTACAGAGGTACCAGCCGCTCCCCTAGCCGCCGCGCCCAGGAAAACTAAGCGAGGCGACCATCTACGGAGGTGAGGTCGCCGCAGATGAAAATCCTCCATGGACGACAGTCGCCAAGAAGTCGGGTAATCTCATCGACGTCATAATCGACGGCCAACCTGTCTGGTCACTTGTTGATTCAGGAGCCTCTTTTTCTGTATTATCGGATAATTACCGCCGCACGCTAAAGAAGACAATGTTCTGTGCTGTGCTGAAGGTCGCGAATGGAAAGTACGTCCATCCAGAGGAACTTGTGTCGCAAGAATAACCATCAACAACAGGACGCAGCCGTTTGAATTTTTCGTGTTAACAGAATGTAGTCACAATGTCATCCTCGGATGGGACTTCCTTCAGGCATCCCAAGCTATCATTGACTGTGGAAGATCTGAGCTGCAAATTGAAGAAGTTGCTCCGCCGGATGCACGTAATACGGCATTTTCTGGGAAGTTATTCGTCGTTGACAATGTGACGATACCGCCGTTGACAATGAGAAGAGTTGCAGTCACAAACACAGATGACTGGTTAAACTGTGTAGTTCTAGTTGATAGTAAAAAGTTTCTCAGGCTCACAAAAGAAGTTTACATACCAGCGGCTATCATAAGCATTACCGGTGGTCAAAGAGATTTGGATCACAAATTGCCACGAGCAGTCACAACTTATCCCCAAGGGAATGTGTATCGGGACAGCTGAACCAATCCAGGACGGTGAGCTAAACGTCATCAATGAAGACCCATGCCCTGCTATTAGTACAGACAACACGCTGGAGGAAACAAACGTGGAACTGCCACTAGGGCCTGCACTGACCAAGGAACAACGCCAGCAGGTGTTAGGTATACTACGCCAATTTTCGGGTGCATTCGCACCTCAGCAGGGGAAAAGTCAGACGAAACGGCCCACGGTAAAGCACCGTATTAGTACTGGGGATCATCCGCCAATTAGCCAGTGTTCGTATAGACTGTCGCCAGCTGAAAGACGAATAATTCGGGAGGAAGTGGAGAAGACGTTGCGAGATGACTTTATTCAACCTTCGGAGAGTCCTTGGTCATCTCCGGTTGTCCTCGTAAAGAAGAAGGATGGCACATGGCGATTCTGTGTCGACTATCGGCGGCTGAACAGAATCACAAAGAAAGATGTCTACCCATTGCCGCGTATTGACGACACCTTAGACTGCTTGAAAGGAGCTACATACTTCTCAACTATGGACTGTTACTGGCAAATCGAGGTTGACGAAGCTGACAGGGAGAAGACGGCTTTTATTACACCTGACGGTCTCTATGAATTTAAAGTAATGCCATTTGGATTATGTAATGCTCCAGCCACATTCGAACGCATGATGGACAACTTGCTTCGACACCTAAAGTGGACGACGTGTCTTTGCTATTTAGATGACATTGTCGTTTTCTCGAAAACATTTGAAGAACATCTGAGTCGCCTGTCAACTGTGTTGAAGTGTGTTCAGGCTGCAGGTCTCCGCCTCAATCCAAAGAAGTGCCTCTTCGTCGCCAAAGAGTTAAAAATCCTGGGGCACCTAGTCAACGGAGATGGTGTCCGTCCTGATCCAGATAAAGTAAGGGCAGTCACAGAATTTCCAACTCCTCAGCACATTCGTGATGTGAGAAGTTTTCTCGGGCTGTGCTCATTCTACCGACGTTTCATAAAAGGATTTTGTAACAAGGCACGTCCATTACAAGAACTTCTGCAGGGAGACGCCAAATTTTACTGTGATGAGACAAAAGAAAGAGCTTTCCGAGCACTTAAGGAGGCTCTAACTTCCGCACCAGTGCTAGCCTTGTACGACGAGAATGCAGAAACGGAACTTCACACTGACGCCAGTGGCTATGGGATTGGTGCAGTACTTGTACAAGTTCAGGAAGGTGCCGAAAAAGTGATAGCCTATGCGTCAAGAGTACTCTCAAAGTCCGAGATAAACTACTCTACAACTGAAAAAGAATGTCTCGCGGTTATCTGGGCTATCAACAAGTTCCGGCCGTATTTATTCGGCAAACCATTCACCGTCGTGACAGACCACCATTCCTTGTGTTGGCTGACTAGCTTGAAGGATCCATCAGGTCGACTAGCAAGATGGGCACTAAGACTCCAAGAGCACGATGTCACAGTGGTATTCAAGAACGGGCGCAAACACAAGGAAGCCGACTGCCTTTCGAGGAATCCATTAGTGGAACACAACAGCATTAATGAAATTTCAGCTCTCACTGAATTAGACGACGTTACAGCTGGACAGAGGGAAGTTCCAACACTATTAAAAATGGTGGAGGCGCCGGGTACACTGTGCAACAGCTGCATCACCGTGGCTCCGATTAGGCAACGTAAAAGCCGTCGCTTACACGGACTGGAACCGGAATACAAGGGATACACCGAGTACATCCTTCCAAAAGTTCGTATTATCAGAAGAACGATGGAGACGAAACCAGCAATAAGCCAGCTGCACATCAGACACCCGTCGGTGTTCTATGGAGATGCTGGACAGGTCCCCAACAAATGGCTAAAAGGGTTCGACCGAGTCGCCAAGTACAACGGGTGGGATCATACGATGCGCTTAGCCAACGTTTATTTCTACCTGGACGGAACAGCCCAGCAATGGCTCGGAAACAACGAAGACAAGTTGAATGACTGGGAGACGTTCCAGGAAGAACTTAAGACGTTTGGAGACCGCCAACGACAAATCCGCTCGGCGGAAGAACAACTGAAGAACCTGGCCCAACGACATGGTGAGCCGACACAATCGTACACACAGAGTGTTTCGACCCTGTGTAACGTAGTCAATCCGAACATGACTGGAGCGGACAAAATCACGCACCTGATGAAGGGAATTGCTGAAGATATGTACCAAGCTCTTCTGATAAAAGACGTCGCTACGACAGAAGAGTTCATCAAGTTGTGCCAGCGTATTGAAGAGATGCAACAAAGGAGGATCGGACGCAAGAAGTATGATAGATGTCGGCGTGGCGCAGGGGATAGCGTCACGGACTGCGGAGCAGAATGTCACCGGTTCAATCCCGCCCACTGGCAAAAATTTATTTCTTTGTAATTTACAATTCCAGAAGGTTCTACATCTTTCTTATGTTCAATAGTAAATTCAACTTGTTTCTTATGTTAACTGTTCTTCTCATTTCTGGTAAATTCTGTTTGTGTATAAATAGCAGAGCACTCTGCCTGAGAGGCAGTCAGTGCTGCGTGTATGTTGAGTTCGTAATAAACGTGCTTTCAGTATAAGTGCTTTGTTTAGTTGCCTTCGAAGTCAAGCCTACTTCAATTGCAACGTGACAATATAAATGATGTCAACACATCATCTGAAGCCCGCTGTGTTACTCTTTCGTTTGTTTCTGTGTGATAATCTGTAACTCTAATAGTGTCAGCGTAGTATCTAAAAATGAAGAGAATGCCGTATTTTTGGCGGTAATATTGGCAGCTGAACATGACGTCACGTCTGCCAGCGTGTTCTCCATGTACTCTATACCCGATGATGCGAAGCTGGGCGAGTCTTGACTGCTCGCAGCGTCTGATTGCCTGTTCAGTCGTCGCAACTTTCGACGCTCTCTGCTGTCAAACTAGCGCGCTTTACGCTCCAAAATCGATGTTGTACGTTGTTGTATAGTCAAAGTACCTCCCTTTACCTTCAGTTTTTCACAATAACAATAGAAGGTAAACAGCACCAAGACTCCACTCTACATATATATATATCCGCGGTGGAGTAGCCGAGCGGTCTAAAGCGTCTCGCTGCGGAGCGCGCGGTTGCTGGCCGTGGAGGTTGGAGTCCTCCCTGGGGCATGGGTGTGTGTGTTGTCCGTAGGTTAGTTTACCTAGGTTTAAGTAGTTGTAAGCTACGGACTGATGACCACGCAGTTTGGTCCGATAGATTTGCAGACATTGTCTGTATGTCCTCTATATGTTCATAAACCATTCATTCGATTGCAATGAAACTTTGGTGAGCTGTTCACCGTACGCCCACGTAGGTTCCTGACCCAAAAACATAAGAGCACGGCACATAGCGCAGGAGATATGACGTCATAAATAATGAGAGGACACCGTGTGAGAATACCCAGATTTATGCGTCAATTATTGGAAAATGCGTGTAGTCAGGGACCTGCAACAAAGTTTGCATGTAATTTCGGACGTTTGGAAACCATTTTATAACTGAACCCTCCCCCACCCGCCCTCACAAAATAATGAAACGAAAAGAAGTCTACCGCTCACAACAGTTTCGCTGTAGATGCCGCAAAACTGTGGCATCAGGCATGAACTTATATCATATAAAGTTAGCATTACAGATTTGCATGTTACTATTTATTTCTGTCTGCGAGTCTCCCTTAATTCTCTTGGATTCAAAATTAAGCAATCTGTTTTCTTAAACTCTATCTATATAAAAGCGAAAGGACACTGACTCATTCTCTGACTAAACACGAAATCTGGAAAACTACATCACCTGTGAAGCTGAAATTTGGCAGAAATGTAGTTTATAAATAGATAAATATAAAACGTCAGCAAAGAAAGTATTTTGTGATACGTGCATGGCGGAGTTTACTTCTCCTACAGACTCAAGACATCTACAGTCTCATTCTGATTTTTAGGAAATTTCGCACGTTTGATCTTCGAAACAAGAGGAACGTCGCCGTCTACCTTCAGTTTCATACGATGCATGGGGGAGGGTACTTTGCAACATAAAAAAGGATCCCTAAATACCTTGGTCGCGCCATAAATTGGGAACGGCTCGACGGATTTCACAGACCCTTGTTGTCTTCGTAATTCTCAGAACAAGGGTTGTATGAAATAAAAGTGGAATACTTGAAAAAAACAAAGTGCGTTTTTCAATGTGACCCTGCGTTTCTGTTACATAGAAATCTATAATTTTGTTCCGATATTGATGAAAATTTGCAGTCTCTACCTTAAAAGCAAGAGGATTGTCACTGTCTGTATAAAATTTCGTTCGCTGCGTGGTAGAGGTTACTTAACGTACGGAATTTTACAAATGCATAGTTTTACTCCCGTGACCCTTATACGACGAGGAAGATCACTGGGTACATGAATGTTTGTATGGTACATGGCAGAGGGTACCTTGTAGAAAACTTTACCGAGAGAGGGAAAGGTGGAAACGAACAGAGAGATGGGAGAGAAAGAGATGGATGCAGTCAGAGGAGGGAAGGGGAGGTGGACTACGAGAGTGTAGGATAAATAAAGACCCGGGCAACGCCTGGTTTACAGCTAGTAATTAATAATATATAACAGGATTAATAATAAACCGCATGTTACTGCTCGAACAGATGCCTCCTTGGTATTCAAGGATTTCAACCTTTTGCCCTGGTCTGACAGATCAATATACGTGTCGGTAATCGAAATTGTGTATACTACAGGATTCCATTCGCGCTTACAGGTGTCGATTCTACAATGCATGGTCCAGTTTATCAGGGCACATGATGAAACCTGTGCCTACTATGCAAGATAACGCGTGCCTAGTCGAGGTGACCGAAATACCAACCATTTCTGCAGAACTGAATACGAACTCCCTACGTCTACAGATGGTCCGTTTCTCCTGAACATGAATCTACATATAATGGTCCTCGACGGCTGTTTGTTGATGATGCTGTGTTGTATGGAAACGTTCGTCACTTAGTGACTTCAGTATGATGGATGATGAATAAGACCAAATTTGCAGTTACTGAGCGAATGAAAACCTAGCTCTGAATGTAGGAAAAATGTGGAGTGGTACAGATGAGTAGCAAATGGCAGCATATACTTTCTAATACAGTATGAGTAGTGAGCTGCTTGAGATAGACGTGCTGTTTAAATATCTAGGCGTAACGTTGCAGAGCAATATCAAAGGGAATGAGTTTGTAAGTACAGTCGTGGAAATGGTGATTGCTGTGTGCCATCTTCTTCAGTACTGGTCAGATCGGTTTAAGGGAAAGAAAGAAGCAATTCAGAGACGTGCTGCAACATTTGTTACTGGTCGGGTTCGATCCGTGGGAACTCAAATGGAAATCATTGAAGGCGACGTTCTATTCGAAAAACGCCATTAACGGTATTTAGAGGGACGGAATTTGGTCAACAGAACGTTCTAGTACTGCCAACTTAACGTTTCGCCTAAAGACCACAAACCTAAGGGAAATTGGGCTCGTAGACATACATAGAGACAAATACTTTTCCCAAGCCCTGTTTGGAAGCGGAACAAAGAATGAATTCACCACTAGTCGTATGAAGTACCCTCTGTCACGATTATTTTTGTGGATGGCGGTGTATTTACGTAGACGTCGATCAAGACGTACCAAGCATCGTATTTTGCAAGTATCGCATTTTGCAGAATATCGTTTCGAGCACTCGCGTGGTATGCATAGTTCATTCAAACTGCATCATTCATTTTCAGTAATTGGTTCCCTATTCAAAACTTATGTCCACAGTATTGCCCCATTTGTTTAACTATTGTTTCACGAGGAATAACAAAATATTTAGTAATGTGCTCTAACAGATGCATCGCACTGAAGAATGTTGTATAACATGTACCCAGTTTACGTTCAATACAGGTGTTAGTATGTAACTAAACAAAGGGGGCAAATGAGGAGTTTTCAATTATTTTCCCATGAGAGTTTATGAGAGATCATCATATTGAATTACACTCCTGGCCATTAAAATTGTTACACCACGAAGTTGACGAGCTACAGACGCGAAATTTACCCGACAGGAAGAAGATACTGTACTGTTATACGCAAAGGATTCGCTTTTCAGAGCATTCACACAACGTTGGCGCCGGTGGCGACACCTACAACGTGCTGAAATGAAGGAAGATTTCTCGTACACAAACAGCAGTTGGCGCGTTGCCTGGTGAAACGTTGTCGTGATGCCTCGTGTAAGGAGGAGAAATGCATACCATCACGTTTCCGACTTTCATAAAGTTCGGATTGTAGCCTACCGCGGTTGCGGTTTATCGTATCGCGACATTGCTGCTCGCTTTGGTCGCGATCCAATGACAGCAGAATATGGAATCGGTCGGTTCAGGAGAGCAATACGACCGCCGTGCTGGATCCCAACGGCCTCGTATCACTAGCAGTCGAGATGACAGGCATCTTATCTGCATGGCTGTAACGGATCGTGCAGCCACGTGTCGAACCCTGAGACAACAGTTGAGGACGTTTGATAGATAATAACCGTCTGCACGAACAGTTCGACGACGTTTGCAGCAGCATTAGACTATCAGCTCGGAGACAATGGTTGCGGTTACCCTTGACGCTGCATCACAGACAGGAGCGCCTGCGATGGTGTACGAAACGACGAACCTGGGTTCACGAATGGCAAAAGTCATTTTTTCGGATAAATCCAAGTTCTATTTGCCGCATCATGATGGTCGCATCCGTGTTTGGCAACATCGCGGTGAACGCACATTAGAAGCGTGTATTTGTCATCGCCATACTGGCGTATCACCCGGCGTGATGGTATACGGCGCCATTGGTTACACGTCTCGGTCACCTCTTGTTCGCATCGACGGCACTTTGAACAGTGGCCGTTACATTTCAGATGTGTTACGACCCGTGGCTCTACCCTTCTTTCGATCCCTGCGAAACCCTACATTTCAGCAGGGGCCTATTTTGGAGGTCCTGTAGGGGCCTTTCTGGATACGGAAAATGTTCGACTGCTGCCCTGTCCAGAACATTCTCCAGATCTCTCACCAACTGAAAACGTCCGGTCAATTCGGGCCTAGCAATTGGCTCTTCACAATGCGCCAGTCATTACTCTTGTTGAACTGTGGTATCGTGTTAAAGCTGCATGGGCATCTGTACCTGTACACGCCATCCAATCTCTGTTTGACTGCCGGCCACGGTGGCAGTGAAGACTGAGGCGCTTCAGTCACGGTATGCACGGCCACTACGGTCGGGGGTTCGAATCCCCCCTCGGGCATGAATATTTGTGCCGTCCTAGTTCGTAAGTAGTTCATAAGTAGTTTGTAAGTTTAGGGACTGATGACCCCGTAGTTAAGTCCCATAAGCTTTACAAATATTTGAACATTTTTCTGTTTGACTCAATGCCCAGGCTTATCAAGGCCATTATTACAGTCAGTGATGGTTGTTCTGGGTACTGATTTTTCAGGATCTATGCACCCAAATTGTGTGAAAATGTAATCACATGTCTGTTATAGCATATTTATCCAATGAATACCCGTTTATCATCTTCTTGGTGTAGCAATTTTAATGGCCAGTGGTGTAATAACACAATTTTGTGTATGTTGTACAAGTTTATTTTCATTTAATTAACCGATTTCCGGCTTAAAAGGCGATCTTTAGACCTGAGTTATTAATATTTCTCCTCCAACACTCTGCAATTACGAATCTGTTATCAATAAGGCACGTGTAGTGTCATTTTCATACATCACTGAAGGTATTAAATATTATGCAGTTGATATATGTGTCTTAAGTACCGCTATCTAACGAGAACGCTCATAACACTCAGAGACTTTCGAACGTACAATTCAGTATGTAGTGTATTTTCGGTATACAACATAATGTTTTTGAATGGAATACGTCTTTCCTTACATTCTCACTGTATCCAAAATCTCATCACGAGACAGGTCGGAGATTGTCTTATTTGAAAGTGTGTAAGATACAAATTTTTACACACCGCCTACAAGTGCATTTTAATACTTCATCAGAAAGACTGATTTAATATTCATTTTTATACTAACTTCGTGTTGTAACGAAGCCACTCTTTGATAAAAGATAACGACATCACATTGACTCACACACCATCCAGAACAAGGTAGCGTGCAGACTGGCTTTCGTATCTTACTGAAAAACCCAAAGGTCGTACAGTGTCCTGAAACAGAAGCAAATGCAATTAACTATTAATGTGATATTCTTGCAATTTTAGTAAAAAGGTAAGGTAAAGCAGTCAACAATCCGAAGATTGGTTTGAACACCATAGTGCTTTACTAGGCAGGGTTCTGTTTGGAGGTGGTATGCCGTTGCCTTCCTCCGACCTGACTTACCCAGCCAGTTATAGGGGGACCTACAGTTTACCGTGGGTTCCGAACCACGGTGCTACTCGGTATTTTTCACATCAGCAACACTGCCAGAGGTGAAAGAAGTGGAAAGTGACAGATAAAAATCATAAGACCTGGCGGGGATCCAACCCGCGACCTTTGGATTTGTAGTCTGGCACTCTACCACTGTGCAACCGAGGCGCACTGCAATTTTAGTAACTTCTCATAATTCTATGTTAATATGTTTATGCTTCAAATGTTTAACGATCTTAATTCTTGAACATTAATTTACTTTTACACAATATCCACTTTCTATAATTGTTGTCAGTCTTTTATAAAGTTTTACATTGTTCTACAGAATGAAAACCCGTTCATTTCTCCTTCTTAATTTATAAACAGCTGTTAAACGATTAAAAAAAAAAGATTAATGTACAGCATCTGAAATCAGTTTCCTCTATCTAAAAACCACTCATCTCACCTTTCTCGTCTACCTCCCCTAATTTTACACTTCCCGCCACCTCTCACGTAAGTGATTTTACGAGTGGCTGTTTCCTGTAGACTTCAAGATGAATTTTACACGAATAATTAATTGTTGTATGAGGCAGCAGAACTAGAATTCATTATAGGACTAAGAATTATTCGTCTAACTAGCCATTTGCTTCTTGAATAAATTAAATTTAATTGATTTTCTTACAATGGACTTCCTTGCAGCCTGAGGAATTCCACCAACTTGGCACTACAATCTAATACATATAATTTATTGTATGTTTGTTTTACGTATTTTATGCGTTGTTGTACTGTTCACTCGATTGCTACGAAATATTCTCAACATATTTAATACACTTTCGTGAAGATTATGGATATAATTATTATATCACTTTAAGACACACAGATCTGTTGAGTAGCCTAGCGGTCTAAGGCGTCCCGCTGCGGAGCGGGCGGTTGCTCGCCGTCGGAGGTTCGAGTCCTCCCTGGGACATGGGTGTGTGTTTGTGTGTGTGTGTGTGTGTGTGTGTGTGTGTGTGTGTGTGTGTGTGTGTTTGTGTGTGAGTGTGTTGTACTTAGGTTAGTTTACCTTAGTTTAAGTAGTTTGTAAGCTACGTACTGATGACCACGCAGTTTGGTCTGATAGATTTATAAACATTTGTAAAAAAACAGACAGATCAAGAGATATGACGTCATAAACAATGAAATGCGTGGAACAATTCTGCATCACACTGAGAATGATCAACCGCAGGACCGATTTCATCCAAATTTGGTGCCCCCTGTTCCTCACCGTGGGTAAATATTGCTATAGAGGTAAGCACGTACAACACGTACTTGTAGGGTATGAGATGTATATTAATCCATGATACTAAGGCTTTTACATAATGACAAGTCATTGTTGAACATTTTTGTCACGAATCTGTATACTCCAACTTTTACATGTTACTGTAATATACTTTCGGATAAACATATGCTATATATTTTTCAAAAAAATTATAATCTACATCTGACTGTACGTGTGTTTATATTGCACACACATCTACAGTTTTGCTCCAATTTTTATGAAACACTGCACATTTGAGCTTCGAAACAAAAGAACGTAATTAACTAGATAATATTTCGTACGGTGCACGGCGGAGGATACTTTACTTACGGACTTGGATAAGGTATGCAGACTTATTTCGATCTTGAAATTTTACAAACTTTACTTTCAAAACATGAGGAAGGTCACTCTCCACATAAAATTTTGTGTGGTGCGCGGCGGAGGGTACGGACTTCAACAAACACTAAAATTTTATTACTATTTTGATGATAATTTTCACACAGAACTTTGGAAACAAGAGGAACGGCATTTTCTACATGAAATTTACATGGCGGGGATACTTTACGTACAGGCTTAAAGGACAGTATACATTTTTGTTCCGAACTTGACAAGAACTTGCATTCGTGGACTTCAAAACGAGAGGAACAGAGAGGACGGATGAGAAAATAGACTAATTAAAGTATGGAGTAAGTAAATAACCATGGAACGCAGAGTCTTCAGCTAGTATATAAATACAAACACGTTCTTAATTGTACGACCCTTGAGGATTGAAAGGCCGGCCGCAGTGGTCGAGGGGACTGAGGCGCTCCAGTCACGGTCTGCACGGCCACTACGGTCGGGGGTTCGAATCCCCCCTCGGGCATGGATATTTGTGCCGTCCTAGTTCGTAAGTAGTTTATAAGTAGTTTGTAAGTTTAGGGACTGATGACCCCGTAGTTAAGTCCCATAGACTATACAAACAAACAAAAAGGATTGAAAGTCTGCTCATTTCTTAACTTTCCTCGGTTATTCGAAAAAAGTCCCGAATGCCGGCTCATTGGAAGTAGCGTAAGCTAATAAATCAGCCACCCCGAATTCAATTACGGCAAGAAAAATGAATATTCAAATATGCTGAATTTCTCACCTGATGAATTTTAATTGCGACTAGTGTTTACCATCTGTGGTAGGGACTGAATTATTACCACACCACGTCTTTTATTTTCTCCTACCCTCACTTTCTTTCTCGTCCTGCTCAGACCCATTTATAAGAACTTTAATAAGTAATGCTAAAAAGCTCCTGTCGGAACACGGAAAGGCGAATTGGCCCATCTTTCAAAGACTCTGACACGGGTGGAGAGCGATCCGCCTGTCTCACTTCTCATTCCACCTCACGCGCGTACAAACACAAACATTCTGTTTGTAATTGAGGCTCTACACACAGAATATTCTTTGCACTGCCAATATATACATACGAGTGTCCCACACTTATCTCATGTTTGTCACCCACTCACCCTCATTTAATCCTTTAGCTTTTCTTTACCAATGTCTCCTTTACCACATTCACTGCCTCTCTGTTCCACTGCGGTTCTCTTCGTTTTAACTTTTTTCTCCTCCACTGCCAGCTATTGTTATACGTAGTAGGGCGCTCTTCTTACTTTGAAGTATTAACATGTACAGGTCTTAATTAATTTATTTTTCGACGACCTGTTTCGCTACACTTAAGCCTGTTTTACACGAGCGACATTCTGCTGAAAATTGACTACTGGAAGTGCGTGCAACTTTCGTGCCTGTGTGTAAACCAGCAGCCAACGCCATCGCGAGTGCGTCTATGAGGTCAATAGACTGTGCTGAGTGCGAAGTTATAAATATCTCACTGTGCTGCTGAATTCTCACGCGCAGAAGCAAGGAACTATAGTGACGTCTGCTAACATCGGCAGTTAACCCGTTCTCGTCGAGCGCATTCATTTTATAGAAATACTCTCGCATCTTCTTCAACTATTTCCTATTGTTTTCTTTGTGTTTTAATCAGACCGAAAAGGTTGCAACAGTGCCTAAAATTCTTTTTTCTGCTAGCGTTCTCCTGCAAAAGAGAAAAAATATCTTCAAACAGAAATAAATATATTAACGTTTTACATGAAAAAGCTGCGCTATGGATAAATACGAATGTAAATATATAAACGTGTTTTAATGAAAATCATTTCAAAACTGAAGACTCAGATCGATTAGAAGAGAAGAATTATTTTCGACTTAATTTGACTGTTAGCAAGGAAAAAAGATAAGAAACCTGAAGAGGTGCATTTTGCTTCATTTACGGAATTGTTTTATGTGCTGCAAGTATAAATTTTCTTCAGCTAATAAATGAATAAGTTTTGAAATTTTTCGATCATACTTTTGTATTTTTTAAGTCACAGATTACAGAATTTGACACATTATATTCGACAAGAATGATAATTGTGTATAACGCTTTAGTCATCTGTAAACGTATCGTTTCTTTCTCCCACGTAAAAATTGCCCTATAACCTCGCTTCGTCATTCAGATGCGAAACTGCGCAGCAGATAGCTCTACAATTTTGGTGCTATTGTCTAAACGGAAACGATCACTAGAAATAGACGAGGCTCAGTACGTGGATTACACGCCAGGGGCGCTGCAGTAGACAGTCACGGCCCGACTAGTCAACTGAGACAAGGATGTCGATCGTGTAGAAGGGGCTTTAGGGTACCATCATCTGGTCACTCAAGTTACAGTTATGTGAAATACAATAATACCAAATACAGCAGTAATGCAACAAATTTACACATGCAACTAATACCTTGTCCTAAGTTTTCCCTTTCGTACAGGCTTTCGACATTATAATCGTACGTCAATCATGAATCTTTTAACTTTTATAAATGGTATGTCACACACAAAATCAAAATATTAAAAATACCTTCTCCATTACGTGCCACGTTGACAGTCAGGGCGCCTTCTCCCAACTAACTAGCGGTGTGACGCCTACAGCAAAGATACTTATTGTCGCCAGAGTGTGCAGTTAGGTGTCATCTTTTTTACTCTTGCTACCAAAGATTATTTGCTTGTAAACTCTATATTCTTTCATCGCAGATGCTCTAGCACTGCAAGACGCTGTAGTACCAACATGCATTTTAAACATCTATCCTACTTCATAACATAATTTCCAATAAAAAAGGTACAGAGATGTTACAGAATTCAAAGCAAAATTCTGTCATAAAAGCAGTAAGCACCTATGATCGAACGTAATTAGATATATAAACATTGTACTAAAAGAGTACATCAGGGAGTAACAGTAAATAAAATGTTTAAATTCTTCATAAACAACTTAAATCGTGGTTATTTGGGTATCTCAGGATCTAGGTGAGCTCATTAGGGACAGGGGGTGGGTATATCCCACTCTAATTAGTATTTTATTTATATGGCGATTTAACCACTAACCATGCGAAAAATATACAAATTAATTTTTAAAATTATTGTACATAACGTAACTTATGAGCAAAAGTACAATGATGTGTAACTCAATGTCAGGGTACCTACGGACGATGACTTTCTACCGAGCGAGCAATGAATAACATAGAGAGGCTATACCGCCTAAATCCGCGTACAGACAGAGAAGCCCGTCAGCCATCTTGGGTGGGTGTAAGAACGGAGTTGGGCAGATAAATGCAGAGTTCTTCAAGTGGCGCTCGCCTAAATTAGATTGTCATTTGAACCCCCTAGGATAGGACAAAAATTACCAAATTTTTCACGTAGACAGGTGAATACTGAAGGAATGCAAAATGTTTTAGCAAGTACAATACTTATTGTGTTTGTATAAAAATAATAATTGAAACTATTACTTTTATATGAAATAAAAATTGTGACATGAAAAAGTTGGTCGCCTGCCACTTGTTTGTTTTATGGTCAGGAAATTTTCGTCAGCGAGAAAGTTGTAGATAATGAAATGAACTTTTTATTTAAACAACTTTTTTATAGCTCCCTTTGTTTTCTCACAAATTTGGATACAAAAGAGCTGTGGATCCTTCTAAATTCTACTCGTTACTTGCAGCGAGCTTGCCCACCAGCGAGCACAGATTCTGTTGCCCACTCACCCTGTACTTTGTGACCAATATTGATAAACATTTGTAAATTGGGATACAATTTCCGGAATACAATTATGACCTAACACTTTTTATTTATTTTATTACTAACTAGCTGAGCCAATCCGGCTTTTCACGGGTAATCTTTATACAACTTTAACTCGAGAACTGCAGAACATATCGTAATACGGTTTCTTTCAATTTCTTCGGTATAATCCTGTGTTAAACGTAGGCTACATTAAATGGTAACACGAAAATCACAAATAATTGTATATTAAATGCCAACACGAAAATGAGAAATAATTGAAATGAGAATAATAACGTAGAAAGATTTACCACTACCGCACCATCGTGACCTTTGTTGCGTATAGAATTATAGAACTCACGACGATTTAATAAAATAAAATTAAAAAAAAAATGACCGCGAGATCATATGTCTAACTTTTACAGGTCTCCCACAATCACTATATCTGTAGTCTGAAGCCATCTGGCGCCAGCGCTTTAGAAAAGAAAAATGGTAATTGTGATTTTATCTTTGTAGATGTTTGTGAGTTATGCAAGTTTATACTATGTACAAAGGCCTAGCTCTTATATTTTAGGCTCCAGAGCTGACTAAAGTGCAGAGCGATGAACGATTCTACGTTATGGTTCTTATTTTAGTTGTTTTTTTCTCCATATATTCCTATTGATAGTAAATGTAGATTATCCCAGGATTCTAAATAAGAAATTAAAAGAAACCGCGTGACGATAAGTTCGGTACTCGTCGAATTATAAAAGGTTCAAGGGAAAGACAGAGGAAAAATGTACTTCTACAATACGAAGGTCACCCCAAAAGAAATGCACACTATTTGTTTTAAATACAGATTTTTATTCTACATGTTTTAAAGTCTTACAGTGTGTAGACACATCCTTTAGGAACAATATTTTCATTTCTCCACATCCCTCTCAACTGCCTTACGCCATCTTGGAACCAGCGCCTGTATACCCGCACGGTAAAATTCTGGAACAACACGTGGGAACCACTGTCTGGCAGCGTGCAGAAGGAAGTCATCATCTTCAAACCTTGTTCCACGAAGAGAGAGAGTCTTTCAGTTCCCCAGTCACATGGAGCCAGGTCTGTCAGCAGTCACATTGTCCGGAGTGTGTGCAGTACGAGACCTGCCGCTGCGAGGATGATCCTCAATATTGCCGTGCCCGCTATCATCACGTAACCTGATGCCCACCGACTAACTGTACTGCGATCGACAGCAGCATCTCCATACACCTTTTCCAACCTTTTGTGGATGCTTCTCACTGCATTGTTTTAACAGCACAGGAATTCAATGACAGCACGTTGCTTCTGACGAACGTTAATGTAGCAGCCATCTTGAAGACATGCGGTGACTCACGGGAACACATTGAACTAAGATTATAAACAAGCGGGAAGGATGTATCTACATACTGCAAAATTTTCAAACATGCAGAATGAAAACTGTATTTTTTTTAAAACTAGTGTGCATTTCTTTTGGAGTTACCCTAATAGTATGATTTGCTATCCTCAGCTGAAATTTGTAGTTATTTATTGCAAAAATAATTGTCAAAAAGAACGCCATAAAATATATGAAAAGGAATTAACAGACAGCGAATTCAGTTGACTACGCTGTGCTCGCAGCTGCGCCGGTCGCGGTGGCCGAGGGGACTGCGGCGCTCCAGTCACGGTCTGCGCGGCCGCTACGGTCGGGGTTTCGAATCGCCCCTCGGGCATGGATATTTGTGCCGTCCTTAGTGTTAGCTAGTTCGTAAGTAGTTTGTAAGTTTAGGGACTGATGATCCCGTAGTTACGTCCCAAAAGCTACACAAACATTTGAACATTTTCGCAGCTGTGGCCGGCTGGCGCTCGGCCGCCATGTTGGTTGGCTGTCGCGCTCTCAGCGGGCTTCATATCCCTGTCGTTGTAAGGCCCCTCTATGTTATTCTGTGCTCGCTGTTTCTAGCTAAGATTTGAGTATTTCAGACCTGTGGTTTTTATTTTGTAATTTTTTCAAAAGTCAATGTATTTATAATCTTGAGCAATAATGCTTAAAAATATATAGACATACATATCTCTTGGGATATACTACAAACACACCACGTGTAGGTGGTTACACATTTATATCCACATCTACACAGATACTCTGCAAATCACATTTAAGTGCCTGGCAGAGGGTTCATTAACTACTTTCGTAACCTTTCTCCACCGTTCCATTCTCTAATACATGGCGGGAAGAAAGAACACCTAAATCGTTCCGTTTTCGATCTGATTTCTCTGATTTTATTGGGATGTTCATGTCTCCCTATGTAGGTGGGTGCTAGCAAAATAGTTTCATATTCAGTAGAAAAAGTAGGTGATTGAAATTTTGTAAAGAGATCTCGCCGCAACGAATAACGTCTTTCTTTTAATGATTTCCACCTCAAATCGCGCAGCAATTCCGTGACGCTTTCCCCCCCCTAACGTGATAAAACAAAACGAGCTGCCCTTCTCTGAACCTTCCCAATGACCTCCGTCAGTCCCACCTGGTGAGGGTCCCACATGGGGCAACAGTACTCCAGAAGAGGACGCACAAGTGTGATGTAGGCAGTCTCTTTGGTGGAGCTGTTGCATTTTCGAAACGTTCTGCCAATGAAACGTAACATTTGGTTCGCCTTCCCCACAATATTTTCTGTGTCTTTTCTCCAGTCTGTTGTTTGTAATTGTAACTCCTACGTATATGGTAGAATTTACGACCTTAAGGTTTGACTGATTTGTCGTGTGACTGAAGTTGAGCGGATTTCTTTTAGTAGTCATGTGTATTACTTCACGCTTTTCATTATTTAGTGTCAATTGCCAATTCTCGCAGCATGTAGAAATTTGGTATAAATCGCTTTGCAATTGTTTTCGGTCCTCTGTTGACTTCACTAACCGATATACGACTGCATCATTCGCGAACAGTCTAAGGGAACTATCCAGATTGTCTCCTCAATCGTTTATAAACACAAGGAAGAGTATGGGGGACCTATAATTCTTCCCTGGGGAACGACAGATATCACTTCTGTTTTACTCGATGACTTACCGTCAATTACTACGAACTGTGTCCCTTGTGATAGGAAATCGTGAATCGCACGCAATTTCATTAGAAACCGGTTGTGAAGTACAGGCTCAAAAGCAAAATGAAATTACATCATAAGTATATGAAATAATGAGTCAAGAACAGTGAAAATACAAAATTATTGGCAGCTAGTGTAAAATTCCAGTGTGTGTCAACGTTTAAAGTAGTTTGATATCAGATAAGTTGATATAGTAGATAGATATAATGGCCGGCCGCAGTGGACGAACGGTCTATGGCGCGCCACTCACGTTCTGCATGACCGCTGCGGTCGGAGGTTCAAGTCCTCCCTCGGTCATGGCTGCTTGTGTTGTCCTTAGCGTAAGTTAGGTTATGTTAGTCAAGTAATTAGTGTGTAAGTCTAGCGACTGATAACCACGAAGTTTGGTCGCAAAACAACTCACATACATTTGAACATTTGATCAGATATAATGAAAATAACGTCAGACGTTCACGGAAAGGCTGAATTGTAAAATAGTCCATAGTCACCCTGCAGTGAGCCATTATTATCAACAGGAGCATTATGCTAATGTGTGGACTACTGGTGTTCTTTAAGTAATCGGTTGTAATACTGTATTAAGTTTTTGGATCGCATAATGTGTTATATACGGTATTTAAGATTTACATCGATGTCAGCATTGCAAAAGTTAGTCAGTCGTAATTTACATTCTAATAATTTATTTTTATTGTGTATTTCATTCTTGTTTACAGTGTAAAATGGTTTTCATTTTTTACGTCACTGAATGCAACATTTCGCCATTCGTCATATGGCTTCGGTCAGCGATGAGTATCTTCAGATCTGCTGTTGTAATTCAGTGGAGCTTTAGTCCCATCGTCACAAAATAAACAACAGTTTACAATTGCTATGTTTCTCGTGAACCACGAATGTCTCTTCTGTAAACTTCGGTTTGCTGGCAATTTTGCCTACCAGGCAGAACCTTTAACACGTTGGTATAGGGGATGTATCGGCAAATATTTTCTTAAGCGACGCGCGAAGGTAGGCGAGGGAAGTGTCATGGGAGGGTAGGGAAAAGAAGTGGGGACGAAATCCATTAGCCTGCTTCAGACTTCAGCCACCTTCGCTCTTCGTTCTTACAGTTTTCCTCTCGTCTGTGCCCAGAGTAACCGTATCCAGCCATATCTCTCTTACACTGCCACTTTCTCTATATTATCGTCGCTGTCTCATTTCTCTTTGTCTCCCGCCGGAAAATATCTCTCTCGTGCAATCATTTACAACAAAAGCACATACACACTACACGATTGAAAGTATCCGAACACTTGTCTGAAAATTATTTACAAGTTCGTGGCACCCTCCATCGGTAATGATGGTGTATTGACCCACCCTTAGCCTTGGTGACAGCTTCCACCCTCTCAGACAAACGTTCAGTCAGCTGCTGAAAGGTTTGTTGGGGAATGGCAGCTCATTCTTCACGGAGTGCTGCACTGAGGAGAGATATCGATATAGGTCGGTGAAGCCTGGTCCGAAGTCGGCGTTCCAAAACATCTCGAAGGCGTTCTATAGGATTCAACTCAGGACTCTGTGCAGACCAGTCCATTACAGGGATGTTACCGTAGTGTAACCACTCCGCCACAGGCCGTGCTCTATCGTGTTGAAAGATGCAATCGCCATCCCCGAATTGTTCTTCGACCGAGGAAAGCAAGGAAGTAGTTATAACATCCAATGTAGGCCACTGCAGTGGTAGTGCGACGCAAAACAATAAGGGATGCAAGCAAAATCAAATATTATAATGTTTGTAAATCTGTGATAATAGACAAATTTCAATTACTATGATTCAAAATAAAATTTGATTTGGTGGATATAATCGGTTTCCTCGGAATTTGGTTTTATTCTATAGCGTCATAAAATCAGGCGATGCTGAAGGAATTAGATTAGGTAATGAGGCAATAAAAGTAGTAGATGAGTTTTGTTACTTGCGTAGCAAAACATCTGATGGCCGAATAAAATGCAGAATGGCTATGTGAAGAAAAGCGTTTATGAAGAAGCGAAGTTTGTTGACATCCAATGTTAGTTTAAATGCTAGGAAGTCCTTTCTGAAAGCATTTGTCTGGAGTGTGTCTGAAGTGAATCGTGGACGATAACGAGTTCAGACAAAAAGATGATAGAAGGTTTTGAAATGTGGTGCTACAGACGAATGATGAAGATTATGTGGGTAGATCGCATGACTAATGACGAGATGCTCAGCAGAATCGTGGAGAAAAGGAGTTTCTGGTGTATTCTGACTAAGAGAAGGGATAGGTTGGTGGGACACATTATGAGACATCAAGGAATTGTCAACTTACCATTAGAAGAAACTGTATGGGGTAAAAATCGTAGAGGGAGACCGAGGGCCGAATACAGTAAGCAGATTCAAAAGGATGTAGGTTGTCGAACGTATTCTCAGATGAAGAACTTGCACAGGACAGAGTAGCGTGGTGAGCTGCATCAAACCAGGATTGAAGAGCACATTAACATCATATGAAGTGGTATAATAATTAAGACTGCAATTGATATTATAGGCGTAACTTCTTTGGTCATCAGTCCCTAGGCGTCAGCTACCGCGCGCTCCACAGCAAGGCGCCTTAGAACGCTCGCCCACTCCACCACGGCTAGCACACCATAACACCACCGCCTTCGAATTTCACTGTTGGCATTACACACGCTGGGAGATGGCGTTCACCGGGCTTTCACCCTGCTATCGGATCGCCACATTGTCTACCGTGATTCATCACTACCCACAATATCAATCGTCCAATGTCTACGCCCCTTACACCATGCGAGGTGTCCTTTGGCATGTACCTCTGTGATTTGTGGCTTATTGCCAGCCGCTCGACCATGAAATCCAATTTTTCTCGCCAGCCGCCTGACATAGTATACTACTGGCCATTAAAAATTGCTACACCAAGAAGAAATGCACATCATAAACGGGTATTCATTTGGATGCATAGATCCCAGAACAACCAACGCGGCCGTAATAACGGCTGTCACACAGAGCTTGGATGGCTTGTACAGGTACAGATGCCCAAGCTGCTTCAACATGATACCACAGTTCATCAAGAGTAGTGACTGACTTATTGTAGCGAGCCAGTTGCTCGGCCACCATTGACCAGACGTTTTCCATTGGTGAGAGATCTGGAGAATGTGTTGGCCAGGGCAGCAGTCGAACATTTTCCGTATTCAGAAAGGTCCGCACAGGACCTGCAAAATGAGGTCGTGCATTATCCTGCTTAAATGTAGGGATTCGCAGGGATCGAATGAAGGGTAGATCTACGGGTCGTAACACATCTGAAATGTAACGGCAACTGTTCAAAGTGCCGTTGATGCGAACAAGAGGCGACCGAGATGTGTAACCAATGGCACCCCATATCATCAGGCCGGGTGATTCGCCAGTATCGCGATCATGAATACACGCTTCCAATGTGCGTTCACCGCGATGTCGCCAAACACGGATGCGACCATTATGATTTTGTAAACAGAACCTGGATCCATCCGAAAAAATTATGTTTTGCCATTAGTCGTTGCGTACACCATCGCAGGTGCTACTGTCTGCGATGCAGCGTCAAGGGTAACCGCAGCCATGGTCTCCGAGCTGATAGTACATGCTGCTGCAAACGTCGAACTGTTCGTGCAGATGGTTGTTGTCTTGCAAACGTCCACATCTGTTGACTCAGGGATCGAGACGTGGCTGCACGATCCGTTACAGCCATGCTAATAAGATGCCTGTCATCTTGATTGCTAGTGATACGAGGCCGTTGGGATCCAGCACGGCGTTCCGTATTGCCCTCCTGAACCCACCGGTTGCATATTCTGCTAACACTCATTGGATCGCGACCAACGCGAGCAGCAATGTCGCGATACGATAAACCGCAGTTGCGATAAGCTACTATCCGACCTTTATCGAACTGGGAAACGCCATGCTACACATTTCTCCTCCTTACACGAGGCATCACAACAACGTTTCACCAGGCAACGCCGGTCAACTGCTGTTTGTGTTTGAGAAATCGGTTGGAAACTTTCCTCGTGTCAGCACGTTGTAGGTGTCGCCACCTGCGTCAGCGTTGTGTGAATGTTCTGAAAAGCTAATCATTTGCATATCGCAGCATCTTCTTCCTGTCGGTTAAATCTTGCGTGTGTTGTACGTCATCTTCATGGTGTAGCAATTTTAATGGCTAGAAGTGTACATAGAGTAAATAGTGATGCAAATATAACACTCGTGTGAAGGTCTGGATAGATGCCTGCCTGTAAAGCTGCACATCTCCCTTCAACTGTCGGCGGTCTCTGTCAGTCAACAAACGAGGTCGGCCTGCATGCTTCCGTCTTGTACGTCTCCCTTCACATTTTATTTACTATCACATCATAAATGTTTAGGAGTGCGGAAATCTCGCCTATGGACTTCTGACACAAGCGACACCCAAACACCTGAGCAAGTTCGAAGTCCGTGAGTTCCGACAGAACAGACAGCAGATATGTACATAAATCTCGAAGTTTGCTTCCATATGTTAGAGCCACCGATACATCAATGCGGATCCCACAAGAAGCCAAACATTTATTCTGAAACTATTACTACTAATGCTTTCTCGTAGCACTTAAAAATACTTCTGCCACAGAAATATTTGAATGAATGGAAATGCTATGCAGCTTGTGCTGCGACACATTCACTGTCCCAGTTTTCTAAAAAAAAAAGTAACTTTATGCTTCTGCATAATTTTCTATTCGACACACGTAGAGAACCGTTGTGGCAACTCGGCAGCCGTCTCCTGGCAGGGCGAAGTTTGCGTCGCCGGTGCAGACAAGTTTAAAAGAAACTTCTTTGCGTGTTGACTGCAGGAGCGGGCTGGAGGGAGGCGGCGAGCACTGGCGTGAAGTTACTGCTCTCGTTATGAAGCAGTCTGCAACGACACCGCTGGCGAAAAGGTGACGCTACTCCATTCTGTACGTTCGTTTTAGTGCGGCCACATATAAAATAGTATCTTCTGTTACACTAATAATATGTTGTGTGTGTAGGGATGCAGACGATACATTGATGTTTTGAAAACATCGATGTTTCTATCATAAACATCGATGTTTTGAACAGCGATATATCGCCGATGCATCGATGACAGAAGTCCAAAACTGTCTAAATCGTTCAACATTTTATTCTCAACTCCATTGTGACTTTATTAGTTGCTCAGCCAGCGTCAGCTCAAGTGCGTTGTTCCTGCTGTCGTCGCTGTTTTCATACTTCTGAAATAGTAGGCAAGTGAAATATGAAACAATCTGATGTTTGTCCAGCACGGGCTGCTGGCATTGCTGAAATTTCACCCTCCAACGTCAGTGAAACTGAATCTTTGACATTGTTACCCAGTCAGACTAATATTGTACTGTCAAAAGTCAGTTAAAACATCAAACAAAAGTCGACGAAAAATCCGAGAAAAAAGGCAACAAGCTAAGTATAACATAGATTTTCATTTCAGCAAGGTACATGATTTGATAAACGTCATTGATGAATATTCTTTTTAAAAATACATTATTAAGTATTAACTGAAAGATGCATAATGTTTAATTTTCTCCACGTCGACAGGTAAGAAAAATGCAATACGTCAACAAAACATAAGTTATTTCGCATGTAATGAAGAAATCGATGTAAATTCCAAGTAAAATAGGTAGCTAAACCTTATTCTCAACTTCTTTTTCATTCTAATCCGCCATTTCGCTGTGTATTTGTAGCCTAGTGAAAGAACATAAATAAGGCAGATACTTTCTGGCAACACAGCTTCATTTCAGTGTGTTTTTCCTATTATTTCTTAAACTTATGGAAACATCGGAAAAACATCGATGTTTCTCAGAGCGATGTTTTTTTAACATCGATATTTTTCCGCAGGAACATCGATGTCTGAACATCGATGTTTTTATCAACGATGTTGCATCCCTATGTGTGTGTCTTTTGACGACTTTCGTTAGAGGAATATGTTTGCTATATTCCTGTTATAAACTATAGACAAAAAATATGAATAGCCGGCCGCGGTAGCCAAGCGGTGTGCGGCGCGCCAGTCACGGTCTGCACGGCCACTACGGTCGGGGGTTCGAATCCCCCCTCGGGCATGGATATTTGTGCCGTCCTTAGTAATAGCTAGTTCATAAGTAATTTGTAAGTTTAGGGACTGAGGGACTGATAACCCCGTAGTTAAGTCGCATAAGCTCTGCAAACATTTGAACATTTGAATTTTGATTTGAAATATGAATAAGACCCTAATACTAATAGTAGACGCACGTAGATTAGAGGTGCAATATACGGAAAGGAAATTGTCATCTGACTGTACTGTCACTTTGGCATAAGTGGCTGAGGAAAACAGAGTACTCAGGTTATCAACCAACTTCTCTCGTATCCTAAGTAGGAGAGAGGAAAGGAGGCATGAGTGACTGCAGAAAGACAAGTGACAGGCATCTACGATAGAGGCGGATTTCGAGACTCGGGACAATACTTGTTCCGGATACTTCGGGAGCTCATAGGTAAACTGTATTTCTTTTTATTATTTATGTTATTCAGCAAGAAACCAGTTCTATAGTATCGGTATGTAAACGATACATTCGTGATGTGGCCTCACGGTAAAGAAGCATTGGATGACTTCTTTTCTCATCTAAATAACATAAATAAAAATTCCAGTTTACGATGGAAATAGAAAAGGACAGCTCAGTATCCTTCTTGGATGTTTTAGTTATGAGAAAGGCAGATGGAAAATTGAAACATAAAGTTTCTCGAAACGCTACACACACACAGACACATATTTACATAAGAGCTCTAATCATCACCCACAGCAGAAGAGAGGTGTCATCAAAAGTCTTGTTGACAGAGCCAAGAGAATCTGCACTTCGGAACACCTGGATGATAAATTAAAACACCTGAAGCAAGCTTTCAAGAAAAATGGCTATTCAGATAAAGAAAATCAGTCAGTCCAGTGCCAGCTGTCACCAGTGTCGCTGCGTTAACAGCGCTAAGTATCTGAATTTAATTTGTGTCAAATTTAATTTGCCTGTCTAGTTCATTTTCGGTAGTACTGTTTTAAGAGGTTTATTCCCGCGTACTTGCAGATTTCGTTTGTACTACTGTTTTAATAGTTTATTCTATCGTATTTGATAAATACCGTTGTGTTTAGTCTTCGTCTTTGACCGGTGTATTTCAAAACAAGTCAGAGACCGTTACTAAGCTCGTTATCAGTCAGTCCAGTGCCAACTGTCACCAGTGTCGCTGCGTTAACAGCGCTAAGTATCTGAATTTAATTTGTGTCAAATTTAATTTGCCTGTCTAGTTCATTTTCGGTAGTACTGTTTTAAGAGGTTTATTCCCGCGTACTTGCAGATTTCGTTTGTACTACTGTTTTAATAGTTTATTCTATCGTATTTGATAAATACCGTTGTGTTTAGTCTTCGTCTTTGACCGGTGTATTTCAAAACAAGTCAGAGACCGTTACTAAGCTCGTTATCAGTCAGTCCAGTGCCAGCTGCCACGAGTGCCGGACTCAGTTTTGTTGATTCGATAGTGTAGGTACCACTGACCACAGTTAAGTCAGCAGCCAGCCGCCTTCATTAGAGTACTAGGCTTCTTTAAAGTTGTTAATTGCTGTTAATTGTATCGATAGGATGGATAGGATGTGTGCCTGCTGTGTGCGGACGCAGGAGGAGTTGGCCGCGGTTCGCGAACAGCTGAGCGTGCTGTTGGCTACGGTCAGCCGTCTTCAGGCTGCTGTCTCGGGGTGCAGCGATGGTGGGGAGTCTGGTGCGTCGAGTGGGACACCTCAGGTGTCTCACGCTACGCTCTCTGTCCCTGCTACCGAGGCACCTTCAGGTGTACCGGACGTCGTCGAGCCGCCTTCTCCGCAAGGGGAGTGGCGGGTTGTACGGCGTTCGCGTCGCTCGAGGCGGAAGGCCAATGTGGAGGCTGGACGTCCGTCCGCGCCCGTTCGTCCTGTGAGTGAAAGTGTGGCCACTCCTTCAGCAGGGTCCGAGCAGGTGTACGGGGGGAGGGGATTATTAGTTATTGGGAGCTCCAATGTCAGGCGCGTGATGGAGCCCCTTAGGCAGATAGCGTCCAGATCTGGAAGGAATTCCAACGTGCACTCGGTGTGTTTGCCGGGGGGCCTCATCCGAGATGTGGAGGCGGCCTTGCCGGCGGCTATCGAGGGTGCGGGGTACAGTCGACTGCAAGTCGTAGCTCACGTCGGCACCAATGACGCTTGTCGCTTGGGTTCTGAGGACATCCTCAGGTCCTACGAGCGGCTGGCGGAATTGGTGAAGGCTGCTGCCTTCGCACGCGGGGTGCAAGCAGAGCTGTCGATTTGCAGCATTGTTCCCAGGGTTGATCGGGGTCCTTTGGTTTGGAGCCGAGTGGAGGGTCTGAACCAGAGGCTTCGCCGACTCTGTGACAGTCATGGCTGCAGATTTCTGGATCTGCGTTATCGGGTGGGGAATTGTAGGGTGCCCCTAGATAGATCAGGGGTGCACTACACTAAGGAAGCGGCTACTCGGGTAGCAGAGTACTTGTGGAGTGCACATGGGTTTTTTTTAGGCTAGGCGCTAACTCTGATGAGCACTCGCCTGTCAGCATTCAAACAGCGAATTCAGGCCACGTTCGGAACAAAAATTCGAACATAAAAATATTAGCCACGAACTTACAGAGTATTAGAAACAAAGTTCCCGAATTTGCAGCGCTGCATGGAAGTTATTGCGCTCAGATAGTTTTAGGCACCGAAAGCTGGCTAAATGATGATGTGGCAAGTTCAGAAATATTTAGCGAAGCGTGGAATGTATATCGGAAAGATAGATCTGATACAACTGGAGGAGGAGTGTTCATCGCTGTGGACAAAGATATTGTTTCTACTGAGATCGAGGTTGAAAGTAACTGTGAAGTTATCTGGGCACGCATAACAGGTCTAAAAGAAGTAAAATTAATAGTTGGGTGTTTTACCGGCCCCCCAGTGCTGCTGTAGCAGTTTTAGAATCATTCAAGGAAAGTCTACACCAGGTAGTGCATAGGTATCCGGGCCATGTAATATTAGTCGGAGGTGACTTCAACCTTAAGAGTATAGATTGGGACCTCGCTAGTTACATTTCAGGCGGTACAGACAAGCAGTCTTGCGAGCTACTTTTGGACACATTCTCCGAAAACTGTCTTGAGCAGTTAAACCGGCAACCCACGCGCAATGGAAATATTCTAGACCTTATAGCCACAAACAGGCCTGACCTTATTAACGATGTCTGTGTAGAGACAGGAATTAGTGATCACGATATCATCATAGCGTCGATGGTGACCAAAGTTCATAAACCAGTCAAGAAGGCTAGGAGCGTGTTTTTGTTGGGAAAAGCCGACAAGCAAATGTTACGGTCGCACTTAGAAAATGAATGGGCATCGTTTAATTCTGGGACTATGGATGTAGAGGAATTGTGGACTAAATTTAAATGCATTGTTAATGAAGGGTTAGAGAAATATGTGCCAGTAAAGACGATTAAGGATGGAAAAGATCCACCGTGGTATAATAATAATGTTAGAAAGCTGCTGAGAAAGCAAAGGCTGTTGCACTCTCGATTCAAAAAAGAACACGCAAATGATGGCAGGCAAAAGTTAGTAGAGATTCGTGCGTCTATAAAAAGATCGATGCGTGAAGCATACAATAATTATCACAGCCATACCTTAGCAAAAGATCTTTCCGAGAACCCGAAAAAATTCTGGTCCTATGTAAAATCGATAAGCGGGTCAAAGCCCACTGTCCAGTCACTAGTTGATCATTCCGGGGCAGTAATAGAAGAAAGCAAACGGAAAGCTGAATTTCTAAATTTAACCTTTAAGAAATCTTTCACGCAGGAGGACCGCACAAATATACCATCATTTGATCAACGTACTAATTCCGAAAAGGGGGACATAGCAATAGGTATTTCGGGTGTAGAGAAGCAGCTGAGAGAGCTAAATACGAAAAAGTCTGCTGGTCCGGATGGTATACCAGTTCGGTTTTACAAAGACTATTCTGCGGCATTGGCCCCCTACTTAGCTTGCATTTATAGCGAATCTTTAATTCAGCGCAAAGTTCCTAGTGATTGGAAAAAAGCGCAGGTGACTCCCGTGTATAAGAAAGGAAAGAGAACTGACCCATACAATTACAGGCCAATATCGTTGACATCGGTTTCATGTAGAATTTTGGAGCATATTCTCAGTTCGAATATAGTAAATTTCCTTGAAACGGAAAAGCTTCTTTCCATGAATCAGCACGGGTTTAGGAAACATCGTTCATGTGAAACTCAGCTTGCCCTTTTCTCACATGACATCTTGCGAGCCATGGACGAAGGGCAACAGGCGGATTGTGTTTTTCTCGACTTCAAAAAGGCGTTCGACACGGTGCCACACTGCAGACTGCTAACGAAGATACGAGCTTATGGAATAGGTTCACAGATTTGTGACTGGCTGGAAGACTTCCTAATTAATAGAACGCAGTACGTTGTTCTCGACGGCGAGTGTTCATCAGAGACGAGTGTATCGTCAGGCGTGCCCCAGGGGAGTGTGATAGGACCGCTATTATTTTCTATCTATATAAATGATCTGATGGACAGAGTAAGTTGTAATTTGCGGCTGTTTGCTGATGATGCTGTGGTGTATGGGAGGTTCTCGTCTGTAACTGACTGTAATAGCATACAGGTTGACTTAGACAAAATTTCTAGTTGGTGCGAAGAATGGCAGCTAGCTCTCAATGTAGAAAAATGTAAGGTGATGCGCATGAGTAGAAAAAACAGTCCTATAATGTTCGAATACAGCATCAGTAGTGAGCTTCTTGATGCGGTCGTTCAAATATCTAGGCGTAACATTGCAGAGCGATATGAAATGGAACGAGCATGTAAGGACAGTTGTGAGTAAGGCAGACAGCCGACTTCGGTTTATTGGGAGAATTTTGGGAAGATGTACTTCACCTGTAAAGGAGATCGCGTATAAAACGCTTGTACGACCACATCTTGAGTATTGCTCAAGTATTTGGGACCCGCAGCAGATCGGTTTGAAGGAAGACATAGAGGCGGTTCAGAGGCGAGCAGCTAGATTTGTTACCGGTAGGTTCGACCAATGCGCGAGTGTCACGGAAATGCTCCGGCAACTCAATTGGGGATCGCTGGAAGAAAGACGACGTTCTTTTCGTGAATTTCTGTTAAGTAAATTTAGAGGGCCGGAATTTGAAGCTGAGTGTAGTACGATCTTGCTGCCGCCTACTTACATTTCGCGTAAAGATCACAAAGACAAGATAAGAGAAATTAGGGCTCGTACGGAGGCATATAGGCATTCTTTTTTTCCTCGTTCAATTTGGGAGTGGAATAGGAAAGGAAATGCCTAGTAGTGGTACAGTGTACCCTCCGCCACGCACCTTACGGTGAATTGCGGAGTATGTATGTAGATGTAGATGTAGAAAACAACACGGTTCTGCGACCAAATCACAATGGTGTAAGAACAAGTGATCAAACAAAGCGATGGAAGAACACAGTTTCCCTGCCATTCATCTGAAAAACAAGTAGCAAAAATATTACGCAAACACAACATCAGAGCAGTTTTCAGACCTACTAAGAAAATATGTCAAGTACTCTTCTATGAAAGATAAACGACCTCCTCTGCTTGTGGCGTTTATAAAATTCCATGTACTTGTGGTAAAGTTAATATTGGAACCACAAAAAGTAGTATAGAATCTAGGCTGAAGGAACACACAAGTCTTTGCCGATTAGGAAAAACAGAGAAATCGACTGTGGCAGAGCATGCGCTTCAGTCTGGAAGTCATATAGTCAGGTTTTCCGAAATAACAGTTTTATCTACAATGACGAATTATTATCCACGGCTGTACAATAAGCAATTTAAATATATAAACATAAGGATAATTTTTAACAGGAAAGAAGAAGCTACGAAACTTAGCGACATATGGACAATGGCTATAAAAGATCGATAGGTTTTATCTCTGACCGATTGCAATCGATAGTGATGTTTTATCTCTCACAAGGACTATCTCTGCTGATGACGTGGCAGCTAGGCCACGCCCACTTTCCACAGTATATATGTCGCACTCAGACATCCGACTCATCAGTCAGCAAGACTCAGCGAAAGTAGGAAGACCTCCGAAGATGTCCTTCGCAGCTCTGGAGGAAACGTTAGAAAATCTGAAAAGATTTATGGACCACGACCTTGTAACCCGGAGGTTCTACCAGCAAGTATGGCATCCAGTCATGAAAGCCTTCATTGCAGTTTCTAGGTTCCCTGGAGAAGCAGCATCACATGGAGAGACGCACTCGGTGCAAGAAACAGACTGTCGTGGAGCTTAGGAGAGGCTGGTGGCGAACGACACGCATACGGCGCCCAACTCGTCTGATAACTCCCCTCTCGATGGAAAAACCGGAGAATTTAAATGTTAGTATGGGCTCACTAGTTTCTCCACTTTTCGGTACCTAACAAATTCCCGGTGGCCACTGGTGTGTTCAACCAATATAACTTGTGGCTTGCAAAGTTCCCGAGTTTTCTAGTGAACCACTTTTCTTCCCTGACCCTTCTGCCATTCCCTGGGTGGTGATGCGACATGTTTTTGCATTTACAAACTCCATACTTGGTAGCAATATGGCTCGGCTGAAAGGCAAACGTCACGGTGCTACCCAGTATGGTCAGCAACAACAATGTTTTACGTCAAGTTGGCCACGCCTTACTGGGGGAGCTGTTAAGTTTTCCTCATTTATGCTCCCACTCTATCCTCGTGAACCAACTGACTTTGTTGTTCCCAGGGATTGGAATCAAATTTGCTACGAGCATTAAGACGTGCCTTTTGGCAAACCAAGTACGAATGCAATATCTTACATCAGCGATTAGACGCTACATGAAGTTCCGTGATTCGCAAGGAGATTTATTTACTGGTTACTGCCAATAACCTTTAAGTATACAGTTTAACCTGTTATCTGCGATGCTCTCTATTTCTCAGCTTGGAGTGCATCCCTTTTGCAGTAATAATCAATATATGACACTTTATCAGGCGTCTGACGAGGTACAACTATTTTCAAAAATTCAAAATGTTTGTATAACTTATGGAACTTAACTACGGGGTCATCAGTCCCTAAACTTACAAACTACTTATGAACTACTTACGAACTAGGACAGCTCAAATATCCATGCCCGAGGGGGGATTCGAACCCCCGACAGTAGTGGCCGTGCAGACCGTGACTGGAGCGCCTCAGTCCCCTCGGCCACCGCGGCCGGCCAACAATTTTCCTTGATATCTCGAGACAGTTTACCAGATATGATTTAAAAATGCCGTCTTCACTACAAATAAAGCACATTTCCAAATTACTTAGTGATTCATCCACATATAAAGGAATAGAGGAAATGGTTGTGACATTTGTCTAGTTTGATTAGTGACGTGACGGACAAAGCTACTACGTCTCAGACTGTTTAATCAGCATGGACGTCATTGTGCCACGTATTCAACTATGTTCAGAATGACCATAAGAAAGTGATTTTCCCTTAAGCGAATGTCGTAACTTTTATGTAAGTTATTACTACTTTACTTTTCCACAAAAAATAAGACAGTTATCGAAGTGAGAATGAAACGAATGTTAGTACATAAAGAAAAAAGACCTTATAAATTACTAAACTACGACAAGAAAGAATAAAGTAGTAAAAAACAATGTAGGTTGGTAAAATAAAAGTAAACTTCCTACCTCACGGCCTATGGTAATACACAGTGTAATTTAGGAAGAATACAAATGTGTAGGAGTATGTTAGAATTTAGACTAATTCCAACAAAAATGCAATGTAGCATATCTGAAATTGTTTGAGTACAGAAATACAGACGGTAGTATGCAGCCCAAACAAATTTAAAGCAAAGGTGAATGATTTAAAAGTACAATTTTGTGACCCTCTGCAGACTTTAAACTCATCTGCCTCGAAGCCGAAAATCGTTAACAGAAAAGAAAAAAAGTCCTTGTAAAACATACACAAAAATCGTGTTTTTAATTGAAGATGATGATGTCCTACCAAGAACCGATGGAAGAATTAGTGAAATCATTAGCATTTGCTGTTTGTTTCTTTAGATTACATATTAACATATGTTCTTCCTAAGCAAGAAAAACTGACAATATTTTGAAGGCTTCAAACCCATACTGCTCACAAAAGCCTCTTATAGCTGCCGGTAGCCTTTGCGATTTGTTCATTCCCTCGAAAATCTAAAAAACCTCTTTCATGTGTAATTCTCCATTATAAATGACATGGCATCTATCTATCCATTTATCTATATAATTTACGTCACCATTTTATGAGTCATGTACTAATCCAGTTTATTTGTGTTCATCTGAGTGGTACGCACTTATAATATTACTGTTTGTTAACGCATTCGTATTTCAGTGGTATCTGTTAGTTGGCATATTTTTCAACTGACCAATGTAATATTTGTTTCCACGCTCTCCACATCCCATCACTAGGCGTGAATGTCTCAAAATGCGCTTAGGTTTCTTGCAGTCATAACAGTCCCTAGATTGTAGGGATGTTTAACTACTGTGATATGCAACTATAGTAAGAACTCTGATAGTAAGTATTCTGATTCTGTAGTGTTTTGGCCAAGAGAATAGGTATTACGCATATATCGGACTTAATGATTATGAATTAGTAATTTATCACATTGTCTATAGGTATCACATGTACTTCTTAAAAAGACGGTTTTATATTTGTCGTAACCGTAGTCAAGTTTATTAAACTTCTATTATTGCAGCTGGTTGGCTGATTATTAATTTTCTATCCTGTAACCGTTTCTGACACGCAGTCATGTGTGGAAAAAGAAATTGAAATTCAATAACTCTTACAAGGCACTTTTATTGCAATTCGTCTATAGCTACATCTTTTAAAATATTTTCTGTTCATCCTCAAATACCCAATATAGGGACATGAAAGAAGTATTCTGGTGAGTTAAAGGTTGTAGTGTTAACAACAGAATAATGTGCAATTGATATTCGCTGCAAAATGCACCCCTTAAGAGCTGTGATACCTTTCTCATCCTCGCCACACTGAAACACAGCTCTTATCATCTTTGTATACCAACCTATAGATAAAAGTAAACACATTAGGACTACTTCATTACTGCGTACACATCCTAGTACGATTTATACCGTTAAAATTAATCATATATATTACTTCTCATCTGTGTTTTTTTGTGGGTACGCCATAACTACTCTATTACTTATCCAAAATTAATGATGCGGTATCTGTTCAAGGTTTAGTTCTCTACTAATGACGAAAAATACACAGATAGTTTAAAGTTATTGTTTTTACAAAAAAATCTTTATTTTGAAAAAGAGAAAAGATTGTACTGTTCGTACAATCTATGTTGATACCCGGCGAACGATCGTGGGACGTGTATTTACGGTTGCTCCCCTCAGCTAGCGTGCCGAGTATCAACTTATTTTACGTGCCCGGTATAGAAGCAATGTAGAAGGTGCCATCTTTTGACACTCTGTTTAACTAACTCTTGCAGCTGTTTAGATTCTTTACACGTGTATAGTTTATCAAAGAAACAATTTTTCAAAAATTAAAATATACATGAAAATGTCAGTATCTAATTTTTTATATGTTTCACAATTAATCATATTGTATATAATTATATAATTTTTCCTACAGTGAGACTAACATTTGTTACTACTATTCAAAGATTATTATCTTTTACACATACGTACTTGCATCTGCCTTTTCTCCATTACTATGTTATCTATATGTCACTCATCAGGATAGATTGCGAATTATTGGCACGGGTCAACTAGTTAATATTTTTAAATAATATAAAATTAATAGGATATTGCTTTTTGAAATTATTCATTACTTGAAAAAATCAGTGAACCAAGAAAGTGCTACGTATGAAAATTTTGCAGTCATTTTACCATTATAGTAATTTCGACGTTCTTGGATTCCTAGTTTTTTATCAGACAATCATTGTACACAGAATCTAAATAAGCTTCAAACACTAGTTAAAATCATTTATATATTATGTTTCACAAAGTTAAGACAACTTCTGCATCACGTCTGGTTCTGTTGCCAAATAGTAGCAGACTGTCTTTATTCGTCTGCCTTAAAACATTTATAGTTCATTACTCTTTCGCTTGTTCAATCAGAGTTATTTAATCCTAGCTGAGAAATTAATCTACAATCGATATTTTCTTTATCACGTGCTGGATCAAATGAAATATATAGCATTTCTAAATAAAATAGAGAGACATATCGTTTTGAAATTGAGAGGAAAAATTAATCTCCCTACTCTCCTTCCTATTTCTTGTCTCCTACCATATGTAGTGTCACACATTCCGTTTCTATCAATGCATAAGTAATTAAGTACAATAAATAATAAATCTTACCTCAATCATCTTTTATTAAAATAGTATTAGATAATGAAGAAATTATACTGTCAGATAACCACACGATTCGAACTCTGAGCCTCCCATGCCGAATCCTCGTCACACCGACGTGAATAACTGACATGGTTTCGGATTATGAGGCTCCTCTGCTGCAATCGCGTCGACGTGATGACGTCAGATGCGTCGTCCACTTGGGGGTATTTTCCAATATTTCAAGCCCCCATGTGCCTTATATTAAATTACTTATCTCCGCCTCGTCTACGCCACTTCGGACGTTAATATGTAACACCCTCATATCAGGACGCAGTATATATCACATTCAAGTCACTAATTAAAACCAACAGCTCGCATCGGAAATGTATTTTTACCTCTTATTTATTTAACTGATTACAAGACGTCAACATCTAGCCTCATTTTGAAAAATATGATATACGTATGAATAAAGCGAACAATGGCCGTATAGACTAACTCCAGCAGCTTAACTTGTATTCAATTTGCCAGAGTATGATGGAAGCTGCTTCCGCCCTAGATGGTCGCGCAGGTGTAACGATCATTAGACTCAACTCGGCGTTTGACTTTCCCTCGGTCGTTAGACGTCATTAGGGAGAAGGGCGTGGGTCAAGGAGGGCTGAACTGCTGGGTCGGTTCATGTGACCCAGATATCGGTGAGCAACTACCATTCAGGAATTAACCTAACAGCACAGAGAACGAAATTACATTTCTCGAAGAAATAAATTCCACAGTAAAGCAATTTATTATGTTATTATCAGCCAACCGTTGCGAATGGTCTTTTACAATGCCATGTTTCAATCCTTCTGGTTCTTCATCTTTAGAATTAAAATAAATAAATAAATAAAAAATAAAAAAATAAAAAAATAAAAAAAATAAAAAAAATCGCACTGGCGTGTTTTACGGCCCACGTTAGATTTGTAGTTTTATAAGTTTTTGCAAACATTTTGGACCAAAATAATAATCTAAATAATAATAAATTAATTAATAATAGTGCCTCAAACCCTTTTAGAAAAAAAATTATGTAGTGGTGGGTTTCGAACCAGCGATCTTTCGTGTCACAGTCCAGCACCTTGCCCACTACGCTACGGCTATAAATCGAAACAGCAGTTCTTTATTCTCACACTACTGATGGCCGTGGTTAACTGATGTTAATATGGCATTTGTAGACATTAGATTATCATTTATCGTACGAAGAACGATATATTTTTGTTAATTCCTCAGTGTGCCGTTGCTTTGAAATGACAACGTGTAATTTACAATAAGAAAATCATCAAATACGCGAGGAATGTCACGTGACATCTCCGAACGGCTGGTTTTTGTTAATTCAATGGAGGGTGTCAAATCTCCGTTATTTTTGCAAATATGTCTCAAACGATACCAGATATGAAAAAACCATAAGGGAGCTAATTTGTAGAGAATTTTCTCCTCCAACTATTAGGTTATTCAATTTTCGTGTCAGATGAACGGTTCGTTTGCAATTACAATTATATTACAAACGGCTTTTTTTGCTTTTACTACCGTATTTTTTGTCCGAAAAATTTGAAAATGGGAGGTTCTGGTCTCTGGGGGCCTACAATCATGTCTGTAAAATTTGATGCTAATCGGTTAAACGGCTCGTCTTAAAAACGGGGAACACATTACGGACCGACAGACAGACATACAGACATACATCCCAAAATCGCCGTTATTTTTGCAAATTTCTTTGAAACGCTACGAGATATGAAAAAAAGAACATAAGAGAGCAAAGTTGCAGAGAATTTTCTCCTCTACAAATTCGGTTATTCAATTTTGGTGACTGAGGCGCTCCAGTCACGGTCAGCACGGCCACTACGGTCGGGGATTCGAATCCCCCCTCGGGCATGGATATTTGCGCCGTCTTTAGTCTTAGCTAGTTCATAAGTAGTTTGTAAGCTTAGAGACTGATGACCCCGTAGTTAAGTCCCATAAGTTGTACAAACATTTGAACATTTGAACATCAATTTTGGTGTCAGATGAATAGTTAAGTCGTTATTTTTATTTAAATTTCGAGCTGTCAAAAGACGATCGCAAAGGCCCACTTTTAGTGTTACTGCCGTAACCTGAAGTGGGCCAAAAATGCAGCTGCTGGCCTTTATATTTTTTTTTTATTCGTGTCAAAAGCGTTGCATACAAAAGGTCAAAGACAAGAGTACGACTATGACACAAAATAAAAGAGATTATATATAAACAAATTACAAAACTGTTATAATCAGACCAAAAATTAGCAATCTCGACGGTATTCTCGTTGGTCTGCAATAGGTCCCCCAGTGTGCAAGTTACTGGGCACTGAGGGCAGCTGTACGGCTGCTTGGTGGTTTGTTCAAATCCACATTCGCAGAGTTGATTCATTCCCGAGGTAGTTACATCTGACCGTGTTGTCCTTTGTTCTGCCCACCACGCTTTTTAAGGCTAGTTTACACGACGACACTACGTTTCATGAAACTGCGCTATTGGCCAGTGCGCACGCGCGGCAGGACTTCGCGCAACTCGTTGACGAAACTAAAACAGTTTCGGCTCCTTCCAACTTTGGAGAAACTGATTGCGCGTGTTTTTAGGTTAGGTTATGACCAATACAGAACAAAACACAACATAAAGAGGGGGAGGAAGAAATAATTCGGTTTTTGAACATATATGCGATGCATAGGTGTTTGTGCCATTTTAACGATGGATATTTCAGGAATAAGCAGCGGCGTGTTAGTGCTCTTGAAGCAATTATTCGTGAATTAAATATTGATGGGTGAACGATTAGTGAATTGAAGACTAAAGTACACTCAACTCCAAATAGCTATACAAACGAATTATGGCAATTGTGGATTTGGGAACGCGTTACAGCTACTGTAGAGGCGAATATCTATTTGGCAAGAGAAGTAATGCAGTTGTAATTTCAGTTCTGGTAATAAAGCTTCACGTATAACAGTATCTTGTTTGTTTATTGCATTACTAACTCTGTTTAAAAGGAACGTAAACTGCTCTGCTGACATTCTGAGTTGATTAAAATAACTTATAGGGTCTTCGATCACAATTTCTTTCAGCAAGGTCGCTAAGCAACCGAGCTGACGTCTTTTTTTAATGCAGTCACGAACCCAAACACGTTCCTTATTCTTTTTATGTTTAGTCCTATGCAGCGACTTCGCACAGAGAAGCCACAACTTTTACAGCTACCAAAACTTTCATTCTACGGTGACTACGGCACTTACAAAACAACGAAACTGAAGTGTATAGTATTGGTGCCATGTCTACAGACATACACGTAACCAGTTGCGCGCAACTCATTTCGTGAAACGAGTGTCGCAACCTAGTGTCGTCGTGTAGACTAGCCTTTAGTCTGTTGAGGGACTTCCACGTTTTCCACGGCAGATTTTCGCCTGGGGGGAGGGCCACCAGAGGTGGAATCCATGTTGCTATATCAGCATTTCTGGTTGTCCACAGGTTTTGTCGTGCCGTGAAGGTAATATACTACAGTTGACAGTAGTTCTCATAAAACTCTTCCTGGATTTTAGCCTGCTTGGGGGAGTTTGGTGTCCATGTAGCGGGTGAGCAGCATTTTGTTCTACTTTGCGTCTCTCTATATTTGCGGCAACTTCCCGTCTTATATCTGGTGGGTATAGTTTGTGAGTAGGCGTTGGCCTCAGGCATCCTGTTGTTATTCTACAGATCTTGTTGAGGGCAACATCCTCATGCCTGGCATGGACAGATGCCAAACACCTGTTGGCTGATAATAAATTGTTTTAAATAGTATCAGATGGTGAATCTAATAAATCGATTCGAGTATAGTAAAAATTTAGTAGTCATTATTTTAGTATCCATTATCCTTTAGCAGCGTTTTCCAGACAGTGGTTCACGACCGTCAGGGCGGTCGCCAAGTTTAGTTCGTGCGGTCGCCGTCACAAGAGGAATTACTATGCAAGAGGTGTTAAACGAATTCGAAAGTAAAGTTCCACGTACTGACTTGGCTGAAAATCCTAAGAAATTTTGGTCTTATGTCAAAGCGGTAGGCCGGCCGCGGTGGCCGAGGGAACTGAGGCGCTCCAGTCACGGTCTGCACGGCCACTACGGTCGGGGGTTCGAATCCCCCCTCAGGCATGGATATTTGTGCCGTCCTTAGTATAAGGTAGTAAATCTTTGTAAGTATAGCGACTGATGACCCTGTAGTTAAGTCCCATAAGCTTAACAAACATTTGAACATTCAAAGCGGTAGGTGGATCAAAACAAAATGTCCAGACACTCTGTCAAATTTTTATACGTTCAATAGATCACCACGCGTTACATGACAAATATTGAAAGAGTGGCTCATTTCTTGCCTCACATGAAGCAGCTTGTTTCTCGTTATCAAATTCACAGCCTCGACAATTTGATGTAGCAGACTTTCAAACATGTCAGGCAAAAGTGGGATCAGGAACTGTCTTTTAAGTAAGGTGTGAGGTCTGTGAACGTGGGAGGCCATGGTTGATGAAGTTGATCTTCTGCTGCTCATCATACAATCCAACACCCTGGAATGTTGTCATTCAGATAATGTTAGACGTTGGTACAGAAATGAGGCGGGGCACCATCTTGCATGAAGATGAAGCCGTCTGAATCTTCATCATTTTCTTGATTTGCAGCTCTTATTCTTGCCGTGTTTTCAGTAAAATTTCTGGGTATGAGGTCCGCTTCATATGAAAAACACTGTTTTATTATGCACCCAAACTTGCGAGTTAGCGTTTTAAAAACTCACAAGTTTTAAAAGAGAGAATTTCGGTTGCAGTTGACAACGCTGCCACTACATAACTATGTAAAAACGGTCCCACATGACCACAGAATGTAAAGTAAGGTAAAACCAAATTTAGACTGACGACTTTTTAGGTCTAAATTTACGAATAGTACAGTAGTAAAATAAATGTATTTTGTTTTCACTGCATTAAATAAATTGTAAACCTACTGATGATGGCACAGAGGTGCTGAAACTAGTTTGGGTGCATAATAAAACAGCTGAATCCTCTTCAAGTTAAATAAGCAGTTTTGAATCATTTTTGACAGGTCAGTCCTGTTACGGTTTTCTCCATGCACAGGACAGGGTCATAGACGTCGTTATGGCACAGCAGACATAAGTCTTCAGGAAATCTGTTTCATGTTCAAACTTTACACTGTTGTCTGTCGAGTAACTTCAAATGTTCAAATGTTTGTTAAGCTTAAGGGACTTAACTACGGGGTCATCAGTCCCTAAACTTACAAACTACTTATGAACTACTTACAACTAAGGACGGCACAAATATCCATGCCCGGGGGGGGGGGGGGGATTCGAACCCCCGACCGTAGTGGCCGTGCAGACCGTGACTGAAGTGCCTCAGTCCCCTCGGCCACCGCGGCCGGCTGTCGAGTAACTTTGGAATTGTGGTTCTATCTTTTGCAATTTGGAAGATACAAATGTTTGAAATGTGCTATTTCTTTTTGAGTAGCCCTGTATTATAAATAATATATTTTCCGCAATTATTGTTGGTCTACTGGCTAAAACTATTTTACGAGGCACATCAAAACACTGAGTTTCCCTACTTTTTCACGAGAAACTTTACAGGTAACACTTACAGCAATAATAAGTTATATATGGTGTCTTTACTTTTGAATATACAGTTATTATTCATTCAGTGAGATCCTCCTACGTAGTTAGGCCTTTCCTCTTATCAGTCTACAAGCGTTTAAAAATCAAATCAAATGTTTGTAAAGCTTATGGTACTTAACTGCGAGGTTATCAGTCCCTAACCTTACAAACTACTTATGAACTAGCTTGTACTAAAGACGGCACAAACATCCATACCCCAGGGGGGATTCGAACTCCCGCGGCTCGATCGCTTTGTCTACACTGGCGTAGGGATCAGCGCAACTGCCTAGAAAACAAGAGACCCGGGTACAAATCTCGGCTGGGTACACATTTTCAGCTATACTCATTCGCAGTTAATGTCATACATTCCGTGAAGCCGCGGTGGAGTGCCAGAATTGCCTAATGCGCCTAGCTGCGGGATCGCGCGGTTGCTCGCCTGGCTATTAATGATTGAGATTAACAAATTTACAGAAGGTAGAGGTCTGAAGTTGGAATCTATGAAAGATCCCAATCAGAAAATTACGCAAAAATATTTGGAAAATTAATACATGCATTTAAATGAAATGGCAAGTTAATTAACAGTGGAGTGTTGTGCAGGCAGAACATTACAAAAAGAATCGACGAGCAGTTACCTTTAACAAGACAGCCACCGGTGGTTAAAATTTGGATGTAAATGAAATTTTCATAATATGATAACCACTCGCCGAACAATGGATGGCAGTTCGTCAATATCAAACTACGACTCGTGTAGCAGACCGTAAAGAAAGATAAGTGACATGATAAGATTCGGATAGGAACATTACGTAAGTCTAACGCATCGTACTTCCAAAAAAATTTACAAGAAAATCGACTGCAGATTCTATTGCCGGTAAATGATAATAGTATGGAATAAATTTTGAAAAACAAATATTTGCAAGCTACACGAAATATAACCATTCAATATTAACTAAGAACAGTGCCATCCATTGTTGCAGTGATGCAACAAGGCGGAGGGAGGAAAAGACAAAATAATAAAAATTGTGAAGTGCGAATTTAAGTGAGAGTTTGGGTTTATTTATAAAAGTTAAATCCGCGCACAACACATATATTTACCTGAATGTAAAAAATCCATATAACAGCGGCCACATAAAAATGATAAAGTACAGCTCTCGTCTGCAGGATGTTATTGCTGTCTTAAAAAATTGAAAGTGATGTTCTTAAATATTTTGTCTGACATTCATAGATAATTATTTTTACATGCCGAAATAATATAAAAATACAATATTTTCTATTAGTAATAAGGGAGAAGGAAACCCTGTCATTATAGGTGGTTCGAGTCCTCCCACGGTAATGAGAGAGTGTGTGCGTGTGTGTGTGTGTGTGTGTGTGTGTGTGTGTGTGTGTTGTCCTTAGATTATTTAAAGTTGTTTGTAAGCGTACACACTGATGACCAAAGAAGTTAAGCCCCATATATTTACATACATTTGAATTTCAATGGCCAGATGCAAGACTATCAACTGGATGCCATTTTGGCGGTTTAGATGACAGCCCATTTATTCAACCGGCAAAAAGGTAAATATGTTTTAATATGGAATCCGAACCACGTGTCTTTTCTGGCAATTCCTGACATCGTTGAGAGGTGAATGCTAGGTTGAAACATACTGTAAAAAAGGGTGGGGGGCAGTCGAGCGGGTGTCAAGTTTTTTTACCGCAAATACAGGCTTGAAGTCGATACCCCTCCCTGTCTATTGGATACTTATCCGACCTATAAAACGCCATTTGATTTGTAATAAAAATATATTGAGATTTTAATCGAGATAAAAAGTATGCTGTCTTTTAAGCTGTACCCAATAACACACAGTACGGAAAAATTTAATCAGTTGTATCTGAAGTAACCTTTGCTATACAAATTACAGGGGAGCGACCGACCGCATTGAGGCGCTATGCTATGATGCTCCATGCCATTCCCCGTCGGGCTTGGATGTTTGTGCCGTATTTAGTATAAGGTAGTTCATAAGTAGTTTGTAAGTTTAGGGACTGATGACCCCGCAGTTGAGTCCCATAGGCTTAACAAATATTTTGAACAAATTACAGAATGTAGAACAATCCTGATAAGTAAACATCCAAGTAGACGGACAACGACGATTGTTACGTAATAGAGCTGAATAACATGAAGCTGAATAAATAACTCACAAAGAGGAAAATGAGGATTGCCTTCATCTGGCACAAATCAAGATTACCAGAAGACAGGCTATTGAAACAACTACTCCCCTACTTTTGGAAAAGTAATACCAAGAACAACCGGCTCAAACAAGTCCAAAATGATTTATGTTTAACAGTGTATCAAATTGAAGGCCCACAAGAGATAAAGATCTTAACCGTTTCGTTCCCAGTGTTGTTCCTCGATAACAACATATTAAAAACTGATGAACAAAATGCCTGTTGTACGATATTTTGCCGCTTGGTGCGGAATGAAGCCATTACTGATGCATTAATGTATCCGTCTCGCACGTTGTGTTACGTTGCCGTCTGAACGTATCTGTGAGTGTGGTTCATGTTATTTTGTTTGAATAGTGTCTTGTCTTTGGTGCTGTGGCGAAGATTATGCTAACATTATTGATCTGACAGTGTTAACTATCAGGAAAATAACGTCCCAGGTAATAAAATACCTAGATAGAAACGTCTGTGTTGCTCATAAAATACACGGCATGAAAAACAATACGCCAATCAAAAATTTTAATATATACATGTTATGGTGTTTAGTGCACTGTATTAATACAGAAAACAGTAAATTTTATTTTTTCCAAAGTTGAATTCATAATGTGGGAATAACAGGGTTAAGAAGCAGACACACAAGATTGAAACTAAAAATAGTTTCACCGTAACAATACATTAGAAATGATGCAGAAAGGGCAGGCAGGTCGGGGAGAACGAAAATGTTTTGAGAACAGACGAGGAAACATAAAGCCAAATACTCTTAGATATTTAAAGAACATATGATCAACTGCGAATGAGCAAAGCTGAAAATGAGTACGCAGCTGGGATTCGGACCCGGGTCTGCTACGTTCTAGGCAGTTGCACTGACCTCTACACCACTGGGGACACATTGATCACCGCACCTGCAAGGACTACCTAAGCACGCCTCCCGTCAGATACAAATTCCCAGCCTTATCCTACCCACAGTACTCAAACTCGTAGTTTTGAAACTAATTCCCGTAAGATTAAGGACTGCAAACTTGTCCACCCGTCCCAATTAACGAAAGGATCAAAGTCCGTTACCGGCATATTATACATGAATGTATACAGGGTGTCCCACTCAATTGTTTCAGCCCAGATATCTCTGAAACTACAAGAGATATTGAAAAATGACTTTTACGGTCATGAACGTACGGCAGAGGCTTATACAAGTAGGTACTATGAGACACTCTAGAACTTGAACAAATGTTTTTTAATGGATGCCCCATATTATTTCTTAAACAATAGATACGATGAAAAATCACAGAAAGAATGGCGTCGGTTGCATTGCCATGCGTCAATTACATCCGGAGAAACAGCAAAGTGAAGTTGACGTTTGAAATACATGAGGCGTGTGCTAGCGCGTGTCCCAGACTCAACCGTGAGTTTCGCTTGAGTCTGGGACACGCGCTAGCACCGCGACTCATGTATTTCAAACGTCAACTTCACTTTGCTGTTCCTCCGGATGTAATTGACGCATCGCGATGCAACCGACGGCATTTTTTTGTGATTTTTCATCCTACCTATTGCTTAAGAAATAATATGTGGTATCCATTTAAAAAAAAAATAAGTTTGTGTTGAACATAATATTTCTTCACGTTCTAGAGTGCCTCATAGTACCTACTTTCATAAGCCCTGGCCGTACGTTCATGACCGTGAGAGTGGTTTTTCAACATCTCTTGTGGTTTCAGAGATATCTGGGGTGAAACAGTTGCGTGGAACACCCTGTATAATAGTCTTAGATTGATTAAAGAGCTGTAAATGTCACTGGGTGTCCAGTAATATATGTACGGTACGTTATATTTGTTATAAAATATATATGAGCTATGCAGGAATACTTGGTGCTCTGTTAAGTAAAAATGGGATTAAATTGATCGAGAACGTTTGGAGATATTTGGAAAACGACGACTTTTCTTTATATAGTAGTATAGAAAGACACACACTTTCTGGTGCAAAAAATAGAACTGAAAAAGATTAAATTGCAAGGTAGTGTTACTTTCTTACCTGCCCCGAAGTTCCGACCCTACAGTAATACACTTGCTTGTAAATCATTGCAGAGTTTGTCGCTGCGGACGCGAATCGCTTACAACTTGAGCTATTAATCTACCTGTCTTCCTTCCGCGAATAGACGACTTCGAGCAAATAATCCGCCGCAACTTCGACGGAAGGTGGAGGGGAAATAACTTGGTGGTGCTGAGGTGCGGACTTTCAGTCAAACGCTTGCTGCCGGCGGTGCAGAAAGAGACGCGATGAAGTCTGGAGGGGTGGGGAGGGATGTTGGAGGGGAGGGGAAGGCAGAAGTGCGACTCAAGTTTTAACGCCGGTGCAGACTGCGTATTTCTTGGGCGCGCGATGATAACTTGTGCGGTGGGTTATACGCCGGCAGTTGGCGAAGCCGCGCCGCTGTCGCAAAGTAATATCCGTGAGTGCGGTGCAGGCAGCAAGTGGTTGCCGCTTTTAACAGCCTACCCCCACCCCTGGGCTAACCCAGTTCTTCGCCCCATCTAACCTGTCCTCCCCTCCACCCCACACCACATCTCCTTACTGCCGGCGCGGGCGCCGTGCGCTATCGGCGACATCTGCCGCGCGCCAGAAGAATTAATTAGGGAGCAGCTTATCTGCGCGGAGACGCAGCGCGGCCCGGCCGTCGCCTTGCAGAAGGTGCCGCCGCTGCTGCTGCTGCTGCCGTCTCCAAGCAGAGAGGCTGCCTACATCACCTGCGGAAAGCAAACGGAATACGGCCGCCCAACTTGGCGCGGAGAGTGATTTTACGAGCGCTCCGAGTGAACTATGAAAATGAGACTACCGGCGGGTGAACCTAATGTTGTGGAAATTACAGCAGTCGGGGAAAGAACAAACAGGGGTGAATGGACGCAGATTTGGGAGTACTCTGTTTTTTATGAATACTCAGGGTGCATGCAGAGTTGGCAAGAAAAAGTCCAAGAAGTTTCTATACTACCTGAAAGTTGGACTTGCGCTGTGGAATGTGCCTGCCATAGATGTCCAAACGTCGTTACTCGCCAAATTAAAACGTGGCCACTAGGAAGTGTTGTGACTACATGAAAAGAAATTACGTTTCAATTTCGCTTTCATAAAAGACTATTACACGGCGTAATTACGAACTTCAAGAGAAGTGTCATGCATTGTGTTTATGTAAAGCATTGAGATGGAGACTATTGATGAGAAAGAAGAATCATAGGTCGAGGTACGAAATTTTTTTTTCTGCGTCTCCTTGCTCCCCTTTAACCCTTCCTAACACACTCCATTAGAAAATTATAGAAAACCTCTTTAACATAGTGATTCCATTATCAAACAACGAAAATAAAGTTCACTCTCTTGTGGATTAAAAGTGAATCAAAATAAGGAATATCCTGGTACAGTTCCCTTCGAGCAGCCGTAGCGTGCGGATCTCCGTGCCGGCGCGTTTCCCGGAGCTCAGTCCGTCAGTTCACCTGATGATGGCGACATGTATGATCGCCGAAATATTGTGCCCGTTGGACACTACAGACCGGCAGTACACCCGTGGATATTTTGATTAATTTCTTGATACTCCAGTATACGAAATTATATAATTTTGAGACTTATAGTTTACGATGTCACAAGGATTCAGCCGAGCTGCCTGGAGCGCCACGTTGCGGATTGCGCGGCCTCTCCCGTCGGAAGCTCGAATCCTCCCTCGCGCATGGATGTTTCTGCCGTATTTAGTGTAAGCTAGTTCATAAGTAGTTTGTAAGTTTAGGGTCTGATGACCCCGCAGTTAAGTTCCATAAGCTTTAAAAATTTTTTCTTTTCTTTTGAACATGAAAAGTAAACAGAAATCGTTTAGCGGATCGCCACAAATGTCTATGGAGACTTATCGTTTTCAGTCACCAGAGCGGTCGATATGTAACATAAACACAGTTTGGATGTATTATTATCGTCTGCAAATTGTATGCGTAGACTTATAGTTTACGATGTCACAAGGATTCAGCCGAGCTGCCTGGAGCGCCACGTTGCGGATTGCGCGGCCTCTCCCGTCGGAAGCTCGAATCCTCCCTCGCGCATGGATGTTTCTGCCGTCTTTAGTGTAAGCTAGTTCATAAGTAGTTTGTAAGTTTAGGGTCTGATGACCCCGCAGTTAAGTTCCATAAGCTTTAAAAAAATTTTCTTTTCTTTTGAACATGAAAAGTAAACAGAAATCGTTTAGCGGATCGCCACAAATGTCTATGGAGACTTATCGTTTTTAGTCACCAGAGCGGTCGATATGTAACATAAACACAGTTTGGATGTATTATTATCGTCTACAAATTGTATGCGTAGCCTGTTAAGGTTATTGTGGCATAGTTCTCATACTCTTCTGCCCCAGCCATCGTCGTAACTGCATACACAATACTAAAGTACAAAATGTGGTTTTCGGTGTCCTCGACTTTTCGATTTAAATAAACTATATGATATGGCCAACAAAAATTTCTTTTCCGATAATTCTCCTAATTATTGACTTGATATAAAAAAAGTAAAACAGTGTCATAGAATGCTTATTGAAAGGTAAAAATCTTATGTAGGCTTGATAAAGCAAGTATTACAATTACAAATGATGTATTGATGACAGTCACTCGAAAAATTAAAAACATTTCGGAACTTGCAACTAACTTAAGATATAATTTAAAACCATTACGAAACGTTTTCTCGCTACGATCGTGCACAATATTGATGAAAGGGAAACTGTTTATCGCTTACATTTTTTTAAATTAATTCGTTGACTGGGAAGATTCCATGTCCTGTCTCTGCTGTTGTTCTATATTGGTACTACTATTAGTTCCTGGATTGTCAGCAGGAATATTTATTCCTCTCTTATATTAGTTTATACATCCTTCTATCATCTCTGTCAATCATCTTCTATGCTACTATCCAGTCCAGTTTCGTTGTCGTGAATGTCATATGACGTTATATCCCTGAATAACACGTCCTACAATATTATAATTTTCCCGTTTCGTAAAGTGGAATATTAGAAATTTTTGGAATGCATTGCGAATAGAGTCGATAGTAAAGGCGTAATGAATGGAAACCTGATGCGTGATGGAGCGGTTGTTACTAATCTCATTGCTGATGACCTTATTATCGTGAACTACTTACCGCACTACGACATAATATGCAAGATGTCTCGCGACTATAAATGCTAGTGTGGAAGTAATAAATTGTAACGTCATGACGGATGAATATCACTGCACCGAGCCGCACGGGAGTAGCCGAGCGTTCTGGAGCGCCACGTTGCAGATCACGCGGCCTCCCGCGTCGGTTGTTCGAATCCTCCCTCGGGCATGGATGTTTCTGTTGTCTTTGGTATAAGTAAATTCATAATTAATTCATGTAAGTTTAGGGACTGACGAACTCGCAGTTAAGTCCCATAAGCTATACAAACATTTGAACATTTTCACTGCACGGTGCGCTTAAAGCGTGTTGCCAAGGAGTGCTTGTTCGCTCGTCATCTGAGGTTCGAGTCCTCCCTCGGGCATGGGTCTGTGTGCAGTCCTGAGCGTAGGTTGGTTTGAGTAATTTGTAAATCTGAGGAACGATGACCACTGCAGTTTAGTCACATAGGTTTACAAATATTTGAATGTTACTGCATTAACGGAGGGAAAGCAGTGAGCCGTAAACTTGTTCCTTCCATAATTTCGCTGGGGTTGACAGTGAGCATAAGTTTCGAAATGAATTGAAATTATGCATAAAGTTTGTAGCCAAGTCACTAAGTGCTATCACTCTCGAAAAGTGAATGAATAAACTTTCGTTATACAAGTTTTGCATGCTGCAGCAGTTTTATGCGTCTCTCATTGTTTATGACGTCACATCCCCTGAACCATGTGCCGTGAGTGGTTCTTAACCGCCAGGTAATCTTGCCTGTTGAAAGAGATCGTATGTACCAAGTTTGTTTGAAATTGATCCTTTATATTAGTAGGAAATGTAGAACATTGGTGCGTGATGTTGCAGTTTTTTCGCACATTTCATTGTTCATGACTTCAAATTAGCTGAACTTTGCGTCGTTAGCGATTGTTACCTGCCGGTAAGGAATATTTATTCCAAGTTTGAAAATCGGTACAGTATTTTAGTATGTGATATAGAACATATAAACATGTGCATCGTGCATTTTTATAATAGGTGTAGACTATGGTTCTTCTGTATAATGGTTCTCCACTCCAGGCGCTTAGATTGCATAAAGCAGGTTAAATGATATTTTAGTACCCATTCCCCTCGTTCCAGTGATTCAGGCCAGTTAGAAGGAGTGTTATCTGGGCCTTCCACTTCATTTGGCAGAGAGCCTTCCAAAGGTCTTCTAAACTCTGGCTCAGTCACAGGACGCACTATGTCGTTCTTATCGGCTGTAGTTTCTCCTATCGGATGGTTGCTGGAATGTATTCCTCCCACGCAACACTGTTTCCATAACGTTTTATGTTGCAATTGCTCTTTCAACTCATTTTGACACCTTTAAATTTATTTTAGTGGAATGTAGTTTTCTTTTCAAGGTTCATTACGTCAATCTGTGAAGACCAAATGGCTATTCGGATCACAATGTTGTTCGTCCGCCAGTGTGTGTGTGTGTGTGTGTGTGTGTGTCAGATTTTTAAGACGACTTTTCCTCAGGATGACGTTGACGTATCAACTTTAAAATTACGTCACACACACACAAATGTACGCTCCCTTGCAACTGAAAAAAGAAAAAAGAAAAAAAAAACGAAAATAAATAAATTAGCTTCTAGCTCAATGCAGCAAAGGTTATGAAAGTTTACGTCACATACTTTCGTACTCGCAAATTCGTGACCTACAGGATGCTTTGCATTAGAATGAAGAAGGGTGTAAACAAATACAGTTTACAGTACAATTTGGAATTATACGACATAAAAATAGGTTTTTTCTACTACGAACTTCCACTGGTTTCTGTTAAAAAGCATAATAACTTCAGTAAAAATTTTAAACTGATTATCAGTTAGAGGTAGATTTATTCACAAGGAAGATTTGTACGTGCTACTATCACATGAAGTCCTCAGCTACTGTGGAAACGATTCCTTTGCCGTTTAGTGTGATAGGTTTGAGGGCAGCCTATCCCCCTCCACATACAAACTTTCTCTGATAGTCTTAAGCCTACAACACATACAGCGTCTGTAATATTTCATAGCAAAGTAATACTGCTAAACGAAGCAGGCTTGCAGTTCTTTTATTTGGTATCAGTTTCTGGTAGCCAATAAAAATCGAGTGTGTAACGTTTGAACACAGAAAGCCCCTGCAATGCTGATTGCAATCATCACACCGCTGTGCGGTGTATTACAAACTCAAGCACTTGCAGGCGCAGCTGGTAAACATCGCAAAGATTTTCTAATTTTACTATTTTTTATGGTTTTTAAATTTTTAAACAGGTCGGCACCGGAAATTTGAAATAGTACACATGTAATAAATCACAACGTAGCTATAATTTGCCAATCACAAGTGAACGTTACAGTGGGTCGTCAACTTCATGCCGCCGCTGAGACTGTGTGCTGCTGTCTTAGTTAGAAGTTTTAATGCAGTCGCGACCAGCTTTGGTGCTGCCGCTATTGTTACTGTTATGCTGAAGCTACGAACCGATCCTTCATATGCGGCGACACGCTTTTCGCATGTCAGCGGTGCCACATAGTGGAGTCTTATGACCAACACTAGTGTTAAAAATATTTCAAATGTTTGTAGAGCTTTTGCTAAACTTGCAAACTACTTATCAACTAGCTTATACTAAAAACGGCATAAACATCCATGCCAGAGGGGGGGGGGGTTATAACACTCGACGGGGAACGGCCTCGCGCATCGCAGCATACCGCCTCAATGCGCTCGGCCGCTCCGCCGCGGCCAATATTGTTATTTAAGTTCAATTTTTTATACATAGTCTCATGTTAATTAAATGTATATACTCTTCTCTTTGGCTAGTAACATAGAAGCTGCTTAATTATTTTACAAGCTGATTACATACACTTCATTTCCAACATATTGCTCCTCGTCCACTTTCAAATTAATGCGAGATTGCGAGCCTACTCATTTTATTTCTTGTGCAACTGTTTTCCTAGTATAATTGGTTAAATTATTAAAAAGTGTAAAATTAAGTCATATATTAAAAATTCAATAGGCTTTATATTTAAAAATAATTAGCGCCCCGCCAGATCCATATCCTGGCGGCGCCACTGGTCTGAACGCTTACTTTTGTTAAGGGATGAGTTGCTTCAGTAGGTCTTCTCTAAGTATACCTATATTACTCATAGAGCCGGCCGCGGTGCCCGAGGAGACTGAGGCGCTCCAGTCACGGTCTGCACGGCCACTACGGTCCGGGGTTCGAATCCCCCCTCGGGCATGGATATTTGTGCCGTCCTTAGTATTAGGTAGTTCATAAGTAGTTTGTAAGTTTAGGGACTGATGACCCCGTAGTTAACTCCCATAGACTATACTAACATTTAAACTCTACTCATAGTGCTAGTCGTTCTTAAATCGAATTCTAGAATATTTAGTTTGGTCTGGTTTGGCGAATCAATTTCACATAGGTGTAATTTTGAACTATGCGTTATCAGGACTGTCACCTCAAGCACCATTATTACTATCCCGCAGTGAAGCAGTCGATTGCTTATTGTGTGTAGTATAGCCGTACTTTACATATAACCAGAATCTCTTTGGATTTTTTTGTCAAATTTAGAGGTAAGGTTTCATTATTGAGATAATTGTAAGGTTCTCTCATTGACGTTAGCTCTAAGTTCCTAGTTTCTGTAAAATATCCTCAGCATCGTTTGTCTGAATTTGCCACGTGTTTTCGTTGCTTTTGGAAGTGATCTGACCTGTTTCACGAAGCAGAAGTCTTCACCTATGTCCTTTTATTTGCTAGAAATTTTGTATAAATACCATTTATTTTAATTTAAGCCGCATCTGGTTGTATGTGTGTAAAGCTAAGGGGCCAAACTGCAGTGGTCACCAGTCCCTAACTTACAAATTACTTAAACGAACATACAACTTATTACATTGTAACTGTTTGACATGGAGTAATGTTGTTCTTCACTAGAGCAATTGTCTCTGATTTAGTTACAACAACTTTTACATGATTAGTCCGACTTCTGAAGAAGACAAAATTAATCTCGTCGAAACTTAGGTAAAGCTTTTAATTAAACCCATTTTAACGGAACTGGTTGGCTGCGATTTATTTTTAAAAAAATGTATTCAAAAGAGCTAACGACAACAGGCACAGTCGTGTGTCGGAGATTCGTGTCCTCCCTCCGGCATGGATGTGTGTGTTTTCCTTAGCGTAAGTACCGGTTGTAGACTCTGACAGAGACTTGAAAAACACAAACACACACACACACACACACACACACACACACACACACACACGCCCGACCCAGCACTCAAGCCTCCGACGGGGATCTGCCGCGTCCTCCGCAGAAAGGAATGTTAGAGTGCACGGCCATACCGCGCGGCAATGGTAAACTGAATCAGATATTCTTCAGTTTTGGAGATACTTGCTACATGTAAATTGTTTAGTACTCTAAATGAATTCCTTCAGTGCTCCTCTAGTAAACAAGCGATGCTTTCACACGACACTCGATGTAGGGGCGATGTAGTCTTAAACGTTCAGAAGTGGCCGCCACTACAAACACAGAGAAACACACTAAACACGAAGAAAATGAGGTACGATCTGGCAGTGAAAGAGAGATCATTGGAAGGTTACTGTTATGACACTTGCAAGTGGAAGAGGTTGCGGTGTATCAGAGGCGCAATTACGAACAAGCGATGCTACTGGATTGTTCTTGTATCACCATGGGTACCTTAGTAGCAATATTGGTTTCTTGTTTAGTACGGGTTCTGTGCATTACTTTCTAGATTTAAAAACTTTCCTCTTTTTTTCATTTTGTAGGATATTTTAAGAAACTTTCCGCAGACTTTTGAAAATCATCCGGCGACTGACCTGGATAAACCCCTGATAGAGTAGTGGATGGCGACCCTAAAGGCTAGTTTACACTACGACACTAGGTTTCATGAAACTGCGCTACTGGCCAGTGCGCATGCGCGGCATGCGTTCGCGCAACTCGTTGGCGAAACTAAACAGTTTCGGCACCATCCAACTTTGGCGAAACTGATTAAGCGTGTTTTTAGGTTAGGTGATAACCAATACAGAAGAAAACACAACATAAAGGTGGGAAAGGAAGAAATAATACTGTTTTTGAACATATATGCAATGCGTAGGTGTTTGTGCTATTTTAACGATGAAAATTTCAGGAATAACAGCGGCGTGTTAGTGCTCTTGAAGCAATTATTCGTGAATTAAATATTGATGGGTTGACGATTAGTGAATTGCAGACAAAAGTACATTCAATTCCAAATACCTATACAAACGAACTATGGAAATTGTGGATTTGAGAATACGGTACAGGTATTATAGAGATCTCTATTTGACAAGAAACGTAATGCAATTTGTAATTTCAGTTCTGGTGACAATGCTTCACGCATAACAGTAACTTGTTTCTTTATTGCATTACTAACTGTTTTTAAAAGGAACGTAAATTGCTCTGCTGATATTCTGAGTTGATTAAAATAACTTCTAGGATCTTCGATCACAATTTTTTTCAGCAACCGATCTGACGTCTTGTTTTAATCCAGTCACAAACCCAAACGCGTTTCTTAGTCTTTTTATGTTTAGTCTTATGCAGCGACTTCACACAGAGAAGCAATAGCTCCGCCACAACTTTTACAGCTACCTAAACTTTCATTCTATGGAGACTACGGCACTCACAAAACAACGAAACTTAAGTGTATAGTATTGGCGCCGTGTCTACAGACATACTCGAAACCAGATGCGCGCAACTCATTTCATGAAACGAGTGTCGCAACCTGATGTCGTCGTGTAGACTATGTAAGGATAGTGTTTTAAGTTAGTAACCTCTTTGGTACGTTATGGCCGAACGATAGTTATAATTGGCGTGCAGCGAGAGCTGCTGGCAACAATGCTTAGGTTGGAACGTTCTTTGTTTGTTGGCCGGGGTGCGGCAGTCTCCCGCCGACCGCAGAGCGAGGCGGTAGCATGTCGACAGTGAGTTCGTAACCTGTGTTTAGCGGTGGCTAAAGTTTTTGCCATTCCGTCGTATCGCATAAGGGTTGCAGTTGCATATTGAAATGTTTCAGTGTGGACTTGTAGACATTCATCGTAGGGGCAGGCAGTTATTTAATCAGTGTATTTAAAGGGAAGAGTTTTTAACATTTGTCGTTCCATAATAAAGGAAGTTAACACAATTTTCTGTTATAGATCAACCTAGTAATTGTCCGCATCCCATGCCGTCAAATCATTGGAACACTTATTAAATGATTAAGCATAAAATAGAATGTAACAGCAACTTCGAGGATTAGGTGGACGCAGCTGACGCAGCTGAGACGTTACAACTAGCCTTAAGTTACCCCCGGCGGGAACCGCCGCTCAGCCCGTAGCGTGACGCCTTAGACCAGGCTGTTCCAGCTCGCGTGCTACCTCGCGAGCTAGGGAGCGCTCACATGCTCTCGGGGGGGGGGGGGGGGGGCTCCGCAGCCGGCTGCGGTGGCTGAGGGTACTGAGGCGCGTCAGTCACGGTCTGCACGGCCACTACGGTCGGGGGTTGGAATCCCCCCTCGGCCATGGATATTTGTGCCGTCCTTAGTGTTAGCTAGTTCATAAGTAGTTTGTAAGTTTAGGAACTGATGACCCCGAAGTTAAGTCCCATAAGCTATACAAACATTTGACGCTTCTGCGTCCGTTAGCTGCTGTCAAATGCGGCACTCTACACCACACGGCTGAGGCTGCGCCGAGCGTGTGTGAGGGCGAGGCAGCCGGCTGGGTCGTGACGTCACGAGGAACTCAGTCGCGCTGCAATTTCCGTCACAGGCATATCTGTTTTTGAAACAGCCAGGCTACAACTGAGACAGCCATTTTTCTCCATGAAAAAGCCGAACACCTGGCAATCCTCAGCGATGATTTTATGTTCCTTCGTTATTATAATTACTATAAAAGCTATGTGATCATAAAAATCAACGATTTGATTTCAAGACTGGAATTTAATGAAGCATGTACATGATAACACTGTTTTACATTTATAAATGCCTGTTTCATGGAACCAACGTAAGGAGTATTCCTTACGAATTGTGTAACGAATTTTCCCATTTTTGTTAATGAAGGCGTAATTGATTGTAGGCGTGGTAGCTAGAGTATAAAAAGAATCCCGATTATGGTTGAGTGACTTATCAGGCTGAACCACATCCCAATTTCCATGGCGTTTACCGTAAATATGGCAATATGAATTTTACAATGAACATCATAACTAATTCCTGTCTCCGAGAAAAGTACGTTTTTCCTTTAAGTTTAAAGAAATGATACTTTTGCGTTTACGCATAATAGCTTACTTCAGGTAAATTAATAATACAACACCTTAATTGCCAATAACTAGATTTACCAAGCGACGCCTGTCTTAAATGTTCATACAAAGTAACTGACTAAACCGTGGCAACAATAAGTGGCATAACGGCCGATCCAGTATTTATCATAAGAAGTTCTACAAATACTAACGTTTTCAATTTAGGAAGACTACCAGAAAATACGGAACCAATTTGCTTCTTCATAACAATTGTGAGACACACGTCCAAAGAAAAGGGATGTCTTTTTTTTTTTCTTTCAATTGTAGAGCAATAAGTCAGAATTACGGCTACTAACATTAAGGCGATAAGAATGTAACATTGTGAGTTAGACTTTGTGGAAGTGGCAATCAGAACAAATTGATAAGTAACGTTTATACAACTAACATAAGATTTATTGACTATTTTATCGTTTGCGAGTTCTTTTCGACACAAGTGAACAGATATCAGGTATTATCTTGTTTGCTGCATTGTAGGGTTATTATTCTTTCATTACAGATAACACCAGCTCATAATAGTACGTCGACCAGAACATGGACATGAACCGAGCTCCATTCCTATGAAGCCGAGGGAACGTGCCTGCCTTGACGTTTTGATACCACCGAGACACTAACCGAACGCTTCTGTTTACTTTTAATGCAATCGTGCGTGACGTCAGCTTCCCCCACCACAGGAACTCCGAGGTGGGGTAGTGCGCTCATGTACGCCCCTGCTCGCGGAGCACCCTGTTGGAACAGCCTGCCTTAGACCACGCGCCATTTCGCGCAGCCACTGGTCTGTACTACCACCAACTAAAATATTTACTATTCGTCTTGAAATACCGTGTATATATTATTTCAGACATACCCGAACTCCATTGCTGAAATTCGGCTGGGAGTTGTTTCATCATCTAGCACACAGTTTTGATTTTGCTTCCGGCGTATTCCATCTTTCCTTGCACCCTCAGAAATTAGTCTCTTCCGACTAGCGTCTAGATAGCGAGGCAGAACTAAAGGCGACTGTCACCTGCTGGTTCTGCTCACAGCCGGCAGACTTCTACAATACGCGAAAAAGTTGATCCCACGTTGATAAGTGTCTCAAGTCTTTTGGTGGCTCTGCGAGGGAGTACGTGAAAACGGAATTTTTCTGTAGTCAGCAAAGAGACAGGGTGTGATTCTGACAAAGAAGCTACTTTAACCCTCGAAAATGTCCTCCGCAGATGGGGACAAATTGTTGGGTTTCCGTAAGAAATCCATTCATCGACGACTTAACCCTCGAGCGGCAGCGCTGGTGCAGATCTGCTACCACTTTTCTTTACATGCTCACTCGTGACATAATAATGGAGATGCCGTATTTCCGCTATAGCTATTCCTCGATTAAGCTTTAACAATGTTGTCAGTGAAGGTTCTGAGTTTCTTGTGCACGTAAGTGTACACCCAAAAAAAGTTTTGTTAGTGGGTGCATCACTGGTAGCACATTTCCACCGCGCTGCCTGTCATGTAAGTAGATTTGAATTGTTTTGTGTTACGTCTAGTAGTTTTCTTTGCAAATGCATTTGTGGCAATTTCTAGTAAGTATTTATTGTATAAATTTTATCCTACATATAAGGATGCTCAAAAATTTACATTTATTTCGTAAATAGAAGTGTAACTTTCGGTAAATTGTCCTCGTTTCTCCTGATTAGCCATGGTGCAGTTTCCGTCAATCGCATTTTCAACCATTTTTAATCCTTAATGCGAAAATGAGTGTTATTTTACTGCATAATTTAATAGTCAGGTCTCATAGACTTGGTATGGGTCTAATAGATGTGGAAGTAGACTTCTTTCAACAAGTAATGAAGATCTTAGTGATTTTTGTCTTCATTCCTCATTCGATCATGAACATGATACTATTGTTCAAACGTAAATCGTAGTTCCGATTCAGAAGAAGATTTCAGACGCAATGAATCTGATATTGAATACGGTACCAATCTGTGAAGTAAAACGCTATATAAGCAGCACTCATAACCACTGAAAAAGAATATCATATGTGATAGCCGGCCGCGGTGGCCGAGGGGACTGAGGCGCTCCAGTCACGGTCTGCAGGGCCACTACGGTCGGGGGTTCGAATCCCCCCTCGGGCATGGATGTTTGTGCCGTCCTTAGGATTAGCTAGTTCATAAGTAGTTTGTAAGTTAAGGGACTGATGACCCTGTAGTTAAGTCCCATAAGCTATACAAACATTTGAACATATCATATGTGATATTTCTACGTGTACATTGACCTATTTTTGTCATTACAATCATTTAGTAGCTATAGTCTAGGTTTTTAATTCGAAATGCACAGTGGTAGCAAATCTGCACCGAGCTGCTGCTGAAGTTATAATAATTGGCGCTGCCGCTCGATGGTTAATAACCAGGATTATTTGTTTAACAGTGACTAAATTCAAACAATCTATATGGTATTCTGGAAAACGGGAGTCCATGCGACCGATTTAGTTATTATTCCAGGCACTACAGGCGGTAACGTACTGTTGCCGTGCCACGGAGGAGTAGCCGAGCGGTCTAAAGCATCTCGCTGCGGAGCACGCGGTTGCTCGCCGTGGAGGTTCGAGTCCTCCCTGAGGCATGGGTGTGTGTGTGTTTCTCCTTAGGTTAGTTTACCTAGGTTTAAGTAGTTTGTGAGCTACGGACTGATGACCATGCAGTTTGATCCGATAGATTTACAAACATAGTACTGTTGCCGTAAACTTTGGAGTCTGTGATTTTAGTGGTTGTCGACAAACGCCAAACTGTATCCCGCTGTCTAAATCTACATCTACATAGATACTCTGCAAATCACATTTAAGTGCCTGGCAGAGGGTTCATTAACCACTTTCATAACTTTTCTCTACCGTTCCATTCTCTAATACCGCGCGGGAAGAAAGAACACCTAAATCGTTCCGCTTTCGATCTGATTTCTCTTATTTTTATTGGGATGGTCATGTCTCCCTAAGTAGGTGGGTGCTAGCAAAATATTTTCACATTCATAAGTAAAAGTCGGTGATTGAAACTTTGCAAACAGATCACGCCGCAATGAATAACGTCTTTCTTTTAATGTTTTCCACCCCAATTCGCGCAACATTTCCGTGACGCTTTCCCCCCCCCCCCCCCCGTAACGTGATAAAACAAAACGAGCTGCCCTTCTCTGGACCTTCTCAATATCATCCGTCAGTCCCACCTGGTGAGGGTCCCACAAGGGGTAATAGTACTCCAGGAGAGGACGCAGAAGTGTGATGTAGGCAGTCTCTTTGGTGGAGCTGGTGCATCTTCGAAGCGTTCTGCCAATGAAACGTAACCTTTGGTTCGCCTTCCCCACAATATTTTCTATGTGTTCTCTCCAGTCAAAGTTGTTCATAATTGTAACTCTGAGGTATTTGGTAGAATTTACGACCTTAAGGTTTGACTGATTTATCGCGTAATTGAAGTTCAGTGGATTTCTTTTAGTGGTCATGTGTATTACTTCACACTTTTCTTTATTTAGTGTGAATTTGCCAATTTTCGTACCAAGTAGAAATTTGGTCTAAAACGCTTTGCAGTTGCTTTTGATCCTCTGTTGACTTCACTAACCGATAAACGACAGCATCATCCGCGAACAGTCTAAGGGAGCTATTCAGATTGTCTCCTAATTCGTTTATAAACACGTGGAACGCCAGATATCAATTCTGTTTTACTCGATGACGTACCGTCAATTACAACGAACTGTGTCCTTTCTGATAGGAAATCGTGAATCCAATCGCACAATTGGGAAAATATTCCATAAGCTCGCAATTTCATTAGAAGCCGCTTGTGGGGTACATTATCAAACACGTTCCGGAAATCCAGAAATATGGAATCGATTTGAGATCCCTTGTCGATGGCACTTAACACTTCATGTGAATAAAGGGCAAGCTGTGTTTCGCAAGAGCGATAATTTCTGAATCCGTGTTGAATATTGGTTAATAGGTCGTTCTCTTCGAGGTAGTTCATAATATTCCAAAATCCTACTGCAAATCGACGTCAATGAGATAGTCCTGTAATTTTGGGGATCACTCCTATTGCCTTTCTTGAATATTGGAATAACTTGGGCAACTTTCCAGTCTTTGGGTACAGATCTTTCGCTGAGTGATCGGTTGTAAATTATAGCTAAGTACGGAGCTATTGCATCAGCATACGCTGAGAGGAATCTAGTTGGTAAACAATCTGGACCGGAAGATTTGTTTTTGTTTGGTGACTTAGTTGTTTTACTACTCCAGGAACATCTACTTCTAAGTTTCGCATGCTGGCATCTGTTCTTGGATTGAATACTGGAGTGTTCACTTCGTCTTCTTTGGTGAACGAATTTCGGAAAGCTGTGTTTAGTAATTCTGCCTTAGCAGTACTGTCGGCGGTAGCATTACCATTGCTATCGCTTAGTGAAGGTATTGTTTGTGTTTTGCCGCTAGTGTACTTCATATATGACCAGAATTTCTTTGGGTTTTCTGCAAGATTACGAGACAGGATTTTTTTTTGTGGTAACTACTATAGGCTTCTCGCATTAAAGTCTCCGCTAGGTTGAGAGTTTCAGTAAAAGATTGCCAGTCTTGTGGATTCTGTGTCTTTTTAAATTTTGCATGCGTTTTTCTTTGTTTCTGCAACAGTGATCTGACCTGTTTTGTGTATTTCGGGGGGTCGGCCACCTCTTTTATCAATTTATTTGGTATAAATCTCTCGATTGCTACTGATATTATGTCTTTGAAAGTAAGCCACAACTGATCTACACTCGCATTTTTAGTTTTGAAAGATTGGAGATTATCACTCAGGAAAGCGTGAAGCGAATTTTTATCTGCTTTATTGAATATATATATATTTCGTTTATTTTTTGTGCATTTGGGAATTTCGACATTTAGTCTCGCTACTACAACTCGATGTTCGCTAATCCCTGTATTTGTTTTGATGCTCTTTACTATCTCGGGATTATTTGTTGCTAGGAGATCAAGGGTATTTTCGCAACCACTTACTATTCTAGTGGGTTCATGAACTAACTGTCCGAAGTAGTTTTCAGAAAAAGGATTCAGAACTAGTTCGGACGATGTTTTATATTTGCCGCCGGTTTTGAATACGTAATTATGCCAACATATCGAGGGTAAATTAAAGTCGCCAACGATTATAACAGTATGCTTCGGATACCTATTTTAAATGTGATTCAAGTTTTCTGTTTTGGGGAAGGTTTAAATTTTGCATCGACGCCTAAACGTTTACTTGTTGTTGATTTTATTAGTTCTATAGAACAGGCTGTTTTTAAACTACCTTCTGCTTAAATTCAGCTTGGGATCCTGCTCTTTCACTTGTCAAAAAACAGAGGGAGAAAATTAATCCGACCTCATCTGTCGATAACTTATTTTTATTATCGATATTCTGACCGGTTTCATCTTTCGTCGTGTCGGCGCTGTGTGCTTGCTTGCTCGGTGTGTGTCGTCTTTCCTGTTTACTCATTGAAAACCGAGGTTTTAAAGATCGTTGCACATTGCTTTCTTACTGCAGTTTCGTCTTGAAAATGGCAGGGTGGTCTCCGGCCGAAATATCGGCCGTCGTCGATTTTGGTTCCTGCCACCACACTCGTAAGTTTTTCGAAATCATGCAGTGTTGTTTGCCTCTTGGAAGTGACCTCTCCACCACTGATCATAGCCATCGTCAGCCAGCCGGTCGAGGTGGAGGGTACTCGGAGCGCGGGCCGTGGTGCCAGAGGCGGCCCCGCAGATCGCGAGGAGAGCTGCCGGACTTCCGGCCATCCCTGGCAATCGATAGCCACTCCGGAGGCCCCGCTCTCGCCGCCCGTTATCCGATCTGGCCCTAATCCCGCCACAGTCTGCCGTCGCTCGCTACCTCGCCCACAGCGGCCCAGAGGTCACGGCGGCCTACCGCTCACAGCGTCGGTTCTGATTACTCGCTGACAGCCTGTGAGCACGAGGCTACTCGCGGCACATCACTTCCCAAAGTCACCCTTTTCATTTCTTCATATCTCTTGCGAGATACATTCAATCTCACCTGCAATAAATCCTCGGTCCCTCCCACTCTCCCAAATTTTTTCTTTCTTTATTGTGATTTCAATTCCCCTAAAAGGGGCGGGCTGTCAGCGCTCACAGGCGTTCTTCAGCCTAAAAAAATAATTTTAAAAAATTGTCCCAGTGGAAACATACGAACATAAAGGATATAAAATTTTGGAGATAACACATACATAAAAAAAAATGTTCAAATGTTTGTCAAGCTTATGGGACTTAACTACGATCGAATTAGTGAATGGCGCTATGGTTTTTCGTCTATTACGTAATTAAATATGAAGGTTTTATTTGGAACACTTTTTTCGCTTTGTGATATATCTCGCTGTAATATTCACAAACTGTGACTGTGATACTTGTACTTTTGTGAAATTATCATACATTATCATGCCCCTCGGGCATGGATATTTGTGCCGTCCTAGTTCGTAAGTAGTTCATGAGTAGTTTGTAAGCTTAGGGACTGATGACCCCGTAGTTAAGTTCAATGTTCAAATGTTTGTATAGTCTATGGGACTTAAGTACGGGGTTATCAGTTCCTAAACTTACAAACTACTCATTAACTAACTAAGATTAAGGACGGCACAAATATCCATGCCCGAGGGGGATTCGAACCCCCCGACCGTAGTGGCCGAGCAGACCGTGACTGAATGAAGGATGGTCCATTATTAGTAACCGGGCCAAATATCTCACGAAATAAGCATCAAACGAAAAAACTACAGAGAATAAAGTTTTCTAGCTTGAATGGTGAGAAAAGATGGCGCTATGGTTGGCCCGCTAGATGGCGCTGACATACGTCAATTTTTATTACATTTTCGTCTAGTACGTAATTAAATATGAAGGTTTCATTTAGAACACTTGTTGCGCTTTGTGATATATCTCGCTGTAATATTCACAAACATATTACAATTTTAGACGAACAGTGTGTAATTGGTAGGTTTTTCAATTTAAAACTTGAAAACATAGGTACGATTCAACTTTATTTCGGTTGTTCCGATGTGATACTTGTACTTTTGTGAAATTATCACACATTACGAGAATGCATGCTGTTATGGCGTGATTACCTGCAATAACCTCATGACTTCAATAAATTCTCAAAATGATGTCATTCATCTTCAATGCATTATGCAATATTAGTAATGAAATTCCTCTCAACACGAATAGTTCGCCTTCAGTAATGTTCTCACATTCATTTAAAATGCGCTGACGCATGTTTTCAGGCGTTGTCGGTGAATCATGATAACAAATATTCTTCAATTTTCTACACAGAAAGAAATCCGGGAATGCAAGATAAGGTGATCGTGCGGGCCATGGTATGGTGTTTCTACGAACACTCCATCTGTCATTAAATATTCCATTTAAGACCGCTTCAACTGCACGCGAGTCATGTGCCGGACATCCATCGTGTTGAAAGTACATCGCCATTCTATCATGCAGTGAAACAACTTGCAGTAAAATCGGTAGAACATTACGTAAGAAATCAGCATACACTGCACTATTTAGATTGCCATCGATAAAATAAGGGTCAATTATCCTTCCTTCCATAATGCCGCACCATATGTTAACCCGCCAACGTCGCTGATATTCCACTTCTCGCAGCTATCTTGCATTTTCCGTTGCCCAATAGTGCATATTATGCCGGTTTACGTTACCTCTGAATGACGTTTTTGAGATTCCCGATTCTCGCTCAGTTTCTCTGCCACTGATGTGCGGATTAGGCGCAACTGCAGATAAAGTACTTACTTAAGCATCATCATTTGTTGCACATCGTGGTTGATGTTTCACTTGTGGCTGAACACTTGCTGTCTCTTTAACTAACGTAACTATCCGACGAAAGGTCGAGGATAACGATCAACATACATAGCACAGGCCCGTTGGGCATTTTGATCACAACAGCCATACATAAATACCATATCGACATTTTCTGCAATTATTAAACGGTCCATTTTAACACGAATAATGTATCACTAAGAAAATATCGTCGGCACTGGCGAAATGTAATGCTATACCACGTACTTTTGTGACTATTACAACACCATCTATCACAAGGCGAAATAAGTGTTCCAAATATTACATTCATATATACTTACGTACTAGGCGCATATGTAATAACAAAATAAGGTAACTACTTTAAAAAATGCAGTTGATATCCGTTTGACCTATGGCAGCGCCATCTAGCGGGCCAACGATAGCGCCATCTGTATTCCACCTTCAAGGTATAAAAGTTTTGTTCTTTATAATTTTTTCATTTGATGCTTATTTCGTGGGGTATTTGGCCCTATCAAAGGAGAACCCTGTGGTGGGTATATACTGACAAAAATATTGATAAAAGTATCCCTTAAAATGACAGTGTGTACAGGAAAAAGGTTTGGGAAACAGTTGAAATTAGGGGAGTGAAAAAAGAGACTGTAAGTAGAGTAAAGGAGATGTATTGCGGGGAGTATGAGTTGGGTGAAAGTGGGAGAGGAAGAACAGAACGGTTCAAACAAGTGTGTGGGCTGAAGCATAGCAGTACATTGTCACCCCTTCTCTCCATTATGGTTATGGGTCACATAATGACAAAGTTAGCAGGGAAACGTAAGGAAGGAAACATCAAAGCAATGGTGCTTGCAGACGACCTCATGGTCTGGGGCAACAAGCAGGAGGAAATCCAGGAGCAGCTAGATGCTTGGGAAGAAACAATGGGAGAATACGGACTGAAGTTCAACATATGTATATGTGAGTTCATGGTAACCAGCAGGAAAAAGGATAGACCGGTGGAGGGAATAACACTTGGAGGTGAAAAGCTGAAGAAGGTAGAAAGCTTCAAGTACCTGGGAAGTTTAATTGAGCAAAATGGGAGAAATGACAAGGAGTTTATAGAACTGGACAGATAGGCAGAAGTATTTCTGAGCAGTGTTACGAGTGGAGTAAGAATGTACCACAGAGTGTACGAAAGTTACTATGTTGCCATACTGTCATATGCATGGAAAATTAGGTGACAAAGCAAAGAGATAGGAGCAGAATACATGCAAATAAAAAGAAGACACAGGATGAGGAATGAGTTCAGGGAAATAGTGAGAGAGGAGCCCTTACACGATAGGATAGAGAGGTCAAAACCTCACTGGTGTGGCCATTTAAGGAGAATGGAGGAAAAGAGGATTCCCAGGAGAAAACACGAAATACAGATACAGAAGAAACGACCACGAGGAAGACCAAAGGATAGATGACTGAAACGAGTAGAGTATCATGTGGAGAAGTGAGGAGAGGATTGGGCCAGAGTGAAAACAGAGAGATGGAAGACAGAGCGAAGTGGCGAGGCTTGTGTTCCAGACAGACCCAGCCTGTGCAACATGATGATGATAATGATGATTCCTTAACATCATTATGCACTAGTAGTAAAAATAACTTCATAGCTTGTCAGCTATATAGTGCTCCATGATGTACCGGATGTACTGAATGTCACGATTATGCCTCTCATCTTTCCAGAAAGTAACTCATAATGTAACAGAAGTATGTGAGTGTCTACTTTTACAAGGCAAAGGACGAATACTAATGTAAACAAACGCACATGTTAGGAGTAACTCAATGCAGCTAACTTTCGAAATAATTTAGAAGCACTGTGTAATTTATAATTTCTAGGACGAGCTACTAGCATCTGTAACACCATGTATACAAGCAGCTACAAATGAATTTGTGGTAAAAGTTTGATCAGTTTGAGAGATAATGGGAAAAATAAGGTATGTATTAGATATCTAAATGGTGCAAAATATGGCAATCGACCCTTAGTAATGAGAAGTGTGAAGTCATTCACACGACCACTAAAAGAAGCCTACTAAACGATAAATCAGTCAAAACTACAGGCTATAAATTGAACTAAATACCTAGAAGTAACAATTACAAACAACTTAAATTGGAAAGAAGACAGAGGACATATTGTAGGGAAAGCCAACCAAAGACTACGTTTCGTTGGCAGAAACGTAGAAGATGCTACAGTTCTACTAAAGAAACTGCCTGCACTACACTTGAACGTCCTATTTTGCAGTATTGCTGCGCATTGTGGGATCCCCACCAAGTCGGATTAATAGATTTAAGTACTGAGAACGGTAGCTCGTTTTGTATTATCACGATATAGGGGAGAGAGTGCCACGGAAATTTCTTTCACCAACTTTGTCTTCCGAATGCGAACTGATTTAGTTAGCACCCACCTAAATAGGAACACATGATCATCAAAAAAAGAGAAATTAGATCGAAAAACGGAAAGATTTTTTTTACGGGAGCTATTAGATAATGGAACTGTAGAGAGAAATCATAAAACGCGGTACGATGAACCCTCTGCGATGCACTTCAATGTATCATGCTCAGTATTTATCTGGCTCAGTGGTTGCCAAAGAGGTCTACACAGACCACCAGCGTCTATTCCAACTTACAAAGGGTCCACGTCAGCGGAAAAATATTTATCAATATTTTCTGCAATAGAGAATTTCTCTTAGCGTATAGGTATAGATGTTCTGCCAAATGGTGACATATGAAAACTTGTGCCGGGCCGGGACTGGAACCCGGGTGTCCCGCTTTTCGCGAGCGGTCGCCTTAACCACTAGGCTACCCGAACACGACTCCGGGACCGACCCAAAGTTCCATATACCACAGTGACTGCAGTTATGAGTCAAATACATTAATCCATCTGTATTCCCGCACCAGGGAGAATGAAAACAACGAGGCATTAACCTACGCTGTTATCGTCATTGCCTCGCTTAGACATCTGTTAAATTACTGTATGGTGACGATTTACAGTGTTGATATATTTATCAATATTTTTTCGCAATAGCAAGGAAGGTCGCAACCAACATTCAGAATTATTCTCACAATGCTGAAAAATGATCGTTTGTAATGCACTCTTCGCTTCATTGGCTAAGCGAGAGAGTGGAGGAATTCTGTATTTTCGGTCTCCTGCTGCAGACCAGTAGTCAGATTTGATTCTGGAGGCGGGGGGGGGGGGGGTCGGGGAGATAAGTCACTTATAACGTAAGTATTCTTACTTGTAGAGCTTTTTTTTCACTCCACACTTTTATAACTAACGTTATCAAAGGTAGTAGCACTACATGAAGCGCGAAAATATATTTGAAGTTAGGAATTCGTAAAAAATTAATACAGAAAAGGCAAGGGATGTACACAGAGCAGCAGAAGTTGGCAAGGGGTCTACGAGATAAAAATGTTTGGGAACCCCTGATCTAGATGTTAATTTTCCTGATCAATGCATTGTGCATTAAAGGATTAACTTCCTCATGATTGAACCTCAACATTCTTCTGATTCACCGCTACCAGAAACAGTTCATCATCATATACACTATCAAACAAATAAATAAATAAAAATTTATACCTCTAAAGACGATGTCGATTTTGATTGGATGGCGATAGATGCCGTCCTCGTTGGGATAGTAACTGTACTGATAATAATTACAACGTCGTTCACCAACAGATACCGTAACTGGCAGAGCGCCTCTTATGTGTACACTTTAACACGAACATTTGCACCCACGAGGCTCAGTGAGATATCAAAGTGTCAACCAAATAATGCGCCGTGCCATAGAGACGCAGTCATGCTTCTTACAGCCAACCGCGCGACTTTAAAAAGAGTCAAAATTTCACCTCCATAGCTACGGGAGGGTCCTATCGGAGAATAACCACACAAACTACTTTGTAATTACGGCAGACACGCTTGAAAAGTACATTTCCTTTCAAGAATTTTTGAAAATGTTAAAAAAAATCTGGCAAAAAATATCTTCTGTTTTTGGTTGACATTTCGTTACGGCAGTAATATTAAAACTGGGACTTTGCGATACCCTCTCTGACAGTTCGATGTTTAAATGAAAATAACGACTTCACCGTTCACCTGAAAATCGACTTCCAGCGCTCAGAACCACACTAAACCACGCTAAGGGTAAGAAGCAATCATAAGCAAAATAGTGGTGTATGTCCGCTAGCGCAACTAGATGGTGGCGTAGTGTAGCTGCACGAACCAGTGACCCCGTTGCGTGAGTGGTATAACTCAGTACACATTTGTCTGTCGGAGTGTTCGCAAGCGAGTTACTGTGTAATATATGTACAGTGCAGGGATATAAATCCTACTCACGCGGTCCGAATATTAGAGGCCAAGATGCGACGTGCTGGATATGAAAATGACATCGGGGACGAGGAAATATAGTTCGCGGATATTACAATAATTCAGAAATATCATTACGATTACACTCAAACACATGAAATGCAAGTCTATGTTGCATTATGCTAGGCGAAAGCGAGGGTATGACATTGACATACCATCATTTGAAAATGTAATTAGTGTGGCATTTCATAATGGGCCGCCTAAATGCGAAGGTGATTTGGAATGTGACAGCGTGGCTTTAGAGAGGTATGCTCATTGTGTTCTCCCTCTTTGCTTTAAGCATTTCATCGAAATCCTGCGTCTGCACTTTAAGGACCAATATAACCACTTTCAGATGTGTGGTACTGCTGTGTATATGTGTTTTGAGCTATTATAAGTGCTTTAAGCAGACAGTTTTTGGCGCTGTTGATTGAATATGTAATGAATCACTGACGCCATTAAATCTATATGTATTTTCCTGCCTACGGTAATGATAACTTGTTACTTTGTTTCTCTCTGTTAAAATGTTACGCTAGGTACAATGCAACATTTTGCATGGAAATTAGGCACACCACTGTCCTGTTTGTGCTTGCCTGTTATTCCTAACATGGTTTCTTGCGGTTCCGTGCGTTCGATGTCAAAGGTTTCCCTTTTGAGACTAAAATTGCATAAACAAATTTGTCTAGGTGAAAATTCTCTACAACATTGCTCTCTTATGCTTTCTTTCACATTTTGCACCGTTTAGGAGATATTTACAAAAGTAACGGCGATTTGTCACTGTCACTTGATTTTACGTAAACCAGTACAAGCAAAGAAAATAGACTTAAAGAAGATAACACACTACTACGGCAAGACAGGTGACAATGTTTTAATGGAAAACAATTAAAATGTGGAAACGATATTAAAATAATACTTTAAATAAGTTAAAAAAAAACATTTTGAGGTTTGATTCCATTTCAATAACCACACAATGATGAACACACCAGATGTATTGAGCAGCATTGGCCGTTAATGTTTTATTTATAAACAACAGATAGATTTCAATCAATTTTATGTTTGCCGTTGCAGTTACATTCAGGGCATTCACAATGCTTGTTTGACGGATACACTGAAGATGGTCACTATGTGATTGAAATCGATCTGTTGTTTATAAACAAAACGTTAACAGCCAATGCTGCTCAATACATCTGGTGTGTTTAAAAAACATTATTACGACTTGAGAGCATAAAGAGGCCTACAGTTACAATAATAGACTCGCAATCGTATAGTCCATAGACGTTTTATGACCAGAAATGATTTAAGACATGACTTGATTAAATAAGCGTGCTGGGTGCAGAATTTTATGAGAGCTCCTTTGATTTTTTTAGCGTAATTAGGACCTTATTTTTATTTGCAAAATACTCATAAAATTAAAGGAAATCCAAAAGTGAGCCGTAAAACATGCCAGTGATATATTTTTTTAAATGACGTCCCATAAAAATCTTCCCATGAAACAACTGAAACATCCTTTGTGCCTCATCAGCTGTCTTATTGAGATCCTTTATTTAGATCCGCAATCGGTTTCACGCCATTATGAACTAGTTTTACTTCATTTCGCGTTAGAAATTACTAAAAATCCAAACCTTGCAGTTGCTTCGGCCATGTCCATTGATAAAATAATTATTTTTAAATAACTGCTTCTGTGGACCAAAACCAACATGAAATCGTGGCTGTCATTCAGTTGTCAAACTCAAATGGCGTTCAACGATCCTAAAATTTTTCTTCCCGGATGCATGTACCAGGAGATTTAAAATAATAGTTCTGTGTCGGATTCTTCCAGGAAGCTGTAAATGTACCAACTTATTCGGGATTCGCTGTAGTTTTCTTTGCTTCGCCGCATTGCTACAACCCTCTATCACTTTCCACATCATTTACAAAAAATGAGAACAACGCAGAAAGAAAAGTTTCAACTATTTTGAAGATAATACCCTTGTGAAGTACTCAGTAACTCATCGTAAATGTGCGATTGAAACTGATGGTCACGCTGCTTTTCGGTATTATCATACCTCTCAACATTGTATAATAGGGTAGCAAACCAGTGGTACACATGCTATTATTGGCATGCAACCAACTAATTTGGGCAAAGCATCAATTTTTAGAATTACCGGCATAATTGAAATATTGTTAGTCCATATTTGTAGACACAGTACGAAAGTTGAGAGTCAACGGAATATTATGTTTACTAACGAATGAAAAAAAATCCTTGTTGGTGAACACGAGTTCATTTACTACTCACTCCCAAAAAATGGCCCCTAACACCTACGCTTACTGACAATTACCGAACGGAAATGACAGAGCTGCCAACATATGTAGTGTAAAAATGTGAGGCTCTCTATTATTCCAGTAGGTATTTTAATATGAAATGGTCGCCACATTTGAACATGACCCGGTGTACAACACTTGTTAGCGAAATCAGGCTGCTCGCTAGGGCGCAGTGAGCTCACAGTGCAGCAGTCTATCGCGATTAAGTTGCCGACACTGACAATTGCATTGCAGCAGTTAAGACACTGACGTGACAATACCCAGCATGCTAGGCGGACAAGTTATATGGTTTCGTGGCTGTGTAGTAAGTTAGAACAACTTTCGTTATGAAAAACGTTGCATGTTAGCCGAGTCAGTTGTTTACATTTTCATTTGCTAGTCACGCAAATGACAGGGCATACGTCGGGATGCTCCTTGAGTGCGGCATTACATGGTTCAAAGTAAATTTTTCTGAGCAACATTTTTTTTAAGGAATTGATTTCTTTTGTCATTTCTGATCACTTCTAATATCAGACATATTCTCTGTAAGGAGTACAAATGATTTAAGTAATGTATTCACAGGCCAAAGTCGCTTTTCTACTTTTTATGGATTTTATTTATTATGTAGAACTAGTTTCGGTGATACTATGTCGGCATTCTCAAGTACCAGTACATCAACAATTTTTTTTTTAATAAATCATTCATATTTAATTTCTGAATTCCAATTACTTCAAAAAATAAACGTTAATTATGAATGTTTTCCAAAAATAATTACAAATAATCCATATTCCATTTGCTAAGGTTGTGCTACATCCTTTATACAGTTCATAAGAAGGTCTGGGCTAAGCCCCTGTTAGCATTTGATCAAACTGTACAAGGTGGAATGTGATTGACCACTCAAGAGAACAAATGAACAGTTTGATCAAATGCTAACCGTTGCTCAGCGCAGATCTTTTTATGAACTGTATAAAGGATGTAACACAATCTTAGCACATGCAATATGGTTTCACGTAATTATTTTTGGCAAACAGTCATTATTGAAGTTTATTTTTTGTAGAAATGGACATTTAGAAATTTATTATATGATTTATTACAAGAAAAAATTTAGTTGATATACAGGTACTTGAAAATGGCGACATAGTTTCGCCGAAACTTATACTTATAAAGGCAAACCATAAAAAGTAAAAAGTAAAAGCTACTGTCTCCTGTGAGTACATTGTTTAAATGTCTCTATCACACATATTTTCTGATCCCTTTTAATTTGTTTCAGAACCAAAATGTATGTGGTCTTCGTAAAAGTGCCACGTAGGAAACTTATTGTCTTATTTATAAGTTAAAAATTATTGCTGAAAGTCAAGAAACACGGCATCTGCCAGAGAACCCGTATCTATTGCCCTCAGAGTTTCGTTGACGAATAACGATCGCGTTATTCGAAACCCCAGCTGATTCCCACACAGCAGGTTTCTAGTCTCCAGAAAAGTCGTTATGCTCTAACATAGCCGGCCGCGGTGGCCGAGGTGACTGAGGCGCTCCAGTCACGGTCAGCACGGCCACTACGGTCGGGGGTTCGAATCCCCCCTCGGGCATGGATATTTGTGCCGTCCTAGTTCGTAAGTAGTTCATAAATAGTTTGTAAGTTTAGGGTCTGATGAGCCCGTAGTTAAGTCCCATAAGCTTAACAAACATTTGAACATTTTGCTCTAACATAATACGTGTTCCAAAATTCTACAACTGACCGACGTTTAGCTTTTGGAACGCTAAGCTCTTCTAGAGGCCTACGGTACACCACTGCAAGAAGGGGGGCATGTTCCTCTGCGTACCCTGTCTAAAAACGAACTGGTATCCCATTAGGTCCTGCGGCTTTTCCTCTTTTGAGCGATTTTAATTGTTTTTATATCCGTCATTTATTTGGATATCTGACATTTTGTCATCTGTGCGACAATCTATAGAAGGAACTGGAGTTCCGTCTTCCTCTGTGAAACAGCTTTGGAAAAATACATTTAGTGTTTCATCCTTTAGAATATCTTCCTCTGTTTCAGTATCTTTTTCGTCACAGAGTGTCTGGACATTTTGCTTTGATCCACCCATCGCTTTGACATAAGACCAAAATTTCTTAGGATTTTCAGTCAAGTCAGTACATAGAACTTTACTTTCGAATTCGCTGAACACCTCTCGCATAGCCCTCCTCACGCTATATTTCGCTTCGAGTAATTTTTGTTTATCTACAAGACTTTGGCTATGTTAATGTTTGCAGTGAAGTTCGTTTCGTCGGTCGTGTACGACAGTGAATTTGAAGGGGCATTTCTCCAACGGGAGGATATTTGTAGCGTTTTATAAGGCTCCGCCCACACACAATCGTAAACTTTCGTTTTAAATTTTAAATCCTTCCTTTCGTTCAGCCGGATATTTTACGCAGCTGCTTGCGGTGGATTTCATGCAAATTCCAGCGAGCGTTCACTACCGTAGTTATTTGCTGCTCAAGGAGTTTATTTCGGCAAACAGATTACGCAGCTTTCATTATCAGTGAGTTAATCTCTTTTCCCATTAATGCTTCATCCGCCGTGGCTATGCGAAGTACCGGTATGAAAGCTTACAAGTATTACGACTAAGAATTCCTCTCAGATATTACCCTGAAAATTCGTTTGCGTCGACGACAATTATGTTCATTTTCCTCTTCTTTCTCAGAAATTGAACTCTGCTGAGCTACAAACTTCGTTGACATTTACTTAAAATGTAAATTACTTCATCTCTTTTTACCGAACTCATTTCTACAATTAACTTACTGGCTGTAGAATCTGCTCAAAGTTTTATTCATTACATTTCGTATAACATTTTACTGTGGAACAAATACATTATATGACTGTCGTTCAATACATTATGCCCCTCTAGTCTGGTAGTACATATTTATTCATATGTATTAAAATTTAGTTTCAGTATCAGTTCAAATGTTTGTTAAGCTTAAGGGACTTAACTGCGTGATCATCTGTCTCTAAACGTACAAACTACTTATGAACTACCTTATACTAAAAACGACACAAACATCCATACCCGAGGGGGGATTCGAACCCCCGACGGGGAGTGGCCTCGCGCATCACATGATAGCGGCTAAATGCGCTCGGCCACTCCGCCGCGGCTCCGTATCAGTCAACATATCTGTTATATATACTGCTTTCGTATTTTACGTTTTCTATCTCAGGTAGGAACAAAGCAAAAGAACGGTTTAAGAAGTCAAAGCAGTAAATATTTTGAGTTTTATTACTATATCACACTGCTCTTATATTTTTTTCTTTCTTTACCTATGAGGCTTCGTTCTGTAATCGTTATTGATAAATCTTTGAAGATAATGAATGTTTGGCATGTTTGGCATTGATAAACTTGTGAGCTTTTAAATGGAGTTATTTAAGAATGGGGATATCAGGAGCATTTATATTTGAATGATCTACTGCCTTAGCTCAATGTTGGTTTAAACTAATGAACAGATTCGCAGCAAAATAATTAGGCTTTGATTCTAAAAATTACCCGTGATCTATGAGTAACTTTGATCTCTGTTGCAGAGTCAAAATTTGGACACTGAGTGTGTGTAAAATTGAGGTTGATTTTTGCAGAGAAAAAAAAAGGCGCTTTTCATTCACGTTTCTCATAACCAACGACGTTGCCTGTTTTGAAAAAAACGCGTTAATCATTAGACGTCTCTTCGTGTTGAGTTGCGCATTTTTTATAATTTCTGCGGCTTTTTCTCTTGTTTTATTACTCCTTCAGTTGAAATCCTATTGGTCGGGGTGTGCTGCCTTACACTATGGGTGTTCATACACGTGTGTTGGAAATTAAATGGTGTGAACGCTCCTAAGGAGACACTACAGAAGGGAATGTACTGTTGTCGCTGATATCATACGTTGTTGGCATACCTACCTTACCTCCGAGCAAAGGGACTCGCCCGTCCCACGTCACCGGCGTGCGCACAATCGAGGAAAAAATAGTCGCTTGTGAGCAAGCAGAGTCACTATAGCTTCCAAACAAATAACGGATATCAAGATTATTACTGTTCATTTTTGGAGCATCACCTTCGACCTGCTTTGCGAAAGAAACGGATAAACTTTCTGCGCAACCCACCCATCAACTTGCACGACAATGCGCGGGCGCGCTGTTCGGTCGATGGGACTTGAAAGTATTGTACCACCCCCCATACTCCCCGAACGTAAGTCCTTGTGACTTTGATTTTATTTCACAGATGAAGGAACCACTTCGTGACATTCACTAAGGAACAGTTCCAGATATTCGACATGCTGTAAACCGCTCCAATCGCATCATGAACAGTACGGGCTCTGCTAGCAGTATACTAAGGGCTTCAAAATCGCTTCCAACTGGTTCTACACAGCGCTTGTGACTACTTTGAAGGACACAAAGCTGAGGATGGTGAACATGTCCTTAAAGATGTAGCGAGACTAATTTTAAAATACACACACACACACACACACACACACACACATATATATATATATATATATATATATATATATATATATATATATATATGTGTGTGTGTGTGTGTGAAAAGTCAGTAAAAATTTCAAAACAATAAATCACGGAATAATGTAGATAAAGAGGTAAAAATTGACACACATGGCATTGGGTTTTATTGGAACAAAAAAAAAAAAAAAAAAAAGGGGTAAGAAAACTTCAAAAAATGTCCGACAGATGGCGCTTCATCTAATCAGAAAAGCAATAATTAGCATAACAAATTAAGACAAAGCAAAGATGATGTTCGTTACAGGAAATGCTCAATATGTTCACCAGCATTCCTCAACAATAGCTGTAGTCGAGGAATAATGTTGTGAACAGCACTGTAAAGCATGTCCGGATTATGGTGACGCATTGGCGTCGGATGTTGTCTTTCAGCATCCCTAGAGATGTCGATCGATCACGATACACTTGCGACTTCGGGTAACCCCAAAGCCGATAATCGCGCGGACTGAGGTCTAGGGACCTGGGAGGCCAAGCATGACGAAAGTGACGTCTGAGCCCACGATCATCACCAAACGACGCGCGCAAGAGATCTTTCACGCGTCTAGCAATACTGCTTTTTTTTCCTAAAAATCCCCATGTCATTCCAAGCAATTGTGTCAATTTTTACCTCTCTATCTACATTATTCCGTGATTATTGAGTTTTTAAATTTATACTGACTGCACTACTAAACGAAGTGCACATTCTGAGACATCTACAAAAAATTCCATTTAATGCTAGAATGAAGTGTGTATGTGTGTGAGGCGAGGTAGGCGGGAGGTGTTGGAATCGCAGAGGAAGACCACGAAGTAAGTACAGAAAGCAGGTGCAAATCGATGTTGGTTGTCACTGTTATTCGAGGCTCAAGACATTTCCGCAAGATAAGATTAACGTCGAGAGCTGCATCAAAGCAAACAAAACACACCAACAGCAGTTCGTCCGGTGATTCACAATGAAATCACTTAGTGACTTGCACAAACTTTAAAAAATATTCTAACCCTTCAGTAAATTTATTCTCACTTACTGGCTTAACGTCGAATACATAGCACATGAACCAGTTTGTAATCAGAATTTCGAAACCCATTCAAAAATGGCAATTCATTTCCTGAGACCATGTGTGTTTATTGGCAGCACTGGAACACCTGACAGCCTGAAGGTCGTCTTTGGTGGCAGCTGAGTGCCAGAGAATACAGCAGAGAAATATATTCGTCGCTACTACTGCGTACGTACAGGCTACTGACGGTTAAATCCGGTATGCCCATTTTCCATTTTGAAAGATAATTACAGAGCGGGAGGTTTCAAGGAAGCCATATCCACATATGTTCTGTTTTACGCCTTTCTAAGCTGGTTTATTTGGAACTTCATTGAACAACGGACTTCACATTCTTTTATCCAACATATCTTCTTCTTTTTCTATATCCCGGGTGACCAAAAAAAGTCAGTATAAATTTGAAAACTCAATAAATCACGGAATAATGTATATAGAGAGGTAAAAATTGACACACATGCTTGGAATGACACGGAGTTTTATTAGAACCAAAAAAAGTTAGAAAAACGTCCGACAGATGGCGCTTCATCTGATAAGAAAAGCAATAATTAGCATAACAAATTAAGACAAAGCAAAGATGATGTTCTTTACAGGAAATGCTGAATATGTTCACCATCATTCCTCAACAATAGCTGTAGTCGAGGAATAATGTTGTGAACAGCACTGTAAAGCATGTCCGAAGTTAGGGTGAGGCATTGGCGTCGGATGTTGTCTTTCAGCATCCCTAGAGATGTCGGTCGATCATGATACACTTGCAACTTCAGGTAACCCCAAAGCCAATAATCGCACGGACTGAGGTCTGGGGACCTGGGAGGCCAAGCATGACGAAAGTGACGGCTGAGCAAACGATCATCATCAAACGACGAGCACAAGAGACTTTCACGCGTCTAGCAACACTTATTATTATGATTATTATTAGAAAGCTCCATGTCATTCCAATCGAGTGTCAAATTTTACCTCTCTATCTACATTATTCTGTGATTTATTAAGTTTCCAAATTTATACTGACTTTTTGATTACTCGGTATACTGGGTATCCCATTTAAACATTTCAGGCCAGATTGTAACAACAATAGTAAAATGAGACTTTCAAAGCCATAAAAAACATTAATCAGAACCTTACATTTAAAATGAAAACCAATATTGTTTGTAATGCAGTCAATAATATGAAAAATGGCAAAGCGAATGACTGTGCTTACATCGCTACGCGTCAATAACCACCCTAGAATAATGGTAAGCGAAGCGGACGATTGACATAAATGAAGCTTGTAGCTCGTGCAATATTATGGCACCACTTATTACGTGCGGGACCGTATGAAACGTCATCTTGCGCGTTCTGCAACGACTGGCACGAAATCTGGCACAACTGAGGCACCAGGTGCAAACTGCATGGCAGGCCATTCCGCAAGACTACATTCGACTATTCTGTTATCGTCTCCATGGGAGAATTGCAGCTCGTTTTGCAAACTCTGGTGACTGAACTGACCTACATATGTGATCGTGTGTTGTAAACTTTCTCATGAGTGTGTCAACAAAATTTACCCCTGCTGAGTCAATGAACTCATGTTCTTCTTTTTTCATTTTCCAGGAGTGTATGTGTGAGGTAGTATGATGTAGTTGTGGTGAGCCCCTTGTCCATGACCAGTTGTCAAAGCTACTGCTGAGTACGCAGGAGAACTGGGTTAGAATCCAAGATTTGAATAAATTTACAAATATTCCCACCGATCTATTTTCCCCCCTATTGGCGACCAACGTCGTCGATTCCTTCATGTCGACACATTCTTGCTCAGTTTTTTGTTGTTAATGATGGTAAAGTCACAATTTGAGTGTATTGCGCTCAGAAGCAATTAACTTGTTGTCGCTCAAGATTTGTCTGCAAGTTTTGTGTTTACCTCGACGCCTAGTCTCCAATCTGTACATGACTGACAATATAGTAAATAAGAACAGCGAAATAATCTGCACAAACTGATATAGCAGTAAGATGTTCCCTAATTACAACTAAAATTTAAAACTCTAGAAGCACTAATACATAGAGGCGTACAGAAACGAGCATAAACTGTGGGAACTGATGTCAGACGTCGTAATGGTCGCCATATTTAGTAACGAGATGGATTCGACGAACGCTATCATATTGTAGATTCTGGCATGGACGATTTCAGGTATGTGCGACGCGTGGACGGGAGCGATTGAGTTACAAAGGCCCCAAAATGGTACAGAACCAATGCAATAAATGTTTTGAGAGTTACTACATACGTTAAGTGTAAAACTTGCAGTGGCGGATGAGATCATTAACTCGAGCACTCTGTACTATCCTATGAACGGTCATTAATTCGTCGAGCACCTCGGACACCAAATGCGTCTCGTCATGCAGCCAGGAATATTCCAGAACAAAGCAGAGAACGTCTAAGTCAGGGACGGAGTGTAGAGTAAGGCTTTGAAAATGTTCAAAAATGTTTGTAAATATATCGGACCAAACTGCTCAAATGTTCAAATGTTTGTATAGCTTATGGGACTTAACTACAGGGTCATCAGTCCCTAAGCTTACAAACTACTTATAAACTAGCTAATCCTAAGGACGGCACAAATATCCATGCCCTAGGGGGGAGACGAACCCCCGACCGTAGTGGCCGTGCAGACCGTGACTGGAGCGCCTCAGTCCCCTCGGCCACCGCGGCCGGCGGACATAACTGCGTGGTCACCAGTCCGTAGCTTACAAACTACTTAAACCTAGGTAAACTAACCTAAGGACAACACACACACCCATGCCCCAGGGAGGACACGAACCTCCACGGCGATCAACCGCGCGCTCCGCAGCGAGACGCTTTAGACCACTCGGCTACTCCACCACGGCTTTGAAAATGTGTTAAGGTCTGTAGACCACATCTTTTTTTTTAAATAAGTATCTCTGTTATGTATCGGTACTGTAATTTCATTCTCTTCTACTATAGATTCATGTGCCAGCTGCCACCAGTGCCACATCGTAAACAGCGCTAAGTATCTTAATTTAATTTGTGTGAATTTTAATTTGCCAGTCTAGTTCATTTTCGTTAGTACTTCTGTTTTGAGAGGTTTATTCCCGCGTACTTGCAGATTTCGTTTATACTACTGTTTTAATAGTTTATTCTATCGTATTTGATAAATACCGTTGTGTTTAGTCTTCGTCTTTGACCGGTGTATTTCAAAACAAGTCAGAGACCGTTACTAAAGCTCGTTATCAGTCAGTCCAGTGCCAGCTGCCACCAGTGCCACATCGTAAACAGCGCTAAGTATCTTAATTTAATTTGTGTGAATTTTAATTTGCCAGTCTAGTTCATTTTCGTTAGTACTTCTGTTTTAAGAGGTTTATTCCCGCGTACTTGCAGATTTCGTTTGTACTACTGTTTTAATAGTTTATTCTATCGTATTTGATAAATACCGTTGTTTAGTCTTCGTCTTTGACTGGTGTATTTCAAAACAAGTCAGAGACCGTTACAGTCAGTCCAGTGCCTGCTTCCGCCAGTGCGGCAGCGTTAACAGCGCTAAAGCTGCCGGACTCAGTTTTGTTGATTTGACAGTGTAGTTACCACTGACAACAGTTCAGTCAGCAGCCAGCCGCCTTCATTAGAGTACTAGGCTTCTTTAAAGTTGATTATTTAATTTTCTACTTTCTGCAGTTAATCGTATCGATAGGATGGGTAGGATGTGTGCCTGCTGTGTGCGGACGCAGGAGGAGTTGGCCGCGGTTCGCGAACATCTGAGCGTGCTGTTGTCTACGGGCAGCCGTCTTCAGGCTGCTGTCTCGGGGTGCAGCGATAGTGGGGTGTCTGGTGCGTCGAGTGGGACACCTCAGGTGTCTCACGCTTCGCTCTCTGTCCCTGCTACCGTGGCACCTTCAGGTGTACCGGTCGTCGTCGAGCCCCCTTCTCCGCAAGGGGAGTGGCGGGTTGTACGGCGTTCGCGTCGCTCGAGGGGGGAAGGTCAATGTAGAGGCTGGACGAAGTCCGTCCGCGCCCGTTCGTCCTGTGAGTGAAAGTGTGGCCACTCCTTCAGCAGGGTCCGAGCAGGTGCACGGGGGGAGGGGATTATTAGTTATTGGGAGCTCCAATGTTAGGCGCGTGATGGAGCCCCTTAGGCAGATAGCGTCCAGATCTGGAAGGAATTCCAACGTGCACTCGGTGTGTCTGCCGGGGGCCTCATCCGAGATGTGGAGGCGGCCTTGCCGGCGGCTATCGAGGGTGCGGGGTGCAGTCGACTGCAAGTCGTGGCTCACGTCGTCACCAATGACGCTTGTCGCTTGGGTTCTAAGGACATCCTCAGGTCCTACGAGCGGCTGGCGGAATTGGTGAAGGCTGCTGCCTTCGCACGCGGGGTGCAAGCAGAGCTGTCGATTTGTAGCATTGTTCCCAGGGTTGATCGGGGTCCTTTGGTTTGGAGCCGAGTGGAGGGTCTGAACCAGAGGCTTCGCCGACTCTGTGACAGTCATGGCTGCAGATTTCTGGATCTGCGTTATCGGGTGGGGAACTGTAGGGTGCCCCTAGATAGATCAGGGGTGCACTACACTAAGGAAGTGGCTACTCGGGTAGCAGAGTACTTGTGGAGTGCACATGGTTTTTTTTTTAGGCTAGGCGCTAACTCTGATGAGCACTCGCCTATCAGCATTCAAACAGCGAATTCAGGCCACGTTCAGAACAAAAATTCGAACATAAAAATATTAGCCGCGAACTTACAGAGTATTAGAAACAAAGTTCCCGAATTTGCAGCGCTGCATGGAAGTTATTGCGCTCAGATAGTTTTAGGCACCGAAAGCTGGCTAAATGATGATGTGGCAAGTTCAGAAGTATTTAGCGAAGGGTGGAATGTATATCGGAAAGATAGATCTGATACAACTGGAGGAGGAGTGTTCATCGCTGTGGACAAAGATATTGTTTCTACTGAGATCGAGGTTGAAAGTAACTGTGAAGTTATCTGGGCACGTATAACAGGTCTAAAAGAAGTAAAGTTAATAGTTGGGTGTTTTTACCTGCCCCCAGTGCTGCTGTAGCAGTTGTAGAATCATTCAAGGAAAGTCTACACCAGGTAGTGCATAGGTATCCGGGCCACGTAATATTAGTCGGAGGTGACTTCAACCTTAAGAGTATAGATTGGGACCTCGCTAGTTACATTTCAGGCGGTACAGACAAGCAGTCTTGCGAGCTACTTTTGGACACATTCTCCGAAAACTGTCTTGAGCAGTTAAACCGGCAACCCACGCGCAATGGAAATATTCTAGACCTTATAGCCACAAACAGGCCTGTCCTTATTAACGATGTCTGTGTAGAGACAGGAATTAGTGATCATAATATCGTCATAGCGTCGATGGTGACAAAAGTTCATAAACCAGTCAAGAAGGCTAGGAGCGTGTTTTTGTTGGGAAGAGCCGACAAGTAAATCTTACGATCGCACTTAGAAAATGAATGGGCATCGTTTAATTCCGGGACTATGGATGTAGAGGAATTGTGGACTAAATTTAAGTGCATTGTTAATAAAGGGTTAGAGAAATATGTGCCAGTAAAGACGATTAAGGATGGAAAAGAACCACCGTGGTATAATAATGATGTTAGATAGCTGCTGAGAAAGCAAAGGCTGTTGCAGTATCGATTCAAAAAAGAACAACGCAAATGATGACAGGCAAAAGTTAGTAGAGATTCGTGCGTCTATAAAACGATCGATGCGTGAATTATACAATAATTATCACAGCCATACTTTAGCAAAAGATCTTTCCGAGAACCCGAAAAAATTCTGGTCCTATGTAAAATTGATAAGCGGGACAAAGCCCACTGTCCAGTCACTAGTTGATCATTCCGGGGCAGTAATACAAGAAAGCAAACAGAAAGCTGAAGTTCTAAATTTAACCTTTAAGAAATCTTTCACGCAGGAGGACCGCACAAATATACCATCATTTGATCAACGTACTAATTCCGAAATGGGAGACATAGCAATAGGTATTTCCGGTGTAGAGAAGCAGCTGAGAGAGCTAAATACGAAAAAGTCTGCTGGTCCGGATGGAATACCAGTTCGGTTTTACAAAGACTATTCTGCGGCGTTGGCCCCCTACTTAGCTTGCATTTATAGCGAATGTTTAATTCAGCGCAAAGTTCCTAGTGATTGGAAAAAAGCGCAGGTGACTCCCGTGTATAAGAAAGAGATCTGACCCATACAATTACAGGCCAATATCGTTGACATCGGTTTCATGTAGAATTCTGGAGCATAATCTCAGTTAGAATATAGTAAATTTCCTTGAAACGGAAAAGCTTCTTTCCATGAATCAGCACGGGTTTAGGAAACATCGTTCATATGAAACTCAGCTTGCCCTTTTCTCAAATGACATCTTGCGAGCCATGGACGAAGGGCAACAAGCGGATTGTGTTTTTCTCGACTTCAAATAGGCGTTCGACGCGGTGCCACACTGCAGACTGCTAACGAAGATACGAGCTTATGGAATAGGTTCACAGATTTGTGACTGGCTGGAAGACTTCCTAAGTAATAGAACGCAGTACGTTGTTCTAAACGGTGAGTGTTCATCAGAGACGAGTGTATCGTCAGGATTGCTCCAGGGGAGTGTGATAGGACCGCTATTATTTTCTATCTATATAAATGATCTGATGGACAGAGTAAGTTGTAATTTGCGGATGTTTGCTGATGACGCTGTGGTGTATGGGAGGGTGTCGTCTGTAACTGACTGTAATAGCATACAGGTTGACTTAGACAAAATTTCTAGTTGGGGCGAAGAATGGCAGCTAGCTCTCAATGTAGAAAAGTGTAAGGTGATGCGCATGAGTAGAAAAAACAATCCTATAATGTTCGAATACAGTATTAGTAGTGAGCTTCTTGATGCTGTCGCGTCGTTCAAATATCTAGGCGTAACACTGCAGAGCGATGTGAAATGGAACGAGCATGTAAGGACAGTTGTGAGTAAGACAGACAGCCGACTTCGGTTTATTGGGATAATTTTGGGAAGATGTGCTTCACCTGTAAAGGAGACCGCGTATAAAACGCTTGTACGACCACGTCTTGAGTATTGCTCAAGTATTTGGGACCCGCAGCAGATCGGTTTGAAGGAATACATAGAGGCGGTTCAGAGGCGAGCAGCTAGATTTTTTACCGGTAGGTTCGACCAATGCGCGAGTGTTACGGAAATGCTTTGGCAACTCAATTGGGGACCGCTGGAAGAAAGACGACGTTCTTTTCGTGAATTTCTGTTGAGGAAATTTAGAGGGCCGGAATTTGAAGCTGAGTGTAGTACGATCTTGCTGCCGCCTACTTACATTTAGCGTAAAGATCAACAAGATGAGAGAAATTAGGGTTCGTACGGAGGCATATAGGCATTCTTTTTTTCCTCGTTCAATTTGGGAGTGTAATAGGAAAGGAAATGCCTAGTAGTGGTACAGTGTACCCTCCGCCACGCACCTTACGGTGAATTCCTGAGTATGTATGTAGATGTAGATGTAGATGTCGAACCTAAAGCAAAAACCAACAAACATACCAGACGAAACTGTGGAGGGGGGAGGGGTGAACAACAACATCAAGACTACCTAGCTCTCACTGTTTCACTAATGTAGTATATAAATAGAAAATTATAAACCCTGAGACTGTTTTTCGTCTTGAATATGTCAAAGACATTAAAGATAAAGGTGAAGCATTCATTTAAATTTGTGATGCGGCTGATAATCGAACCCGGACCTCCATGCTCTTATTATAATTTTTATTTTTTTTTTATTTTTGCTCTATGGGTAATTCTGCTCGTTGCGGACGCAGATCGTGTTTGTTCGTTCTTGTTCGATGTGTTGTTGGCTCAGCCCTTTTTTTATGACAGAGGGTGTTTAGCCCTCCGATCGGGTGCGCAGAGCTACGGCACCCAGCACCACTAGACCACCGTACCACTAGCGAGGCATCTCGCAATTGTCTAAGTACGACTTTCTCCATTTCACCAACTCTAATTCAGCTTCTGTGTTCCATGCAACATTGCCACAACTGACAAGGCTCTCCATGCAGCGGAATAACAAGTCGCTAATCGATATATTGGAACATTCCTGCCTTTACCCTTATGCTAAGGTGATATCATTACAAATAGCAATTTATGAACCTTAGACTGTTTTTAGCCTTGAATATGTCAAAGACAAAGGTGAAGCATTTAATTAAAATTTGTGATGCCGCCAGGAATACAACCTGGATCTTCATGCGTACAAGGCAGACGTCTTGCCACTAGACCAGCGCACCACTAGCGATTCCCGGCCCCATCACAAATTTTAATTAAATGCTTCACCTTCATCTTTAATGTAGTTTAGTTTTAGAAATCTTGAAAGATAGTCACTAGCAACCGTTATGAGCAGAAATTATACTGGAAATAACTAATTTAGCCTTGTAGAGACATTCATTAAATGTAAGGCTAATAAAATTTTGTAGTCCAGAGAACAAACAAGCGGAAATCAGTGGCAGCTAAATCAGTGCTTCAGAGCGCTTTCATAAACGTGTTATTGCAGTTTTTTTAAAATACGCAAACAGAATATAGTTGCCGAAACAGTTACCTCTTGAATAAAGATTGCTTTCATAATGGCAGAATACACAATTTTAATGAGTACGTCCACACTCGGATAAATTAAAGTTCCGCAGAAAAACGTGTCCCCGCTAATCTGCATGCAGAAAAACCGATGCGCTCCAGTGTTACACAGAAGCAGCCTTTTGTCGTTGTGCAACCGTTATTGCTTTCCGCGCGCTCTTAATCCGGTGGCAGAGCCTTCAATAAAAGCGACGAACCGCACGTGACCACCAGCGAAAAATAATGTATGTGTTTCAATTTCTTGCCTTCTAGAGCGCACTGTATCTCGTATCTCAAGGTATGAGAATCGGTTATTTTTAACGTAGTTAGTGCGAGACATTCCCAGCTGCTTGATATAGTTACGTACACTGAAGAATCAAAGAAACATATAGGTATGGTTATGCCAACACAGAGATATGAAGACCTGAGGGAATGTCACATTTTAATAAAACCGAGATATTTTAATTTTAAAATTTGATACGCTTTATTACCTATGAGTGACATAATAGGAAGACAATATTTGCTGTAAGTAATCCTCAGGGTCTTAACAATATAGTGAATACGTTTCAAGAATGTCTGACCGATAACAATGGAAGAAATACAAAAATGAGATCACAATGACAAAACAAAAGCTGGAAGAATTATGAATGTATTCCACATTGTTCACATGTAACTTTTATTTTACACCACTGAACGCATAAGTCTTTAAAACACAAGTATCGTAATTGAACACTGATGCATAAAACTACAGTTTAAGTAGTGCATTCACACATAGTGCTGAATTTTTTTATAAAAGTCTTTTGATTCCTCTGTTGTTAAAAGTGTGGACAGTTCCTGAAAACCAATACCCAGAAACTTTGTAGAGTTTTTGTTGAATTATTGGTATTGGTAGTACTAGTACTAATAATATTAGTTACTACAAGTCTACAAAATTTGCAGCCGACATACCTGAAAATCTTTCTATTTTAGGAGCGGTATGGGGATGTTTCTTCAGTAGGTTGGACTCTTCTATTGCACTTCTTTGATTACCATTGTATCCCACAAACTGATTTAGCTTCCAATCATCAGTGACATAATAGGTGGCTGATTATTCTCTACTTTTACTTCCTTGAGCGGTCTGGGATGTACAGGTAATCTTCTTTTGTACAATCCCTTAGATGAAAAGAATGATGTCCACTCTAGAAACAATAATTGGTCGTATTCCACAATTTGAAATAGACATGTTTTCATGCAACTGTGACGTATGACGTCATGCCAGTCCTTCGGTACCTCCGTGTGGGCATATTTTGTCCCACTCGAGATATGAATGACCTCTTACTTTTCAACCCTTTCAAGGCGTTTGTGAGATCATTCTTTTCATTACGTCCAATAATCTACCGTAATTTCGCCCGTTCTTTCCATTTCTGCGTTGGTTGTGATCTTCTGTTTCATCCATTTTTACAGCGGTCTTCACACGTTGTAAATACAGACAACAGAAACCCAGCCTCACTAACAATGATCAAATTAACAGAGCTTTCCTTGCATTCAGTAATGAATCAAAGAAGAAACACCAGCCGCTCATACCAACCCATAGGCTAAAGATTATATTCTAGCGAAGCAATGCGGAATGGACCTTCATAATTTTTTCATAGAAACCATGGACTCTCAGCATTTTTCCGTACTTCCAGGTATTTTTATTTGCGATTAATACGGGACCCATAGCATATTTACCGCCAATGAATACATCAACAGAAACTACAGAGAGAACTCTACAACATGGCACTATAATCAAAAAATCACTACACATTCATCGTTATTCCCCCAGGTCTTTATATGTAAACGCTCACAGGACGGTGCTGCGGTTGGGAACGCCTATATAAGACGAGAAGAGTCTGGCGCAGGCTTGAGATCGGGTATTTCTGCTACAGTGAAAGGTTATTGCGATTTAAGTCAGTTTGAACGTGGTGTTATCTGTTGTGTCCGATAAATATTCGGCGAATGGTGTCATATCTGAACGGAAACTTGGCGACTGCGTGCGTGCATGGCCGTGGTTCTTCAGAGACTCGAGGGGAATCTATACACCCCAAGCACTGTATTTGAATGGCACTGTAAGCACAATGCAAGCAGTAGAACGTAGTCACAGCGCAATGGAGCAACGTGTAAACATCAGGTTGTTCGTGCAGGCGTACGGAAAGGAAGAACCGAGTAGAAAATGTATTTACAAATTTTTCAGAGTGTTCATCAGCCTTTATGCCTTATGATTCCATATGAGTTGACTCATTTATGCTACAGCACTAACAACACAGATGTTAAAATCTCGGTGAATGGTCGTACTGGATTTTTTTTTAATCCGACTATTTTCCACGTTTGAATTTTCATGTTGGTGAACATAGATCAAGAACACCATGATATGATCCCCGGGCCGGGCACGAATTTTCGATCGCCGAACTTTGGTACTCCATCTAAACCTAGTACAGTGAAGCCATAACTGATCGCAAATGGGGATTTATTTCATTCATTGAACGCTGTAACGTCGTCAAAAAATAAGTAATTGAAGACAACAGAGGATTTCTCGACATCAAATTCTCATACTGTGTGTTTTCATTGTACGATAAAGGTGCAAAGTTACCTCGTCCGTGAAACAGAAATGTTTCGTCCGCTGGCATCTGTTCCGGTTGGATACTGCAAACTCTTTTCATCTTAATCAAAATATCCACGGGTGTACTGTTGGTCTATAGTGTCCAACGAGCACAATATTTCGGCGATCATACATGTCGCCATCATCAGGTGAACTGACGAACTGAGCTCCTGGAAACGCGCCAGCATGGAGATCCGCACGCTACGGCTGCTCGAAGGGAACTGGGTTCTAGCCTGGTAGCGGGCGATTTAAATACCATCGGCCCGCGAAGCGACCCCTCCGCGGTCCGCGCCCCGCGCCGCGGTCGCGCAGTGGAACCGATTGCGACGGCGTCTGAGATGACTTCGATGTGAGGGCTCTGTCCGCCGTGGTCGTCACTTCGTTACGTTTGCTAGATTTACTCTTAATTAACCCAATCGCTTGTTCCCAAGCTTTGCTAAGATTATAGCCACAGTCACGGTTTATGAGGTCGTCATTTGTGTGAACTTCAATGGCCTCTCTAACGACGCAGTCCCAGTATCTCAACGTCTGTACCAGAATCCTAGTGCGTTCATACTCCATCGCATGATTCTCCGACAAACAATGTTCAGCGACCGCCGACTAGCGCGGATACATCAATCGTGTGTGCCTCTGGTGTTCAACGCATCGATCCTCGACGGTACACATCGTCTGCCCAATATATGACTTTCCACACTGACACGGAATCTGGTACACGCCGGCCTTCCTCAAACCGAGATCGTCTTTGGCGCTCTCCACCAGTGCACGAATTTTATTCGGTGGACAAAAAATAGTTCCAACTTGGTGTTTTTCCAAATTCCGGGCGACCTTCTCCGAGAGTGCGCCGGTATATGGAACGAACGCAGTGCCTTCATCCTCCGTGTTTTCATCCGTTTCCACGGGTTGTGATGTAGTGGTTGGGCGGAGAGCCCGCTGAATCTGCCACTCTGAGTATCCATTTTTTCGAAATACAGTTCTCAGGTGTTCCAATTCCTGGGGTAGACTCTCTGCGTCGGAGATAGTGCGTGCCCTATGTACTAGGGTTTTAAGTACCCCCTTCCTCTGTGAAGGGTGGTGACAGCTGTCTGCGTGTAAATACAGATCAGTGTGCGTTGTCTTCCGATATACACTATGACCCAGGGTACCATCAACTTGGTTTACTATTCGGTTGTTTTACTGCAAAAATATCACTGTATTCTTGAAACTTTTGGGTAGATTCTTGTGCACTGTTGAACAGAACCGCTGCAACTGTATGGCTGCAGGGAAGTTAGGCTCTCCCAGGGGTGGGGGGGGGGTCGTTTCCTGAGTCTATTAATGTATTAATGTACTGTGCCATATTCGAATTAATAGATCTATCCATACTCAGTTCCGTAGTTTCTTTCATTCCTTGCGCGGATAAACGTATACAATGCGCCTTCCCTTGAAGAGTAACCATTTTATACAGCTTTTTCAGAATCTCATTCGCCACTAGGATGCCTTAAAATTCATAGTGTCACTAAAGGCTTTGATACCGACCGAGCGCATGGTACAAATATCGTGAATGTATCTCGAATTTGTAATACAGTTTTGCAATCGTAGCGATATGTTGGAGGGTAAAACTTCCTGAAGCAGGTTTAATGTTAAACTGATTAGGCATAACTTTGTCTTATCAAATGTTGTCAATATTGCGCACGGTGGTGACGAGTGATGTATTTTTTAAAATAAATCTATGTAATTTATGCTATTTTGGCTGTCAGTGTAGAACTGAGGCTGTAAAGTTTCTATGCTATTTACGAACCCCGTTTACAACAAAAATGTTAACCAAATAAAGTTAATCATGGAACACCAATGATCCAGTTTTCAATTCGATGAAACAATCAAATTTCATACAGTTCACACATATGTGAGAAAATTTATATATTTTTTTTTTTCTGCATGTCCGTCAGTATCGAAAATTATTTTCAGATTGGAACGCACTCTGATGACGGCACGAGTAATATGGCCGGAACTTGGTTGACTGGTTTTACAAAAAGAAGTAAATAACGATGCATAAAATTTCATGTAAAACTTTCATTGCAAGTTCCATGAAAATATGTAAAGAATAAATCTTGATATTCTCCAATACACACATGAGTAAGAGGAAGAATCTGCAAATATTTTACTGGATACAACGAACTTAATATGCGACAATGCATACGTCGGACGATCGATCGAACCAGCGAAAATAGCCTTAATTAAAGAAAATAACTTTCTTTTCTTCCAAAGTCTCTCCATAGACATTTTTTGTCAGTGTCTTGACAGAGTGTTAATTTAAAAGTTTTTTCCGAGTATCCGACCTTAATTAAAGAACTAGTTAAGAACGAAAAAAAGAAGAATCCCGTGAAGCAAGGAAATAAATTCGAAGAAAACTTGTTTTCCGTTTTTCAATTATTGGAAGGAATAAAAAACATTCTTCATCGTTTCTTAATTTATCAGTTGTTCATAGAGCAACAATATAAACGAGATCAGTTTATTTTTCGTCACTTATTCAATTTGTGTATCAGAAGTATTTCACAGAGCGCACGAATATCCTACTAATAAGTTGTTGTGTATTCGTAGGACAAACGGAACGTCTTAAGTTAGGCTAATGCAGGCTGACGAACTACATTAAACTTTAATTTTGCAGTGCACATACGTGAAGATTTATATCGTTAAGTGATAACTTTCTTCCTAGAGTCCAGTACGCCAGAGAAATAAACACACGAATGCTATCTTCTAATTACTAGTCTGCACAGCCACTACGTTCGGGGGTTCTAATCCCCCGTTGGGCATGGATATTTGTGCCATAAGCTATACAAACATTTGAACATTTTGAAGTAGGTTTCACGACAGACAAGTGTAGTCAGAAGTGGAAGTAGCCTATAAGGTTGTATTTTTTTTTTTTTTTGGGGGGGGGGGGGATTTAATACGTTCGATTGGTGTCATTAAATATTATAATACAAAGAGTACAGATTTTTTTTATATATGAAGAATTCAAAAGTCAAAATACTACATCACTCTAAGAATTAGAAAATCTAAAATGACAAATTTCTAAAATATTTACGAAGGAAATGGCTAGAATTAAATTCGGAATAAAATAAAAATTTGCTCAACGAGAATGGAAAAACACGCATACACCAACTTTGGACAGATTCATAAGTAAACTAGAAAATGAGATTCTGAAAACAGTAACGTAATAAAACATTAAAATATACAAGAGAGTTCCATTAAAAATGATTACAGTCAATGAGAAACATAGGGATGAACATGTTGTTGTAATATGACCGAAAGTGAAAAATACAAGAAAAAATGTGGAGGACGATTGGATCTACTAACATTGACGTATTAGAAAAAAAATGGAGGTTTAGTCAGTAAGATAATACAGAGCGTACCATCTGAATATCGGGGTTTTAAAGCCACATAGGATATACTACGGTGACCTTACCATCACAAATTGTACATCAAATGAACGAGCAGTTCTGACAAGTGTTGAATATGAGCTCCCTTCAAGTAAACGCTAACAACTGGATTCACTATCGAGAGTTTTTTAATATTATTCTGGAACAGGAGCGTGAAAGTGTGCAATTTTTGTGAATTTCCAATGGAAATACAACATTCGCACCATTTTCTTAAATGTGAGTACTGTGAAGAGCAAACCCGTTGGTGCATTAAACCACCCACCTCATTTTCGGATACACATCGTCTTGAAATATTACTACTACAGTTTAACAGAAAAATCTAGTCTCTTTTACGTTACAGGTGTATTGATAAAGTCTATTCTGGTCATCATTTTGTTTATTTGCAATTACTTTTGTTAGTTTCTGTGTGATTTCACATGCTTTACCTACGAAGTACGATTTCGTGAATAACCATACTCTACATTAAGATTTGTTTGTACTTAAGCTTCGGGTAATATCACTGTAGCGTACACTGGGTACAAAAAAAGTGAAAATAAAAAATCTGAAACAATGTTTGTAGCTTTCAAGTACTCCTAAAGAGGAATATATATATACAGGTTCACTGTTTCATGAAAGAAACGAAGCAGTAGTCGGTTACAGACCTGTTCTAAACATAGTTTCCTCTGCCAGAAACAGTATGGCATGTGTTACGTTTTATAAATAAATTTAATTATTGAGTAGTAAATTGGTAAAACAACGACATATGTATGCTTCGTAATTATCCTCGAGAAAATGTACGCATGAAGAAATCTTTATTAAAAGAGTAAAATGATTTGCTATCAGAGCAAAGTATTGGCCACAAAAGTTGCATAGCTGCTGGAAAAAACTGAAATATTGAAATTAAAAACTTGTACCGACCTCGCTATTCACCAGCCAGCAACGGAATTTGTGAGTACCGAATGTTTTCAATTCGAATGAAGTCATGTCAGCTGCAGGGAATTTTTTTCTCTTTTTTGCCGAGTCATAGTTAGCGGATGCAATCTACACTCTAGGACTGGAAGAAAAGGTATAAAGGTCATTTGCTGCGGTGGAGTAGTCGAGCGGTCTAAGGCGCCTCGCTGCAGAGCGCTTGCTTGCTTGCCGTCGGATGTTCGAGTCCTCCCTGCGGCATGGTGGTGTGTTTTTGTCCTTAGGTTAGTTTAAGTAGTTTGTAAGCTACCGACTGATGACCACAGAGTTTCGTCCGATAGATTTACAAACATTTGAACATTTATAAAGGTCATTTCAGAAAGACGTCGCAGACGTATCTTGTAATTTAATCAAGTGGGGCATTTCACACCGACGTAGCTGGCGTTTCGTTCGGCCGGGATATATAATACGCGTATCTCCGGCTACGTCAGCACACGTAGCGTCGCTGCGTATATCGGCTGGCGCATGCGCATTACACTGCTCCACAAACCACGTGCTCTGGGCTGAACAGCTCTATAACCGCGTGTTTCTGTGTTTGTTGTACAAAATGTCTGCATTAATTGACCAAGTGCGGAAAGTATCCAGTGCTGTGGTATTCTAAAATGGAAAACGTGTCCATTTTGAAATTATGGGAAAGGAATTGTTGCCTTATACCAGTACTTTCCAAACTTTCCCTCATGGCGACACCTTTTTATAGCTTACAAATTTGCGCGACACCCTTTCACTAATATAAATACATATGGTAGAATTTAGATGTTCTAGTGGGGGGGATGGACGAAAATAAAGTATCGCTTCAATGTAGTTTGTAAACGAAACTGAAATCCTCGTTCGCACTGACATGTTTAACGTTGATCCTGAGTTCAGCAGTTACGTACACTCATCGCAAGAGAAGGAAACATTAGGAACTACGAAGATGTACAACAGAGTAACACCGCAGACAACAATGCCTGACTCACACAGTAATACTTGCTTCTTCTACATGCGACCCAACTTCCGAAACACAAAAACTGAATTTCGGAAACCCGTTTTCGCTGTCGTGTGTACATGTCAGGGCCAGATAATGGTTTAAAAAAATGTTCAAATGTTTGTTAAACTTAAGGGACTTAACTGCGGGGTCATCAGTCCCTAAACTTACCAACTACTTATGACCTACCTTATACTAAAGACGACACAAACATCCATGCCCGAGGGGAATTCGAACACCCGACAGTAGCGACCGTGGAGACTGTGACTGGCGCGCCTCAGACCTCTCGGCGGTCGGCCAGATGCGGTTTTGCTGCATCGATTGAAAACGGCATCTGGAAATTAGCTACTCGGATTTCTGATTTAGACAGCATAGTGGCTGTTCCCTTTCACTTCAATAAAAAAATTAAAAAAAAAAAAAGGTTCAAATGTTTGCAAATCTATCGGACCAAACTGCGTGGTTATCAGTCCATAGCTTACAAACTACTTAAACCTAGGTAAACTAACCTAAGGACAACACACACACCCATGCCCCAGGGAGGACTCGAACCTCCACGGCGAGCACCCGCGCGCTCCGCAGCGAGACGATTTAGACCGCTCAGCTACACTCCACCGCGGCACTATTTTCTCAAATAAAGAGGATATATTTATGACAAATAATGAATTAGCTGCAGGCGAGTCTTCAGGGTAGTATGACCAGTATTTTTGTTTAGAGTCTAAATTTGTTAGTCTCGCGACACCCTTGATACTACTACACGACACCCCAGGGTGTCGCGACACCCAGTTTGGATAGCTCTGCCTTAGACAAATAGCTAGTCGTTCTTCTGGAGGAATTGATTTTCTGTAATTTGTGTCCTGTTTTTAAATGTCAGTTCTGATGAGGGGTAAAATGTCATTTACCTGTTCTTCATTAAGCCTGAAATAAGTTATAAAGTTTTGATCGTCAAGCTGGAAATCTTGCGTTAGGTGGTTGTATTCGCCATACGCTGTTCTTCTCATTTATCGAATGCACCCAATTCGATTTATTTGACACTGAAATTGATGTCTGGGGTCACGCCATTTCTGGTAATACCCACGAATAGTATTGAAGTTAGCACACCATTTGAAGAACTGAGCAAATGAGAAAATGGGATAGTAAACGTAGCTCTTAATACGTAGCTTTAGGTTTGAAGGGTATGTATCTCTAGGCAGGATACGTGCTACGTACTGCGACGTCTTCCGTAGACGTAGCTCGTGATACGCTACGCCGTAGTGAAATGACAAACTTAGTGCCGAAAGGTCTCTTAAAACTTTTTATGCACAAAAAACTGAACTCACGGTTCATTCACCGGAAGAATTTTCTGTCCTCTGACTGAGTGCTGATTTGGAGGACAGATTTCGAAACATAATCGGCGGTATGCGTATGTTCCGTGCATTCTTACTGAGCGGTGCAAATTCGTAATTAACTAACTCCTAGTTTTTTTAAAAAACAAATTATAGAAAACATAAAGCAAAAATAATGGCTGTTAGATATTCGATGTAAAGCTGTTGCCTTCGCCTTAGTAGGTTCTAAAGCGTAATATTCGTTTCGTGATTACTAGCTCTTTTTTTCCTTTTTAAGTATAATGTAGATTTCATTAGATAATAAGATACTTTTTAGTCGTGACGAAATGTATGTCAAGTTATTTATGTCACGAACGGTCTTTTCCGAAATATACAGCAGGACAACTAGTAATAAGGCTTTTGAATGTTTTATAACTTGAAATCCTGTATATATAGTGTCTGTTGGTCTGGAAGGCAGTACAAGAGATCTGTTATTCTTGAGATTTCCTCTGCAACTGGATTATGCACCTTAAGAGGTATAGTTCCTATCTGTTGGCCGACAGTTTTGTCAGACTTGTATGTGAAACACTTACCAAATATATAATTGTAAATCGTTTCTTTCATAGCGTCGGCCATTTTATTAGTTCCCCTATGAACATGAACAATTTATACAATGGATTAATCTGTGGCTGTTGTTAGCGATCTAATGCTGCGAATTCATTCACAGGTCAGAAGTAACAGCGCCAAACGTTCGTTACACATAAGAAAGTTCTAAAGTAGTAGTACTGTTACCGATGAATCGAGCTTGGATTCACCAATTTCCTATGTGTTACCACCTAATTTTTTTTCTTCTAAAATTTTGTATTACATATACTGAGATTTAACACGAAGGAATGATGATTAATCCACAGATCTGTCTCTGGCCTTCCTAAAGCATTAACAAAAGTCTTGCATGCTCTGTCCATAACATTGACGCCATTCCATCGATAGCCGTTATGTTTCGGTACCTATGAAAGAGTAACTGGGGGTCTGTATGGTGGACAGTGGAGGGTGCGGACACACCCTGAAAGAGATAATGGTCTTGGCTCTGAACGGTGAAATTGGCTCAACCAGATCGTCGAGAAGTTGATTGACAAGCCATGACTTTGGATGGTGGGCGATATGAGCTCAGCGAGACTATGTAGGCGGTTAATTGGCTCACCATGGTTATGTTTGATGTACGGTGAGGGATTAACCAGTTAATGGACTTGAATCAATAATTAGACATTTCGCTGCAAAGTGAACGAAATTGGCTTGATCAGAACCTCGAAAAAATTAAGCGGCTTGCCATAATTTTTTTGTCTGGAACTAAAAGTAGAAATGACTTAAGCAATAGAACCCAGTACGTTGCCCCCGATGGCGCTTGTTCAGCGGAGACCAGGGTATAGTCAGGGGTTTCCTAAAGAAGTGTAATAGAAGCGCTTACTTTCTGTGATATGACAGAGTGAGTTTGCGGCTGTTTGCTGCGGCGTGGTGTTAATTTCGTGCAACCATCTGACACAGCCCCCCCCCCCCCCTTATCGTGGCTTTCGAAAGGAATGGTCACAGTCCAGAAACGCCAGGTGCGCTGTTTTCGGTGTCCCCATTTTGACCCTAATACTTCAAGATGTCAGGCGAGGCAAACCCTCTTTTAGGCGCCTTCGACCGCTCTCTCCATGCGGGAAGTCACTACAAAACCCAAACGTATCTTTCATTTATGTGAGTTCCTCTAATCTACACGTAATTCGCTTGCCGCAAACTCTAGTCTCCAAAAAGGAATTTGAAACTCTCCTCTTCTACCCGCTGAACCCCAACAAAAATTTTATTTGCGTTGTTGCACATGTCACCTCCTTAACATCATAATCTCCGACTTAAATATTTTGCGGACTATAGTGGGATAAACAGCACTATGTCAATAATAACAGAATTTACCATTTAACTTGATTGACGATCGGTTTCGATGCTAGTGTGGATTCACTCTAATGTTCAAATGTTTGTAAATCTATCGGAGCTGCGTGGTCATCAGTCCGTAGCTTATAAACTACTTAAACTTAGGTAAACTAACCTAAGGACAACACAAACACACACACACACACACACACACACACACACACATGCCCCACGGAGGACTCGAACCTCCATGTGCGAGCAACCGCGCGCTCCGCAGCGAGACGCTTTAGACCGCTCGGCTACTTCACCGCGGCACTCTAATGTTGACACGGAGAAGATAAAGTGCTTTGGAAACCTCCAGAGAAAGTATCTGAATGTCTCCAGCGCGCCTGCTCCTCTCCATGTCAACATTGGAGTGTATTTGAGGATGATCCACATTAGGAACGAAACCGGTCATCAGTAAATTTCAATGGTTCACTTTATACTGTTTTATCTAATTATTAGGATTCTTAGACCTTTATGAGTTCCGTCGTTTCAAACGCACAGATCACTCGTCAGGATATCACATCCGCATAAAGATACTGGCCACATCAGAGTAGTGTACAGCTAAAACATATTCTTCCATGATATTAAACATCCGAGACGTTTCCCTGCCAATGATGGCCTTGTCCTGTATTTATGACAAAGAGGATATGCATTAATTGAATAGTTATTTGTGGCTATGGATTCAAAGAGTACGTAAAATTACCTTCGGTTCATATGTCGCAAGGGCCGTACCAACTGTTATTTTGAACGACAATTGACGGCTTCTTCGCCTCGGAGGGAAACCAGTTGACCGCCCTTACTGCGGCCTCTGCAGGACAGCAGCCTAAGAAACGCGAAACTAGAACTAATAGGCCGGAACCAATATTAGCCGTCCTCCGGAGATGTTGTTTCCAAGTACCTAATTTTGGATCCGAACGAATATTGTGTATTGATGTACCAGGTAACAGAAACAAAGATAGAAGCCTTTTCTGTTGCCGACTATTCTTATAACTGTTGAGGAACTACTCTTCCGCCTAGCTTGCTGCCATTCAAGTAGAACTTTACCGTCTCAACGCATGTGTGTTCGCGATCCCACGCCATTTTATACAAATTCAATGGTTTGCATATAGAACGGTAGGTGCGATCAGTTTAAAATGGTATCGCACATTCTGCTGCTGCCTGCGCTCAGTTGTTCATTTTCTTGGCTAAAAGATAATTTCAGTGTTCTCCCAAAGTACACTCTCATACCATACGAGTTAATAAACCATCACTTATTTTAATATGTCTTTCCATTCCTCGTTTGTCTGCATCTGTCCCATGCCTCGAAAGACTCAGTTTCCCTAATACGTCTCCGTCACCAGTTCCTGCAATTCCTTGACTCATTCCGTGGCACCAAAGCCCTTTACACTGATGCTTCCCTTGCAGATGGTCGTGCTGTGTACGCGTATCCTCATTACGACCGTGTTGAACAGCATTCTTTGCCGCGTGAGAGTAACGTCTTTACCGCAGAGCTGGTCACCACTCTAACACCGCAAAGCCTGTCGCAGGGGGTCATTTATCATTTGCAGTGACTCACTGAGTGGCTAGCAGGCAGTCGACCAATGTTCCTCTAGCCATCCATTAGTGCGGTGTTTATCAGCAGATCTGGACGTTCTGTGGCCTTTGTATGGACCCCTGGCCACAACGGCATACCGGGGAATGAACGTGTCGATCGGTTCGCCAAGCAGGCCACAAAACCACCTCTGACGATAGGCGTCACGGAATCGGACCTCGAGTTGTCTTTGCAACGGAAGGTACGTGAGGTTTGGAGCACTGAATAGGCTACCACGGGTGTGCAGAATAAGCTTCGCGCAGTCAAGTCATCCACGGCACTGTGTAAGTCTTCACTGCGGCCCATACGTCGTGAATCAGTTGCCGCCTTCGCACTGGGCATACATGGCTGACCCATCAGGCCCCGCCAGTGTGTCGGTGTGGAGCAGCGCTGACAGTGGTCCATCTTCGGATAGAGTGTCCAGTTTTAGCCAACTTGCGGCAATCTTTTAACCTACCAGACGCGCTACCCTTAGTTTTAGGTGACGATGCCTCCATGGTCAACTCTATTTTAAGTTTTCTTCGCGCAGCTGGTTTTTACAATTACATTTAGTAGTGGGTGCTATAGCCTGATAATTCAGGTCCCCACCTATCCAGCGCTTTGAACTATTTTTGACACTCTTATGTACAATGTCTAGGGTTTTTAGTGTGTGTGCAGCATGCCTGCCTCATCCTGTATTATCTTTATGATCAGCCAGCCATAGCACTCTGCTGTCCACTTTGAGTTCAGTTCTTGGCTTGGTTTTACCTATTGTGTGTCTTTGTTTTGTCGGCGAAATGTTCATTGTCAGTCTGTCCCTTTCGTGAGTTTCCATTCTAGATGTTTATTTTTTAGCTAGGAACATAGGACTGATGACCTAGATATTTAGTCCCCTCAAAATAACAACATCAAAAATCAATATGTCTTTTCATTTTTATCTTGTCCTGCAGCATGACGTCCTCATCGGTAGGTTGTGTTTTATAGCTGGTTGTTTGACAGAATTATCTAGGGGAACAGGGTACCTCAATTTTCGGCGTGTCATTTTCAGAAAATGACCATTTACTTTACCTGAACTGTCCGATTTCTGTTCTGTAGTCTACTGCTGTTGCTGTCGTGTTTATCCCTTAAATAACAAACAGAAACGCTTGCTAGAAAAGAGGATGTTTGATGCAGGTAACGATCATAGCGGCAGAAGATTCTCACCAGATGTTAGGCAGATTTGTTAATCCTAACAACTTTCTATCTTCCCACAAGAATGTACCACATTTAACATATTTTAATGCTTACCATTATTGTGTAATTTCCGAAAGCCATAATTATGTTTTACAGGTAGTAGATTATGTTGGAAATTAAATTACTGTGAGAGTTGGACTCAACACTGTCAATGTGTTGGTGAAACGTCATGCCAAAAAGTGGTACATTGCTGTATGCAAGTGCCCAACTGTAGTCCACTATGATTTTTATATGCCGTTACTTTAACTATTTATTTCACTCCTTTTTACACTCATGGCGATGTAGAAAGATTGTATTGAAAAATGAAGTTACAGTATAAAGGACACACCTTCTCAATAGTCTCTTCGAAAGTCTTTTCGAAGAGACCTTCACTTTCACACTGATTTTACATACAATACCTGACATTTCGAACGTTAAGATATACTTTACAGTTCGCCATTTGCAAAAATTCCCACTTTCCTCCATACAGATAACTGTGCACATTCAGAACACCACCAGGCCAATATTCCCACCCCTGCCCCCCCTCATTCTGAATTACCGCATCCTCACTCACTTGCAGCACGAACACTACTGTTGCATCAACAAACTTCATTATGAGTTCAAATAAAAAGTATCATCGTCATCAGATACAAATGATGCTGTATCCTCATCACCACTATTGGTCACCGTCTTCTTGGGGATCTGAAAGTTAAAATCCATCCTGGAAAGTGGACCATAGATTTGCTCAAGTTCACACGTTTTAATTTCATTGCACATTTCTCATGCATAACGTCAGGAGATAAACAACACACTGAATATAATATACTCTAAATATATTTAAAGAGAGATAAAGAAAATTGAAAAGAGATATCTCCTACTTTGCTCTCAGTAGGAAAGAAAGTTGGACGACTAAATTGAAAACGAGCCTGTTCACGTTGTCGCTGTGGGTACTGTGGTGCATTACCTTGCGCGACCTCGCAGTTAATTCTCCTGCTAGTGGGCAGACTCCCTCAGTGTTTAGAGAGCGATGGAAGCGCTCGTCTGTCACTAAACGCTACTGTGTAGGGCGTTCAAAACCAATTTAGACCGTAGTTGTGCTTAACACTTTGTGGCCCAATGATCCTAATTGAGTGGTGAAACAATTTTATTTTCTATAATTACATTAGAAATGATACATAAAACTAATATATGAAGTGAGAAAAGTACTCGAATGTTTACAATTTTTTTTAGAACATATGGTTACGTACTGAAGCCAATGGTCGACTACATAAAGTTCTGCAAGACATGGATCAAACTAAAATATCAGTCTACTCTACAATGCATAGCCTTACGTAACTTACCAGAACTATGCTACCTCGGAAGATCATACAGTGGAAAACAATATATGTATCCTACGATCCTCAGCAACATACCGGCATACACTGCGCAGCTGAATGTTTATGTCGCTTTCCCGCCAAAACGTATTACTCGAGCCGGCAGCTAGTTGAATATCTTGACGATATAGGTAAGTATACTCCAGTGCCGTGTAGAGCTCTGTATTGGGAGAGTAGCGCCAACCTTTTATGTGTGGCTTGCCGACAACCGCTGGCCGCTATTGGTCAGTTGAGCGCGGGTAGGGCACGTCCGCCATTTTCGGCCTAAGCAGTCCATCTGAGTAAATGGCTTATTACACTTAACTAGCTGTTATTTTAGCATTTTGAGGTGATGGAAATGTGTAGACTCATTATGTATTAAATTAAGAGCTTAACATAGCATATTCCATTTTTATATGGTGAAAAATGCCGCATTGTTGGCAGTGAATTGTTATACTAAGACAGTCCGAGGTAGCAAGTTTTACGCATTCCACGGGCGAAAGAGATGCGAAAAGACGCGAATTGTGGGTACACCGCATTGGAAGAAAAAAATGCATTTCCATACGAGAATGCAAAATTTTGCGAAGTAAGTGAATTTGTATTGAAATATCGACTAAACTTCTAGGTTTATCTGTTCAAGTTTCTTGCGAGCAATGTTGAACGGACAACACATGTAAGGGAAAAGATATTTTTAAAAGATACAAATACATGAAAATCTAACATAATGTGCCGTATTTGACGGATTTCGTATTTATACGTAGCCTGCATATTACGAAAGTTTGGGCGGTAAATGAAACCGCCCATTAAATAGATCTCCAAAACTCGAATTTTAAGATAAAGTTTATTTTACTTAAGTACCCAGCAGTGCAATAAAAATGTCTAAAAACTTAAACCTTCCCAAAATGTTAGCTCAGTTAATGTTATGTGATAATATCACATGTAGGTTAGCACACAACACCTATCAACATTAAGCACTACATTAATGGAAAGCAACATTTATTAATTACATCTACTTTGATAAAAACCAATATATTAGAGATAAAAACGTCAGTCCTTAGCTAATTTGAAAGCAGGAACGTCACTTATTGCGAAAGCAGTGCATTTGATACAGGGTTTAAGTTTTAGCACGAAACAATTTTACAACTAGTTTGCTCAAAAATAAAGGTCTTGATCTCAGATTACCTATTTTTCCTTAATATTCGCTGTAGATGTGATGAAACGATTAAAAACTTAAGTTCATTGTTTACGTAACGTATCGTCATACCACGTCGATGTACAGACCGGTTCCCTTCATCATAAATGCTAATTTAACAGTGCCGCCAATAGCGCTGCTATTGCCAGATATAATAGGCCTACAATGGCGGCGCTCGCCCGGTTGGCGGTACTCTCCCAATACAGGGCTCTAGTGCCGTGCTGGTTTTACAGAGCAGCCACTGAGCCGCCTTTGAGACATTAAATTAAAGGTGGTCTCACTGTCAAACCAGTTGTACGCAAAGGGTTAAGATCATAGATAGGTAGGGGAATTGACGGTAACGGAAGTGGCGACTACTACAGCACGAAAACTGTTGCACAGCACTTAATCTTTACCCCACGGATGATAGGAAAATTATACAACCCATTCCAGTGCTGCATAAATAAGATGGGTTGAAGGCGTTGTCAGGATGGAAGGCGGAGCGGTTAAGGCTTGTGGGCGCCCTAGGAAAGGGTGGCTGACTGGCAAAAAGAGATAGTCTTGAAGTTAATATGTGGTATATTCTGAAATACGGGATACATATCAGGACACGCCCTGGGTACGGATGTAATGAATGGGTGCCAGTCTAAGTTAGCTAATTAGAAAACGGAAAAGGTTACGGTAATGGTTCACACATTTGGTGGTTGATACCGAACAGCCGCTAGGCTGGAGCGGGCGGCATGCGGCCGTTCGCCCCGCACAGAGGCTGGGCGTCTCGCGTACGTCTGTTCTGTACGAGAACTCAAACTGAAGAGAGCGAAGGAACTGATTCTCGCACCTCGAGTCCTACTGCAGTAGCACACGTGATCAAACGTGGGGGTCTGCTATTGGCTCCACGGTAGCATGGAACGTCAGTAGTTTCAGCACGGACGCCAGAAGGGTGGCGTGATTTTAGAATCAGCATTCAATACTGGTTCTGGCCGGCTCTGTCCTGCAAGGTGGACAGGCATGGTCACGTTGTCAAGGCGTATGTCGCAGTGGAAGAACACTTGTAAAACTTCATTGGTTATGGCTTCGATATCGTCTTGGCATTCTTCATTAATTATTCTACAGTGACAGAGAATTCCTGATGTATACAGCTGATCCATGGATGTTAGATGGGATGTGCTTTATCAGTTTGTGTCCTGTAATATTAATTCTTGTTACAGGAGCTTCTGTTGGCTGGTGAGTTTCTTGAAGAGCTATTACATCAATGTTATTATCGGTTGCCAATCTGCTTAGGTACTCGCATTTGTCTTTGGAAAGTCCTTCTACATTAATTTGTAAGATACGTAATGTAGGGCCAAAATGTCTTGTTGGCTGGCATTTAGAATTGGCGTTTTCGTTCGTTATTTGCTGCTGCTGGTAAAGACCGTGAGAGATCGCTAATCCAGTACAAGCATCTTTTAAAGAAAGGGAAAAAACAGTAAAAATAAACGAAGAAAAATGTGTACCTATGCAGGATGTAATAAAAAATTTGCCAAATTACCGTTTGAAATCACGAAAGCCGATATGGAATAACTGCTATATAAGAGGAGAGGTCACCTTCAACGTAAAATAGAACTGGAAAAAGGAGTGGGAGAATTCAGTCTGTAATCATCACCTCATAAGTGATCCCTCAAAAGAACTAAAAGGGTTCAACTTCGCTAGAAAAGACTGGACTAAGCTCAATCACATCAGAAGTGGCCATATCAGATGTAAGGCCATGCTTTATAAGTGGGGACTCACGAACAGCCCAATTGTGATTGTGGAGCACCTGAGCAGACGCTGGACCACATCATAAGAGTGTGTCCAGAAAGAAAATATAGTGGCTCTGCTGAGGACTTTATAGAAGCCATACCTCAGGCTATGAAATGGATTCAAGATCTGGACATTGATGTGTAGCCAAAAGCTTGTCTCACATGACATGTCGTAATTCCAAGTGTTCTGTCATAATATATCATTGATCACTCACATGTACCGAAAATGTGCTCTTGTACAATCTTTTACTGATATTTGTATATATTCTTGTTCTTTGTTTAATTATATTTGTATATATGCTGCTTGTGGTGTCGCACAAGTCCAAAGTGCGCGCCACCTACTTTGGCCGCGCGCCGCCATGCACGCACGGCGCGGCGTTCTTACGTCAGCCACGAGCGCCCTCTGCTGCAACTCCGCTCGTGGCCACCACTGAACGACATCGTTCACTTGGGACTGAGATAGGAACCAGTTAACACTTCGGAATCAGATAGGCACCAGTGAAGACTTGGCTATCGGAGAGGCACTAGGCAGGCCTCTAGCTCAACTATGTATCAGCATTCTGCAGTACTGAGCTATGTAAAAGTTAAGTATTATATAAATTCTGTGCAATATATATCTCGTACTAATTTACTCCAGTGTTTCTAGTTTCTGCTATCCCACTGGCTGCTCCCCTGCGTACCTGCACAAGCGTGCTACCTTTATTCCTGTGTCTGTCTATTTCTACTCGACCACCGACACCTACGACGGAAACGAGACACAAAAGCGGCGACGAGGCTGGGACACAAAAGTGGCGACGAGGATGGGATACAAAAGTGGCGACGAGGGTGGGATACAAAAGTGGCGACGAGGATGGGATACAAAAGTGGCGACGAGGATGGGATACAAAAACAACACGCCACCTTGCCAAATACGTTCGTCGCTGACCAGCCAGCAGACGCCAGCGCAGACGACAAACGAAGCCATGCGTTCTTAACTACAGCAAAACGAGGTCTAAAGCGGGAGGCGGCGACTGTAAGCCATTGCGCGGCAGTCAGTCAATATTCACATTCACATGGACACACAAGTTCAATCACACGGGTGGAAACATTTATAAACATGGGGCAAACATATAAACATGGGACATTGACTGTTAATAAAAATAATAAAATAATTAACACACAGATAGATAACATTAATGTTGCAGAATTACTTGAGGTTAAAGAATAAATAAAAATGGAACGTGGACGTGTTTCAACAGCAGCAGAAGATTCTCTCCAGAAGTTAGGCAGATATGTTAATCCTTACAACTTTGTAGCTCGACGAGTAACAAGAGTTGCGACTATTACCTCTATATCTACATACATTGCAAAACATATTTAAGTGCCTGGCAGAGGGTTCATTAACCACTTTCATAACCTTTATCTACCGTTCCAGCCCTCATAGCGCGCGGTAGAAAGAACACCTACATCGTTCCGTTTTCGATCTGATTTCTCTTACTTTATTGGGATGGTCATGTTTCGATATATAGGTGGCTGCTAGCAAAATATTTTCGCATTTAGAAGTAAAAGTCGGTTATTGAAATTTCGCAAATAGATCTCGGCGCAACGAATAACGTCGTTCTTTTAATGATTTCCACCTGAAATCGTGCAACATTTCCATGACGCTTTCCATCTTGTAATGTGATAAAACGAGCTGCCCTTCTCTGAACCTTCTCAATGTCTTTCGTTAGTCCCACCTGGTGAGAGTCCCACACTGGGCAACAGTATTCCAGGAGAGGACGCACAAGTGTGATATAGCCAGTCTCTTTGGTGGAGCTGGTGCATCTTCCAATGAAACGTAACCTTTGGTTCGCCTTCTCCACAAGATTGTCTATGTGTTCTGTCCAGTTTAAGTTGTTCGTAATTGTAGCGCCTAGATATTTGGTAGAATTTACGACCTTAAGGTTTGACTCATTTATCGCGTAATTGAAGTTCAGCGGATTTCTTTTAGTGATCATCATGTAGAAATTTTGTCTAAAACGCTTTGCAGTTGCTTTTGATACTCTGTTGACTTCACTAACTGATAAACGACAGCATCACCCGCGAACAGTGTAAGCGTGCTACTTAGATTGTCTCCTAATTCGTTTATAAACATAAGGATGAATAGGGGGACCTATAACGCTTCGCTTTTTACTCGATGACTTAACGTCAATTACTACGAACTATTTCCTATCTGATAGGAAACCGCGAATCCAATCGCACAATTTGGGCGATATTCCATAAGCATGCAATTTCATTAGAAGCCGCTTGTGACGTATTGTGTCAAAAGCCTCACGGAAATCCAGAAATATGGAATCGATTCGAGATCCATTGTCGGTGGCACTTATCACTTCATGTGGACAAAAGGGAAAGCTATTTGAATCGGTGTTGACTATTCGTTAATAGGTCGTTCTCTTCGAGGTAGTTCAAAATGTTCGAACAATGTATATGTTCCAAAATCGTACTGCAAATCGACGTCAATGAGATGGGCCTGTAATTTTAGGTTATCACTCCTATTGCCTTTCTTGAATATCACGCAAAATGTTGTCCGGTTGGCTTAACCACAAAAAAGCAACACCTCGCGCGGTAAGAATAGGTACCGCACGACTGTCTCCTGGCGTTAGGAGTAGCGCAGTGTAGCGTCTGGAGTGGTTTTATAGGGCACACGCGACTTGGGTGACGCCACGGATAGGGCAGTAATTTGCGGTCGCATCCTTCCGCACCGCCGCACCCTACCGTGGGCACCACTCGCGGCTCTTCCGCTACATTTGCCCAGTGTCTGGCCCGCTACCCTCCCTTCCCTTCCGTGGAGGAGGCGGTCCGGCGGAGGAGACACTGCGAAGAAGTGGGCCACGCCTCGCCGCGAGGAACGCGACAAAAGAGGGACACAGAGGCATATCCATAGCGTCCGCCACGACGGGAGACGGCAGCGCGGATGCCTTCTCCCGATTCCCTTTTTGCCCTTCCCGCCCCGACCCCTCGGTCAGAGTAGGTGAGCGGCAGAAAAAGCCGCCCGGCCCGGTACAAATGCTGACAAATGCCGCTGCAGGCAGCTGCCGAAGGCTCCTAAGCCCCGCGGTCGATGGCGGCCTCCACCGGTGACTTACGACCCAGGGGCGTCACAGATTCGGCCCGCCGGGCTAACAGCCCGTTGACGGCCGTCGACAGAGATAGCGAGACAAATTTCTCTGGCCTCTTTTTTTTATAGGTAGGTGTTTGGGTGCGGAAGGGGATGGGGAGGTATTTCTCTCGATCAAAACAACGATTCCTGTTGGTCCTAGTGTGAACGCTTTGCGAAAGATCGGCGCTTGGCAAGAAGCCACCTACGAGGCTTTTCAGAGACGCTTCTCCGGTCTCGACAGCGTTCGGTAAACGTAAATCGGGAACATTTGTCATGGTGCACGTGTCGAGGGTACCACCTACGTGCCCGCTGCGGACCGTCGAAATCGCACGTTGAATAATGTCGTGTCTAAGCCCCTGCCTGAATATTTTTCCATACAAGCCAGATACTGGGTGAGTCATGAGCTGACGCGCAATTTTTGTAACGGTGATTCATTCATTCGTTCATTTGGTATCGCCCAACTCTGGACCACGATTTTCCGACTATGTTGCTCTTTTGGTTTCGATGTTTTCCCAGTGTCACGTGGTGACTATTTTACGAATATGTGTCAATTAGGGCCGCGGTGGAGTAGACGAGCGGTCTAAAGCGCTTCACTGCGGGGCGCGCGGTTGCTCGCCGTTGGAGGTTCGATTCCTCCCTGGGGCATGGGTGTGTCTCTGTTGTCTTTAGGTTAGTTTAACTTAGTTTAAGTAGTTTGTAAGCTACGGACTGATGACCACGCAGTTTGGTCCGATAGATTTACAAACATTTGCACATTTTGTTAATTAGGTAATGTTTGTAATATCAAAAATGAACAACTTTCTCATGGTCTGAAAAAATTTATTTATTCGTCACAAACCGACTTTCGGCTTCTCAGGCCATCATCAGGTGACCACTATTTGTAGTATACATGTTTTCAAAGATGTTACAAACACGTTTCGATTTACTTAATATGTTATCACAGAAAATCGACTAGTTCACAGGAAAGCACATTACAAGTACATTTTTATGAGATTTACTAACATTATATAAAAATATGGTAAGTATATGTAAGGAATGAAATCTGACATGATTATTTTTGTTGAAAAAGAAAGTTAGAAACTAACGTATTTCAGTATAGGTGTAAAGGGGATCTGGATCTGATCGTTTAATACTGAACTGGCGTCCTGAGCCAAATGTTTCTTGATTTCCAATATTTCCAGTAGTGTCATCTTCATGCTTTTCTTCTACATCTACATGGGATACTCTGCAAATCACATTTAAGTGCCTGGCAGAGGGTTCATCGAACCACAATTATACTATTTATCTCCCATTCCATTCTCGAATAGCGCGCGGGAAGAAAGAACACCTGAATCTCTCTGTTCGAGCTCTGATTTCTCTTATTTTATTCTGATGATCATTTCTACCTATGTATGTGGGAGTCAACAATATATTTTAGCATTCTTAGGAGAATGTTGGCGATTGGAGTTACGTAAGTAGCCCACGCCGCAGCGATAAGCGCCGTTGTTGTAATGATTCCCATCCCAGGTCCTGTATTATTTCCATGACGCTGTCTCCCCTGTATCGTGACAATACGAAACGAGCTGCCCTTCTTTGGACACTTTCGATGTCCTCCGTCAAACCCACCTGATAAGGATCCCACACTGGGCTGCAATACTCCAAAAATGGACGGACAAGCGCAGTGTAGGCAGTTTCTTTAGTAGTTCTGTTGCATCTTTTAAGGGTTCTGCCAATAAAACGCAGTCTCTGGTTCGCCTTTCCCACGATATTATCTACGTGTTCTTTCCAGGTAGTATAGGATTTCACAGTGTACATCGTAATCATAGTTTTCTCTGAGAAGATGCTAAGCGAAGGTTGATTCTATCTTTTTTAACCTCCAGCTTCTCTCGTGTTCTGCTCAGGGAAAACCATGGATACGATTTACACTGTGAAATCGTATATTACGTGGGGAAAAGCAGAAGAATTACACTATTGGACATATTGGAAATAAAGAAACATTTGGCTCAGGACGCCAGTTCAGTATTAAACTATCAGATCCAGTTCCCCTTTACATCTATACTGAAATAAGTTTTAGTTTCATACTATCTTTTTCAACATAAAATTAATAATCATGTCAGTTTTGATCCCTTACATATACTTACCATATTTTTATATAATGTTAGTAAATCTCACAAAATGTACTTGTAATATGCTTTACTGTGAACTAGTTGATTTTCTGTGATAACATCTTTTTTTAAATCGAAACATGTTTGTAACATCTTTCAAAACATGTATACTACAGTCAGTTGTCACCTGATGATGGCCTGAGATGCGGAAATCCGGTTTGTGACGAATAAATAAGTTTCGCACAACATCAGGAAGTTGTTCCTTTATCGTGTTCTGTCAAGAACCGACGGAAATTTCAATTAATATAAAGTTTGTAAATCTATTGTACGTAACTACGCTAGTCATCGGTCCCTGCAAAACTACTTAAACTAACTTACGCTAAGTACAACGAATACACCCATGCGTGATGGAGCACTCGAACCTCCGACGGGAAGCAGCGGCGCGTTCCGCAGCTAGGCTTCTTGGAACGCTCGTCCACTCCACCGCGGCTGTGTTAATTAGTTTTAGGTTGTTGGGAGCAGGCGAAGACTCTACAAGCTGTGAAATCAGAGATACAGCGAAGGCTTGGGGCTACGATTACATGAAGGGTACCGAAACAGAAGCAGCCTGCGAATTTTGTAGTGGGACGACATTTTATTCCTGCTACTCCATTACATCACCTCAGTTTTGCAAATAAAAAATTATTTATTTATTTACACTATTGTAAATAAATTGATTGTTAATGACATTTATTATGAGATTCTGAAAAAGTGTGTGTTTCGTTTCTTGTGTTTAATGTGCGGCTACAACGGCGCAACTTACGAGAACAGCAACTTCTCTGCCAGGGCTAGAAATAATGCAACTGGCCATCGAACGTCCTAGGTCGACAGCTACTGGGCGAGAGTACATCTTCTTAAGGGACGCCGTTGTCAACCGTCATAATTGTATCAACAGCAAAAGTAGGACAAATGATATGTAAACGATGAACATTGTACATGGCTGATTAACAGCAACCGTAATCCAATTTTTAAATCAGCCAACCGGATGAGTAATTTTTAGGTGCTTGACCTAGGTTTCGTTGCTACTAGGGACAACTTCATGAGAAGAATAAAAAAAGTTACATGAAACACAAGACGTCAAAAATATTACGAGCTAGATTGCTCAAGTCGATTATAATAAAAATTAAGATTTTTGCCATACAAATAAAAAACCAGTATGGTGTGAAGGGCATGTAGAACAATTCCTTCATGCTCTTCACACCATACTTGTTTATTAAGAACATGACCGTCTCACCCACCTATTCGATTATAACTTTGACGTAGAATCACTCTTCACAAACGTTCCTGTGGAGGATACTGTGGCCTTGTTACAAGATCGCATACCTCCATAAATATGTGAAATCGTGAAACATTGCCTGAAGTCTACCTGTTTAAAGTGGCAAGGTAAATTTTATGAACAGACGGACGGAATACTTATGGGGTCTCTCTTGTCACCGGTAGCAGCAGGCATCTTTATGGAAGCGCTGGAGCACTATGCACGTTTACGACCCAAGTGCTAGCTGAGGTATGTCGACGATACCCATATGGCCACGCAGAAAGGAAAATCTACTTGAATTCGGCGAACATCTTAACAGGCAGCTTGAGAAAATAGAATTCACTGTAGAAATGGAAAACGATGGTTCTATTCCTTTTTTGGACGCACTGGTGTCCAAAACAGCAACAGGCACATGCACAGGAAGCCAACCCATACCAACCGGTTCTTGCACGCGTAATCTCATCACCATCGAGCCCAAGAGAACCCAGTTCTACGCTCACTAGTCACCTGGGCGCAGCGGATTAGCGATGACAATAATTTAGTACAGCTCACCAAGTTGCGATCGATATTTCGTGCCAATGGATACAGCGACAGAAGTATTAAGAAAGCCAAAAATCCGCGACGAACTAAGAAAAACGACACAGAAGTTGATGAGTTAGCGGTGGCACGTTTGCCGTACATTAAAGGGATTAGTGAGCGCATTAGGAAAGTCTTACGACGAGCTGGTATCAAAACTGCTTTTTCCAGCAATAACAGAATTAAAGATATCCTCACATCAACTAAGGATCCCATAGGAAAGCTGAATATTGGAGGAGTGTATAAAATAAACTGCGGATATATACACAGGAGAAACAGGGACGCCTATTCATGTACGGATGGTGGAACATGAAAGTTTCATGCGTTTAAAGCAGCACAGCAAATCAGCGGTTGAAGAAGACGAGGAAGAGTGTGACCACAATATTAACTTCAAGGATGTACAGGTACTCTCTACAAAGCCATTTAAAACCAAATTCGTGAAGCAATTGATATCAGTAAACACACCCCAACAACATGAACAGAGAAGACGGATACAAACTCTCACCGTCTTGGCTACGGGTTTTGGCCTCGCAGTGACGGTCATCGGCGAGCGGTACAACGGGCCCTTCTGCCACAGACGGGCACTCCTGACAGCGTGGTAGCGACGTTACTACTTAGAACAACTAGGCCCACCATAAAACTTGGGTTTCCGCCGTTGTTGGCTAATTACATGCATACAACAACAAGCGTACACATTCATGTTTTCCACCCAATCAGAACCACCGATGCAAACACCAATAAGCGAATCTTGCTCCCATATTTCCACCTATCAGATACACCAATGCAAACACCAATAAAGTTATTCCTTCCATTCCTGCTATCGAATATCAAACAACCAGAACTACTCATGGGGACAGAATTGTCTCTGTAACACAAACACAGGAGGAAACAAGTCATTATTCCCTGAAGAAGACTCCTGTAACGGATCTGAAACGTTGGAAATACATCATCATGACGCGGAAAATAGGTCAGAAGAATTTCAATTTTAACAGTAATGACCGCGAAAGACTACGTTCTTACATCTTACTGTTTTCTCTTTATCATTTGTCTTACGTTGTATGTAAAAAGTTTAGAAGCATACAAAAATTGTAAAGTACTTACTGACCTGCAAAGTTTGTCTTAAGAAACCCTACTTTAACAAGAAAAAGAATAAACAAGGTGAAAAAGCAGTCGCGCGGGACTGGCTACGTGGTCCAAGGCGCCATGTTAAGGATTACGTGGCCGCTCCCTCCGGAGATTCGAATTCTCCCTCGTTCTTCTAAAGACTGACTAAAACACGGATGTCTTTGCAGAAGAGAACGACCTATTGACTCATAGTCAACACGGATTCAGAAGTGTCGTTCTTGTGAAATACTCACATCATGTAATGAGTGCTATCGACTAGGGATATCAAACAGATTCCGTATTTATTTCCGGAAGGCTTTTGGCAATTTCTTCTAATAAAATTGCGTACTTATGGAATATCGCCAAAGTTGTGCGACTTGATTCAGGATTTCCTGTCAGAAAGGACACAGTAATTCACGGGAAGTCATCTAGTAGAAGTGTATCTGGCGCTCCAAAGGGAGGTGTTATAGGGTTCCTACTGTTCTTTATTTTTATAAACGATACAGGAAACAATCTGAGTAGCTCTCGTACACTGTTCGCGGATGATGCTGTCATTTATAGGTTAGTAACGTCACCATAAGATCAAAAGCAACTGCCGAATGATTTAGATATCTGCATGGTGCAAAAAATGGCAAGTGGGAGGTCATCGATATGACCACTAAAAGAAATGCGTTAAACTTCATCTACGCGATAATCAAACCTAAAGGCCGTTAATTCTACTAAATATCTAGGAGTAACAATTACGAACAACTTAAATTGGAAACAGCACATAAATAATATTGTAGCAGAACACTAAGAAAATGTACAATTTTGCTAAAGAACTGCCTACACTACGTTTGTGCGTCCTATTTTGGAGTACTACTGCGAATTGTGGGATCCATTCTAGGTGGAGTGACAGAGGATTCAGAAAACTCTAAAGAATGGCAGCTCGTTTCGTATTATCGCGATAAATTGGAGAGATTGTCACGGATATTCTGCACGACTTTGCGGCGAGATATGTGTTCGAAATTTCTTTACCAATTTTCTCTTCAAAATGTGAACGTGTATTGTTATAACCCACCTACATAGGGAGACATGATCATCAAAATAAAGTAAGAGAAATCAAAATGAAAACAGAAATATTTATGTGTTATTTTTTCCTGCAAGGTAGTAGAGTTTGGAACTACAGAGAAATATCATAAAAGTGGCTCGATGAACCCTCTGCCATGCACTTCAATGTGACTTGCAAAGTATCTACGTTGATGTACTTAATATCAGATTTCTTGGGGTTCTGAACATAGGAGATACCATTATTAAATCTGTCATTAAGTTCGTTTTTGCGTCCTTTATACGAGTCGTAGTTATCTTCAACATAATCGGACTTGTTCAAAATGTCTCCCAAAAATATTTCATTTGCATAAACTCATTCCTGTTAGTAGCAACAATATTTTTGGCACTTACCATTGTTTTCATGCACGCTTCTGCCAAAACTGCCGTTAGTGATAATGTGTAATTTTAGCTAAATTACAAATTTTGATGTATAGATGTTATGGAAAAAGTGCAAAAGGAGTGTCAAACTCTCATTTAACAGATGTTCCATTTTCAAATGTTCAAATGTTTGTAAATCTATCGGACCAAACTGCGTGGTCATCTGTCCGTAGCTTACAAACTACTTAAACCTAGGTAAACTAACCTATAGACAAACACACACACCCATGCCCCAGGGATGACTCGAACCTCCACGGGGAGCAACCGCGCGCTCCGCAGCGGGACGCTTCAGACCGCCAGATTCTCACATACTTTAACCTTTCTTGCCACCAACTACAATATTTTCTTTCGTTTAATAATATCAGGTGAACGGTGGTTCGGTAATTTACTTTTAGCTGAAAGAACAGTACGATGACCTTCCTTCTTCAAGTAGCCTACTTGCTCAGATATTCTAATTTCTTTACCATTAATTGCGCGCACAAATCTGACCGTATCCGACTGTGACTGAGTCTTTACGATGCTCAACACTATGGGTGTTATTACGTCCATGTTCGCAGTAACGATGGAGCCTTGGGGTGAAGGAAATACGGCAACGGCTATAAGGCTTTTCGTTACACTGGGTAAAAGCCTTTTATTTTATAAAAGTGCTCAAACTTGGGAAGTTCTTGATATTAAATCACAAATATCCCACAGATACGCTGACGTTATCGCCTGGATTGGCGCGCCTTGCTAAGGTCGCTCGCGAGCAGAGTTCGGGAGTGAAGTGTGGATCGATATTCCTACCCCGGCGCGTTGAAAACTTGACGAGATCGGCCACGGTCAAAGGCGAGAATAATGGCGCCATTTCCTCCACAGTGGAAAAATATGTGCTGCGGGAGGTGAGCGGTTTCTTTCACCACTGCGAACGACTACACAGATCTGACGAACAGTCGATTTCAGTATGAATAGTTTTTGAAGACTAACATTTTATTGATGGAAATTGCTGAAAATTATTATGAGTTTGATTAATTTTAAATCAAACTTATTTCAAATGTTCAAATGTTTGTTAAGCTTATGGGACTTAACTACGGGGTCATCAGTCCCTAAACTTACAAACTACTTATGATCTACTTACGAACTAGGACGGCACAAATATCCATGCCCGAGGGGGGATTCGAACCCCCGACCGCAGTGGCCGTGCAGACCGTGACTGGCGCGCGGGCTATATTGGACAAACTGTACGCACTGTGGAGCAACGCCGGATAGAGCACGGGAGGTGCTCACGTCTTCGCTACCCGCAAAAATCTGCCGTGGCAGAACATTCTTTAGAAAATCGACACCGAATTCTGTTCGACGGAACATCTGCCATTGCTAAAACGGAAGGATATTACGATAGCATTACAAAGGAAGCTATTGAAATCAAAATATGTGAGAACACCACAAATAAGGACGTCGGTTTTCAGCTCAGCACACCGTGTGACCCGGCCATAGCGAGGATGAAGCAGACGCGGCGGACACGGGACGAAGAAGCGAGCTCCAGTGACGTCACAACCAGCAGTCAAAAGCGTTCGCAGCCGACTCATGATGTAAACATTGCCTTAAATGGTGCAGCGGAAGGCTGTAGCGACGTCATAGCCAGCAGCGCGGCTATATAACGGCAAGGCGACGGCGATACAGCAGTCATTTAAAAAACAAAAATGTTCAAGTGTTAGTAAATCTATCGGACCATACTGCATGGTCATCAATCCGTAGCTTACAAACTACTTAAACCTAGGTAAACTAACCTAAGGACACACACACACACACACACACACACACACACACACACACACACACACACGCCCCAGGGAGGACTCGAACCTCCACAGCGAGCAACCGCGCGCTCCGCAGCGAGGTGCTTTAGACCTCTCGGTTACTCTACCGCGGCCAGTCATTTTACCACTTGACAATAGCCGAGGATAACTTGGCCGAAACCTCATGGGTTCACAACCACTTGACGCGGCTGGAAGCTCGAGAAGATTTTATTAAAAATTGTATGGTCATTCAATTTTACTTTCACACTCTCATTAGCGGTTCACAACATACATCACGCACGAGCTGAACCACGGGATGTGCGAACGCCGGTCGCGGTGGCCGAGGGGACTAAGGCGCTCCAGTCACGGTCTGCACGGCCACTACGGTCGGGGGTTCGAATCCCCCCCCCCCTCGGGCATGGATATTTGTGCCGTCCTAGTTCGTAAGTAGTTCATAAGTAGTTTTTAAGTTTAGGGGCTGATGACCCCGTAGTTAAGTCCCATAGACTAAACAAAAATTTGAAACATTTTGATGTGCGAACAATATTATTAACGCACTGCCATTCTTCAATTTTAAGTCACACAGTGACTTTAATTTTTAGGAGGAGGAGACGACGCTTGATTTGCGACTCTAGTTGTCACACTACGTTGTCCCGAAGCGGTTTATTCTAGTTTCTACCGGTTCGGTTGTTAAGACATTTCGTACCTTTTCATTTGAACAGCCCTTGTAGTGTTAGAAGAAATTAAAAGGCAATACTTTATGCATGGCTGTTGACCAGCGACTATACTGTATTAGCTATTTAAAAAAAAAACTACAGCCCTTAGTAGCAAGTCCCAATTGAATGTGACATAGATTTCAATGTCACGAAGAACACCTTCTTCAGGCAATATCAGACAGAAGGGTTGAAAATTACATTGCAGCTACGTGTTAAAAATTTCATTACATGCATTAAGACGTTGCTTTAAAAAAAATCAAAAGGATCAGGTACGGAATAATTGTTGCAGGTTCTGAGATGCTTCTACCTTGAAAACACGTCTGGTGTTTTGTTTTACTGACGTATGTACTAAAGTTGTTTCATGGCCATGCTCAAAAAATTCTACTTTGGTATTTTATAAATTTAAGTGTATATGTCGTGCCTTCGCCACTTTTCTTGGTTTATGTAAAAATATTAGGTGGAGGATTAAGAAGCCTACCTTCCTTGCACGTAAGTTAGCTGCTATATTGATTATTAATTTGTCTACTCTATGGCGACAAGCGTGCATAGCACCTTGTACACTAGCACAACTAGTTGCATTTCAACTATCGCAGCGACTATATGCAGCCCTTAGTGACTCATGCTGCTGTTCCTATTTTATGGCATGACTATCTGTCCACGGCAGGTATGTTATCGCGTATTTTAATTTCTTTGATTTATCTCATATTGATTGAAGAGGTGTCCTTCGTGACTTTGAAACCTACGTAACATTCAATTGTAACTTGCGACAGAGAGCTGTACCTTTCGAAAAATCTATTGTTGTTGTGGTCTTCAGTCCGGAGACTGGTTTGATGCAGCTCTCCACAATACCCTATCCTGAACAAGCCTTTTCATCTCCTCATAAGAATGACAACCCACATCCACTTGAATCTGTTTACTATAAGCGTCTCTTGGTCTCCCTCTACGATTTTTACCCCACACACTTCCCTCCAATGCTACCAAGCGATCCCTTCTTTTAGTCAGGGTATGCCAAAAATTCCTTTTCTCACCAATTCTGTTCAGTACCTCTTAATTCTTTATGCGATCTACCCACCTAATCTTCAGCATTCCTCTGTAGCACCACATTTCAAAAGCCTCTATCCTCTTCTTGTCCGCACAGCTTATCGTCCATGTTTCACTCCCATACAAGGCAACACACCACACAAATGCCTACAGAAAAGACTTCCTTACACTTGAATTAATATTCGATGTTAGCAAATTTCTCTTTTTCAAAGATGCTTTTCTTCCCATTGCCATTCTGCATTTTATATCCTCTGTACTGCGACCATCATTTGTTATTTTACTGCCCAAGTAACAAAACTCATCTACCTCCTATATTTCTGCGTTACCTAATCTAATTCCTTCAGCATCACCCGATTTTCTTAGACTGCACGCCATTACCCTAGTTTTGCCCTTGTTACTGTTCATCTTATAAGCACCTTTCAGCACACTGTCCAATGCGTTCAATTGCTCTTCCAGGTCCTTTGCTGTATCTGACAGAATTACTATGTCGTCGGCAAAACGCAACGTTTTTAATTCTTCCCCCTGAACTTTAATTCCTTCACCAAATTTCTCCTTGCTTTCCTTTATAGCTTGCTCAATGTACAAATTGAACAACATTGGAGAAAGGCTACAACCCTGTCTTACTCCCTTCCCAACTGATGCTTCCTTTTCATGCCCTTCGAGTCTAATAACTGCGGTCTGGCTTTTGTACAAGTTGTAAATAACTCTCCTTTCCCTGTATTTTACCCCTGCTGACTTCAGAATTTGAAAGAGTGTATTCCAGTCAACATTGTTAAAAGCTTTCTCCAAATCTACAAAAGCTAAAAATGTAGGTTTGCCTTTCCTTAACCTGTCTTCTAAGATTCAAATGTTCAAATGTTTGTACAACTTATGGGACTTAACTACGGGGTCATCAGTCCCTAAGCTTACAAACTACTTATGAACTAGCTAAGACTAAAGACGGCACAAATATCCAAGCCCGAGGGGGGATTCGAACCCCCGACCGTAGTGGCCGTGCTGACCGTGACTGAAGCGCCTCAGTCACCTCGGCTACCGCGGCCGGCGTCTTCTCAGATAAGACGTAAAGTGAGTATTGCCTACCGGGTTCCTACGTTCCTCCTGAATCCAAACTGATCTTCCCCGAGGTCAGCTTCTACCAGCTTTTCCATTCTCCTGTAGATAATTCGTGTTAAAATTTTGCAACCATGACTTATGAAACTGATGGTTCTGTACTTTTCACACCTGTCTGCGCCTGCTTTCTTTGGAATGGGGTTTATTACATTTTTCTTAAAGTCTGATTTAAAAAAAAAAAAAAAACAAAAAAACACAAACTCTAAAAGGTAATATTCAATAGGCAGTGTTATTCGTGGTGTAAACAGATTAGAAATAGAATTTATGGCGATATTAGCTTATTTGAAAGGTCGCCTTCCTGTGTATAACGTTGTCAGTGCTTCGCGATATACTGTACAATGCATAGCTAGACTTATCGTTGACACGTTTAAATGCTGGCCATTTGGACACAGGATAAGAGCAGTATCTCTCGTGGAGATAATCCGTAGCGCCAGTAAAGTTATGTACATGCGAGGGCCGTATCCGCTACCCGAAGAACGCCGCGAGAGAAAAGACCCACGGCGAGCATGTGCGCCAAGTAATCCGATAGCGCGGTGTTATGCAGCCCCGGCGGCTGCTGGTGAAATACTGTATATGGGCTGGCCCGCGGCGGTGCGGCGTTCTTCCAGGTGCTTCCCTGGAAAGGGAACGCAATTCCAGCGGCCAGCTGGAAGCGCCGCCGACCGCCGACCGCCGACCGCCGACCACCCTAATTGGACGTCGAAAGACGAGATCCGGTGCGGCGCGGCGCGGCGCGCACTTTTCTCTCGGTCGGTTTCCGCCGGTCGGCCGTATTCCGAGCTCGTTTCCAGCCAGCGTGTGTCCGGTAACTGTAGCGGAAATTGAACTCGCGCGGCGGTTAACGAGAAGGGGGAGGACGCGGACCGCAACAACACCGGTGGCTGCGCTGCCAGCTGAGACCCCGGCCTTGATCCGGGCGAAGCTTCGAGGCTAAAGACGACCCCCCTACATGGGAATAATAGCGTGGAGCCAGCTCTTTTCATTATTTCGCAACGTTTCCGTAGACATGTTGTCAACTAGGTACTAGTTATTGCATTTACTGATGACGTATTACTTTTGACCGAAACGTAGTCTCCAAGAGAGGTGGCTCAGTAGGCATATCTGCTAACAGAAAACAAAGGGTGTCAGTACAAGGGAGTAGTAAATTAATCCATCAGTCGTCATCAGATTTGGGGGAAATTAAAAATTACATGTGGTGTTCCACAAGGATACATTTTAGGGCCACATCTTTTCCTTGTCTAAATAATCTCTCAGCAGTTAGACTCCCAGAAGCAGAGTTCATTTCGTTTGATGGACAGAAAGAGAAGGGATACGAGAAGTACTGTTTCAATACTTGAAGAAATACCCGGGCAAAAATAAGAAAGTCCATATCTGGCATTTTTTATTATTATTATTATTTTTTTTTTTTAGCACTTCCCGTTCCCATTCCTGAGGGGGATGGGCGGACTATTATAATGTATGCAGCGCACCTTTTAGCCAGAGCAAGATTTACAATTTTATTATTATTATAACATCTGGCTTGCATAAGTGCTATCAATTTCAGTTAGGTTAACAATTGCTGTATTTTAACATCAATTAGCTAATTTTAACATTACTCAATTATTTTGGTGTTTTTTGTTGTAACATTTTTGGAATTAACATACTTGATAAGTATTTGCAATAATATTGCTATATACAGATATGATGGATATTTTCATTGTAAGATTAGATATTGTATGGTGCAAAAACTGGCGATTGATACTAAATAATACGCCTTCATGGGAGTACTAAAAGGACATCGCTAAACTTCATTGGTAAGATAATAAAATCTGAAGTCTGTAAGTTCTACAACATATCTAGGAATTGGAATGAAGATCGACTTAAGATGCAATGAACACATAGAACTGTTGTAAGGAAAGTAATCCACAGATTGGCAATTTATACAAGTATTTCAGTAAATAGTGTTTCAAGCTAGTCCTAGAAAGGTCTGCTAATTATATTTCCATAGAAATTAATTAGTGGTTTAAATTCAACTGATTGACTAATACTCTGAAAAGACACACCACCTGCAATTCAGAACATATAAGAGGCTTCCACCCAGAGTATGCATAATATATGAAGAAGAACACATAGAATGAGTTGACAGAATTAAGCAACTTGATAATAAATTCAGTTGGGAGGAGCATACCACAGAACTGCAGAAACGACTCGACAAGTCAGTATTTGCATATCGAGTGTTACCGAACGTAGGCGACATAAAAATGAAAATGGTTGCATACTCTGCTTAATTTCATTTCATAATATCATGAGGTTTAATACTTTCGGTTAACACTTCAAGTCAGGCAAACATTTCTACTGTTTTCTCCATCTGGTCAAAGCCACATGTCGCACATTGTATAACTAACGCACCTTTTCGCACAATTGTATACATTTTAGAGGTGTTTAACAGTCATGATTTACTTTCTTTTTTTTCGTATTTTATGTTTCGTTGCCAACATAACGAAATGTATGTTAGTTGCTAACCTTTGTGTGCGAACAAAATTAAAGACTAAGAATGTTATTTGAAACAGAAGAATAAGAAGGAAGAGAGAGAGAGAGAGATTCTCTCTGTGTGTACACAGTAAATTGTTTAATATCTTCACTTGATCATTCAGCAGAATTTTCTTTTAAGCTTTTGTTTTCTGTATGTGATAATTGTTTTGATTTGTGAGAAGGTGTTTTTATTATTATTCATTCTAATTATTATCATGTAAACCTCACTGGAGGTTGGCATGTGATTCTGTTGCCATAGATGTTCGGCAAATGTCAAATATGGAATCGTCTGAACCCAGTTTGTAATATTTCCAGAAATAATACTGTTCTCTCTCTCTTTCTCTCTCTTTGACACACACACACACACACACACACACACACACACACAGAGACCATTTGCCGAAATAAATTTATTCTCTCTGCTTTTTGTTCTTCTGTTTCAAATAACATTCCTACTCTTTCATTTTGTTCACACATAAAGGTTAGCAACTAATACATTCCGTTATGTTGGGAAGGAAACAAATAAAATGCGAAAATACAGAAACTAAATCATGGCTGCTAAACACATCCTAAATGTGTACAACTGTGGGAAAAAGTGCAACACGTGGCCTTGACCAGATGAATCAGCAGACGACAGTCAAAAAAGACAAACATTTCTTCCCTTAGGTAAAAAAGTAAGTGAACTTTTCATAATCTCGAAAAAATACATCTCACAGAAAATTATAGATTCCACTGAAGATGCCTTAAAATAAAAGGGGAAACGCGTTTGGGAGAAGTAAAATCAATTGCAGCAAACATTAGGCGATTTTTTCATCTTCAGAAACAAAGAATGACCATTTTTATACTTGACACTATTCCAGTTAATGTCACAGTCGCCATTTAGCCTCTTAATACTCGTTGGTGGCCATGAATGAGCGCAGAGTTCATCACCTGTTCGGAGTGTTTTCGTCTGCTGGTGGGCATTCCACAAATAGGCCAAATAAGCCACTCAGTCCCCGAGTCGGAGGGCGATTAAAGCAAAAGCAGAGCATTCAGAGAGGAAAGTTGCTGAAAGAAATTTCGTAAGTAGACCTCACCACAGAGAAAATCGCCATTCTTGTGGTGATTCTTACTCAAACTCTTGTTTTATTTATATGGCTCTGTTTAACCTGTATCGTGTTAATAGAAAACGAGCTCCCTTTCTTTGTACACATCGTGTGTCCTCCATCAGGCTCACCTGATATCGCTCTCATACTGCGCAGCAATAATCCATAAGAAGGCGGAGAAGCGTAGGGCAGCCAGTCTGTTTAGTACTTTCGTTGAATCTCCCAAGTGTGTGCCAACAAAACGCAGTATTTGGATCACCTTCCCCACAACAGTTCCATGCGTTCTCTCCAATTCCTAGATATCGACTTTAATTTACGGACCTCAGATTTTATTGATTTATCCCATCAACGAAGTTTAGTGATTTCCTTTTAGTACTCCCGTCAAGGAACTCGCACTTTTCATTATTTAGGGACAATCGCTAATTTTTGGACCATACAGGTATCTAATCTTACAGTGAAAATAATGCCATTGCCCGGCTATTTATTTATTCAAGCCATGATTTTACTTCTCCCATCCCTTCTCTCTCTGTCCATCTCCTTTTTCTAATAACATTTTATATTTATCAGAGAATATATAAGAAATAAGTGTCTTGGATAATATACCAAATTATAAGTACAGTATCCTAACAAAGTAAGATAGTAATCAAAATGCAAATTATATGTAACATTAATACTTTCATGTAATTCACAAATTTAGTATAACCAATATTTCTTGTCATTTATCCAGGATCTAATATGAATAATTTCTTTGGTGTGGCAACTCTTGAGCGCCGGGCGCGGTGGCCGAGGGGACTGCGGCGCGCCAGTCACGGCCTGCACGGCCACTACGGTCGGGGGTTCGAATCCCCCCCTCGGGCATAGATATTTGTGCCGTCCTTAGCTATTTCGTAAGTAGCCGGCCTCGGTGGCCGAGGGGACTGACGCTCTCCAGTCACGGTCTGCACGGCCACTTCGGTGAGCATGGATATTTGTGCCGTCCTTAGTATTAGCTAGTTCGTAAGTAGTTTGTAGTAAGTTCAGGGACTGATGACCCCGTAATTAAGTCCTATAAGCTCTACAAACATTTGAACATTTGAACAACTCCTGAGCAAGTGACATAAAGTAGTCCGTGTGAGAAACATGGTCATGTCAAATCCACTCCATAGTATTGAATACATTGCCCTGTGATTTATTAATTTAATAGAATATGCAAGTCTCACTGCATTTTCTTAAAGTTAAAAGCCAGATATGGCGTAAATAATGGGTATTCGTTGGATGTACTGTGTCAATCTCCTCATTTCCTTACAACTCTATAGAAGTCTATTTCTATCGCCTGTATCTGCGTGCGCTTCAGATCTCAAAGCCTTACACTACTGTCAACTGTCCAGAAATCCTTTAAGCTGACTGTAATACGTGTTGCATGATGTGACAGCTTTTTACCCATTGAATTATGTCTTGTACAATTGTATAATTTTGGAGCTATATATTAAATTCTATAAGTGCTGTATGCCGATAAAATCCGTTGCGAATACTGTTAGTAGTAATGAAGTAATAGATTAAAACCTGATGCTTGATTTGGCGGTTCTCTATCAGCGGTTCTCATATCTCATGAGCTACGTGTCATACTGTGATACAATTTCTAAAGTACATTAATCTGTATGTGTGTAAACTATCTCTAAAACTTCCTGCGACTATGATTTGTAGTGTAAAAATTATGAACTGCAACATAATTCCGAATCCCTAGGTTTTGCTCCATGACAATCGGGAAAGTAGTAAGCGAGAAACTATTTTCCTTTCATTATTTTGACGTCAGCAGAAAAAGTTTAATAAACGTTTGAACTTATGTTTAAAGTTTGTTGCAAGTCGTTAAGTACTGTCATTCTCATTCAGTGTATTTTTAAAGTCTCGTCGCATTATGTGTCAGTTTCTTGGAATGCCTACTGTTTATGACGTTATATCTCTTGAAACATGTGTTGTATTTTTCTTTCTCCTACAGCAATTGTTATCTCGCGTAACGAATATGTGTACCAATTACGGTTTAAATCGGTCCAGTGGTTTAGGAGAAAAAGAGAATCATTGTCGCTTAATACAGCAGTTATTCGTGTATCTCATTACGAGACATTTTCAAAATAACAAACAGGCTCTGTGTGGTAGTTACAAGCCTAGTCAGTAGATGGCAGTACAGTGTTAATACAGTAGTTTGTCGTTATGTCGTTACACTGTTAATGGAGTGGTTGGTACAACAAGATTTTTCTTCCAACTTCAAATGATCATATCAATTTTAAAGCTGTTAGCACATATTAAAATTATCCACAGGATATCACGAATATAAACTATTTAGAAAACGTCACTTCTCTCATTTTCCATCCTGTTCAAATTTGGAATATAAATATTTTCACAAAATCTTTAAGTGATCTTTTTAAAAGCATATGTGTCACTTATAGTAGTCAGAGAAAGGCCTAAGTGGCATCAGTCTGATGCGAACAGGTCAGCAGCGCATAGTGGTCCGCCACTAAGTAAATTTTATTGCTGTGACTGTTAGTCATAACTAGGAAATGTTTTATTACTAACTTTATAAGACATAAGCGCATTTAGCTCCTTCTGTAAACGTCTCATGTTTTACTTTTATTTCTGATGAAAAAGTGGTACTCGAAATCTAGATAACAGTTCAATTATTTTAAAGTAACTGATGGGGCTGAATTATAGTACATTACGTTAAAACAGTTGCTGCTGCATACAGTCCATGTTTAAAATCATACGATGGATTTGTAAACAAGTTGTGGATATCAGATGAGGGACATTTTCATCCGACAGGTTATGTGAATAAACAGAACTACCGTTACTGGGCAACTACAAATCGTAATGAAGTTCATGATCGTCTTTTATACGCTAGTAAAGTGACAATATGATGTGGTGTTTCATCACGTGGAATTTTCGGCCCGTATTGTTTCGCAAATGAACAGGGAAACACAACTGTCAATGCCGATCGTTGGCTGGAGATATTACGAACTTACGTTAGATCCGCATTGAGCAATTTTCGAAACGTTCAAGAAGCCTGGTTTCAACAGGACGGAGCGACATCACACATTGTACGGCAATCAATGGCATGTGTTCGAGAACTGTTCGGTAACGCCGGCCGCGGTGGCCAAGGAGACTGAGGCGCTTCAGTCACGGTCTGCACGGCCACTACGGTCGGGGGTTCGAATCCCCCCTCGGGCATGGATATTTGTGCCGTCTTTAGTATAAGGTAGTTCATAAGTAGTTTGTAAGTTTAGGGACTGATGACCCCGTAATTAAGTCCCATAAGCTTAACAAACATTTGAATATTTTGTTCGGTAACTGTGTGATCTCACGATTAGGTAACATTCCCTGGCCCCCGACATCGCCAAATCTATTCGTTTGTGATTTTTTTCTCCTGGGAGTACGTCAAGGGGGAGGTCTACACGACTCTACCAAGAACCCTGGTTGAGTTGAAACACAGAATTCAGGATGAAATGAGATGTTGCAGCGGTTAGTGAGAAATCTCCGCAGCAGATTTCACGGCTGTACTCGTACAGGAGGACGCCATATAAAGGAAGTAATTTTTAAACAAAACCTAAGTAACATCAGATTTCAATTACAATAAATTAAATAAGTTTCCTTCATCACTTCTACTTTTATTAGATACTTGAAATGTTCCCGTTTATCTGTGTCACACTGTATCAGCAACTTGCTGAAAACCCGGCGTTGGTCCGGTATTTACTTGAGTTGGACCTTCTCCTATCCCTTCTCTATCTGCCCATTTGTTTTTTAACTTTTGTTGTATATATAAGAAAATATATAAGAAATAAGGCTATCTTACATTATGTACAAAATCATAAGTGCAGTATCCAAACAAAGAAAGGTAGAAATCAAAATACAAATGGTATGTGACATTCATACATTAATTTAATTCAAAACTTGAGTGTATACATTATTTCTTGTTACTTGCCCAGGATCAAATATGAATAAATTCTTTAGTGAGACCACCCCTGAACTGGCTTTGTGACCTCGTCGCCTTTTGTTTAGTACTCGTTCCGGTCTAGTTGTCAATAACGATACTGGTGCAGGATCCTCTGACATGTAAAACATAGATATAGTTAGTATTACAAGATATTTATTGACTGAAAGTTACAATAGTCAACTTTAGAACTTAAGTCCGTTTCTTCTCTCTTCTTGCTTCTCGTGGCGTCGTCTGTATTATGCTAGCTGCGCTGTGACCTGTGACATTTTTACTTAGTACTGTCCTATTTTTGAGTACTCCCTCCAGTATGCGCGGCGCCTTCTTGCGATTGGCTTTCGGTTGATCGCTGCCTTCTCACGATCGTTCTCTTACGTCTGGCGTGTGGCGCTCACTTTACGCCACAACACAAGAGACATAAAGCTATCCGTGTGAGAAACATGGAAAATGCAAATGCACTCCGCAGTATCTAATATATTGCCCTGTGATTTATTAATCGTAGTAGAAAATGCAAGTCTCACTGTAAATTGCAATCTCTTGAAGTTAAAAGATAGATCTGTCGGGGATAATGGATACTCATTCGATACAAACTGTTTAATTCTGACCTTTTCTTGTAGCTCTATAGAAGTCTACTGCTTTTGCCTACAGCCGTGTGCGCTTTACAGTTCAAAGTTGCGTCAAATTTATCAGAACAGTCAACTTACAAATTTTTTTAAGCTGACATAATACAGGAGTGTCTTAGAAGTAAATACGCGTAAATGTATTAACATGTGATGCACGTGCTCAAAGGTTTTAACCCAATGCAGTATACATCATCTCATATTTACTGTATTATATATTGTACAATGATATAATTTTGCAGGTATATATCCATTTTTATAAGTCCTGTATGTCGGTAAAATCTGTTGCGAATACAGTTAGTAGTTAACTAGTAATACATTGAAAACTGATGCTAGATAGGGCGTTTTTCATGAACCTTACTATTTAAGTGTTCGTATCTCATTAACTACGTGTGTATACTGTCTGTAAAATTTCCTGCGAGTACAATCTAGAGTGTAGAAATTATAAATTGAACGTCATACCGAATCCATAAACAGGAAGGCGAAATTTTTTGATTTCGTGATTTTGCTATGGTTGTCAGCGAGAAAAATATCAATGAAAGATTGAATTTACATTTAGATTTACATTTAGTATACTGTATTTATAAATTCTCGTCGCTTTATGTGGCAATTACTTGCACCTCGTATTGTTCATGACGTTATATCCTGATCCATGTATCGTATATGGTTCTTACCCCAACAGCATTGTTACCTCGCGAAAGGAATACTTGTACATTGGTTGAAATCGGTCCTGTGGTTGACGAGGAAATGTGCAACATGGTCACGTAACAGTTTTCGCGCATCTCATTGTTTATGACGACATATCACGTGAACTATGTGTGGAACATGATTGTTACACTTACGGCGACCGTCCTCTTGGTTTGGAGGTCATGGGTGCAAACTTTAATTAAGATTGGAAAGAAATTGTAGGTTTGTATGCAATACGTACACACAAACAAACACACGAACACACTGCTTTATATATAACTAGCTGAAAATCCGGCGTTGCTCAGATATTTATTTATTTATTGAAGCTTTGAGTTAGTACTTCACTCTCTGTCCATCTATTTTTTTAATAATATGTCATATTTATGGGAGAGTACTCAAGAATTTAGGCTTTCTCGCATAATGTAAAAATGATATCTGCAGTATCCAAACACATTAGGTAGTCATCAAGATATTAAAACCGTTCTGCATTATATAATAAGTTGACCTGTGATTTATTAATAGTAGTCGAAAATGCAAATCTCAGTGGAAACTACAGTCTCTTGATGTCGAAAGGTAGATCTGCCGCCGGCCGCGGTGGCCGAGGGGACTCAGGCGCTCCCGCCACGGTCTGCACGGCCACTACGGTCGGGGGTTCGAATCCCCCCCTTTTCGGGCATGGATATTTGTGCCGTCCTAGTTCGTAAGTAGTTCATAAGTAGTTTGTAAGTTTAGGGACTGATGACCCCGTAGTTAAGTCCCATAGACTATACAAGCATTTGAACATTTTGTAGATCTGCCGGAAATAATAGGTATTCGTTGGATGTACACTGTTTCATTCCCTTCCTGTTCCCTGTAGCTCTATAGAAGTCTCTTGCACAGTCCAGTACGCTTCTCAGTTGGTTCACAGTTGTCAACTGCACTGTCAGCTTTCAGGAATTTCTTTCAGCTGACTGGAATATATGAGTGTCTTACTAGTAAATACGTAAATGTATTAAAACGTGGAGCACGATGTGAAAGGTTTTTACCCATCGCAGTATATAAGATCTCACATTTATTGAATTATATGTTGTAAAATTGCACAATATTTTGGTATATATTCAGTTGTATAAGTGCTGCATGTCGATAAAATTAGGTGTAGTTAGTAGAAAAGAAGTAATAGATAAAGACATGGTGCGTGATTAGGCGGTTTATGTCTTCATATTTCATTAACAACGTGTCGTACTGTGATACATTCAGTTATATGAGTGTATACTGTCTGTAAAATTAGCAAGCGAATAAAATTTTTCCTTTGAACTTTTTTGCTGTGATTGTCAGCGAGAAAAAGTGTAATAAAGATTTGAAATTATGTTCAATGTGTGTTGCAAGTCGCTAAATCTCTCATTCTCATACAGTGTATGAATAAAATCGCATCACACAATGTGGCAGGTTTTTGCGATTTCTATTGTTTATGACGCCATATCTCCTGGTCCAGGTGTGTATGTGATTCTAACCTCACGTCAAGGAAGATGTGTAGCAAAGTTGGTTGAAATCGGCCTAGTGGTTTAGGAGGAAATGAGCAGCATTGTCGCTTAATGGAATAGTTTTTCGCGCATCTCATTGTTTATGACGTCAAACCTCGTGAACTATGTGTTGTACGTGACTCTTACAAGTACAGCTACCATCCTCATGGATTGAAGATTACGTGTGAAAAATTCCATAAAGATTGGAATAAAATTGAAGATTTGTATGCAACACGTACACACAAACACTCAGTTTTATATATAAAGATGAAGAAGATGAAGATCAGGAAGCATCTGATACTTCCGCGGTACGCCGCTACATCGTTAGCCGGGCAGCTTTCAGACATAAGCAGAGGCTGTTAGCGGCCGCGTCAGACAGCACATAACGCTGGGTCGACGTCCAGTGCTGCGCCCCGACGATAAAGCTCGTTGTGGCCGCGGTAAGCCCCGCAGCAGAGCATTTGCATCCAGCCGCCGATGCGCGCGTGCCCGTGAAACGACCGCACACACTGCACATGGCACACGGCGCATGGCGCACTGCGTAAATGTGTCCACCCCACCCCACCCAGTTTAAATTATTGCCTGAGCACGGCCGCCACGGCGTCGCTAATAATAGCTCGTCTGTTGACTACGTTGAGCTACTGCCTTTTTATCATATCCGATAATACGATCCATATTTCTCCCACCAGGGTGCTCCAGTAAATTCTGGTATAGGTTACCGAAGATGTGCCACGCACTCGAAATACCATTACAGTCTAAACTCATTTCAAGCATGCTGGACGTAAGGTCAGCAACCTTGAGAGATGGGAGCCCATCTTTATTAACTGTGTTTATCGTTCGTTTAATTATGTAAAGCGACCAGTACACGCATTTTTCTATTGCTGTCGGGAATGCAGTGCAGGGAAGATTTTTGCTGAGGTGAGAAACAGAGCTGACTTTCTTGACGGGGGTAAGTAGAATTCCGGTGGAGGCGGCCGTTACATCACTCTCTACCTGCGACCAGCGGCATGCCGTGGGGGCCGCGCCGTAGGGGTCCCGGTAGCAAGGTGCCTCGGTGCTCTGGCCGAGCAGCAGGTTGTGAATGTGTTAGCCGGGTGTCCCAAACTGAGGAGGAGGAGTATTGTCTGTGCTTTTAGGATCGCTCCTTCCGATTTTAGAATAAGATAGCCGACCCGTCCGCTGAGACATGCGCCACAGACAAATCTATACAGATGGGAAACCTCCGTAAGTGTCCGGTCACATGCTCAGGGGTGCGGGGAGGGAAGGTTCCGTAAGATGTCCCATGATGGCACTGCAGTCAGAAGCTGCCCTTTAAACTGGCCAGACCAGGCGGCAGGTAGCGGCTGCCTCCACCACCACCTCCCCTAAACGCCGACACAGAGTAACATATATAGAGGAGTAGCCCCCCCTAAACCACTGTCATAAGCTCCCCTCGTAGTTCCATAAGATGCTAGCAGGACCGCGGATCGCTGGCTTAGGTTGCCTCTTGCATGTCAGAGGATTGCATGGAGGGGAGGCTGAGGGGTGAGCTTGTGCCGCCTGCCTCAAGGCCACAGCTGTGTCCAGCTTGCTGGCATTTGAGGGGAGGTGGTGGTGGGGACAGCCGCTACCTGCCGCCTGCTCTGGCCAGTTTAAAGAGCTGCTTCTGACCCCAGCGCCATCATGGGACATCTTACGGAACTGCTGGAAACCCTCCCTCCCCGCACCCCTGAGCGTAGGACTGGGCCCTTACTGAGGTTTCCTGTCTGTATATATTTTTCTGTGACACCGGACACAGCCGTGGCCTCATGGCAGGCGGCACGAGCTCTCCCCTCAGCCTCCTCTCCACGCTACCCTCAGAAGCGCCTCTAGTGTCGTCTACCGGTACTAAGCTGGGGAACCGTCTGACACCTACTAGCATCTTACGGAACTACGAGGGTAGTGTAGGACAGAGGTCTCTGATTGGCTGATGTTCAAAGCGCCAGCTTTTCGAAATCGGCGGTCGTTCAGTGAAATTTTACTGGCCGGAGGTTGAGAACTCGATGCTGATTGGTCTTCCGATAAAGGGGGTATTGCGTGGCAGACGCGGTATTGGGCACTTTGTGCTTTGCTCCGCTGGAGTACGGACGCATCTGATCGCGCTCTGTTCTCTTAGTGGAAGGACTCAGAGATTTCACTTATTGAGCCGATACTTGGACGGGTGACCTTGTATAAGTTTCAGGGTACTTGAGCTGAAAGTCCTTGTTTTCGGTTTGGATAAGAACAGCCAGCCAATAATAGTGCATCGAGGTACTAGTTACGATATACTCAACTTCTGGAGTCATCTAGGCCTTCAGTACTTGTGCGTAACTTGTGCTAACTGAAGTGGCTCTGACTTGGCAGAACTGCTTGAGATCGTAGGCACTGTGTACTGCCGAGAGCACGAGGGAGTTCAACTTCCGAGTAACGAAGCGTGTTTTTATTTCGTGGTCGCGGAAATTTTCAGCTTACAGTCGCCCTGCGCACGCGCCACTGCAGCGCAGGGCCTTCACACGCAAGTCTTCGGTTTTGTAATGTATAACAAAGCAATAAATTGTCGTTGCATCAGGTTCTGCATAATAGTGGAATTGTGTGAAAATCAACCCTGCACTGATATTCCGGTTAAATTATTCCGTTACGAATATTGTATCAATTCATGATAGGGGTTTTTCGATTGTCAGTCGGTGTTAAATTCAAGTTTCATAATGATCAGTGTAACGTCATAATCATCTAGTTTATTCTTTCATACTTGATGGTAATTGTAAAATTGCATGTTCAATCTAGTTCGTGATTTGTACTGGCTTTTCATTTTGAGTCTTTTTTTCTGCTTACATGTAATAATAAACGTATTATTGAAAACGGGAAGGATGTTTTTCTAACGTTAATAATTGTCAGATGCTAGCTAGCTTATTAGATTTTTGGTGGGGAGAAATTATTAATTTATATTTTATGCCTCTTGCAGGGCCATATTCAATCAAACAAATAATTTTTAATATAATGATTTATTATCAAAGTTATTAATTCATGGTCAGCCGCTCTTGTCTCTCATTCCAATTTAATTCACATCCCTACCTTATATATTTAGCGTCCCCTGCCAGTTTCCTTTCCCTTCTTTTTTTTTCCCTCCAAAACCCCACACACCGTCCATATTTTAAAACCTGGCAGCTTGCTTAATACAATTACATGATCAGGTGAGATACCATACACATGGTAACGTATTTAATTCAGATACTGGTCACAGCTGTAATTTGTGTGTGGAACTCTGCGATATTTTAATGTCACATATCTTTAATTGAAGTCCACATGACATTTACTTAGAGCGACGCATCACGAGCTGCCCACTAATATGGTGTGTGATAGCTTCTCACGGCCAGTACAGTTTCACAGCTGCGTGACGTGGATTGCATGAGGTTGTCAGTCTGCTCTTGAAAGATATTTGGCCATTTTTTCAAGAGTGTAACATCCAGCACTGCAATCTGTGAACAGTGCCCTGTGCCATTCGTTGATTCCAATCCCGAAGTCACTCCGCCCAGTTTTGGTGGGTTCAACGGTTTGTGTTGATACTGCAGGTTTTTTTTCCGCCTGGAAGGTGGGTTGGGTTGTAACTGAGTTGCTTTCAGCGTCCTATCTCGGCGGGCTGTTAATCAGAGATAACGGTCACTTCTTGCTGATGTTACCAGTGCACGACCTTGGCCTAGCCTTAGTTTAACGGTTCCTGTCATCCACAGTAGCGTCCAAGTTCTGTATATTACATTTTGGGCACTCCAATAGCTGCAGTAAACTTCCTGTGTCTCTGACCCACTTCCAACATTCCTGTGGCTCTCCTCGCCATAGCTACGCGATATTGACGTTGTTGTTGTTACGTTGCACTACCTGCTCACTACACTGTCTCAACCCAACTGCTTGCGCAATTCGCTTGGTAGAGTAAACAAGTCAACACTAACCATCTCTACTGCAACTTTCTGTGATTAGCACTATCTCGCTTGGTATAAAGATGTTGTTTCGACTTCGCAGAACCGACAGAATGACGTCGAACCATTTTAGGTCATTCTGCCGATGTCAATACTTCAGTACCTAGATCAACTTATCAACTATTCGCCGCGGTGAATTGCCGCGCGCTCTAAGGCGCCTTGCATCGGAGCGTGCGGTTGCTCCCCGTCGGAGGTTCAGGTCCTCCCTCGGCCATAAGTTTGTGTGTGTGTGTGTGTGTGTATGTGTCGTCCTTGGGTCAGTCTTAGTAGTATGTAACCCTGTAGGCTAATAACTTCAGTAGTTAAGTCCCACAGATTTACATACATTTGATACCCGAACTGTTTGACCAATGTCAGTCAAAGTTGCGGAGATGTATTTTATTTCATGATATGTGACCCGTTTCGTATTTTCAAACCTTCCCTTGAGTAGCATCTAACAAATAACTGGCCACATGATTGTACTCTGTGGATAGATGACTATACTTCAAAAAATGCACCGATGTTTGTTAAGCTTATGGGACTTAACTGCGGGGTCATCAGTCCCTAAACTTACAAACTACGTATACACTACCGTATACTAAAGACAGCACAAACATTCATGCCCGAGGGGGGGGGGGGGGCATCAAACTCCCGACGGGGAACGGCCTCGAACATCGGAGCATAGCACCTAAATCCGCTAGGGCACTCCGCCGCAGCGATTATAAAGTAACAAACAAACACGTCGCGTTAACATTTAGTCAGCTATCCACACAATAAAATCATGTGGTTAGTTGTGTGTTTGATGTTATAGGATACTAACGTGAGGGTTTGAAATTTGATGCAATGTCCGAATAATAATAATAATAATAACAATAATAATAATAATAAAATACAATGCGTCTGCGCAACTTCAACAGAAATTTTATGCATATTGATAGAATCTAAACGTCGAACTGTTCTAAGTTTTTTTGGAACATTTCCTTATTTTCGTCTCTTTAATGACGCCTATTTCGTGCAACTTTCGGCACTGCAGAATGCATGAGGTAATGTTTGTAGCTGTCATCAAAATATGTTCGAAGTGGAAGGAGAAAGTTGGTGACAGAAACTTCGGAAACAGTTGTCACCTCAAATCGTGCATCTTTTCCGTGACACTTTCCTCCATGTTTTGGTAATAAGGCGATACGAACAGCTCTTCTCTGAATTTTTTTCTACGTCTCCAGTCTCTCCTGTTTAGGGTCTCACACTGCACATCAATATCACAAAATATGTCGTACATGTGTAATGCACGTAATCTCTTTAGTAGAACTGCTGCGTACCCTAAGTATTTGACAAATGAAACGCAACATACGGTTTGCCTCTCCCACACCTCTTTTCAATTTAATTTGTGTATTAAGTTGAAAGGATTACTTTTATAGTGCATATGGACCGTGGATTTCATCCTTCTGTAGTCTCAATTGACAATTTTTGTCAGTGTGCTGATATCTAAATCGTTTAGCAGTTACTTTTTATCATATGGTGATTTCAGGTCGATAAACGACAGCATTATACGCAAGTAGCCTAAGAGAACTGCTGAGATTCTCTTAAATCGTCCATAAAGTATGCGAACAGTTTGGATCCTATAACACTTGCCGGGAAGCGCCAGATAACACTTTTACTCGATGACTTTCCATCACTTACTACTATGCCCTGTTTTACAGGAAAGAGCAATGTGATCAGATATTACACGAAGAGAGGGGTAAAGACGCAAGAGGGTAAAATAATAATAAAGCGCTTTAACGAAGTAATTAAAAACGCTTTTTGGATACCTCTCAATCCTGCCCGTCGCAAATGAATGAGAAAAATAAAATAAAGAAAAGTGGAGGGGGTCACATTAAGTCCCGGTCATAGATCATCAGTGATAGGATTTACTGATGACGTTCATATCCTCAGTGAAATGTAAGAATAATTATGGGATGTGTTTAATGAAATGAAATATTCATTAACTGTGAGGCAAAGTAAAATCTACTAACCTAAATAAGAATAGCGAAAAACGTAGCATGAAAACTGAAAGGTTAAAATTGGAAAAAGTGAGGGAAATCTGCGCGAAGATAACGAATTAGACAAAATGAAAGAAATCTGCATCCTTGGAAGCACAAGAAAAAACTGTTTTCTAAAGAAACAGTACTATAAACAGCGACCTTCTTTCGCGGAATGAGATATCTTAGCAAGTCGATTTGGAGGATAACGTTGTACTGGAATGCATTACGACAGAGGAAAAATCCTAAAGGAAGAGAATAATCGAGGTATTTGAAATGTGGTGCTACTGAGCTATGTTGAGAAGTGTATAAGCCTATAGATAAATAAAGTAAGAAGTCAGGTTCTCCATATAACTGTGGAAATGAATAATATGCAGGAAACACTATAACGAGGACATTTGCTATTACATAAATGCATCATAGCTCCCTCGGAAATTTAGGGAGCCACGGTAGAGTGGCTGAGCGCTATAAGGCACCTTCCTGCGAAGGGTGTGGTTGCTCTCCGTCAGAGGGTCGATTTCTCCGTTTGGTGTGTGTGTTTGTGTGTGTGTGTGTGTGTGTGTGTGTGTGTGTGTGTTTTGTCCTTAGCATAAGTTGAAGTAGTTTGTAAGCCTAAAAGCCGCAGTAATTAAGTCCCTTAGAAAACCAACAATTCAATATATATATATATATATATATATATATATATATATATATATATATATATATATATATATATATATTTTTAATTTCGAGAGGTGTAGAGCGTAAAAGCAGTAAGTAATAACATAGTTGGGAAAATATCCAACAGTGAGCTAAGTACGATGAACACGATGTGAAAGGAAGCATAATTCGTGGCAACAAAACTCTTACCAATGAATAAGGCTCTCTCCCCACTCTCCTGTGCGAACCATAGATCACACCGCATTTGGGTGTATGTTATGTCCCAACGACGTAGGAAGTAACACATGAGCGGGATGTCTGTTGAATATCCAGACTAACACATGGGTCACGATGAGTTGCAGCACCCTACTCAAGTAGTTATACGGATAACAGTCTGGATAACTGTTTGCTCACAATTTTTAATATTATTCATTACTAGCTCATGTGCCCGTGCTTCGTAACAGTTGTTAAAGAAGGACCTGTGCTTATCATGTTTTTTTTTTTTAGGGTTTATGACCTCAGTTAGTTTTAAACAAAAATCAAACGCAAAATGTCGTTAAGTATGTAGTATACAAAGCGAAATCAGTAACACTTTGTTCAATGTTTGTTAGTATTCTTAATATTGCGTCGCTTAATTCTGTCACAGACGTACGGTTCCTTGCTGTACTACGCCATACTTCTTACGCAGCAGCAACGTCTATTAGATCTTTGGTGCACTAAAGCGCCTTTGTAGTCTCAAAGTACCCGCGAAACACCATGAAAGCTCGTGTAGTACTTTTGGAGATTAGCCTTTACAGACACTGATTGCATTTAGACAAATGTTTAAATTTTGATATCTTTAATTTCTCTGATCCGATTTTGATGAAATGAAGCATGTTTCCAACCGCACGATATGCTCAAGTTCCGGCTGGAAATTCTATGAAAATTCGTCTGTTAGTTTTGGATATAAATGTTTTCAAAGAGACTTACAGACATGACGGTCGTATATACAAAACTTTATATTAAGATATTATTTTTCCCCGTTATCCAAATTTTATGAAACGAAGTTGCCCCATGTAAATCCGTGAAGTAGCTTAGGAGATTAGAGATTTGTAATAGCTGTGCACTCGTGCTTTGCTATGTATATTAAAGAAAGGATAGCATCACGTGTTGTAGAGGACTACAACATAGTTACGAGCATGAAAAAAAAAAAACAGCATTGCCTTCTATTAGATATTTGGCGTACTACGTAACTAACAGGGCCTCTATTTGTTCTTTACTTTACTAAACTGTTTTGTAGGTATTTCTAAACAGAAGGCACTCAAGATCTAATACGTACGCACGGATATCAGAAAGGAAACGATTTTCCTCGCAAAGAATTCTTATTAAATGAAAACATCGATAGACGCAAAGGAATGTCGTTACTTCTTAAATTCAAATTATACCCGTTGAAAGATGTACTTCATTTCTTTCCATGATATTGCAAAGCATATAGGATACAGCCAAGAATTTTTTCTGTGTCCTACCTGGATTAAATTTTACTTGCAGTGGCAGTGGCTTAGTTTGCTATCGTTGACAACGAACTATTCGCTTCAGGAGGATGATTAATTTACTGACCAAAATAGCATGAATTATTTATTTCATCGTGAACATAAAGAATTATTCCTCTCATTCTACGTGACCCATTTTTGAAAAAGCATTCAATGATCGTTGTCTACATCAGTACACAACGCCGCTGCCGAAAATAAAATTGTACCCCTTCTTGTAGTGTACTACACTCAGTCACCAAAGTTATGAGAATGAAAACCAAAACGCAGCAACGCCATAATTAGTTATTTGGTGCACTATGTAACTAACGTCGCCTCAGTTTGTTCTTTCCTGAACTATGGTGTTTTCGACGAATTCATAAACAGAACGCACTCAAAATGTAATGAGGATACGCCGAAACCAGAAAGGGAACTACATAAATTCTATTTTCCTTATGCAAATTAGAGCATTGATAGACGTGATGTAATATCGTTATGTTTTTAATTCAAATGTTCCCTATCAAAAGAAGCAAAAAAAAAAAAAAATGTCGTTAATCTGTGAACATACAAAGAGTAATCAGCAAATGCAGCAGCAACTATTAGTGCTTTGGTGCACTGCGCAACCAATGGGGTCTCTATTTGTTCTGTACTGTACTACACCGATTTCTAGCATTCCTAAACACGATGGATTCAAGATGTAATAAGTACGCACAGAAATCAGAAAGGAAACTACATAAACTCGTCTTTCCTTGCAAAGAATTCTTAGTAAATGAAAATATCGACAGACGGGAAGGAACGTCGTTATGTTTTAAATTCAAATGATACTCGCGGAAAGAAGCACTTTTTTCTTTACATGGCATTGCAAAGCGTGCGACATACTGCTAGTAAAAAAAATACTTTTTTGTCATACCTGGGTTAAATATTACTTGCAGTGGCAGCAGTTTAAAATGTTAACGTTGGCAACGAAATATTCGCTTTAGGGGATCATCAATTTACTGATCACAACAACATTAATTATTTATTTCATTGTCAGCACAAAGAATTATTCCTGTCATTGTACGTGACGGACTATTTTCGAAAAAGATTCAACGGCCGTTGCCAATATCAATACACTACATTGCTGCCATAAGAAAAATCGTAGCTATTTGGTATATATACTATTAAGTAACGGATCTTTGCTATACAATGCTGCAATTAAAGCATAGCATACACCAGAAACTACAAATTACTAACTCTTTTCTTCCCCTGATCCGATTTTGATGAAATAAAGCTTATTTGTTGTCCCAAGGTACTCTCGTTTGACCTATTAAACCCATGGAAGTTCGTCTAGTACTCTTGGAGATTTGCTGTACTACACCACACTTATAAGTGTAGTTTAAACATAAAGCTTCAAATTACGATATATTTCCTTCCTCTGGTCTGATTTTGATGAAATGAAGCCAAACTATTCTTAATTTACCTTTGCAAACCCTTGAAAGTTCGTGTAATACTTTTGGAGATTACCCTCAACACACAGTCATACACGATGGGTTTTAAAGAAATGATTAAATTATGATATCTTTATTTTCTCTGATCCGATTTTAATTTGAAGATTTTGTGTGACTTTATGCTCACGTTACGTGTGGCAATGCCCATGAAAATTCGTCAAGTAGTTTTGAAGATAAACTTGTTCAAAGAGACAGACAGACATGAAGATTGGGGATAAAAAATTTCGAATTACGATTTTTTTTTCTGTGATCCGATTTTTATGAAACGAAGTCTATACGTTGTCTAGACTTACGCTGAAGTTACCTGTGAAAACATTATGCAAATTTGCGAAGTAATTTTGGAGATAAGAAACTTAAATAGTTGAACAGACACGAAGGTAACTGAAAACACTTAAAATTACGATATATTTCTTTTCCGTGATCTGATTTTGATAAAATCGTGCCTATATGTTGGCCCAAATATTTTTCATGTTTCCTGTGAAAACTGCATGAAGCTTCGTTCAGTAGTTTTGAAGACTGGAGTTAACAACGACAGGCCTACATTTACAGATTTATTACTAGTATAGATGATTTTGCACCGTTGCCACTGCGGACAGCTGATGGAAAGTGGAAGTTCGTATTGCTGTGAATATCGTCAAAGTAAGAGACGTCTTTAGTGGATCTCATTTAGTGAGGAAATTGTTATGTCATAAACCGAAGAGCCAAAGGAATTGGAACAGCCATGCGTTCGCTCACACGGAGATATGTAAACAGTCAGAGGACTGCACCGCAGTCGGCAACGTCTCTATAGCAAAACCGTCCCATGGCGCAGCCATCAGAATGTTCACTGCTGCTGCAATAGCAGGTTATCACGATTTAAGTGAGTTTGAACGTGGTGTTATAGTTGGCGCACGAGAGATGTGACGCAGCATCTCCGAGGTAGAGTTAGGTGAAGATTTTCCCGTAAGACCGTGTCAAGAATGAACCGTGAATATCGTGAATCCGGTAACACATCAAATCTCCTACATCGCTGCGCCCGGGAAAAGATCCTGCAATAACAAAACTAAGGACGACTGGAGAGAAACGTTCAGTGTGACAGAAAGGCAACCCTTCCGCAAACTGGTGCGGCTTTCAATGCTGGGTCGTCAACATGTGTCAGCGTGCGAACCATTCAACAAAAGATCATCGACATACGGGCTTTTGTAGCCGACGGCCAAATCGTGTAGTCTTCATGACTGCATGACACAAACCCTTAACGCTAGTCTGTGAGTCTGAGCCCTCCGCTCGGCCGTCCTCGTCCTGGCCAGAGCATTTCTGAGTCCAAGGCGGCCGTGACAGTCTCACAGCCAGTGTGCTCGCTGACGTTACAAATAAAAGCAGTATATCGGAATGGTTTTGAATCTGGAATGATTGCTCGACAGACATAATGTACTAACATGTAACTACTGGGTCATTCCGTATCAAATCGCCTAATTTCTGAACATTTTCCAGTCACACTACCACGGGCAATTTTATGTGAATATTTGATCATGTCCCCAATAAGCAGAGGTAAACCTCAAGATTCGTGGGAGCAATACTGGCCGAGATATAGTCATTTGACGCCATTTCCGACATTGCGCAGGGCGAGCGTGTATTCTTAACAATTTTAGTCGTTATAATTCGAGCCATATTTCGTTGAAAAATATGAAATTCGGCTATCGTGTACAACTTCGTGTGTTCTCATAGAAATAATACTGAAAAGAAATTTACGTGCTATATGTAGCCAGAATAATTCAAGCAAATTTGCTCAAAAAATCGGCAAAAAGATAAATAAATAAATAAATAAATAAAAATAAAAATAAATAAACACTTCAACCTTTGGCGTGTTATATCTTAGGAACTAAAACAATGACGAAATTGAAACTTGACATGTGGTAACCTGACATTACAAGGTTCTGAAACCTGAAGTTCCGCTTATGTGCCGCTCTCCAGTACTACATAAATTAACGGCAAAATTGAAGATTTTAGAAACGGATAAAAATGCGCTAATTTCTACCTTATTTTGCAAAAAGCTATTTTCTACAAATATTTCCAAACTGGGATGATTAGAAAAACCATTACTTTTAATTACAAATGGTGTATGTGATCATCCAACGCAGGCCAACAATGATAGGTAATTTGAATCAAAGTTGAACGCGTAAATCACGCTATGAAAAAAGTGTAAATTTTGATTCTTATATCTCATAATGTAAATGCATACTGAACATGAAACTTAATACTTCATAGGTTGGCAAGACAGGGATGTGGAAGAAAAAATTTCAGCCACCTACTGTTTTTCAATAGTCTAAAAAAATTGTCATAAACATGGAGATTTTTGTGAGAAGTTGATAATAGTGTAGGCTATATGTGACACATATTTTACAAATACCAAATTCAGGTAAATTGTGGGTTTAAATTTCTGTTGTTGTGCCTGTGTCTACAATGAAATCAAAGACTTATCCAGTTTTACAATCGCAAAACACGGATGTTTAAAAAAGTCAAATGTTTGTAAATCTATCGGACCAAACTGCGTGGTCATCAGTCCATACCTTACAAACTACTTAAACTAAGGTTAACTAACCTAAGGGCAACACACACACATGCCCCAGGGAGGACTGGAACCTCCGACAGAGAGCAACCGCACGCTCCACAGCAAGGCGCCTAGACCGCTCGGCTACTCCACCGCGGTCAACAAGAACGTCTTGATTCGAAATTTACGTCGTTTAGAAGGAATGAAGTGTTTTAAACATAAGCATGCTTTGAATAATAATACACTGAAACTAGAAACGAAACTGTTTTCTTAAAATCGGTTGACGAGTATTTCGTAAAGCCGCCAAGTCCGCATGGACGCCCTTTCGTGTCTGTACGTCGGGCATAACACCCTGTATCGCGAGAATGAAGTGAGTTATTGTTCTGCTCTCAACCTTAAATAAAATTTAGATACCTTGCCTACATTTCATCTGCAGCTTTGTATATGCTAAAATTAACTATACGCAAAGGCTATGCAGTGCGATTTTTTGTCTGCAAACTCTTTAATATTTTGTGCTGTAGTTTACTTAATTTGATGTAGCACAGTAACTATGAGGATTAACAAATAGAAAGTGAGATGATTATCGAGCAAATATATCACTCTATAAGCTGTAAAAAATGATACCTTTTTATTGAATAGTTTTCTCATAATTGATTGATAAATATTCTAAGCTCTCCAAACACTGTGGCGGTCAGCATGTAAGCAGCAGCCCTGAGGGGCTATTGACGTCTGCAGGTCCACGGGCAGTGGAACCGGCTGCGGCGTACGCAGTCTTTAGGGCTCAGGTACCGGCCAGGCCGTGCGGGAAATGCCGTCTGCAGGGCCCACAGGAGATACCACTGCAAATGGCGTCCGCAGGCCCCACGCCATTGTGGAGCGCCGGAAAGGGTTAAAAACCTCCGCTGACCACCAACTCTAAAGTCATTAACATTATCTTTATATATCAAATCCAATGTCCTGATTGACTGATTGATTGATTGATTGACTGACTTACCTAAACCACTAGATAGACACTTGAAATTTGTAGAGGCTGTTGATCTTATTCTGTACGCATCATTCAAGAAGTGATTTTTCTATATTCCTTGTGTAAGGGGGTAAAATAGGGGATGAAACAGTTTTTGAAAATAAGTTGCTATTTAGGAAATTTTGAAGGTAAAAGTACAAAATGTGGGTTTTTAATTCAGGGTTAGAATTTAAAAGACACGTGATTCATCTTTTTTTTTTAATTCAACCAATAAAGGGGTAAAATAGGGGATGCAAAAAATTGATTTTTAAAAAATGTTGCTGTTCACTCAAATTTCAAGCTATAACTACGAAACTTAGGATATGGACTCTTGATCAGGATTAAAAAGACATGAGTTTCGGTATTTTTCGAAATTCAACAACATTGATTGAAGCTAGAGCTGCAAAAATTGGTATTTGTATTGTTCGTTATAATTTAAAAAATTCGTGCTTCGGTATGTTTGGAAATTCAACCATCAAGGGGGTTAAATTACGAGGATATTTTATCGAAAATCTTTTGCTATTAAGGTAATTTTGAAGCTACAACCACATAAATTGGTATACGTTTTCTTGCTCAGAATTAAAAAGACACATGTTTCGGTATTTTCAGAAAATTACTCATTTAGGGGGTGAAATAGGGGATGAAACATTTTTTTTGTTTGTTTTGAAAATACGTTGCTACTAAGCCAATGTTGAACCCAGAATTACAAAAAATGATATTTGTATACTTGGTTGGAATTTAAAAGACACATTTAGGGTATTTTTCGAAATGCAACTATTATGGGGTGCCATAGGGGGTTACAAGTAATAAAATGAAATGTTCAAATGATTGTAAATATAAAGAGACTTAACTATGGGGTCATCAGTCCATAAGGCTTAGAAACTAATTAAACTAACTTAGACGAACTTATGCTAAGGACAACACAAACACCCATGCTCAAGGGGAGAATCGAACCCCTGACGACGAACAGCAGCGCGCACCGCAGCATGGCGCCTCAATACGCACGGCCATTCTGCCGCGGTTACAAGTAATATCAAAACATTTCATTACTATAGTACTTAAGCTATATCTATGAAAATTTATATTAAGAGGGAGAAATAACCGGTGCAGACCAATCAGCCTAATCATGCGAAGCAGCGGGCGTTAAGCTAATTATATTGGGGATGCTTTACAACGCGCTGTTCAAAAGAGATCTCCCCCTCTCCCCTCCTCGTCGTACGGTTTCGCCTTTATGGAATGCCCTGCAAGATGTATGGTGCCAAATTCCTCCAGATATTTTGACCCTTTTTACGTATCTTCTACGCAGATTACGCCACCAGTACGCATAACAAGGTTCCTGCTTTTTTGTTCACAACAACGCTCACCCCTCTCCCCTACACACATACACCCTCAGAGCCATTATCGTCCAATAGTTCATGAACACAAGGGAGTGATGTAACTTCAACATCCACCCTACTCGCCAGTTTCAATCTTCCAGACTTATCCATGCTTCCTCTACTCAAACTTGCATTGAATGACTTGTGATGATATTTGATATATACAACGAAACGTAATGAGGATTTTGAACACCATCCCAAAGGAAGACTTCATAATTTACAAAAAAAAAAAAAAAAAATAAATAAATAAATAAAAAAAATAAAAAAAATAAAAAATAAAAAAAAAATAAAAAAAATGTTTGTATAGTCTATGGGACTTAAGTACGGGGTCATCAATCCCTAAACTTATGAACTACTTACGAACTAGGAAGGCACAAAAATCCATGCCCGAGGGGGATTCGAACCCCCGACCGTAGTGGCCGTGCAGACCGTCCCTGGAGCGCCTTAGTCCCCTCGGCCACCGCGGCCGGCTCATAATTTACAGGTTATTTATCGCAGATCGCAACGGTGCATAGCTATGGAACGTGACTATTTCGAAAGACAAAAAGGTAACTATAGTTCATGCAAGAAGAAATTTGGAGAAGATATTAAAGTTCTGGGAGAAGAAATAAAAACTTTGCGGTTTGCCGATGACATAGTAATTCTGTCACAGACCGCAAAGGATCTGGAAGAGCAATTTAATGGAATGGTCAATGTCTTGAAAAAAGGGTATAAGATGAACATCAACAAGAGTAAAACAAGGATAATGGAATGTAGCGTCAGAAAATCAGACGATGCTGAAGGAATTAGATTAAGTAATGAGACAATAAAAGTAGTAGATGAGTTTTGTTACTTGGGTAGCAAGATAACTTCTGATGGCCGAAGTATAAAATGCGGCATGGCTATAGGAAGAAAAGTGTTTCTGAAGAAGCAAAAATTGTTGACATCCAATATTAGTTTAAATGTCAGGAAGTCCTTTCTGAAAGCATTTGGCTGGAGTGTAGCATTGTATGGGAGTGAAACGTGGACGATAAAATGATAGAAGCTTTTGAAATGTGGGGCTACAGACGAATGATGAAAATTAGATGGGTAGATCACATAACTAATGAGGAGGTGCTTAACCGAATCGGGGAGAAAAGGAGTTTCTGGCATATCCTGACTAAGAGAAGGGATAGATTAATGGGACACATTCTGAGACATCAAGGAATTGTCAACTTAGCATTAGAAGGAAGCGTGTGGGGTAAAAACAGTAGAGGGAGACCGAGGGATGAATACATACCGAGGGACGAAGGATATAGGTTGCCGAACGTATTCTCATATGAAGAGACTTGCACAGGACACAGTAGCATGGAGAGCTCCATCAAACCAGTCGTGGACTGAAGAACACAACAACAGCAACAACCACAACAACAACAGTTCATGTTTAATATTATAGGACTATTCACCGCACTGTGTCAGAGGTTGTATTTCAACATTGGACATCCCCAGGAAACATAGATTTTTGCGTGCTACAGGTCGCAACATGGAATGTTTGATGAATTAATAGCGTTGGTAGTTCAGAAAACTTGAAAAGTCACACAGATAACATGAAATGCGGACGACAGACAAGCGGCAAACAGGAAGTTCCGAGACGTTGTGCAACTCGATGACTAAATAGAGCAAAGAATGGAGGGGTACAGCATACAATTGGAGAGAAAAATGTTTCGTCACAAACTTTATTAAAAGAAATATGTCGTTTAAGGGATACATTCGGATACGTCGGTTTCTTATTTAGGTAGCTGTGTATGGGGAGGTGGGGGGTGATACCAAGTGAGGAGGGAATGTCGAAGGCTTGTCTTCATCGAGGAAAATGGATGAAACAGATATGGAGCGATTTACACACAAACAGTATCAAGGAGAGCTGCATGAAGCCATTATGCAGAATGGAGACCACAACAACAATATTCGCGTAGTAAAGCAAGAATTACACCAAGAAATTTGAAATAGGTGGGCAATACGATAATCTGATAAATACGATAAATGATTTTTAAGAATTTGACGACTGATATTAGATTGTTGGTATATTTTTGGATATCAGATCCGGAAGAACGGGGATGCATAGTTAGGTCATGGATTAGATGACCCATTACTCACCAGTACTAGCTTCATCATCTCATAGAACTACTTATTCTCGTCATCCTTGTTCTACATTTTTGTCCTTAACTGGTTCCAGTTGCAAGACCTACATTTATTCCCTTATATGTCATTATTTACTCACAATGAAGGTTTGTAACAAAACGTGAGGTGACATATCACATATTAGGATACTTTAGAAATTTAATAGGTGAGATGCTAATTTACAATGTCAAACATTACCCGCTATCTGTGAATTATAGTGGAATGGTGTGACGTAAAGTACTGCCTTAGGGCAGTGTCATTGTATTCTTTTCTCTTGCTTCATTTAATCTGATTTCCTCCCCTCTTTTTCATCTTATGTAATTGAATTTCCCTTTGTGTGTTTTCTTCATTTTTATATGGCCCTCTGTTTCTATATTCTATTTTTTATTCTTTCTTCCTTTGTATTTCTTCAATATTTACTCTTATTGTAAGAAACTTTGCTGTATCAAAACGCTGCGATATGAAGAAATTATTCTTATCGGTTCTCACCAATAAGACTTGGGCAAAACATAACTCTGGGTAGTAAAAGTTTATGGCTCGTTGTCTCTGTTCATAGGAGTGAGTTTTGTATGTCAGCTTCTATGCCCTAAACAGCTACCCAATCTGTTTAAACAAGGTCAAAAATTAATCTCTAGTTTAGCCAGTCTATCAATCTGCATATGATGATATGAAAACATATTTAACAGACATAAATTAAACCTCTGAATGACCAAGAAAATGAATTCTATGATAAAGAAGTGATTCACTCACGAAGTAATTGTTTATAAATGGAGTTTGTTACTCTTATTAGACATGAAACGTGGAGGTGGTCCTACTTTATACATCGGTAAATAACTAAATATTTCCCCAACTATTGTTTATGAGAGGCACAATAAGTATCACACGCACTGGAGAGTAAAATTTCCAAATTATCACTCGTACGTTAAGAGTAGTCCATCGAACTTTGCAGTTCCAAGTTAATCCGCGATAAAAGTATTTGTTATAAAACACAGTTTGTTATCACACAAGTACACGATTGCTGAATTACCACAGTTCCACAGCCCTCCTACCGTGCATAGTTTATCACTTTTCAAACAGACACTAAGTTCTGCAGTCACAGTCCCGTAAATTTTCTAAGTCCACACATGCCTATCTCTTCAAATCACAAGTTCGTAACGCGGTTCAGACCGCCCAGCGACACAACCTTTCACCACTACGTCCAAGTTATTTACTAATTACGGCAGCCCTGTTTCAGCTCACTTGGCATATTTATGTTTATTAATCTTTACTCCCTTGTTAAGTCGTTGACTTACTTGCTGTCAAAATGATTTACATATTTTATTGCTGTTAATAGTGGACACGTTTGTTATTGTTCTCATACATCAGTCAAATTCCGAATTTAATTTTTACTTATTTATTTCATGTTTCGATAGCTATTTTGACAGATTATAGCTGTTAACATGTAACATAGCTGACTCATCTTCAAAATATCTCTTAAAATACGAAAATTAAAAAATAATTAAATTAAATTCGGAATCTGACTGATATATAAGAAGGATACCAAATGAGTTCACTATTAACAGCAATAAAATAGTCAAATGGTCATGACAGCAAAGAAGACAACGAACGTACAAGGAAGTAAAGATTAATAAACCTGAAGATGGCAATTGTGCTGAAACTGGCCTGTTGTAATTCATAAATAATTTCTTCATATAGCAGCGTCTTTGATACAACAAAGTTTCTTACAATGTCGTTGTATGACATATGACGCAGCGGACCAAGGTGAATACAAAATCTTCTCCTATTATTTGTCAAATCCCTTTTTTCTCATTTTCTGTGATTCTCCATTCCAACAAATAATACATTTCCTTGAGACAGCATTCTCTCGTTATACCAAAGGTATTAAACATAAGGAGAGGCACTGAATTAAAATTTATGCTGTGGCCTAGATTCGAACCCAGGACCTCCTACTTACTAGGTAGGCACTTTAGACCGCTCAGCTAACACAGCATTGCAAAAAACGTTTGTAAATCTGTCGAACCAAACTGCGTGGTCCTCAGTCCGTAGCTTACAAACTACTTAAACCTAGGTAAACTACCTAAGGACAACACACACACCCATGCCCCAGGGAGGACTCTAACCTCCACGGGGAGCAACCGCGCGCTCCGCAGCGAGACGCTTTAGACCGCTCGGCTACTCCACCGCGGCAAAGCATTGCAGCCAAAGCAACCACACGGACTGTCTTAAATCACGTCTCCCTCCACGCCATATACTTCAATTCTGCCTCATGTTCACTGTTAAATGCGTATCAAATTGCCAGGGCTCTCCTACATTTGAATAGCACCCCAGCAAAGAACGCGAATAGGAACAATCCCGCCTTGTTCCTCAGACCAAGGTGATATAAATATCAACAAATAATACAATTCCTTGAGACAACATTGTCTCGTTATACCAAACGTATTAAATTAAAATTTATGCTGTGACCAGGATTCAAACCCGAGATCTTCTTCTTACTAGGTAGGCGCTTTAGACAACACAGCCAACACAGCGTTACAGCCAAAGTAAGTACACGGACTGTTTTAAAGCACGTCTCCCTCCACACCGTACACATCTGATACGTATTTCACAGGCAACATGAGGCAGAAACTATATGGTGTGGAGGGGGACGTGCTTTAACACAGTCCGTGTAGTTGCTTTAGCTGCAATGCTGTGTTAGCTGAGTGGTTTAAAGCACCTACCTAATACGTAGGAGGTCCCAGGTTCGACTTCCAACCACAGCATAAATTTTAATTCAATGCCTCTCATTATGTTTAATTCTCCATTCCATTAATTATTCCATTTCATACTTTTAAAGTTTTTATTGTTCTCTTCTTTTCTTTCTTTAATGAGTATGTTTTTTTTTTTGTTTTTTTTTTTTTTTTTTTTTTTTTTTTTTTTTTTGGTGATGTAGGCTTCCGCGGCTGTTGTCACTATCAATAAAATTCTTCTGGGTATGAGACCGCGTCGTCAGTTTAGTCAGACACAGACCCTGATGAAGGCCGCCTGCAACAGTGGCCGAAACGTCGGTGGAGTTTATAAAATGACGGCGCGGTCTCATACCCGTAAGAATTTTATTGATAGTATGTTTTACGTTTCTCTTATTTTTTGCTATACTTACTTTTGATGCCTTTTATTTGCTGCATTTATCTTCTGATTTTCTCACTTTTTCCATCGCTTCTTTTATTCTCCCGAAGACTAATAGGAGAAAATGTCAGTAACAAATGAGACTTCTTTTCTGAGACGATGAATCAGCGACTGAAATGCGGCCGTAGATAGCACAAATTGCCGGTGCGAAGGCGTGCAAAGCCCAGGCAGGAGTGATGTCGGCATGCACATGCTGATGAGCGCCTGCAGGCACGCAACCCGCTCGCCAAATGCCCGCTGGACACCTTCCCAGTAGCCAGGTGCGCCTGGAATGTCCAGATCCCGTCTCGCACGCGATGGCTATGAATACGTGAAGATGGTTCAATACGCGGCCCAACGACGCCGTTCACCTCACGTCTTTATTGCTGTCTATTCGGAGAGAACAAGCGACCTGAGAGACAAGGAAAGGCCAAATGCTCTTCAGCAATCGGCCATATTTTAACATTAAGGACCGACAGAATATTCGGTTTCGGTTACGGCTAGTTTCGCCCAAAATATTGGTTTCGGCCAGAAATTAGTTGAATCTTCGGCGTGGCCGAAATTAGCTTTCTTGAACTGATTGATGTAGTCCAGTCGCGTTCTGGATAGATTCAGTCAACAATAACGCTTTACCTCAGTTAAACTGCTAAAAGTCTCTCCTCGTGCTTAAAAACTGCGGGTATTATGTTGTTAAGCACAATATAAAGCAGTCGTATCTTATAGTGAAGTACTATTTTAGTAACAATTTAACTTAATCAGTACTGTACGTAATGTAACGGGTTATCATATTGTTATGCTGTAAAGTTTCAAACCCAGATGATCCTGACGTCCTTCTAGAAGGACGGTGTTTCGAATTTTTAAACATTTAAAGTAAATAGTTTCCTTTCGGCAGAGAACACCTACTACAACACCGAACTGTCATTTGAAAGTCGATAACTGACATGCAAATACAAACAGTCATTGTTTTAGCAAGTTATTCTATGTTAGTCATCTTTAAACATAGGGATTCAGAAACAAGATATGAATTATCTCACGTTTTTAGGTGTCTAAGTACTTATACATCAATTTTAGTTTTATTATTCAGAAACATATGGATGACTTTACAATAAAATGTGATATCTAATGTGAAATATTAATGTTTTAATTATTACTTCGTTCCAGAAGGACGGCATGTTATACCGAGACTAAGGGTGCAATTAGTGTAAATTCAATGTTGCAACATTTGAACGATCTATTAGAGACGTAATAAAGTATCTATTAAACCAGAAGTAACCGAAAAAAATTCAGGAACATCTGGATTGATGAATTTCATTTTTTGTAAATTTTTTTTATTTTTATTTTTTATTATTTTTTGTTTATAACATGGGTTCAGGAAACGTTGATCATGTCGTACACGCCTTTTCCCGTTCACTTTTCCGTAGATTTATACTGACAACAATCATACTGTTAGTCGAAACTGTGACTTTATTTTTCGAAATAGTTTCTGCAGCACTGATTCAATCTGCTATGTAATCAGGAATGCCAAAAAAGGGATATGTGAAATTGTTTGTCGATTGCAAGAAAGGGAAATGAAGATGGCAACATAAAGCTAGCGCTCTGGAAAACAAAATTCTAAAGGCTACTTATGGAACCAAAGAAATGATTACTTTCTGCATATTTTGTATTGTGGTAGTCATGTTGAGACTCCGGCTATTCATAGTTCTTACAAGAAGATATACAGGATTCTGAAATTTTCGGTAGCTATACGGACGTCTCGTTAATTCGAGGTGAATGGGACCGGGATCACATCAACCTATCAAAATTTACGTGTGAAAAACAAGAAAATCGACATTGAAAATAACACACGTGTAAAAAATGATATTCTTTAAAACAAAGTTTTTAAATAGCCATTTACATAGGTAGCATTTACATAGGTTTCAAAGTGTCATCAGTACTTACTTCGCGTTTCATGATTTCTTTTTCTGAAAAGACAGAATGTATCCGGAGTTGTTTTGTTTTAGGACGCTTGTATTTATGGTAAACTCGTAATTACGAGACTTGAAATATCGAGACTCCACTGTATCGAGTTCAGTTAACTTATTGTCTTACTTCCTTTAATTTTGCTTCTTTAGGTAGAAAATGTCATAAAGAGGAGAAAGGAATCCAATTTGGAAGTTTATTTTAATAAAAGTAACGACGATTCGTCTAAACCTGTTCGCCTTCTATTTCATCTTCTACGAACTCCTGAACTGAAGAAGTGATGGAATCTTGAAATATGTGGAAAACATTGATTTGTGGTGTAACGTAAATATACAGAATTTTTAACTTATTTACGCAAGTTTAGGTCACGGTTTCGGCTGAATCTAGAAGAGGAGTCGAATATTTGGTTACTGTTTCGATTTCGGCCAATAATCTCGTTTCGGTCGGACTCTCTTTAACAGCCTCTACACAAGATGACGTTTTTCCACCGTGGATTGACCGAGGAGACAAAACGGAAAAACGTTTAATCAACTCATTTCAGGAAGTGCATCATTTCCATGTTTGAGACCATTTGTTTGATCACTAATAGTTACACTGATCAAGCTGTGAAGGCAAGCAAGGGGAAATTTGGAGACGGAATTAAGAGTCTGGGAGAAAAAAAATACATGTGACTTTCCGATGACTGTAATTCTGTTAGAGACACCAAAGGATCTGGAGGAACAACTGAATGGAATACACAGTATCTTGAATAGAGGGTATAATATTTAAGATTAGCCAGAGCAAAACATAGGTACTGGAATCTAGTCTAAAGAAATCGGGTAGTCGTGAAGAAATTAGATTAGGTAACGAAGCAATAAAGGTGATAGATGATGGGCGCAGTAAACAATGAAATGAAGGTAACGGGAAGAAAAGCGTTACTCAATAACAGAAGTTTGTTAACATCGTTTTTGAATTTGTTAGGAAGTGTGTTGGTTTACACGGAAATCAAACATAAACGATACATTCTCTCGATAACCAATTTGTTGGGACTATACATGATAAATTTGAAGGTGGAAAAAAGTTCCAGCAGCTGTAGAAATATTATCTATTCAATTACGCGACTGGTTTCGGTGTTACAATCATACTATCTTCAGGCGCCTAGCCAAACAAGACCAATACAACAGTTACAATACTATTAAACAACCAATGCATGATAATGTTTATTGCTTGACATTTTAATACACCGACATAATTATGCATTTGTTGTTTAATAGTATTGTAACTTTTGTATTTGTTTGGTTATTCGCCAGAAGATGGTGTTATTGTAACACCGTAACCGGTCGCTTAATTGAGTAGATAATATTTACATAGCTGCTGCTACTTTCTTCCACCTTCTAGACGATAAATGGTACAGATAGAGGCTATTGAAATGTGGTGCTACAGACGTATGTTAAGATTAGGTGGGTAGATCGATTGACTAATGAGGATGTTTTGAACAGATTTGTGTTGTAACTTGGGCCGGCCGCGGTGGCCGAGGGGACTGAGGCGCTCCAGTCACCGTCTGCACGGCGACTACAGTCGGGGGTTCGAATCTCCCCTCGGGCATGGATATTTGTGCCGTCCTTAGGATTAGCTAGTTCATAAGTAGTTTGTAAGCTTAGGGCCTGATCACCCCGTAGTTAAGTCCCATAAGTTCTACAAACATTTGATTTTTGTATCTTGGCCAAAAAGAAGAGATCGACTAGTAGGACACGTTCTCAGACATCAACGAATGGTCACTTCATCATTGGAGGGAAGTGTGTGGCGTAAAAATCACAAATGGAGACTAGGAGATGAATACAGAAAGCAGCTTCAAATGGACGCGTCTTGCAGTTTTGATGAGAAGATTAAGCGGTATGCACAGAGTAAGGCTCGAGGCCTCCCTCAAAGCAGTCTCTGAACTGAAGACCGTAACAGGTTTATTAAAGAGACTTCGGAGTATTACGCGCTCTATCGTGCAAGCACAGGTGCTGTATTTATAACAAACGTTTTCCTTAAATCACGAAGTATGCGTATTTATGCTACTTTTGAAACACGCGCGCTAAGACCGCAGTTGTGACAAAGCTGCATGTAAACGATGTTCAAGTGCCTTAACATCTAAATTGGGGTCTGCATACACGATACTTCTGAGATGGCACCTTAACCAGAAATCGTATTGGATGTTCTTGCCCGACCCTTCGACCAGGTAAAACACTGTCGAGTTACATCCGGAGGTAAATGGCGAAGTGGTTGAAATTCAAATGTTTGTAAATCTAAGGAACTTAACAACGTTGGTCATCAGTCCATAGGCTTATAAACTACTTAAACTAACTTATGCTAAGGACAAAAAATACTCCCATGCCCCCCTCCCCCAAGAAGCTCACGGTTCTTTCGTATGTGCGTGGCGAGTGTATGTGAAGTTAGCCCCCAACTTTGAAATTCTTTTTATTACTTTTGTTGCTCTGGGTTGCTCTAAGGTTTCTCAACTTTGCCCTAGAGGCAACAATTACACAAAAACAAAAATTCCACCAGTCCCCACTGTTTGAAAAATCGAACTTTTTATGCTTGCTCTGTTTTGCTCGAATTGCTTTGAACGTTGCTCCAGACGTCCTCGGACCAATACTTTTCAAATTGGATGCGAAATAGTTCTTCCTCCAGCCCACACTTTTCGAAAAATCGAACTTTTTATGCTTTCTCTGAGTTTCTCTAGTTGCTCTGAGCGTTTCTCCAGAACAACAATGTCTTCGGACCAATAGTTTTCAAATTTGAAGCAAAAATAGATTTTCCGCCAGCCAGCCAACTTCCAATTTGAACACTATTGGTCCGAGGACATGATTCTTCTGGAGTAACGTTTAGAGCAAGTAGAGCAACTCAGCGCAAGCATAAAAAGTTCGAATTTTCAAAAAGTGGTGACTGGTGAACATTTATGTTTTTGTTTAATTGTTGGTCTATTTTTAAAATTACAGATGTGTGGCTCTGGAGCAAAGTAGAGCAACCTTAAGGAAACCCAGAGCATCAAAAGAAATTAAAAAAAATTTCAAAGTTGGGGGCTAACTTCACATACACGTGTGTCGAGCACGGGGCCCCGAGCTAATGCAGTCTACCTTCCTTCTTTACTTCCCGAACTGCATTTCCTTTCCCCCTACCCTCCTTTCCTATCCTCACTCTTTCCTCTCCCCGCCGAGGGACTGATAAGCTTAGCAGTTTAGCCCGCTATCCCAACCAAACACTCCAACACCGACAAACATGCCCGAGTGAGGACTCGAACCTCCGACGGCGAGGAGTGGCGCGCTCTGCAGCAAGGCGCCTTGGAGCGCTCGGCCACTCCATCGCGGCAATGGCGTAGAGGGCTGCAGCAATAATATGTAACAGCCACATAACTTTTCGAATCGTCAGTGTCACAGAGTGAGAAAAATTTCTATCCTCTAGATAAGGCTGTTCCAGCTCGTGCGCTCACCTGTGAGCTGGGGATCGCTCACCTGCTCGCGGGGCGCCGCTTCTGCGGCCGTGATTTGTTTACCTGTCCAATGCGGCACAACACACCACGGATTCTAGAATAGACGGTAGGGGTCACGCGCAGGTGGGTAGAGGGCCAGGGTGTGCGCTGTGACGTCACCCGGTGTCCACAGCCGTGATGGCCGCCACGAAGTACTTATCAAACGATTGTAGGAAAACTATTTGGTGGAAAAAAATATTTTTTTACATCACACAGCTTGAAATCTACGCTGTATGAAGGACTGAATTTTTTTTTAATTATTCTGCATACATTTTTGTGCTGTATAAATGAAGTATTTGGTTGCAATAAATTTTATGATTTTGTAGGGGTAAAAACGTATTGCGTAGACTTTGCGTATTATTCATTTTAAATCATATGTTGCTGCGTATGAATGTTGTGAACATGTCGAAGTAAATAATTATTTCATATATTAGTTTATTGTTTCACTTTTTAAATTGTCAACTTCTGTAGTTAATTCAGCTACAATTATTCCATCATTGCCAACGGCAGTGCTCGGTGAGGAAGTTTCGGAGTTAGTATACTGATTTCCTCAACGAAATTGTGTACACAATTTACGCTGTCATCCCTGTCATTTGTTGTTAAGAATAGCATTTGTACTTATTTTCGTTTGTTCCGTCTTTCTACTCTGACTTCACGATATTTCAGAAGAACCTCTCTTGACTACGTCGATGCACTTAGCCAGCTTCTAAGTGGGGACCGCATCTGCCTTTAATATACGTTTCAATGGAAAGTTTAGAAGTTCAGTTTTCAAATTACCGTATGGTGACGAATTACAGTGCTGATAATATTATCAATATTTTCTCGCAATAGCGAATTTCTTTTAGCGGCACTGTATATGGTATGGGTGTTCTACCAAATGTTGACATATGAAAATCTATGCCGAGCCGGGACTCGAACCCGGGTTTCCCGCTTTTCGCGAGCGGTCGCCTTAACCACTAGGCTACCCGAACACGACTCCAGGACCGACACAAACTTCCATACGCCACACTGACTACACATATGAGTCAACTGCATTCATCCCTTAGCACTCGCAGCTTAAAGCTGGAAACCCGGGTTCGATTCCCGGCCCGGCACAAATTTTCAAAAAATGTTCAAATGTTTATAGAGCTTATGGGACTTACAAACTACTTATGAACTACCTTATACTAAAGACGGCACAAATATCCATGCCCGAGGGGGGATTCGAACCCCAGACCGTAGTGGCCGTGCAGAGCGGGACTGCAGCTCCTCAGTCCCCTCGGCCACCGCGGCCGGCACAAATTTTCGTATGTCACCATTTGGTAGGACAGTCATACCTTATAAAGTGACGCTAAAAGAAATTCGCTATTGTGAGAAAATATTGATAATACTATTATCACTGTAATTCGTCACCATACTGTAATTTAACAGACGCCTAAGCGACCAATGACTATAACAGCATAGGTTAATGCCGTTGCTTTCATTCTCCCTGGTGCGGGAATACAGATTAAGCTGCGAGTCCTAAGGGTTGAATGTAGTTGAGTCATAAGTGCAGTCAGTGCGACATATGGAAGTTTGGGTCGGTCCTGGAATCGTGTTCGGGTAGCCTAGTGGTTAAGGCGACCGCTCCCGAAAAGCGGGAAACCCGGGTTCGTGTCCCGGCCCGGCACAAATTTTCTTATGTCACCATTTGTTAGAACACCCATACCATATACAGTAACGCTAAAAGAAATTGGCTATTGCGAGAATATATTGTTCATTTTTCAAGTCTCGAACATAATCAGACTTTTTAAAATGTTCTGAACACACACGACCAGTATCAGGGTTGAGAGCATCTAATCGCTTACACGCGTTTATCCACTTTAACCTTACCTCTTTATCTCTCGGAAATATCGCATTCTTCTGTCTGCCGTGGTTCGTACAGCACACAACAGCACAACGCACCATCGTCAGTAATAAGCCATCACGTATCACTTACAACTACTTAATACATACACAAACTGTAAAGAGCCAGTGGGAATCCATGTCTGTGGAGAAACACTCATAATAGCAACGCTATGGTCGCGCGGGAAGACTGTGCTGTTCTCCTGGTGACGTCAGTGGCGCGGCATACGACTGCGCATCCGGCGGTTGACCCCTACCGTCTATTCAAGTATCCGTTCTCCACACGGCTGACACCCAAACCTTCAGATGTCAGACACTCAGATCCGTACCAAACGTTGTATATCGATAGAGTATCAACCGAAACTTCTATATAATTCGTGATTTGTGTTGTCGTCCAGTGGAACGTGTATAAACTATAATAATAAGTAACAACTAACCTACGGAATAGAGCAAAAGCGTATCTGTGAGGCATAATCACGTCACGCTTCTGTGGGTTAGTAAGTAGAGCATTAGATTCCAGAGGGTCCTGGGTTCAATCGCCACCTAGGCCTCAAATTTTTTCATTGTTTAAACTACAGTACGTTGGAAATTGTTAAAAGGGGCAACGTGTTCCTCATATTTAAAAGAACTGTTTCCATTTTGTAGCAATGTGTTATTAGCAGTTTACTCTTACTTCGTTTTATTTGAAAGTAGTTAATCTGTATGGTTTATTCGTAGTTTCACAGAATAAACGAACATAATCAGAACATATGAATAAAAAAACAACTGCATCATACATACAGCTGTATTAATAGTAATAACAGTAACAAAAAGGTAATGTTAAAACAATAAGCGTAATTAAAGTAATAACACTGTACAGGTTTCCTACTTTCAAATAAAACGAAGCAAGAGTAAACTGCCAATAACACATTGCTACAAAATCGAAACAGTCCTTTTACATATGAGGAACACGTTGCCCCTTTTAACAATTTCCAACGTACTGTAGTTTAAACAATGAAAGAAAATTAAAGCGAGGTGGGTCTTGAACCCAGGACCTTCTGCACCACATGCTAACGCTCTACCAACTAACCCACGGTGGCGTGGCTTCATTGTGCCTCACAGACACGCTTTTCTCTAATCCGTAGGTTAGCTGTTACTTATATTTTACGCACGTTCTACTGGACGGCAGCAAAAATCAGGAATTATATAGATGTTTCGGTTGATACTCTATCGATATACAACGTTTGGTGCGCATCTGAGTGTCTGACATCTGAAGGTTTGGGTGTGAGGCTGCGCCGAGCGTATATGCGAGCGAGGCAGCCGGCTATGTCTTGACGTGACGAGGAACTGCAGTCGCGTTGCAATTTTCCGCTACCGGCACAATTGCTTCTGAAATAGCCAGCCTACAACTGAGGCGGGCTGTTTTCTCCGTGAAAAGGCGGGACACGCGACACGTGAGACGTGCTCAATCCTCAGCGATAATGTTTCTTTATTATAATTAATGTAAGAGCTCTGTGTTCCTGAATATCAACGATTTGGTTTCATGAGTGGAATTTAAAAAGGATGTTTGTTTATGGTGGCATTATTTTACATTTTTGAAAGCCTATCACATGGAACCAACGTAAGGAGTATTCCTCATAAATTATATAAAGAATTACTTCTTAATGAAGATGTTATTGATTTTAGAAGTTGTTGCTAGAGTATATTATTATTGACATTTATAACGCTGAAATCCATACCATTTCCATCATATTAATCTTAAATATGGCAATATGAATTTTACAATGAACTTCATAACTGATACCGTTTTATTTTTTCATTTTATTTTTTAAAATTTTTTTTTAATTACTACTTTAAGCCGAAAACAATGTAACATCATGAGCCGGCTATGCGGAAGTGACAGTCAGAACAAATTTACGAATAATGTTTGTACAGTTTACAAAAGATTTATTGCCTTTTTTGTACTTTACATTTCTTTTGCGACACAAGTGAATAGTTTGTTACCTTGTTTGCTGCAGCTATGTTCAGCGTACTGTTCATTGTAGGGTTCTGGAGCAATCAAAAAATGTTCAAATGTTTGTAGAGCTTATGGGACTTAACCACAAGGTCATCAGTCCCTAAACTTACAAACTACTTATGAACTAGCTATTACTAAGTACGGCACAAATATCCATGCCCGAGGGGGGAGGGATTCGAAACCCCGACCGTAGATGCCATGCAGAGCGTGACTGGAGCGCCTCAGTCCCCTCGGCCACCGCGGCCGGCTGAAGCAATCACCTTTCCTTGTTGTTAATCCTCTTCGTTGCAGAGAACATCTGCTCGCTACAGTACATTGTACTGCATGAGCTGGCTCTGAAGTAGCAGGTACTGGACTTACCTGACTAGACATTTTTGTTGCAGTAACAGCTACACATTGGAGAGAACTAAACGAAGGCACCTGTTTACTTTTGGACGCCGAGTACTAGAGTGTGTAACGTCAGATTGCCCCACCACCGCAGCTCCGAGCTGGAATAGTGAGCGCTCGTGTGCGCTCCTGCTCGCGGAGCAGCCTGCTGGAACAGCCTGCTCTAAGGGGGAAACCACTTATGTTTTTTTTTTTTTTTTTAATGGACACCCTATATTTTTCCTTCAGCAATCCATAGCATGACAAATCACATAAAAATGGCGTTGATTGCATCGCAATATTCCAATTACATCCCGAGATATTGCGACGCAAAGTTGACGCTTAAAAAACTCGAAATGCGCTGCTACCGCACGTCCTGGGGCTTAGGCGTGAACCCGATGCTGCCCGTAATCGCGATGTGACTGACATGCGTAATCGCACTTCCATACTTACCAAGAGGTCCGAAACGAATAATACGGTCTGCTGCCATCCTGCATTAAAGTCGTACATTCCACCAGGTATTTTTCCCATAGGCTACGGGTGATGCGATTCTGTAACATATATGTGTACCGCAAAGTTAACTTCGCTTATCGTTAATCCGTTACTAAAAAGGTAATGCCGTTCAACGATAAAACTTTACTGTAGATCTAGCGCAAGTGACAGTGACAATTGGTCATGTAACGCATTAGATAAACATGACATTGATAATTATGTGATAATAAAACCAACTGGTTAAACATGTTTGCATTCATCTTCTATGTCTTACCTTAACTTCTTAAATCAAAACATTTTTACCTAAACAACGGTAAAACCTTTAGTCCACTTGCTCGTTTCACTAAAACCATCAACATGAATTTTACTATTATGAGTGAATGATTCACTGTCACTTGCGCTACATCTACAGTACAGTAAAGATTTGACGTTGAACGGCATTACCTTTTTAGTAACGGATTAACGATAAGCGAAGTTAACTTTGTGACTAACGTTGCCTTACACGGATATGTTACAGAACCGCATCACCCCTTGCCTATGGGATAAATACCTGTTGGAATGTACGACTTTAATGCAGGATGGCAGTAGATCGTATTATTCGTTTCGGACCTTTTGGTACATATGGAAGTGCGATTACGCATGTCAATCACATCGCGATTACGGGCAGCATCGGGTTCACGCCTGAGTCTCAGGACGTGCGCTAGCTGCGCATTTCGGGTTTTTCAAGAGTCAACTTCGCGTCGCAATATCTCGGGGTGTAATTGGAATAGTGCGATAGCAATCAACGCTATTGTTTATGTGATTTGTCATGCTATGGATTACTGAAGAAAAAATATAGGGTGTCCATTTAATAAAAACATAAGTGTTTGTTAAAAAACACATTAGCTTTCGTTTTAGAATGATTCCAAATATGTACATTCGTGGGCCCCAGCCGTACATTGATACAGGTGAAAGTCGTTTTCCAATAGCTGTTAGGTGCAGAGATATTTTGGGTGGACAAGATAGCTGTATATATGTATTGGGTTTTCCTACGTAAACACAGTACCGCCGTACCGTACTCGCTGTTCTATACTGCCGAGTGTGTCCATCCCCCAGTCTGCTCGTGTTTGCTTTTGGCTGGAGGTCTCCCTCTGCTGGGTTCCACCAGATGAATCCGCCCCAAGCCGCGGAGTAGCCCTGCCCCGGCGGATGGCCTTTCCCACGCTCGGACGGACACTGCGACAACATTCTGGATCTTTCTGTGACGTATACCTTATTCTCTCAGTGCAGAGACATCACAAGAACTGTTTTGTTAACTGGCGTTATCGTTACACGGTGTGCACTATTCCACTATGTAATAATTCACTGTGCAATGTTCTTTCAATTGGTATTCTGAAAAAACACCGTTTCGACCGTTCTTGTGAGGGTTGCGCAAGTAAGCATAAATATTGCAGCCGGTCTTTCTCTGCTTTTCCTTTCCTTTATTGTGTATGTACGTCTGGTGCAGCTAGCTCGACGAAGTTGTCGAAAAACTTTAGTAGATGCGTATTGGATCGCGTTACTGCTAATAAATACATGGTTCTGTTGTTATTCAATAAGGGAGGAGGTTCACTACATCACCCAAGCCTATGTTATGTGTGTATGTGAAAGCCAAATCCTAAGATGGCAATATAACCCGTCAAAACCGTTTATGTAAATAAACAATTAATTAAAGTAATGGGAATCTGCACAAGTAGAACAGCCAAGGTTGCTAGTTTCAAATTCCTTTGTTGATCAGTTTCGACAATTCTTTATTAACATATTCAAGTCTGTATGAAGTTAACTACCATATTCAAACTGTGTTAAACTGTCACATATTACGTAAAATCCATATTTTACACGATGGCATTGGATACTGATATGTCGAAAATAAAAATAAAAATTTTCTGTCTAAGGTAAAATATGTTGCACCAATATTGCAAACTCATCACGCAGAACTTCCATATACAAACAACCGAAAAACAGTTACAATGTGGTATCAAGGACCTCCTATAATCGTAAGCCTACATGGACTATCGATGTATGCTGTGAAGTTACATAAAACAATACTTATAATAACGACTTCCTGGTGGTGGACGTATTGTGAAATTATCGATATTTTGTATTTACGTCATCACGGATAAAATGCCCTATTAAAACTGTATTTGCTTTTACAAAATTACGGAGAAAATAAATCATAAAACACCATTACCATTGTCTCAATATAAAATATAATGGTATAATGGATGTAAAAACATCGTTTTCATAATCTGTTGTATAAAATAATAACTAAAATTGTTATCAGTGTTAAACCTACTATGTTTACCTATGGAGTTATTAAGGAAGGGTTACAGCAAAATTATACATCAATGTTATGAAACATTGGTGTCACGAAAACGAGCCACAGTTGCATTTCTTATAATAGTAAGAACATATTAGAAGATAGAAAAACGTCTGGGTTTATATCAATTTTCACATATTTTATTTTAAATTGTCTGCTTCTTGAGGTAAACAAATGGATAGATATGTAATTGTGATTTGGTGCTTCAGGTCTACAGTCATAACTCTAGTTTGATGTCTTGATACGGTGACTTAGGTCTACAACTAGATGATATGGGTTACCTAACGTCTACAATTGCACACGGACTATCGGTCAATAATCAGGAGGTCAAGATCTATACTAAGACACATGCGGCATCTGTCCAAGTCTACATGGATGGATCTCATATAAGGTCAAATGTTCAAATGCTTGTAAATCTACCGGACAAAACTGGGTGCTCATCAGTCCGTAGCTTACAAACTACTTAAACCTAGGTAAATTAACCTAAGGACAACACACACACTCATGCCCCACCTCCGGCGGCAGCAACCGTGCTCTCCGCAGCGAGGCGCCTCAGACCGCTCGGCTACTCCACCGCGGCTCTCATATAAGTAACTTTGTGCTCACGGTCTACACTTTGACGGCTATATAACGTTGTCCTTGGTTCGTATGATGTCATAATTGTTATAGTCGATTCCGCGATTATATTTTTGACAAGGAATTGATGGTATAGGATTTTAAATTTGAAATAATTTAGTTAAATTACAGCACAAAATGAACATTAAAGCAAATAAACCGCGGGTTGCATATTAAAGTCGGGCACCATAGAAGAAACAGCACGTTATAAGACTTACGGAAAGCATCTAGCTGGATCCTGCACTTCTTATTGTAGAAGCTGGAAATGATAACTTTTTTTTATTTAATCCGTGAACGTTCGAGATACTTTCCGTAGGAGATCAATGTTCAGACTGTTCACTTCGACTTTTATTGTTGTGTGACCCTGGGTGGAACATGAAGTTACTGGTAATGATAAAATAATTTAAAAAAATGATCGGACTTCATGAAATTACATAAGGAATGACTGCAGGTTCTAAAATCAAGCAAAGTATTGTATAAGGATGATTGATTCATTGCAATTTTGCGCGAAGCGATTGTAATTGCGTCTGACATTAAACTATTACGGAGGCGAAGGAGCTGAAAACGTTAAGAAATTAAATATTTCGCGTGGAGGAGTTTGATTTAAATGAAAACCATGTAGAGGGAATTTAAATGATATATTTTCAGCAACAGCTTGCATTCTTCTTACTTACATTAGTGGATACACCTATTAGATACAGACCAGAGAGTGAGTAAAACTACAATCACGGTTCCGTCTTCTCGCTTGTTTGGGAGTAAAAAATTACGAACGAAATTAAATTAGTTGCATTGCAAGTCAGAGGGAACCGGAGGCGATAAGCATCGCTGATCAAAGGTAAACAAAAAAATAAAAATTTTAGTGTATCGTTACAGCTACAATCATAGTTCTACGTCTTAATTAGCGTTGTGAGCAAAATATTCACAGATATTGTTGAAAGGAGAGTGCGAGTATTAGTTGAAGACAAGTTGGGTGAAAATCCGTGTCGGTCAGGGGCAGATATTTAACTTACAGCAGATAATGTAGAAGTGTTATGAATGAAACAGGGAATTGAATCTATGTTTCATAGACCTATAACAGGCTTTCGATCGTGTTCCTAGGAGGAAGCTATTGTCATTACTACAAGAGCATGGAATAGGAGGCAAACGTCTGCAGCCAATTAAAGGTCTTTACGTAGATTGTCAGGAAGCAGTTAGATTTGACAGCAAATTGAGTTGATGTTGCACGGTATTTTCAGGGCTCTGTTGTTCATACTCTTTATGGACCGTATGTTGAAAACTGGCATGATTAGAATAAAATAGATAGAAAGAAAATAGTTTCGCATACGCGGAAAATTTAAGTGTGATAGAGGTTGAGATTGAAAGAGATGCAAGGGTTATGGTATGAGATCAGCATCTCCATAACTAATGTCTGTAGGAATGAAATTCAAACAGGCTGAGTGCAAAAGAGGAGAAACGAAGTTAGAACAGGTGAACAGTAAATGAAATGGAATCAAGGTGTAGCAAAGCTAATGCAGCGAATACTGAGCTACGATCTACCCTTTTCTTCAAGACCAGCACCAAGACTAATTTAGCAGTGTACCGTTCTTTCTTTCAACCAAATATGTTCTTTGGTAATAAAATATTGGTGAATACAGGTTACCTTATTAATGAGGTTGAGGTTACAGATATGAAAGTAGCAAGGACGACTGCCGTTACTAATAGACACAACCAATGGCAGGAGGATGTCCATAATGAAGAAATCAAGGAAAAACCCGGAATGAATTCAATACATGAGCAGTTAGAGCGAACAGGTTGAGATGTTGCGGTCATGTTACACGCATGGGAGAAGCGAGGTAATGTGGGTGACTGATGGGTTCGGGAGTAGAGGGTAGAAGGTGTCGAGGTAGACCAAGGAGAAAGTACTTGAATTCGGTCAACAACGATTTTGAAGTGATAGTCTTAATGAAAGTCCAGGAGTCAGCACTGAATATGAGATCATGGAGTGACCCAGGCAAGTGCAATAAGACCGTTATTGTTTTCTATCTCGTATATAAATGATGTGACAGACAGGTGATTTGCAGTGTGCGGCTGTTTGCTGTCTATGCTGACAGGAAGGTGTCCTCGTTGAATGAGTGTAGAAGAATGCAAGATGATTTGTACCAAATTTATAGGTGGTGTGAGTAATGGGAGCTACAAAAATGTAATGTGAATATGTGTAGGAGGAACAATTCCGTACTGTGAGAATACAGTATTAGTAGTGTTCTGCTTAATTGAGTCGTGTCAGTTGAATATCTTGGTGTAACGCAGCACAGCGATACGTAACGGAACGATTGTATCAGGTAAGTCGTGGCGAAGGCTGATGGTCGACTTTAGAGAGTTTCGGGAAGATGTGATTTTAAACGAGACCACAAATAAAATGCTTGTACGACCCAGTCTTGAGTATTTCTCAATCGTTTGGGATGCCCAGCAGATCGGTTTAAAGGAAGACACAGAAGCAATTCAGAGGCGATCCGCTAGGTTTGTTACTGGTACGTTCGATGAATGTCCAAGTGTTACTGAAATACTTCCGGAACTATAAAGGGAGTCTCTGGAGGAAAGGCGATGTTATTTTCGAGAAACACTGTTGGATAAAGGACAGGAACTTGAATCGTACTGTGGAACGATTCTACTGCCGCCGACTTCCGCGCACAAATATCAGAGGGGTTAGTGCTCATGTAGACACAAAATAAATAAATAAATAAAATAATAATATAATAATAATAATAATAAATCGTTTTTCCTCTTGTTCTCTATGGGAGAGTACAAGCTTTCTTAGGGTTTATTTTGCGGACGGAGGATTCGGAAGACAAAGTTCCTCACTGCTTCTTACCATACATCCCCTAAACCTCTACACCATTACGGATGTTGATGCGTTGCAGTATGCGCTTGTACCGCCCTACAGTACGCACGGGGTGCTGGAGTTGCTGTCCAAAAGTTTATGGAAAGCTTAGAGTTCTGACTAACCTGTTGTCTTCTATAGTTGTGTCCCCAGCGCAGAAGACAGCACAGAGGCCGTTGGTTCTTCTTCAGCATACGAGTGAGGCTAAAATAAGTTCTGAATGATGGAAGTACAAGAAGTGACTCGCGAGATATTCAATTGTGAGGGATGCCATTTATTTCGTTTAGATGGCCTATGCTGCCCGTAGTTCATAGTGAGACCTCGAGTGCTCACATTACTGCTAAAGTTTACTCATGACCGTCGCGTATAGTGTTCAGCTACAGACTGAATCTGCGGCGCGGTGCGAGAGGGCACCTGACGCTCTATTTAGCGCCAAAACATGGCCGTTGCGCGCCTTCTGCAATATCGTTCTTCTCTTGTTATAGTAAGAGAGGACACCTTAAACTTCTTGAACTGTCAAAACCTAGCCTGTCCTTGAGAGATATTTATAACACATTCTCAGCTCTGAATAATTAATAATTAATAAATAATAAATGAAACTTATATCAAAAGAAATCACGGGACATGAAATGCAGTAGCCAATGCGAGGAGAGTACCAGTAACATAGGCTGGCTTTCCCATGGGAACCAGCATCTACCGTGCCATATGCTACTGCTCCCCACCCCACATTCCAACATATGATGCACTTCTGTCTTACTTTCATTTTTATGGCACATGTTAGCATAGAAGCGGCCAGCGGCCAGAAATATGAAGTGGCTATAGGCCAGGAATATCACAAGATGACCAGGAAAGCACGTAACTAGTAGTCATACTGGGTATCCTCCGCGATGCACCTTTGAGGGATTGTAGAGGATATATGTTGCTGTTGATGTATAAGGGGTTCTGTGGTCCAAATCAAATGTTCAAATGTTTGTAAATCTATCGGACCAAACTGCGTGGTCATCAGTCCGTAGCTTACAAACTACTTAGACCTAGGGAAACTAATCTAAGGACAACACACACACCCATGCCCCAGGGAGGACTCGAACCTCCACGGCGTGCAACCGCGCGCTCCGCAGCGAGACGCTTTAGACCGCTCGGCTACTCCAACGCGGCTTTATGGTTCAGACTAAACGCTGACTGGCATAAACAGCCTCATCAGCCTCTAATGGTGATGATGATATAATATTATCTTTCTTTCTTTCTTTTATCTTTTATACAGCAGCCACTTTTCGTATTTACCGCGTGATTTGCTCGGTGTTTAACATATTCCACTCCAACACCTGATGTAAAACAAGTTCGAAAAGCCGGTGTAACACCTCAGACGCGCCAATGTGCGCGCAAGTTCTCGATTCTTGAAATCGATAACATGCCTCCACCTCGGGGGGTCTAATGGAATTGGACGTCTCAGCCAATACAGTGATTGGAGTGGCGGTGGTATGGATGGGGTGGGTTAAATAAATTCTGGCGGTGTTTCCTTTAGGCCGGTTAGACTCGCATCGCGCCGCAGCCGCCGCTCCCCAGGCGCTGGGCCTCTGGGCCCCGGAGCGCACCGTGCCGTGTAGGCCGGCCGTGCATTAAACATGAAGGGCTAGGGGGGGGAGGGTGCGCGCGCACCTGCCGCCCGCGCCCTGAGTTACGTCACGCGGGGCGGCGCGAGGATTAAGGCAATGGCTCGTAATGGGCCGGCGGGCGGGTAATTAATTTAGCGGCGCACTCTTCTGGCGCTGCCGCCGCCCGATATGCGGCTCAATGGCAGGCCGTCAATGGGACGAGGATAGGCCAGGCCAGCTCCCACAACAGCCCTCGCCGTCACACCAGGTCGGGAACACCTCGCCTCTCCACCGGTCGGCTGTTTTGCCTCTGGCCAGCGCCATGAATGCCCGCATTAGCGCGATTGCGTGTCTGAGGCCCCTCGCGTACGCAAACAGCCTGATCGTCGCGTTTGTAGACTGTTAAAGCAAGAAGTGTCTATATGGGTTTTCTACACATACATCTGTATATACTGTACCGGATGTCGTTTGTCAGGAGTGGCTGAGCAGAAGTTGTGGGCTAGATAGGGCGGCTAAATGAGAAATGCCGGGCTTACTGGCAGCCTTGTAGGTTTATTACGACAGATAACAGTTACAGGAAATGGGGCCTACGAAGGATTGGCGCCCGTCACGGAGCAACATGGTGGTATAGAAAAAGAGGGGTGGGGGAGAGCGGAGAAGACAGGAAAGACGTGTGAACGTGGGAGAGAGCGGCGGCCCGAATCGCCGGCGCCGCGAGGCCTGATGTCCGGACACGGGACGGAACGTGGTCGCTCCTGACTGGCCACGATGCATTGCTGAGTGGCAGGAGTCGGCCTCCCCACGACAGCCGTGCATTGTGGCGACCAGGGAGCCGAATGTCAAGTCAGCGGTTTGCAACTTAGTCGGGCGATGGTTAAAATCAGAGGGAAAAAGCCAAAAATTTGGAATTTTTTTTAAATAAATTAATTTCCCTACCATGTTGGTAGGGGAGGAGCGCCGATACGTACAATACATGTAGCGTCTGTTCCGAAAGAACAGACGTCAATTCTGATCCTGCAGTTGTTATTATTTAATATTCACAGAATATATGACATCAACTGCGATTGGGCAAATCTGAAATTGTGTACCCAGCCGGGGTTCAAACTCGTGTCTCCTGCTTTCTAGGCAGTTGCGCTGACTCCTACACCACTAGGGACACAGTGATCACCGCACCTGCAAGGACTACCTAAGCGCGCCTCCCGTCAGATACAAATTCCCAGCTTCGCCCTGCCCACAGTAGTCAAACTCGTAATTATGAAACTAATTCCCGTAAGAGTAAGGGCTTCAAACTTGTCCACCCCTCCCCACTAACAATAGGATCATACAGACGCCATATATATATATATATATATATATATATATATATATATATATATATATATATATATATATATAAAATATGCCGGTGACGGGCAATGGTCCTATCGTTAGTGGGAAGGGGTGGGCAAGTTTGAAGCCCTTACTCTTACTGGAATTAGTTTCATATGTTCAAATGTTTGTATAGCTTATGGGACTTAACTACGGGGTCATCCGTCCCTAAACTTACAAACTATTTATGAACTACTTACGAACTAGGACGGCACAAATATCCATGCCCGAGGGGGGATTCGAACCCCCGACCGTAGTGGCCGTGCAGACCGTGACTGGAGCGCCTCAGTCCCCTCGGCCACCGCGACCGGCGGAATTAGTTTCATAACTACAAGTTTGAGTACTGTGGGCAGGGCGAAGCTTATCCGGCGAGTCTAACTGATTAGCACGCATATCCTCTCGCCAGCCTTGTAAACTGCGCAGTTGCTCTCAGTACCTAAAAGGTGATAAGGTCCCGACCTATGGATGCTGTGCCGCCATGAATTTTTCAAAGTCAATGTCGAGAGATGTGTGGTGGACAGGTGAGTAGGAAGACTGAGTCTTGTGGATGTGCCACGCAAGTGTGCAGCTTTACTCGTCCTCCGTACAGCAGCCTTTGAGACCACCCAGCCACACGGCTCGACGGCGGCGATATTAGCGCTCTACCGACCACATCTGAAAGGGCGCCGATATTGATCACTGCTATCGCTTCAAATTATCGTTTTTCCGTGATTATTATCTAAATAAGAGTTATATGCTCCGGAAAGTGACCGATTAGACTCGCACAGCGAAACTTTTTATATGAAAAATTCTGCTGATGCCCACCAGTCCACAAATATGAGATTCGACAACTGACAGTCAATTGGCGACGAGTATGGGAGAACATACTTGACCCCCTCCTACCGATAGAGGTCCGTGAGTTGTGGTATCGCCTTGTTCATCATGTTATAAAGACATAAAACTGCCTCTTCGAACTGTCCCCTGTGCGATGATCCTCACACCCTTGAACGGTGGTTCTAATATCTACGGGTGTGGTCTCAGCTGTATGGGAGCTATGACGAGGCATGATAGGCCTCATCAACGGAACCACCCCAGTGAGTGTGACTGTGAAATAGTTTACCATGCCGGACACGAAGCTGCACCCCCGCACTAGGCACAATTCTATTCTACTCTGTGGTTACTGGGAGTCGGCCGCAGTGGCTGAGAGGTCTGCGGCGCGCCAGTCACGGTCTGCACGGCCACTACGGTCGGGGGTTCGAAACCCCCCTCGGGCATGGATATTTGTGCCGTCCTTAGTGTTAGCTAGTTAATAAGTAGTTTGTAAGTTTAGGGACTGATGGCCCCGTAGTTAAGCCCCATAAGGTATACAAACATTTGAACATTTGAATTGGTTACTGGGGCACTCCGCCTTATCAATAATCGCCCTCCGCCTGGGGGCGATGTGGAGTACATGACTTATTTGTGGAACGTCCACCAACTGGAGACAACACTCCGCAATTATGACAATCTCTACGCCAAATACCGTACGGTGGCACTTGTCCTTGACTACCAATGGGCCTTAAGACACTGAAAATGCGACTATGTCATTGACTGGAATAATATTAAGTATGCAAACTACCATAAAAGCATTCCTTTGCTTTTCTATTTCTTCACTACATGTTGCAGAAATTGGATTCCGTTTTGCCTTTCAGAGCCATCGGAGCAGGTCGCTTTGTGTTTTCTTCTGCTTGTTACCTGCAGACTATTACGAAGCAGTTGAACTACCTGCCCATCCCCGTCCTCCACGGGGTTCGGAAGGGACCTGTCTTTTAGTAAATACCTCTCCCCTTTCCATCGCTTTGATTTTCACTTCTGACCTCGGGTATTTATTTATTTATTCCTGTCTGGAGTTAGTACTTCTCCTACCCTTCTCTCTCTCTCTGTCTCTCTCTCTCTCTCTCTCTCTCTCTCTCTCTCTCTCTCTCTCTCTCTCTCTCCATCTTCTTTTTTTCTAAAAACATGTTATTTTTATCGGAGAACATATAAGAAATAACGCTGTCTTGGATAATGTACAAAATTATAAGTGCATTATTCACACAAAGAAAGATAGAAGTCAAAACACAAATGACATATAAAATTCGCATGATCTCATATTTATTCAGTTATATGTGGTACGATTGTATAATTTTTCAGGTATGTAATCATTTGTATAAGTGTTGCATATCTGTAAAATTTCTGGGGAATAAAAATTGGTGTTGTAGAAGTAATAGTTTACTACTTGGTGCGTGATACGGCGGTTTTCTATGAACGTTACTGTTTCATGTGCTCATACCTCATGAACTACGGGTCGCACTGTGCTACAATTTCGGAGGCACACTTCAACGATATGTTGCCTATAAAATTTCCTGCGAATACAATTTGTAGTGTAGAAATTATAAATTTTAACGTCATACCGAACTCCATAAACAGCGGAAAAGTAGTAAGCGAGAAACTTTTTTCCTTTCATCATTTTACTATGGTTGGCACGAGAAAAAGGTTAATAAAGGTTTAAAATTATGTTAAAATTTTGTTGCAAGTCGATAAGTACTCTCATTCTCATATAGTATATTCTCATCGCATTATGGCAGTTTCTTCCAACCCCTATCGTTTATGGAGTTATGTCTCTTGAACTATGTCTCGTATGTGGTTCATACTCCTACAGAAGATGTTATCTCACGTAAGGAATATGTGTACCAAATTTGGTTGAAATCGGTTTAGGAGAAAATGAGCAGCATTGTCGTTTATGGCAGCAGTTTTCCGCGCATCTCATTGTTTATGACGTCATATCTCGTGAACTATACATCGTATGTCAAAATTTCATAAAGATTGGAACAAAACTGTAGATTTGTATGCAACACGTACAAATACACGGACACTCTGCTTTATATATTAGTTTATTACTGTTTTGGTCAATGGAATTTCTACCCAAAGGATTTGGGTTGCTAGCTAGTATTTATTTTATGTTTCCAGCACAGTTTCAGTTTCACAACCTTCTGTTTTGTTGTTTCGATATGGTGTCTGACAGGACGGGTTGAAGGGACGGCAGAAGACCCCAAAAAAGTGAGTAACTAAAAGAAAACGGAAAACACGATGGAGGAAGTCTTCGAAACATTGAGATATTGTGACGAACTGGCGCGGCAGGGAGTTCGAGAAAATTTATTCTATTATGTCTCTATCTCCGAAAGTCCCAAGTCCTCTCAGGGCAGCATTTTCACAGCTGACAACAGCTAGAGTGAACCGGTCAGCGCCACCAATAGTACGGGGTATTTCCAAGCTGACGTTCATTTTGAATCCACAGAAAAAACAATGGTCCTCTTGTTGTGCCGTACAGTTATCCCCGATCTTCATGTCAATATAATATTCTTGTATATAGCCATGCAGTGGCGACGACGATACACATGTAGACGGAGAATATTGCTGGCTTCAAAGCTGTTAAGAGGCCGACGCTCAGCAGCAGAACAGGCCTTCGGCGCTGAGTCGCAGCCCTAGCAGCGGACATCTCGTCCGCCGATCTGCCCCCGGTCGCGGCCACACTGTCACTGCTCGCAGTGACGCAGACACTCCACCCTTCTTCACGTGGGAGGTCGCCCTATGGCGTGGCAGGCAACGAAAGACTTCCTGGGGAACCGATCGCGATGGCTTCTCGATTCGCCTTACCAACACATCCGAGGCGCTATCGGTGCTCGACAATGTTCCTGAGCCAGATGGTGTCGCCTGTCCTGAGGTGACCTCTCAGCCTGCAAGATATGGGCAATCATAGAGGGTAGGAATACTAGTAGTTGGGGATCCAAAGTTAGCCAATTAGTTGAGCCTCCTATGAGTATGGTTGCTAGTAAGGGGAAGAAGGCCAATGCTCAATTCATGTGCATACTAGATTGAATCATTCCAGATGTGTAACAGGTCCTTCAGGATGCTATGAAGAGTCAAGGTACGCTCTCTGTGTTGGACAATGTTCAGTTGGTTGATGTCGCTTGTCTCCTGTAAGCCTACGAGATCTAGGCAATCTCAAAAGGTAGGAATACTTGGGTGCTCCAATGATAGACACTGCAGCCCCTTAGGAATATGGCTGCTAGAGAGGGAAAGAGGACCACTGTGTACTGGTTGGAGTCATTCCAGATGTGGAACGGGTCCTTCAAGATGCTATGAAGAGTTAAGGTATAACTGCAGGTGGTGCCTAATGTTGGAACCAATGATGAGTGTCGCTTTGCATTGGAAGTGATTTTCTCAGGATTCTTTCGAATATCTGAAGTCACTTTCGTTTGCAAGATGGAGACCTCACTATCTACAGCATAGGACCGACTGCAGACCGAGTTGAGGGTCGGGCTCAGAGGATTCTGAGACTGACTTGACTGCAAATTCCTTGACTTGTCTCCTCGTGTAGTGAGGTTCCGTATTTCATTAAATAGGTCAGGAGTCCACTACACACACAGGAAGGGTCTGTAAGGGTGTCGGGGGATGTGAGTTGCGTAGGCGTTGTTTTCCGGTCGGAGAGCCTTGAGAACCCACAAGCAGGGTTTCAGTGCAGGTCACATGTAGGACGAATACAGATCTCCGAACCACTGCATTAACAGTTGTAAATTGTCCTAACTGTGTAAGGGAAGTACCAGATCTCCTAGTGCTAATAGAAACTACTGAATGATAATTGATTGGAGATAGTGGAAAACTTGCCGAACTTTTACAGGCGGACAAATGGTATTCATAGAGGATAGATTGCATACAATAGGTGGTGGTGTATGTCTTGCTGTTAGAAGTGGCTTATTCCATAGTGAAGTTGATGCAGGTAGTTCTTCTGTGACGGTAGGGTAGAGAATATACCTGACAATCGGAATTAGTGTTTCTTCTTATGGACCCACTGATTCAGAAGATACAATTGCCCAAAATTTTCAAAGAATGCTTCGAACATATTTGAAACACGTACCTGAAGCATAGAGTTATAAGAGGTAATGACATAACTTGCCCTTCATATACTGACAAAAATATACGTTTAACTAGAAGCAAGTCCGTAGCTGACAAACTACTTAAACCTACGTAAACTAACCTAAGGACAACATACACACCCTTGCCCCAGGGAGGACTCGAACCTCCGACGGCGAGCAACCACGCACTCCGCGGCGAGGCGCCTTAGACCGCTCGGGTAGTCCACCGCGGCACGAAGGATCTCGTTTCTATATCTCTAAGCAGTCATAGCCGCATTCTTAATGACATAAAGGTCCGTACACTGACTCCTGCCCCCTGTATGACCTTACGTTCACTAATTGTACACTGTTATGTTAAATGCTGTCTAAAAAGTGGGTACTTCTAGAACAGACAGTGGCTGAATACTAATAATTGAAAAGAAAAATTTTCTGGTCTATGAGAAACTACTGGAATGCAACAGTGTTCATTATTTTCGAAAATTGCCAGCAAACTCAGCAAAGTTACATTAAATTCATTACAGTGCTGTGTTTCAAAATTTTTACGAACAACAGAAAAGGTTTCACTAGTACAGAATCACATTGTGATACTGTGGACTTAAATATCTTCTTCTTGATTTTGTGCAGTATGTAAGTTCAAACTGAAGTCAGAATTTTCTGTATGCTTGATTCGTGGATAAATACTGTCATTTCTAATTAGACTATACGTGGTTCTAAATATTTTTTCTAATTTCTTATCGAACTGTGACTAAATTCTGATCTGTGTATCATCATCTTCTAATTTACTTTCCATTTGTGTATCATTTTTGCTGTATTTGTTTCTGCACTGATTTTGCTAATTCAACAGATTTACTTTTCAAACCATTGTTACTTTGATGAATTAAAGTACATTTAACTTTTCGTTTCGATCTGGAGCTACATTACACCTAACCAAGTAACTGTTGGATCAGAATTGTCTTAACAGCTGTGTGTACTTTTATCTCCCTCCCTCTTGGTGAATCAGAATTGTCTTCATTGACGATAACAGCTGTGTGTACTATTTCTCCCTCTCTCTTGTTGAATAAGAATTGTCTTCATTTGCGATAACAACTGTGTGTACTATTTCTCTCTCTCTCTCTCTCTCTCTCTCTCTCTTTGTATGTGTGTGTGTGTGTGTGTGCGTGTGTGTGTGTGTGTGTGTGTGTGCGTGTGTGTGTGTGTGTGTGTGTTCCCATGTAATAAACCACACTTCCCAGTTTATGTGACTGTGAATGTAGTGTACCACTGAATTTCGACATAATTATCATAAAAACGTTTCACTAACGAATTAGATTATAACAAGCAGAATACACAGCAACAGAAGGCGAAACAGATGCAGTGTCAGAAAACATAAATATGAATCGGAGTCTACAGTAATTGCACTCGAATGTTATGAAATTTATTGTACTGCATTGGTGTGTTAAGTACTGATTTTTCTTCAGAATTTTCACTACGTTACGGAATATGCTGACAAAGAATGAATTTACTCGTGTGTGTTCACAGCATCGTCTCGAATTTCGATTAAACTGCCCATCTGTAATAAATGTTCGTCACAGCTGGTCAGGTAAAAGAGGCAGAAAGAGAATGATGGCGGAGTAATTGAATATCTCTTACTTGCAGCATGTCTGAGTGGTGAATGCAAATGTGTGCATCTCTCTCTCTCTCTCTCTCTCTCTCTCTCTCTCTCTCTCTCTCTCTCTCTCTCTCCTGTGTGTGTGTGTGTGTGTGTGTGTGTGTGTGTGTGTGTTAGCAAGTAATAAAGTCACAATATCCAGATTATGTGACTGTGAATATAGTGTACCACTGAATTTCGACATAATTCTCATTAAAGCTCTTCGGTAGCGAATCAGATTTAGCTTTGTGCTATATAGCCTATGAGACGTACATTATTTCTGACTGCAAATACGGAACATGAAAGCGTGTTTCCAGCAGACTCTGGAGAAGGTTTCCAGCCCCGGAAACCTCAAAACGTCGGCGTCTCAATTTAGACCGTATTATTTTCTCTTTAGAACGAAAGAGCCTTCTTATTACTTTCCAGCAGCAGGTCTTCCGCGCTACGGTAGTCTGTGAAACGTAATCTAGCAGCGACTTAGCGTGTGTTCTTCTGACGGTCTTTATTTAAACAGAAGTGCCTGTTCATAATAGTTCTTTCGTTTTTATTGGATCGCAGAGATGGATAAATTATTGCATTCAAGAGCTATGAACGATTTAGGTACCCATGAGCTAGTGTCGACACTAAATCTAACAGATCATTTCCAACGCAAGCTAAATTGTTGTGGGAATGACAAAAGAGTATTTCGCAAGAGTGAATCCGTTGATGGCTGAATAACAGAAACAAAACATTAATGCTGTTTGTTGATAAACGTATCAATCGAGAACAGTTCGACTGATTTAGCTATTTATTGCTTTAAAATATCTTTAATAATATGAATAAGATTGTTAGGGAAAGTAAAATAGCGGACGTTCCCCGGCATAATGTAAACTCCAGTAAAACAGAGATAACTTCTATCCGATTTCTTATGAACTCATGTCCACGAATAAAAGTTCTAATAATGGACACAGTGTAACATTACTTTTGTATTGCTGCCTATACACATTAATGTTGAACTCCGCGATTAAAATATTAAGAATTTTTGTTAAAATTTCTATCATAGAAAAATCATATAAAAATCTGATTAAATACCTTAGACAATGGTGGATGGAATTAATACACGAAATCAGTGAATAGAATGAAATGGCGGAATACAGATTGGGGTTGAGGCAACACCCAAAAATAACGTTACAGAGAAAACTTACGGAAAGTACTCATTGTAGCTTCTTTCTGGAAATGTTGATAACAGCAGTTGAAACTGTAAAGCCGTTGAATGGTTTAGGTAACTTTTATGATACTTTCCGCAGTAAAATAATGTTCAGACTGTTTACCTCGGAAGTCATTGTTGACGGACCGTCTACTAAAGTTTGAAAAGTCAAATAAGAAACAGAAAGAGAATGATAGCGGAGTAATTGAATATCTCTTACTTGCATAGTGTCTGCAAAACGTGGCCAAAACCCCAAGATGAAACTGTTAATACTAATGAAAGTTCTAAAAGGAAAAAAGGTAATGATTTAAAGTAACAGATCGGGAGTTCATCAAGGCAACACACGAAGCGAAAGTGATGGCGTCTGAACAGCATGTTACGACGAAATATCGAGGAGCTGTAAGCCGCGGTGTAGTAGCCGAGCGGTCTAAAGCACCTCAATGCGGAGCGCGCGGTTGCTCGCCGTGGAGGTTCGAGTCCTCCCTGGGGCATGGGTGTGTGTGTTTGTCCTTAGGTTTAAGTAGTTTGTAAGCTACGGACTGATGACCACGCAGTTTTTTCCGATAGAATTACAAACATTTGAACAGTTTGAGGAGCTGAAAACCTCAAAGAAACTGATAAATTAAGAAAGGACTGGAGATTATTAAATGAAAACAGGGTGGAGACATTGCTTTTACCAAAAGAGGGTATATTTTGAAGTAAAACGTAACGGCACCAATCTTACATCTCAAAGCAGTCTTTTTACAAGTCCACACTTAATAAGCTCAAACAAGCGAGTAACTCATAGCGGTTCCGTCCTCTCGACATGAGAGGCCATGTTCTAAGAAACTTGCTGCTTCCTAGAGTTTCATCCGCTGCTGCACCGGATATCTTCGGAGGTTAACAACCTACTCCGGCGCAGCATCGGACGAAACTCTAGGAAGCAACAAGTTTCTTAGAACATGGCCTTACAACCCGGTAGACTTATTTCCACATTTTATGCTTCTGATCAAAACACTCTTAGAAGGTTTCGAAATCTGGATAAACTGTATTTATTACATAAAAACTTCTGGAGCTGCTTGTTCCCATTTACAGTAAGTACTCTGTTGCCTTTGCTACATGTAAGATAAGCTGCGTTCAAAATCATACATTGTATGTTTCCGTACTTCCTCTTATTCAGTGGAGAACTCATAAATTTCCACTGCAGTGCTACATAATTTTTGAACAATGTTTATACTAAAATGCATTGTTTGTTGTACCTGGTAATAACTTGTGAGCATATTTGTCTGTTTTCTGTTTATTTCTTACAATTCGCGAGCAATAATGCACTGTACAAACAATAATTGATAGCAAGAAGTAGCGCTCACAACGTAGTTTTCATACAAGAAGAAGCACAATAAAAAACTCATTCAGTGACAACAAACTGAATACCAATAATGTCGAAAGCTTCTATCATCTCTATTAAAGTAGAGAAGGCGCGAACAACCGTTGTGAGAAAAGGTGAATTCAATCGAACTGTTCACACACCTTTTTATCAGCAGGATCAAATTCACGAGAGTCAAAACACAACATGCGATGTGAAACAAAAACAAATAAGGAATCATTTGTCATATTAAACACTACGCAAGTGAAGAAAATTCCGGCATGTTATGAGCAACGTATTTTTAGCGTTATCTCTCAGGTTTTATTGGCGTGACTGTTTAACAGTAGGCTTCCGGAAGCTCTGTACAGTACTAATAATTACAGTGCAAAACACACAAGAGGTCGCAATTAGAAACATAGCTCGTTGATACAAGCTTCTGTTTACAACTAAAGTAAAACAAATACCAAATATTTTGTATCACCTGACAATCTCTACATACAAAAGGCAATGTCCCGACTGTGACGGACTGACTGATTGACAGACTCATCACCGCCCAGCCCAAACCATTGAAGATAGAAACTTGAAAATTCTAGATGGTTTTGATCTTACCCTGTAGAGGCATTTAAGGAGCTGTTTTTCGATATTCCGTCCGTAAGGGGGTGAAATAGGGGATGAAACGTTTTTGAAAATACATTGCTGTTTCGGCAATTTTGAAGCTAGAACAATTTTAATTCAGGGTTATAATTTAAAAGACACATTTTCGGTATTTTTTTAATTCAATCAATAAGGGGTAAAATAAGGGACGAAAAAATTGATTTAAAAAAGTACGTTGCTGTTCACACAAATTTTAAGCTATAACTAGGAAACGTCGGATATGGAATCTTGGCCTGGGCTAAAAAAAAAAAAAATAAAATAAAATAAAAATAAAAATAAAAATCCACGAGTTTCACTATTTTTGGAAATTCAACAAGTAAGAGGATAAAATAAGGGATGAAAAATTCTTTTTGAAAACACGTTGCTGATCAGATAATTTTGAAGCTAGAGCGGCAAAAATTGATATTTGTATCGTTGGCTAGAATTTAAAAAAATACGTGTTTCGGTATTTTTGGAAATTCGATCAATATGGGGGTGAAATACGGGATTCAAAAATTGATTTTCAAAAATATCTTGCTATTCTCTCAAATTTCAAGCTATCACTACGAAACTGAGGATAGGGACTTTTGATTGGGTTTAAAAAGACAAGAGTTACGGTTTTTATGGAATTCAACTAAGGGGATAAAATATGGGATCAAAAATTCTTTTCGAAAACACATTGTTATCAAGACAATTTTGAAGCTAGAGCTGCAAAAATTAGTATTTGTATTGTTCGTTAGAATTTAAAAAATACGTGTTGCGCAATTTTTGGAAATTCAACCACCAAGGGCGGTTAAATTGGAGAAGGGATGTTTTTCGAAAATCTTTTGCTACTAAGGCAATTTTGAAGCTACAACCAAATAAATTGGTATATGTTTTCTTGGTCAGAATTAAAAAGACACGTGTTTCGGTATTTTCAGAAAATTAATCATTTAGTGGGCGAAATAGGGGATGAAACAGTTTTTGCCAGTACGTTGCTACTAATCCAATTTTGAACCCAGAATTACAAAAAATGATATTTGCAAATTTGGATGGAATTTAAAAGAAACATGTTGGAGTATTTTTTGAAATTCAACTATTAAGGGGTGCCAGAGGGAGTTACAAGTATCGGGGGTTCGAATCCCCCCTCGGGCCGTCCGTAGTTGTAGCTAGTTGATAAGTAGTTTGTAAGTTTAGGGACTGATGACCCCGTAGTTAAGTCCCTTAAGCTTAACAAACATTTGAACATTTGAAGTTACAAGTAGTAAAATCAAATGTTTATAAATCTTAAGAGACTTAACTACGAGCCCATCAGTTCCTAAGGCTTACAAAATAATTGAACTCACTTAACGTAACGTAGACTAACTTATGCTAAGGACAACATAAACACCCGAGGGGCGAATCGAACCCCCGACGGCGAACAGCAGCGCGCACCGCAGCTTGGCGCCTCAATACGCACAGCAATTCTGCCGCGGCTAAAAGTAGTATCACAACATTTCAGTGTGGTAGTACTTAAGCTATATCTATGAAAAATTTATATTAAAAGAGAGAAACAACTGGTGCAGACCAACCAGCGTACTACGCATGCGAAGCAGAAGACGTTAAGCTAGTAATACAATATGAGGTAAGAGTGATGGATTTACGGTGCTCCAACAATGGACACCTTTAACCTCGAACGCCCGGAACCGTAAGAAACAATGCTTGGAATAACAGGCAATCAAACAGGAGAGTGGTGAGCGTCATTTACGTGCAAAAAGGTTGTATAGTACCGCAAGTAACATTTTAACGGGGAGAAACCAAGTAAAAAGATATCAATACCATAGGAACGAAATAACATGCAATTACGTGGCGTTAGTCTATCATTAAATATTCAGTTAACAGCGCCTAAAACTGTGCTTAAAGTACTTATAAAAAGGCAATATACTGCAGTACCACACACTTCAAAGTGGTTATATTAGCCCTCAAAGTGCATATGCGGTAAGTCGATGAAATGGTCAAACCAAAGTGTGAGAGAACAACGTGCACACCTCACTAATGCCACGTTATCACATTTCGAATCATTTTTGAATTCACGCAGTCCAATATCAAAGGCACACTAATTATATTTTCAAACGATGATGTTGCTTTGTCTGTCTTACCCTGGCTTTCGCAAAGCATATTGTAACATAGGTTTATACTTAGGTGCAGCAAATTGATTGCAAATCACAGAGGGAAGTTTCACGATGAAATAACCATCATGCACCTTCACTTGTTGTTTGGCACCTTGTTGTCTTATAAAATCAGTAATCCGTCTATATAGAGTTTATACTGCGGAAAGAAGTAAACATAAGGGGTTGCCAATATGTTGTTGTTTTCGTTTGCAAGATCGTCGACGTAACATATTTGTTTGGAAAACTTGCTTGTAGAAGGGTGCGATCGGTATTACATGACCAGGAATCACACACCAATAGCCTCTTTGCATTTATTACATATTCGCAAAGAACCGAAACTAGAAAACGTTTCATATGTTCTGTATTCATTTTCCGCTTTTGCTTGCTTCCACGTGAATGTTTAATGGACAGGTTGTTTAAAGTTTATTTAAAACATTTGGACCGAAGGCGCCTTGTGTCTCTTGAAAACACATGTACAATTGGTTTGCTACCCTGCCTGCCAGTGACAAAGCTACATCAGTTGTCTATCTGTGGGTACAGCATTGTACAGAAAGTAACACACTACCTGTAGTTTTGTCTCCACTGCATGACAGTGTTGATGCTGACGACATATCAAGCTGGAATTGAGTCTGATAATTGTTCCAAACATTACCATTCCCCATGCCCGTCTCTATTATAAACATGTTCACTTACTCCACAAAAGGTTGCGCCTTCTGACGTATAATGTTATCATCTGTGTCCTTACGTGTGACAAATGTAATAATATGCCTGGACGAAATGCCATTTTCAGCATTGAGATGCTCGATAAACGAAATACACACTTTTGAATTTGAGCAAGCCAACAATTTAGCCCCTTCTATTACTCACATCTGCAGATGAACTGTAGATCCTTACCTACTTGCACCATTAAATTGGGTTATCTTATAACATTTTATGGTTTGTAATTGCGAAGGTCTGTTTCCTTTTAAACGAGCACCTGATATCATTTTCCTAGACACATACACTACTGGCCATTAAAATTTGCTACAAGAAGAAGAAATGCAGATGTTACACGGGTATTCATTGGACATGCAATTACACTTTCACGCAATTTGGAGGCATAGATCCTGAGAAATCAGTACTCAGAACAACCACCTCTGGCAGTAATAACGGCAATGATACGCCTGTCCATTGAGTCAAAGCTTGGATGGCGTGTACAGGTACAGATGCCAATGCAGCTTCAACACGATCACAGTTCATCAAGAGTAGTCACTGGCGTACTGTGACGCCAGTTGCTCGGCCACCATTGACCAGACATTTTCAATTGGTGAGAGATCTGGAGAAGGTGCTGGCCAGGGCAGCAGTAGAACATTTTCCGTATCGAGAAAGGCCCGTAAATGACCTGCAACATGCGGTCGTGCATTTTCCTGCTGAAAAGTAGAGTTTCGCAGAGATCGAATGATGCGTAGAACCACGGGTTGTAACGCATCTGAAATGTAACGGCCACTGTTCAAAGTGCCGTCGATGCGAACAAGAGGTAACCGAAACGTGTAACTAATGGAACCCCATACCGTCACGCCGGATGATACGCTAGTATGGCGATGATGAATACACGCTTCCAATGCGCATTCACAGCGATGTCGCCAAACAAGGACGCGACCCTGATGATACTGTAAACAGAACCTGGATTCAGCCGAAAAACTGTTTTGCCATTCGTGCACCCAGGTTCGACATTTCGTACACCATCGCAGGCGCTCCTGTCTGTAATACAGCGTCAAGGGTAACCGCAGCTATGGTCTCCGAGCTGATAGTCCATGCTGCTGCAAATGTCGTCGAACTGTTTGTGCAGATGGTTGTTATCTTATAAACGTCCCCATCTGTTGACTCACGGATGGAGACGAGGCTGCACTATCCATTACAGCCATGCGGATATAATATTGTCATCTCGACTACTAGTGATACGAGGCCGTTGTGATCCAGCACGGCGTTCCGTATTGCCCTCCATAACCCACCGATTCCATATTCTGCTAACAGTCATTGGATTTGGATCGCGACAAACGCGAGCAGCAATGCCGGGATACGATAAACCGCAATCGCGATAGGCTACAATCCGACCTTTATCAAACACGAGGCTTCACAACAACGTTTCACCAGGCAACGCCGGTTAACTGCTGTTTGTGTATGAGAAATCGATTGGAAACTTTCCACATATCAGCCTGTGAATGGCTTGAATGCTCTGAAAGGCTCATCACTTGCATATCACAGCATCTTCCTTCTGTCGGTTAAATTTCGCATCTGTAGCACGTCATCTTCGTGGTGCAGCAATTTAATGGGCAGAATCGTAATTTAGACTAAATGTGTAATTATATTTACTTTTGATGCACTTACAGCTTTTCATTAGTTTTCAATAGGAACTAAGGCTTCGATTATAATAGTCCTCATAAATTTTCTCTAGTAAGCTACCATGAATATCTTCTAATACACTGGACCGCCTCTGTTTGGGCTGCGAGGGTTTGTACTCACTGTGACTTGAATGTTTCTGTTAATCTGGAGATTAATATCGTGTGCTGCTTGAAGAGCCAGGTTTAGGTTCCGTAACGTCTTCTACTTCCGTGTCGTCACTATTCATTATCCGACCTTTCAAGTGGAAAGTGGACTGGCAAAAATGAGAGAATTATGTTACCGGAAGTCCCAATATCAATATCAGCCTAGGAGCAGAAACTGGGCAAGGAAACTTCAGTAATATTTCTCTGACGACACGTTTTATGGCACAAGTTGCAGGGGCAGTGTCACTTTGAATGAATTGACTTGGAATATTAGGCAGCGCCATTCCAAAAGTACTGGAGCAGCTGAACTGCAGTCTTTTCGACCGACGTAGCAGAGGTCTACTTCAGGAATGTTAGTATTTTTTTTTTGTTAGAATGCATCCCAAAATTATTTTACTAACAGTTTCATGTTGTGTTACAAAAGAGCAAGAAGTGAATTGGATAAAAGCGGATCAGAAAAAGTCGAACAATCGCAAAAAATGAAGAGAAACCACTTTCCATTCGGCTCCACTCTACCAGCTACCAAAGAAGTGGTAAAGGGGGACTTAGGAATGTGTAAAAAGGAGATAAAAACAACAGTTTCAGTAAATTGTAAGCCAAATTTAATATCGGAAAAACTTGTTTTCTATCTTTATAAATGTTCAAATGTTTGTATAGCTTATGGGACTTAACTAAGGGGTCTTCAGTCCCTAAACTTACAAACTACTTATGAACTAGCTAACACTAAGGACGGCACAAATATCTATGCCCGAGGGGGAATTCGAACCCCCGACCGTAGTGGCCGTGCAGACCGTGACTGGTGCTCCGCAGTCCCCTCGGCCACTGCGGCCGGCTCTCTCTTTATATCTAGAGTGTCCGTGAGTTTGTATGTATATGTTGCGTACAAATCTACGGTTTTGTTGCAATCTTCATGATAATTTTGCACACGTAAGGTTCAATCCATGAGGATCACGTGCAACATGTTGTGCCCGAGATATGACGTCATAAACAATCGAATAACTACTGCATCAAACGACAATGTTGAAAATTTCGTCCTCAACCACTGGACCGATTTCAACCAAATTTGATACACATATTGCGTACCGGAAGGTAACAGTGCTGTAGGCGTAAGGACATACGGCACATAGTTCAGATGATATAACTTCATATACAATGACAGCCTTAAAAACTGCCACACCCTGCGATGAGGCTTTACTCACACAATATATGAGAATCAGAGTACTTAGAGACTTGGAACAACCTTTACACATAATTTCAAACTTTCTTATATTTTTACTTTACACCGAAACATGTCGATTTCCACGGCCAACGATTCCTGTCTTGCCCACAGTCGACTGTCACAGTTGCCGTGAAGATGGTCTCACAACCAGACTCAAGTCGATTGTCTAAAACAATAAAAAATTGTGCGATCGAGACTGCGTTTTCTAAAAATAGAACGACTGTGAGGATAAGCAATAGTGCATTGCTGCCAAAGATTGTAGTGCAATATACATCAGGTACGATCAGAGGTGCACAGGATCGAGCAGGTACACTGTCATGGGATATTGGCGAACAGCTGCTGCATGTTTATTGTTTTCCAAACGGCGCTCCTCGTGTGCCAGTTGTAGTTCTATAGGATTGCTACATACACGTATTTATTGTATACAGAAATAGCTGAAAACCCAGCGTTTCCCGGGTATTTATTCATTTATTCCTGCCATTTTTGAGGTATATATGCATTTGTATAAGGGCTGTAAGACTGTAAAATCTCTTGGGAATACAATTAGTAGTAAAGAAGTAATAGATTTAAAATGGGTGCGTTTTCCATGAATGTCACTGTTTATGCACTCATATCTCATGAATTGAGTCGTACTGTGATACAATTTAGAAGGTACACTCAACTATATGCGTGTATACTTTCTGTAAAAGTTCCTGCGGCTACAATTTATAGTGTAGAAATTATAAATTGTCACGTTATACCGAATGCTGTAGTTCAGAAACAGCGGAGAAGTAGTAAGCGAGAAACTTTTTTTCTCTCATCATTTTGCTATTGTTGTCAACGAGAAAAAGTTTAATAGAGGGTTGAAATTATGTTTAAAACTTGGTTGCAAGACGCTAAGTACTCTCATTCTCATATAGCGTATTTATAAAGTCTCGCCGCATTATGTAGCAGTTCTTTGAGATTCCTATTGCCTATATTCTGTACCATGTGTCGTATGTGATTCTTAACACTGCAGCAATTGTTACCTCACGGTAAGGAATGTGTATACCACATTTGGTGGATATGGGTCCAATGGTTTAGGAGAAAAAGAGCAGCATTGTTGCTGAATGTAGCAGTGTTTCGCGCTTCTCACTGTTTATGACGTCATATCTCGTGAAATATGTATCTACTTGATTCTTACACTTACGGCGACCGTCCTCATTGATTAAAGCTTACGTGTACAAAATTTCATAAAGATTGAAACAGAACTATAGATTTGTTTGCAACACGTACACACAAACATACGGACACTCTGCTTTATATATAAAGGTAATTGCTTTTTTTTTTTTTTTTTTTTTTTTTTTTTGGGGGGGGGGTGCACAACTGCTAAGGTCATTAGCGCTCGAATAAAAAATGAAATATACCGAAGGATAGTATGCCTACATGGAAACAGTTACAACATAGGGTAATATACAACAAAAGGAAGAGCAAATGCCCTTTGACAAATAGGTCAAGTTGATAAAATTCAAGACTCGAGCAGTAGCTCTTGCGTCACCAGCTAAAATTTCTTCCAGTGTATTCTGTAGATTCAGTGCAATTCGAACATGAGTAAAATTTGGATGAGACAATAAAAAATGGCGCACCATCAGCGGGTGACCACAGGAACACAATGGTGCGTGGTCACCAGTTAGCAAGCGGCGGTGCTGAACCGGCAATGTCCGATCCGAAACCGGACCAAGATGGCCTCTTCTCGTCGCAAGCGGAGTGAGGAGGTCTTCCAAGCTGTTTAATGGTTCACAGCTTATTAATTCTTAGCGAGGACCACACATTATGCCACGGTGATATAAGGCGACAGGAAAGAGCCCCTCGAATATCGATGGGACAGAGTACGTAGCTGTCCGAGGTAGGAGAGTTGCAGCCTTGGCCGCGGCATCAGCAGCCTCGTTACCAGGAAACGCCTGCGTGGCCAGGTAAAGGCGAGAGACGTTGGCAGCTAATAATTGAAGGGAGCGGTTGGTTCGGTGCACAACAGGATGGGCAGAAAAGGGGTCTCTAGACTCTGGATGGCGCTCAGGAAGTCAGAGCAGGTGACATAGGAAGGGTAACGGTGTCGGCCGATGTATAGCACAGACTGATAGAGGGCAAAAAGCTCAGCTGTGAAATTCGAGCAGTGGTCATTAAGCCTGTACTGAAAACCGTCATCCCCGACGACAAACGCACATCCGACACCTTCATTGGTCTTAGAGCAATCCGTATATATTAAGACGGAATTTTCGAGCCATGCAGCATGGGCTAAGATTGGTAAAGATAGTCTGTGCCGGCCGCGGTGACAGAGGGCACTACGGTCAGGGGTTCGAATCCCCCCTCGGGCATGGATATTTGTGGCGTCCTAAGTTGTAGGTAGTTCATAAGTAGTTTGTAAGTTTAGGGACTGATGACCCCGTAGTTAAGTCCCTTAAGCTTAACAAACATTTTGATAGTCTGTAAATTCCGTCCTACAGGCCTAGAGAGGCCCATGTGGTACCGACCGACCGCTATGCCATCCTTCGCCCGAAAGGGTCGAGGGCGGATGTTGCCACCTTTCGCTCTTCTTCTAGTTGTGTCGGTTTTCACGACTCCTCAATCAGGTGGCTCCGTATTTAGCGTCACAAGTGCTTAGTGTACTCCGTTCGCTACCATCGCTTGGCTGACCTGGACGGTGACCCATCAGAGTGCTAGCCAAGCCCGATCGTGCTTAACTTCGTCATCTTGTGGAAATTGGTGTACCCACTGCGGCACGGCTGTCGGCTCTTGGTCAAGGTATGTTAAATTAAATGCAATAACATGGAATAACACCGTGTTAAATGGTACGTGCAATGACTTTTTGTACGGATGACGTGTTCCCGCTGGGAGAAATCACGGGGAGTACAGGTGGGGCTAAGCCTTGGCAGGTAGCGGCGGGCATCGATCGCGGCGCCGCGCTTCTGCCGGCTGATGGATGCCCTGCTCGGCCATCCATCTCGCGGGTCCGTGCCCCTCGGCCGCTCCATCACCGCCGTCGCCCGGCAACCAGGTGTCGGCGCCTCCTCGCCGCCTCCTCTATTCACGACGCACGCTTCATTCTCCCTCCAGGTCATTATCCTGGCAGTCACTGTGCTCCGTTCGCAGTCTGGCCCTCACACCATCTCGTTATGTCGTTAGAGGCAAACAACGTCTGGAGGATGTACTGTACATTCTCTTATTAACTTTGTCCATTATTCTTTCTTTCTTCGTTTCGGCCTTCTAAGGACCACACTCCAATTTCAATGTTTCCTCCTTTGTTATTTCTTTTTCCTCCAGTATTCTTTCATCTCTTCATTATACATCCCTTTTCTCTCCTCAGACCACTTTACTCCTGTCTTCTTCTCCCTCCTGCGTTGACCGAGTGAGGTGGCGCAGTGGTAACACACTGGACTCGCATTCGGAAGGATGGTGGTTCAAATCCACCTCCGGCCATCCAGATTTAGGTTTTCCGTGATTTCTCTAAATCACTCCAGGCAAATACCGGGATGGTTCCTTTCAAAAGGGCACGGCCGATTTCCTTCCTCATCCTTTACCAAAATTCCGAGCGTTAGCTCCGTCTCTAATGACCAAGCTGTCGACGGGACGTTAAACCCTAAGCTTCCTTCCTTCCTCCTGCCTTGGAATCCTTCCGTTTTTAACACTTTCTTCTTGAAAGTTTCTCTTTCCGTTGCATCTTTTTCACTTATATTGTTTCTTTCCAAATCTTTCCTAATTTCTTGAATCCATGTTATTGTTGACTTCTTGTCCCAGAGATATTTAAAAATCTGTTTTGTTAACCTGTTGCTGTTCATTCGGTATAAATGTCCAAAAAATACCAGCCGGCTCTTCCGTAGTGTTTCAGTTATGTTTTCTATGTTGCGATAAACTTCTGCATTACTTCTTAGTTTCCATACCTCTGTATTTCTTAGTGGACCAAGTATTTTTCAAATGTTTTTTTCTTTCTAGGACTTCAAGTTTATGTAATTTGTAATTCAGTATTAAACATTCACTTGCATAAAGACATTCTGGCTTTACTACTGTGTTATAGTGCTGTATTTTTCAGATTTTTAGACAGAGACCTTTTGTTATAAATATTCCTGGTTATACCATATGCTCTCTCCATTCTATGTACTCTATCTTCTACAGCAAAATTTTCTAAGCCATTTTCCTGAATCATTTCTCCCAAATATTTAAATTTATTTACCCTCTTTATCGGCCCAATTATTATTTTTATTACTAGCTGACAACCCGCCATCGTCTGGGTATTTTTTGTTTTCAGTCATAAATTAGCCCATCTCTCCTTCCCTTTTCTGTGTGGACGTTCTCTATTCATCTCCTCCTTTTCTTCCCCTCTGTTCACCCGTTCCTCCCCTCCCCCCCCCCCCCGCCGTCTCCTTGTGTCCCTTTCCTTCTCCCCCTCCATCTCCTTTCACCTTTCTGTCACTATCTCGTCTCTCTTATTCTCCTGCTCTCCCCGCTTTCTGTCCGTCTCCAACCTTCCCTTTCTGTCCCTCTCCACCTCCATCTACTTCTTTCCCTCCTACATATGAAAACATACGAGGTAAGTCCACAAAGTAAGTTTCGTTTCGTTATATAAAACAAACGTGTACAGATACAGAAAAAATATTTATTGTACAAAAATATACAACTATTAAACTACTTTTCTACATAGATTCCGAAATTTTGTAGGCATTTGTCATAACGTGGCAGAAGTTTTTGTATGCCTTCTTCGTAGAAGGTTGCCGCCTGTGTATTCAACCATGTGACAACATGTTCTTTCAGCTCGTCATCATCGCTGAAGTGTTGACCACCATGGACAAGTTTCAGGTGTCAGAAGAAGTGTCAGAAGAAGTGTCGCTAGGAGCGAGATTGTACGGAGGATGATCAAACACGTCCCAGTGAAACTGCCGTAAGAGTAGTTTGGTCACATTCGCCTTGTGAGGTCGGGCGGCAAAGTGAAGGGAAGAAGAAGACTCCTTTCATCTCTTCTTACACCTAAAATCTGTCCTTGGTGGTCAACAATTCAACGGTGACGAGCTGAAAGAACATGTTTGCGACATGGTTGAATACACAGGCGGCAACCTTCTATGAAGAAGGCACACAAAAACTTGTCACACGCTATGACAAGTGGCTACAAAATTTCGGAAGTTATGTAGAAAAGTAGTTGAACAGTTGCAGATTTTTTATACAATAAATATTCTTTCTGTATCTGTTCACGTTTGGTTTACATAACCAAACGGAAATTACTTTGTGGACATTCCTCTTACATATATGAGCCAAGTTTCATGGTGGCTGGTCAAATGTTGCCAACGTCGCCAGGTACTCTCCTCCGTGCTAATTTCACTGACTTGCAGATTATAAAAATCTCCTTCATGATACCGTACATTATCGTGCTGACTTTCATGGTGACCATTCAAACAATTTCGAAGTTTGTTGTAACGTACCCTACGGAGGCTTTCGGAAGGAGGCTTTCGAAACGTAGCCCATGTATTAATCAGCGTATGAACTATCACTGTTCCAACTTTCATTCCTATCCGTCCAGCCATTTCAACGCGAAGGCGTAAGAAACGAATTAACTCACTGTAAAGCTCCCTCCGCCAAGCACCATACGAAGTTAAATTTTAGTATGCCTATAACTTTCACGCGAGTGCAAGCAACGAGTTGACAAAGTTGTATCACAATCGTATGTACGGTATGTCCGTGCATAAAATACGAACAAAAGAACAAACAAATAAACATTATTTTTATATATTAGATTTATGAATTTATTTTCAAATTCGCGTTAAAACCATATGTTGGTAACAAAAAATTCCCGCTGCTGGTGGTTTTCACCTCCAATGATTCGGTACGCTTGGTATGCATCAAAGCTGACCGTCCATTAAAAGTCTGTATCAAGTATGATTTTCACTGAAGCATGTAATTTAAAAAGTTTCTTAGTATATTAATATTGCACTGATAAAGTGAATTGTTGAATCATATTTAAAAATTTCATTAGTATCTAATACAAGTGAACAATCTGACGAAGTCCATATATATGAAGTAACCTCCGTCATGCACCATCTAAAATTTTATATGACAATGATCTTCCTGCCGGCCGCGGTGGCCGAGGGGACTGAGGCGCTCCAGTCACGGTCTGCACGGCCACTACGGTCGGGGGTTCGAATCCCCCATCGGGCATGGATATTTGTGCCGTCCTTAGTGTTAGCTAGTTCATAAGTAGTTTGTAAGTTTATGGACTGATGACCCCGTAGTTAAGTCCCATAGAGTATATAAACATTTGAATTTGAGTCCCTAAACTTACAAACTACTTATGAACCAGCTAATACTAAGGACGGCACAAATATCCATGCCCAAGGGGGGGGGGGATTCGAACCCCCGATCGTAGTGGCCGTGCAGACCGTGACTGGCGCGTCGCAGACCGCTTGGCCATCGTGGCCGGCTGTGAATGATTTTTGTCTTTTGCTTCTTGGAGTTTCAGGAGGATGGGGATTATTCAAAAACAGGCCAATGTATGCCTCTTGGACGCTCTTGCCCTTATTATTTTTTCAGTCGTGCTGTATAGGATGGGGACCTGTTATTTCTATGTCTTGTGTCAATTACGGAAGCATATGAAAATAAATTGAAAGAGGTTTTACCCAGATTGCAATTTGGTTTAATTTCGCGTACACGCTGTTATTGTCTTCGGGTCTGGCGAATCTAATTCATTTTCGCAGCTATAGGAGTTGATGCTATTCAAATTCCACGAATTTAGATAGTAACAATTATTTTAGCTTTATCAGACAAGATGAAGGTAACTTAGTTATCCGAAACGGACCGTCTAAATGAGTTTGTTTTTGATCTCGTTAAAGAAGTAATAGGTTTCTCAGGTAAAAGAAAGAGAAAGCTTTGTGCATATGAGATACGAAGTATCGAGAAAATATTTTATTAGTAGGTCTATTATTTTTTAAAGTAAGAGCTATCTGAAGATAAGGAACAGAAGTTATATCTGCCGCAGTAAGGAATCTACACACATTATAAACCTACGAAATAGTACAGGAGATATGACATCGCGAAAAACTGCAACATCATTCAAAAATGCTCCATATCTCCTCCTGAACTAACGAACAGATTTCAACCAGATTCAATACATATGTTCTTTACCATAAGCGAACTATAGCTAAGGGCTTAAATCCAACTACGACATGTAGTTAAGGGGTATCATCTGATATTCACAGTCACACAACTCTGTCCCATCATGCAACATAACTTTATTCATTCACTATTTCAGAATAAAATCACTTAGCGGCTTCAAATAATCTTCACACATAATTACAAACCTTAACGAAAGTCTTTCTCACTGACAGAAATGATGAAAAGAAAGATTTTTATCGGCTACTACTTTCCCGATGATCATGAAGTGAAACTACTGTTACTAAATTTCTCAAATAAACAGGGCGTCAGGCAGCAACTCACTGAAAGCTTAGCTGTGAACGTAACTGTAAGCGGCTGGCCCAGTTGAAACTTGTAACACGCATTTGACAGGCCTTTTCATGTATTTTTACTGTTTTTATGCCATGTACGTCAGTCCTCAGGACTCGAAACTGGTACATAATTTCTTCATACAATTGTGATATTCTTGGAATGCGTTTCTAATGTCTGAAAAATGCGACCAGTTTTTACAGCACTGGTGGTGAATGAAATCGACATGCGATGATTTTTTGTAAATATTTCCTATCATACCACCAAGCTGAAAATTTGTTATTATTATCATATTGGGGTCGTTGGGCTCACAATCCATTCGACATGACGTTCAATTTATTACTTCTACACCATTCATAGAAATCGCTACACTTTTTACAGAGAGTACACACACATACCACTGAATTTACTATGACTGTAATATAGTAATTAGGAGGTCCCGGGTTCGAATTCTGGCCACAGCACAAATTTTAAGTACATATCTCTCATTATGTTTAATACCTTTGGTATAACGAGACAATGTTGTCCCAAGGAAATGTATTAATGTTGATATTTATATCACCTCAGCTTGAGGAACAAGGCGGGATTTTTGCAATTCACGTTCTTTGCTAGGGTGCTATTGCAATATAGGAGAGCCCTGGCAATTTGATACGCATTTCACAGGGAACATTGAGGCACAATTAAAGTATGTGGTGTGGAGGGAGACGAGTTTTTAAACAGTCCATGTAGTCGCTTTGGGTGCAACGCTGTGTTATCTGAGTGTGCCGGGCGCCGTGGCTCAGCGCGCCCGGTCAGGGGGCTCAACGCCCTCTGTAATAAAAAAGCTGAGCCAAGAACACTTCGAACATCAACGAACAAATACGAACAGCGTCCGCAATGAACAGAATTACCGATACAGCAAAAAAAAAAAAAAAAAAAAAGTGTGTGTCGAAAGCATCTACTTAGTATGTAAGAGGTCTCGGGTTCAAATCGCGACCACTGCGCAAATTTCAATTCAATGCCTCCTCTTTTGTTTAATACCTTATAATATTATAGTACAACATATATTTCATGCTCATTATGAAAAGTCTGTTCTAAAGAAAGAGACGTTCATGATGGTTCGCAACTAGATATATTAAAATAAAGTGATATAAACTCGCTTATTGCGGCAACTACAGACTTGCAGCTGCTCTTCGTATGATGTTCTATCATTTTGTGAAGAAGAGAACCTGAAATTCGGTAGTTCTCGCAATATGAGAGTTTATATCACATTATTTAAAAATATTTTACTGTATATGAGTTCATACACAATTTCATGTAAATTATTACGTCTTTACTACCAAATCTATCGGCAACAAATTTCGCAGATACTTTCCTAATATTCAACTCTACCAACCTGGGAAATTATATTGTAGGACACGTGTTTCTGAAGACTGAGAAAACGAAATTGAAATGGATAGACAGTAGAATAGAACCCGATTGACAGAAGGAAGAAGACGAAGAGCCGCCATAAGAAACGCGAATATACATACCCAGGCTACACCTGGAAGTAATGCTCGATACGAAAAATTATGCCGAAAGAGATAGTAGCACTTTATTCGTAATGTTGGGCAGAAAATATCTAAAATGAGCTGAATCCCTAATTATAACAACAACCACAGCGTCACCGTGAGGTCCAGCCACAGTCAAACAGACAGTGGCGACACTCACAGGTGTCAAATCTGTTACCATCTGACAGATACAACGACACTAGCGCTCCAAGCATTGAGCAAGGCAGCCGCCTGTTAACGTCACATACATTATATACATAATATCACACTATTTTCCAATCCTTTTCTACGTAATTTAATACATGATTGCTTTTGGACATGACGGCGTTAATGTAATATCAGGCGGAAAATACGAAGGTAAAATAAGTTTCAGTGGAGCTAAAACAGAAGAATGAAATGAAGAAAGCTAGAATCTACTAACGTAGAAATACGTCCCGATTCGAATACTATTCCAGCTTTCCGCATTCAAACCAAAATAATATACATCGACAGACACAAACAGTTTCAAGCGTGCACGGTGAGGCCGTGTAGCTCCTAAGAAAGCGGGCATGGCACTTCCTGTCCTTCCCGTTTCGTTCGTTTAATATTTAGTTCACTTGTTATCAAAACCATGTCTTTAGTTTTTGTTAACGTTGTGTAATGGATGAGGTACTTACAAATAACAGTAAAAATACGTTGAAACCTTTATATAGTTGAAATTTACAAAATGTCCTCGTTAGTTGACGTACATAAGAAACAGGAACTATGTAGATTGGTTTCCAAACAAAATGAACGAATATGATCGCTGATGCCAATAATTGATTTTGGTGTTCATATTTTCTACACCTTTTGGGTACTTGCCGGTCTCCCTCCTCCCAATGTCATAACCAGTTTTCATCTTTTTTTTCCGAACTTTCATATTTTCCCCGAAAATGTAAGGTTTTAGAGTTCTGAAATACACTTACGAGTCTTATAGTACAGGATATTTTTATGTGCCTTTCAGTATACAGGGTGTCCCATTTACCTTGATGACCCAAAATATCTCTGGAACAACAACTATTGTAAAACAACTTTCACCGGTATCAATGTAAGGTAGGGGCTCATAGATGTAAATATTTTGAAAGATTCTAAAATTAAGCATATGTGTTTTTTAACACAGAACTTGTGTGTTTTTAAATGGAAACCCTATATTATCAACAATCTATAACATGACAAATCACATTAACAATGGCATTGATTGCATCACAATACGACAATTACATCCAGTGATATTGAGAAGCGAATTTGACGCTTGAAATACAGAAATACACGAAACGCGCGGCTAACCCACGTGCCGCGGTGGAGTAGCCGAGCGAAAAAAAAAAAAAAAAAGAAAAAAAAAATAAAATAAATAAAAGCGGTCTAAATCGTCTCGCTGCCGAGGGCGCGGTTGCTCGCCGTGGAGGTTCGAGTCCTCCCTGGGACATGGGTGTGTGTGTGTGTGTGTGTCCTTAGGTTAGTTTACCTACATTTAAGTAGTTTGTAAGCTACGGACTGATGACTACGCAGTTTGGTCGGATAGATTTACAAACATTGGAACATCTTCTAGCGCACGTCCTGAGTAGTATACGATTCTCGTCTGAGTCTCAGGTCGTGTGCTAGCAGCGCGTTTAGCGCATTGCAAGCGTCAACTTCGCTTCGCAATACCTCGGGAGGTAACTGGCGTATTGCGATGCACTTAACGCCACGGATTGTTTGATTTGTCATGCTATAGTTCGCTGAAGAAATAATATAGGGTGTCCGTTTATACAAATTTGTGTTGAAACACATGATTTCGTTTTAGAATGTTTCAAAGTATTTACAGTCATTAACCCCTGCCTTACACTGAATCGGTGAAAGTCGTTTTACAATATCTGTTGTTGTTTCAGAGATAGTTTTGGTGGTCAAGATAAATAGGACATTCTATACAAGGTGGTCCATTGATAGTGACCGGGCCTAATATCTCACGAAATAATAATCAAACCAAATAACTACTAAGAAAAAAACTTTTCTAGCTTGAAGGGGAAAACTTTTACTGTAATCTTTAGAGGAAACTGCACACAATTAAATAATGACTTTTTTAAATTACAATAGAAAACACATCTTACAAAATATTCAAAGTATCCACAATTACATGGACGTAAAATTGCCCACCTCCAAAGTTGAGTACAGGTTAATTACGATCACGTTTCATAGGGGGGGGGGGGGGAACGGGGGAATTGCAACACATTCACACACAGAATCATACGCCAAGCCATTCAGGTACTTACCAAGCACCCGACACCAATACACCAAGACGACAGCCAAGCAATGTGGAGAATGCATATCGAAGGTTCACTCGCGCACAATGAAATAGTACTTCGCTTCCATAACGTGTCAAGCTAGTGGCTTGGGCTCATGATCAACTATCAGAAACAACTGCACTTGGTTTAAGACCACAAAGTGCGGTGTACAGATGGAAGTTAAAGTTTCCCTAAAACTTCTAACTATACATCAAATCAAGATTTCATTAAATAATATCTAAAAACGGTCGCTCTGACGTCTCGTTTAGCACAGGGAGAAGATAACTATAGAAGGTTAAAGTTGTTACATCAATACAGCACTCTACAAAGTCGGAACACAATATATGCATAAAGTTAACAATATCAATTTCGAAGAGAATAAGATCGCGTAATATATTGTGTAACCATTCTTTCTGATCAAAGGAATGATATCTATTAGGTAAGCAAGGTTACAGATTGCTACAGCACAATACAGAGTTCGGTCACAAAAATTCAGATAAGTGAAATAATTCTATTTCATGAAAATTAAAAACACGATAGATGTGCAACGGTTCTTTCTTCACAGAGGAAAAAGATCTATTTAATGGTAATAACCACGACAGGGAACACGCTACTCGGCGCACACGTGGGCCGACAAATACACACATTACAAGTTAGAATGGACAATTTTCGGGGAAAATTATCACACTATACTCACTAGGAAACACCTTAGCAAATTAGCTATACAATTATTAACCACTCATGTGCACTGAATGATGGAAAAGCTGAAGGCTTAATCTGATATCGTCCATGAGTTCTGTCGACGAAGTACGAACAGAATTCAAACTACGATAAGAATGCTAAAGACATTGAACATATTTAAACAGGCGAAGAAGTGATTTAAAAGTTATAAAGTGCAAGAACTTTGCTAACAAAACACCATCAGAGCCTCGGAATCAGATTCCAGCAACAATCGACATAAAATTAACAATCCTCTAGGAAAATAAGCAAAATCTCACTACTACACACAGTGTAGCTGCTACTCCCAGAATTAAACTTGTGAAAAGGCATAAGTACGACTATGGAGCCTGAACTAAGTTGAGCCACGAGGCTACAGCAGAACCAAACCCAAAGGTACTTACCCTACTATGAACCAAGAAACGAATGAATAGCTCTCCTCACCACTGCCTAGCCGTTACCAAGGAGGGATAGTGGAGGGGAGCCCCGAGAGTGTCACTGTTCGTCAGGCAGGTAACCTGACCAACCCCTAGACAAGGAGCTTAAGATCAAGCTACATTAGGAATCTTTGCTAAGACTGGGTTCTGCTCAACAGTTGGCAAACCGACTCCTCTCCCAGTGACATTCAGCGCCCAGAGTTTGAAAGCAACGACGACACAAAACAGACGAGGCGCGCCTAACACTTCCTAAACTTTCTTACATAGAAAGTTTAATTCATTCTGTGGAAGCCAGGGCCAGTGGGAGCACATCACAGTACACACTAATAGATATTTGGGGCCTCATGTACAACATAGACACTTAGAATTTTACATACAGATAAAACTAAGTCAGTATATAATGCCTGGTATCTCGCATATTGCGAGTGTATTGCCTTGCTACACTCAAAAGAAAATGTCTGAAGCTCGTCAACATTTTTTCATGGGGAGTCAATTAAATGGAACACGTTATGTAGACGTGTTTCAACATGATCATCATAATAAAATAAGAGAAATCAGATCGAAAACAGAAAACAGGTAATTCATAATATTTGACTAAAATATATGTTCTAAAATCCTGCTGTAAACCGACGTCAGTGATATAGGCCTGTGATATAAGCTACGAATAACGCGACTTACGATGCTCGAGATACCGACAACTAAGTAGTGTCCCCTGCTGTCCGCTTCGTGCGCTGCTATCGCGTTGGGTAACAAAGATTCGCTCCAGTGTCGTGACTGTCGCGTTAAACTGCTGTTCCAACTGAATGTGACAAATCTACGGCGGAGAGAACACGGTTCTCCGCTCGGAGTACGTAAACAGGGTTCGCCGACTAACTGGGATGCGACTGCGGCGGATACGGGCGGCAGCTGGCTACTGAGTCAGGCGATTTGCGGTGGGTCGGGCGTTTACCCAAGACAATGGCGAGACAGCCAGCCAGGCAAACAAGCGAGGCGGCGCGCGCTTACGCACGGAACCGCGCGAGCACTGTTGACCCGACAGAGTACCTCCAAGTGGCGGCGGCCACGGGAAATGGGAAATCGAGAGCACCGGGAAACTGTGGCTTCGCAACTGTGGGGACAATAGATCAAAATTAAGTAGGGTAAAGTCAAGTTAGCGCTTACCGAAAATAAGATAACAATAACACACTTTCCTCTATGTTTTCTAAGGGTAATTAGTGATTATAAGTGTTTTCGTAATGAAAACGGAATAACCTATTAAAGTGGAAATGTAAAGTCTAACGCAAAGTGTAAAGCAGGGAAGCGGCCAGCAGCAGGCACGCGGAGTCTCGAATCGCTGCAACAGCAGATCACCGCGCAGCACATTCCGATGGCGCCGCGCGGCCACGGCTCACGTGTTCGAGAAATCGCGAAGTTGACGAGTCAGCTCAAGCGGTCATCGGCCAGCCATCTCACGAGCAGTAAGAATAGTGATATGTGACCAAGAAGAATGTAACAGTTTGAAAACGTCACAAGGCCAGTACAGTTACCTCTCCAGGGAAACGTGACTAACATGTCAGCAATTTATTTAATTGTCCACTACAGCTGTTTCCCCGTATTTGGCATTGTCAAGTGATCTGCAATAGGTAAATAAATTTTGTGAATTATATTTTTTCTTTTCGATGAAATAGGAAGTATATTATACAGTTTTAAATTTATTACTTACTGTCTATTTGTGGCCAATATACACACAGCATCTGTATCTCTATATGATTTTAATAGGTACTTACTTAGAAAGTCGTTTTTTTAATAATTTTTAAAATAATGACTTTCTCGTTTGACTGATATTTTGATGCTACGTGTTTACAAAGATGTTCCATTGCATTATATCTTTGGTAAAGATCTAGCTTCTGTGATATGATTCATTTCGAATTTTATGATATCTTTGTTACAAATGTTTTATACGTTTGATTTTGTAGTGTCTCCGATTACGAAATAGAGTGTTTCTTTGGTTTCTGAGGTATTGCTTGCCATTTCGAATTTTGTAATATCTTTGAGTATGAAAATGCTTTTCTCTGGTGTGTGAGATATTGTATGTTAATCGAAATTTTGTGTTATCCTTGACTGTGGAACATTACATCTCTGAATTTATCTGTTGTCGAGCCCAATTAGATTTTGGCCACAAATAGACAGTAAGTAATAAATTTAAAACTGTATAATATGCTTCCTATTTGATCGAAAAGAAAAAAAAATATTTTCACAAAATTTATTTACCTATTGCAGACCAATTGACAATGCCAAATACGGCGAAACAGCTGTAGTGGAAAATTAAAAAAAGTTATAAGCAGCAGTAAAGGTGTTTATATTTATTAAAATGTCATCAAAATTTATCTAAAAAAATACTTTCATAGACCAATAGGGAGGTGTCCTCTAAGGATGACATTGAGTACGAAAACTGCTACATTTTACATGGAATAACTATTAATAATATCAAAGAATACATGAAGAGTGTACACCGTTTTGTATATTTGGTACAATGAAATTGTTTCAGGCACTCAGGGCACACAGCAAGCTTGCACTTTTCTCTGATGTAACGTTTTTTCCGTCGGCAGTCCAATCATGACACCTCTTGGTATTGGGATCCCCTGACTTTCCTGGACAGTATTATACCCCATCGAAGCGTAATTCGGTGGGTACCGAATGACTGGCTTTCTTTTATATGTACAGTCTTAGACAAAAAAATTGATCGCCGGCCGGCCGACGCAGAATGCGAAGTCCGCCGATGTGCACGATCTGGCAACACTGTAGAATGCGGTACTGTCAGGAGGAAGTGTTATGTCCTTCTCGAGACGTTTCTCTGATATGTGAGCGCGTGGTCTGGCGGTAAGAAGCGCATTTACAAGCGTATGTGTAAGAAGTCGCGAGATCGAATCCACCCACATTCAATTTTTTTTTTAAACCGCAAATCGGCTGTCTTCGTTATCAGTGTGGAAGAACCTCAAATATAACAGCGAAAAGTCCCAGAAATATTACACAAAAGAACTCGCTGCTGCATCAAAACTGAACTGTTTACTCTCGGCAGTAATGGGCACCGGCTACGGCGACGCGCCAGCGGCCGCATCGCGGCTGCCGCCTGCGGACTCAGTGACAGCGGCGCGCCGCTATGAGTCTATTTACCGGCTGTTATATCCTTACCTCAAGTTCTGGTACTTATATTACAGTCACGTATTGAATTTTTCTGACATATATGAACGTGATCTAAACGTCGTAAAGTAGAATCGGTATATAGGGTCTTAGGGGTGACTATTACATTTTTCTTGAACGACATCAGGCCGCTCAATTAGGATTCCTACTCACGATTGTTACTAGTAACGAGTTATGATGCTCTCATGCTGACATCTTAAGAAGAAATTAATGACTGAGTACTAAAAGATTTTTATACTCAGCAAAATGCAACCACAACGCTAGGGTGCGCCCATTTTTTGCAAACAACTGAGACACCATTTAGTCACACTGTAAGGACAAACGACCTAAAAAATAACATCATGTGTTAGTACTACAACATAATATTTCCCGTTGATTTCACAAAGAATACATCGAATAGTGTGCTTTGGAAGTCACCGATTCCGCACCTACTCTTTCGATCATATGTCCTCAAATGTTTATCTTTCCTGCCCTACTCGAATAACCTTCGACAAAAATTATTTCCAGACGAAAATACACGTCGAACATCGATCGGCGTCAAAATTAGCCTGGAATCAGTTCGATTCTAAAGGGACAGATATGGTAAACTACCAGAAAGTTGTCAGACTTTCGCATAATCTGATAGAACATAGCAAGTAACCACAATAGGTTTCTTGTTGTTTTCGATGTGGATTCGTGCAACTCCTGTCACGGAAACAGCTAAAAAATCCTACTCCAATGAGACCCGAACCAGTGACCAAAGCCACCTCTCCGTGGCAGTCGACGACTTTACCTCAGACCTAGCGAGGAGCTGTGCATGCCTGTTCTTTCCTACTGCCACATACATCAGTAGAACATATAACTCGCAACGTAAGAGAGGAGATTAGTTGGAATTTCGCCGTGTAAACAATTTTCTGGATCCAAAAGCATGAACAAATAGCTTCTGTTGCCTCTCGACGGAGAAACCTGTCAGTTTATGCAATTGACATTACAGGAAACATCAAGTGAATTTATGAGCATAGTTCTGTGCCAACCAGGAAGTAAGACCTCGGTACCAGCGTTGACAGACTTACATTCCAATGTTGCCAAGCTTCAGTCATACTATCAACAGGAAGAATAAGAGCCGAGGTGATTGCCAAGCGAGCTCGACAGAGACTTAGCTCGCGCGTCGCGCGCCTGCTGGGGGCCGAACACCTACAGTATATGTCAATGAGCCATGCTCGCAAGTCCGTAACTAGCTTTAATGAGTCGATCGTTGTCACTAATAAAAATATTCAGATGCACCGACCTCTAAAATAGTAATAAGTGTCTCAATTATTTGCGTATTCTGTCTTAAGCGCAATGACAACAAAAGTCATTCACCAGTGCTGTTTTACATTTCTTCGAGCATTTCCATTGATTATACTGAAAACATTAGATGTAAGAGTCAGTTTCCTTTACAATTATAGACTCAGAAAGTATCTTTCTTGATATCGCTGTCAGAGGCACAAACGAACGAAGAGAGGCAAACAAACGAAGAGAAATCAATGCAGCATTGTTTTCAAGATGTGAACATTTCTGGGAAGGCTTCGTAACATGGTGTGCAAAATAAGAAGAGCTTCTGTTATCCAAACATATAATTAGGGATAAAAATGTATAGATTAAATTATCTTTAAGCCAAACTCTCATCCAGTCTAAAAATATTGCAAAAATGATACTATCACCTGTAGTATAGAGTCCCATCAAATCCCCTAAAAAAAGCGAGCAGCAGATATACTGAAAACCGTTTGATGACTGTGCAGAACATTCAGGCAGAAAGACCCCTAAATCCAAAATAACTATGGGTTAACGAAGCAGAGTACAGTGCAGATATTGTATGCGGCAGTCGCACCGTGTTTTATTTTTAATTATATTTTACCCCAGTCGTTTTCATATGAATACAAGCTCCCACAATATTCATATGAGAACCATTGGGCCGTAATATGATGAAACAGTTGATCAGATTATTATAGAAATTTCAGTGACTTTCTCTATGCTGCCAATGGATATCGCCAGAATGTCACTATTTCGGAATATATCACAGTTCTGTTAAGTTCTGTTGCTCAACAGTTAGTGGACAGTATCGACACGAACCCATCAGATGCCATTTATACGCAGCTAAATGTTATAATTTGATCTTTCTACGAGCGATTTAATTTCTTTCACGACAGTGTTATTACTTACTGAAAGTGTTCAACAAGCATGAGTCTATCATTACTCGTTCACGTCCACTTCCTGCCCTCACCCCTACACCCACTGCAGAGGCCTAATAAATGACTCAAAGTACAGGTTTATATCTACATTAATGGGGCTATTGATGTCAGTTTTCCCGACAGTATTCTGCTATTGTTCTGAAGATGAATACTCAACGTTAATAGTAATATTCAGTTGTCTTAATATCTGAGGTGTCGATTTCAGTTCCACAGACCAAAAAATGGTGGAATTAAGCGAATAAAAAGCGCCTGTATGCAAATAAATAAAAATGAAATAACAGTTAATGGAAATACTTTTTTGACCTACAGACCACTGCAATACAAATTCTTGGATTTCACAGAAATGAATTACTTAGGCCCTACTTTTGTTTTGATGCATTTCACTTGCACTAGAGAAGGGATAATACATGCGAATATTTCATTAGTATTACAGGTCCTGGAACTCCGTCGATTATTACCGAGTTGACAATCACTTTCAGTATGATATTCGTTGTTTGAGTCTGATTAAAGGGGCTTTACGACGTCATTTTATTAATCGAATTCTTTGAACTTCTCGATAGTTGCAGGAAAGTGAATTCAGGTAGACAGCGCTAAAATTAAAATTTTTTACCGCAGTGGTAGTGGAACCCTGCTTTCTTTTTCCTAGTAGAGCTATTCTCTGCGGTCGTTGGATAGTTTTCGTTCTATGTTGATTGGTAAGATTGATCTCAGTTTCCCTCGCTTAAAAAAGACAACAACAAAAAATTACAGATGCGGTCACTCCTCAGGACCGAGCGAGCTGCTAGAATCGCCTCGGCTATTAATGCAAATAATATTCAATATGCTTCAAGAGTTTCAAAACATGTTGTCACTGAGTCTCATATAGGTATGACAGCAGTGGAGATAGTTCGAAACGTATGTATGGTGCGATTACTTTTGTGCTAATCACGTCACAAAAGAGATTTCCCGTTTCAAGAAAGATCTTTCCGGTATTCATGATTTTACACATGAAGGAAGACTCAATAACTCACGTAAGTCATGAACTATGATGAGTTGAACATCGTGCGACGTTGTCACTGGTCAGGCAGGATTCAAAAGTTGGAAGCAGGAGTATTGCATACACACTTTCAAAGCGACAAAATCCATATTATTGCGTTTGCACATAAACGTCATTAGTTCACTCATTAAGTGTAATGCTGTTATTAGTGACTAATTCTGTAGCCTTTATGTTATCTTCTTAAATGGCTGGTAGCTCTACTAAAATAGGGTTAAAATTCTGATCTACAGAGGGGCTGGTACCATGACCTAAAGCAGCCCTCGCTTAAGACGTAGACACGTCATCTCAGGGCTACTGACGCGCTGCTACGTCTCACTTCCTGCTTGTTCCATTGGTCGTTACAACTAATCGCCAATTTACGCATGGTATGACCTCCTTGCACTTGAAGTAGAAAGTAATGCGCCGACGTCGCACCGTTAAAGAAAGTAACTGAGATTATTCACCAAACAGACAGGTAAATATTAAGTGACTTTATCATGTTTCTGTGTCATACCGGAAGTAACTCGGCGGTCACGCCGGTGCCAAAGAGCTCTCAAACTTGCACTGCGCTCAAAACAGAGACTTACCGAGATTTCAATACGTGCAACTAGCTTAGCGTTGAGCTCATTTTCGATAGAGTGCTTCTGAGTCGGTGCACGGTGTAGTTACGAACGATGTCTCCACCCTGTCACAATATTCAAATGATTATTGTAGGCGTTTAGTACGACGGCACAGACAGGCAGACAGATCTTGTAGAGACTATCCATGCGCTACTAGTTCTTGACACTTAGCTACGTCGGTTTGTAGGACTTATTTTCTGCCCGTGAAAGAGTTTTGCAGTAGCGGGTAAATAAGCATTGACATTCTGGTACCACACACATAACCAGACAAATAATATGCCAGTTAATCGCAGTGAAATGCAATATGACCGTGTCTTTCTGGCAGCGACTATCTTTTCGGTTTTTCTATTTTCTGTATTGCAGCAGTCTGCCACCTCGTTTTGGAATTGAAAAACGATTTTTGCAGTCCACCACACCTTAATTCACACACACTCCATTCCCGGACAGGGACAATTCCATTTTTTTTTTTTTTTTTTTTTTTTTTTTTTTTTGAGAGATTATTGTACTTTCATTCTGAAGACATAAACGCCTCCATTCTCACAGCTCCACCAATCAAAATGCAGTTCAATGACTGACATAAATTCGTATCTAACAGATAAACAATATTATAGTAGTAACTGGCAAGTGTGGCGAATTCTATAAGTCATCTGACGATTACGAACTCTGGTGTTTCGTAGGATTCTTGTAGCTGATGTTGCGGTCGTACCCATTTAAAATACAGGAATAGTAAAAGCTTCCCGCTGTAAACATACTTTGTGGTGGGATTTAACTGTATGGTTACAGTTGCAGCAGTACGGAGGTGGTGATATATTGTCGGGTCTGTGAAGATTCTCTCATTTCTTTAGTGCAGGCTAAGTTAGGAAGCTGCTGTTAAAATTATTGAAATGAAGTGATCATACGGCATTATTGTCCGGGACGTCCCAGGCGGGATTGTTCGGCCGCATTACTATTTAATCTATCTCAAATTTAACATTCTGCAATAATAATAACAAAATAAAAAAGATAGGAAACCACTCGCCTTAAAGACGAACGCTGAGTCACAGGCAGACACAAATAAGACATTCACATTCAGACAATTTAAATTTTAGGCCGCAGCCTTATTCAGAAAGAGATACATTCAAACACACAGTCACTCAGGCATAACTCATCCCCACACGTCAGCCATCGCTGGCAGCTCAGCACGCCCTGACACACTACAACACATTTCAAGCTCGTTTTGCTCATCGTTAGGCGTTTATGCGTTCTGATCCGTAGTAAAAGAAATTGTCTTAGCATCGGTTTCGTTCACTCTCCCCTCTAGTGAGGCTATTTTAGTCTCAGACGGAAAGCGGTGCTACTGAGTGAACTTTGAGGCGCTATGCTACAAAGCCGAGGCCGTTCCCAGTCGGGGGCTCGAATCCTCCCTCGGGCATGTATGTGTGTGCCGTCTTTAGTATAAGCTAGTTCATAAGTAGTTTGTAAGTTTAGGGACTGATGACCCGCAGGTAACTCTCACAGGCTTTAGAAAAAGAAAAAAATGAGAGAGAACAGAAATCGATGCCCAGTGGTGCCTTCCACTAGCGTAAAGAAATGTCTCGTCATGTGTCCTGACTGAAATCATGGCCTAGATGGGTACGGATAGTGTAAATTTCTTCATTTTCGCGTGACATCGTATAATACACATTTTATAAGCCACTTGATCAATCATGATCACTACATCTCACACTTCATCTTCATCCATGGCACAACAACGAATTACGAAAATAGGTTTTCCATGCTGTAAATTACGAGAGACATTGTAATTTACACTTCAGATGAGCTCGTTGTAGACGAAGACGCAAATTTCCTATGATTATTGATTATTACGCACGAATGATATTTAACTGTTTGTCAGACAATAAACGTAATGGCACTTCAACAGTATTCATTCGTCAGGCGTTGATTGTGAAGAGGCCAAAACATGTCAAATACTTGTGTCTCGGAGTGGGAAGTGTATTTATTCAAATAACTAATGGGTCATACATTTCCTAACAGTGGAAATAATGCAGCATTCTGATTACTTAATTGTAACTTATAAACTTGTGTAATGGCTATCATTTCAACTGTGTAGCAGACGGTAATTTGCCTAAGCAATTATTTGCAGAATTCATTATTTACCATACGACTTTTTGTCATTTCTTATGCCTATTCAGACAGGTGTATCCTATATTGGACTGGAGCAGACAAACGATTGTTTTGTTTCAAATGTTAAGGGTTCTTGGTTCCATTCTCTGCATGTTCTTGATGGTCTGATGGTCATAAGAAGAGAAGACACCACCGACACTTACGATGTCAGCGCTAGATTAAGCCCACCAGGACTACCACGTTGTAAAGCCGATAGACAGCATGACGCCGTGTCGCTCTCTAAGCATCCATACTTTTTTGATATAGAAATTCTACTGTCCAACATAGCGATGGTTACAATATAACTGCTGCGGATGCTTTGCCGCGAAACGTGAGAAGCGCTTTACAGATTAGAATTTTTGTTTCAGCATGCCTCGATTCTTGAGTTTGTTCTAAATAAATTCCAGGCAGCTCCACACTAACGAACATTTTCAGCTATCAAATTAAACGTATAGGAATTATCCAAGTGTAACTGCTGGATCTGATTTAAGTAATATTCAATCTTTGGGTGAATATGGCTCGGAAAGCAACGTCAATTTTATTACAGTCCATCTCCTGTCTCTGAATGATTTAATTCTGTAAAGCGTTGTGGCAACTGTGAGTCGGTGATCAACGAATACATGCGCAGCGATATTCACCGATGAAAGGAGGGGGCGGGTGTACTTCCCGTCTTAGGTCCCCACGTCTATATATAAAATGTTAGGCGTATAGCTGTTAATCTCCGAAAGTTCTTGACCCATTGTTTTGAAATTCTGACGCAACGTTGCATTCTAGCCCAGGTAGGTTTTTAGGTACACATTTCTTGATATATTATATATAAACTATAAATGCGTTACTTTTGCGATTTTTGGTATAAGCCTTTTTCCAATTACAAAGTTTATATAAATTCATATATGACACATATTGAAAAATTTGGTATATGAAAACATGCACATATCTTATTAGAACGTTGTGTCATCATTTCAAAGCTTTCGGAAATACACGATTTTTAACATAACACTAAACATGGCTCTAGGTTAGAAAGAGTTCTAAGAGGAAATAGAAGTGAGGAGACGAACAGGGAAAGCCTAATGATGAGATGTAGAGGGAGAGGGAGGAGTTGCAGATGCACAGAAAGAGGAGGGAGGATAGACAAAGAGAGACGGGAGTGGGGAAGGAGGACGTTATGGACAAAGAGGGGGGGGGGACGAGGATAGGGGCAGAGAGAGAGAGGCGACAGAGATAAGGGGAGGTGGGAATGTAGAACGTATATCCAATTCTCTTCCACGAGGCAGTAGGAAATTACGTATATAAGAAATGTATGGTTCCTCTTGTCTTTCTTTTCCACTTAATCTGTAACAAGCCACAGCAACGCGTGGACGGGTACAGCTGGTGTCATAGTAAGTAAAGAAACACATCGTTCAGTCACAAGAAAAATCTGATGTCCGCAGTTACATAAATAAAGGGTTGTGATGTGTAGTTATGTAGAAAGGAAAGTCCTGGAGTTTATGATGTTTACGATCCAGACTACTATTACGGATAGGCAACATATCAGACTTCGTAACCCTAGCATATTGATTTTATCACTTCACACTGACACAAGGGCTGTGATACGAGAGAAGGAAATTTATTATATGCTTCTCACAACAGGTTATTACTTGTGTACCACTATCGAGTGCAGGAAAGCTCCTCAATTATTTTCGTGTGTGTTGCATGAATTTTGGTCTCACATAGGTTGTCTTCCTGTGCGGGTAAGAAGAGAGACATCGGAATAGAGTCTGATTTTAGTTACGAGAAACCTGTGCAGATAGTGTCGGCACACTGCGTTCAGAACCAAGACGACGTCTTCCTCTTTGTGTCTTGGCGTGTACTGGAGTGGGGTGCTGTTTACAGCTGCACTTGTTGCGAGTCTCTACACCCGGAATGCACTGCCTTTGCCAAACATTTTATGTAATCTATAGGAAAATGTTTGGGTAATTTTGAATTTTGTAGCTTTAGAAGTCATTAAAATATTCCACATTGATATTTTATGCATTTTTATTGTTGCTTGTCTTTTACATACTCGCACACACGCACACACACACACACACACACACACACAAACACACATACTGCTTGATTTTTTGAGAAGTGACTATTCCTATAACCTACCCATCCAGCATCATTTCGTAATATTTTTCTAAGGCGTCTTGGAACTGACTCTACTAACTCAAATGTTCAAATGTTTGTAAATCTATCGGACTCAACTGCGTGGTATGCAGTCCGTAGCTTACAAACTACTTAAACCTAGGTAAACTAACCTGCGGACAACACACACACCCATGCCCCAGGGAGGACTCGAACCTCCACGGCGAGCAACCGCGCGCTCCGCAGCGAGACGCTTTAGACCGCTCGGCTACTCCACCGGGGCACTCTATTAACTACCTTGATAATGTTTCATAGTGGTTTATTTGCCACCAAGAATGTTCTATATTTTCCCGAAAGTCGCTTCCGTTTTCTTGATCCAAGTAACAACGGCGCAGGTTTCATGGATGGGGCTGTAAATAAATAGGTATCAAGTTACTTCATCTATTTATATTTGAAGAACGTATTTGTAATTTACGCACTGTATTAATGTTTTGTATACGCTGTCTAACAAGTCGGGTTCAAATATCGCTAAGAGGCCTTTGTCAGTTAAACATTTCCGTGTCCATCATGTCAGATTGAGCATGGCTGGCTGAATCATACCAAACGATGCAGTTTGGAGCTGATGAGAAGACCATCGGATCAGTTACCCAACCTGGTGGAACCTCTACTGAATACAAGGCGTCTAACTGAAGTATTTTGCGTACCATCTATACCACTAACGTGATACCTATATTAAGCAACTGACAGAAGTGCAGCGGCTTTAGTCCGAAGTTACCATGCCGACAGTAAAGGTCAGAATCTGCATAAATATATGAGTAACTTCTTATCCGTCGTTTACAAATAATTGAGATAAACGCCATTTTAATTACGAAACGTAATGCTGCTTTGGTGATCATTTGCAACTAAGTGATGACCAGACTAACATGTATACCTATTAACTCCACGTTTCGAAATAAAAATGTTTTATCTCAGTTATTTACAAACGACAGATGTCCGCCTTTGATAACAAGCTACTCATATCATCGTACAGCAGGACCGCAGGGTAGTATACAATTTGTGCAAACGCCAGTCGGCTTTTGTAAGAGCCGAAGAGCATGAAAGGGACACAGTAGTTGGGAAGGGAGTAACACAGGCCTGTAGCTTTTCCCCAATGTTGTTCAATCTGTCCACTGAGTAGGCTGTGAAGGAGAGAAAGGAGAAATTTGGAGAAAAGGATTAGCCGATGACGTAGTAATTCTGTCAGAGACTGCAATGGACCTAGAAGAGCAATTGTATGGAATGGACAGTGTCTTGAAAAGAGGGTGTGAAATAAACATTAACAACAGCAAAAAAAGAGTAATGAAATTTATTCTAAGAAAATCAGGTGATGTGGAAGGTAATAGTTTAGAAAACGAGACATTAAAAGTTGTAGATGAGGTTTGTTGGTTGTGTGTGTGGGGGGGGGGGGGGGGGGTTGGCTTGGGTTGTGGTTTGGAGGCACTAGACGACTCAGGTCATCAATCCCTATTTCGGATAAGGATGGGAAAGTAAATCGGGCGTGCCCTTTGAAAGGACGCATCTTGACTTTCGCCTGGAGTGATGTAGGGAAATCGTGGCAAACGTAAATCAGGATGGCCGGAGGTGGATTTGAACCACCATCCTCCCGAATGCGGGTCCAGTGTGCTAACCACCGCCCTACCTCGCTACGCTGAGCTTTGTTATTTGGATTGTAAAATAACATCTGATGCCCGGAGTAGTGAAGACATAAAACGTAAAGAGTTATGCACGAGATAGGGTAGCGTGGAGGTGGAGAACTGCATCAAACCAGTCTACGGACTGAATACAACAACAACACCAACAACAACAACACACCACATCATTAAGTTGTTTATGTCGTGTAAGATTATTCAAAAATTGTCATTTTAGACACAGTAATTTCTTTAATAAAGCACCATCATTACAGCAGACTTTATTCAAATGTGTAGTCCGTTTATTACGGAATGTATTGCAGTATCTTCTTAGACATTTTCGTTTACTGTACCAGAAAAGAATTAGGAACAGAATTTGTCGCACAGGTAACTGAAACACCAATTCTTGGAGTACTGTCCACATTTCATGGAATATGCAGCTGATACTCGCAAACATAGTTTATTTAAATTCCAAAAAATTATTATTATTTGATTAATGATGGAAATTCTCCCCAGAGTAGATTATATGCGTGCGCGCGCGCGCGTGTGTGTTCTGCTTGCTCTTTCCTCTTTGCTTATATATTCTCTCTGACTTGACTCAGTACTAAAATACAGTTTCTCTGACTTCCACACTCCTTAACAACATCCTCATGACCTAGGTCGTGATTACCTTCCCTTTCCGTTCCCAACATTTTTTCTTCCCTTCTCTCCCGCCTGAAGAAGGAACTGTGTTCCGAAAGCTTGTCCGTTTCGTATGTTTTCTTTTTTTATTCATTTGTGTCACTATTGGTGGTACAGCACACAGGTAAGCACTGGCCAGCCAATCTATCGCTTTGAAAAATAATTTAAAAATTATTATTACTGCGATCAATTTTTACGTTAATCACGCAGATCTGATCATTACTGTGAAAGCAGGCACGTTAAACAGATGAAGGCTTATGCAAGCTGCCTGCTTTATATATTTTTAGTGAAACCTTCAACCTGCCTGCAAAAAGAAACGTCCCAGTAAAGTGGAGTACCAGTTCGTGGTATAATTTTACACAGCAAAAGCCTATGTTTCTTCTCTCTACAAAGTTTTGATGGAAAAGTGCCTTATCAGTGTATACTCAAGCAAATGTTATCCACACACGTGAGACTCTAACTACCTTCCAGAAATATAATTCATATTCGAAGAAAGTTTGTTTATTAATGCAACTGCTACGACAAAAGCACATGTCTGAATAATTTTCCATTGCATATTATAACGACATTCTGCACACGCCCGCATGACAACCGCAAACCATAGCCACAGCACCACCCTATATCTCAGAACAACGCTCACGTTAATGCTATAGGAGATGCGCAAAAACAATATCTATTTCGTCGGAAAAGCCACTTACTGATTTACGGGTCTAACGGTCTCCTTAGGAGGTATAAAAAACACTGGACAGTTTGATATTCTGTGTTTGCAACAATACTGAGCACATAACTCCGATCGATGTCCTTACAGGTAACGACTGCACAAACGACGTTGAAAATTATAAAGTGCCAGCATTGTATAAATTCTTATACATTATGATTATGTGATGCTAATACTAGAATGAATATTAAATATTAGTTTAAGTGTTGCAAATATACACCTTATCAAATGTGCAGACGACACAAAAAGAATAATAGACGGATTATAAGAAAGAAAATGGGTCCAAGAGAAAGTACAGACATTTGGAAAATCCGTAGTAATGTAACCTACAAAAATATGGAAAACAATATCAGTCGGAGTGGTTAAGTGAGGTTACCTTTTGTTGGACATATGTATTAAATAAATGATAAAAGGCTAAAGAAACAATTATTCGTATACTTCTGGAAGAATAAATGAACAATAGCATGAGCGAAGAAGAAAATAAATACTTAGAAAGGAACATAATCAAATAATCTGAACTAACCACATTAAAGAACGTAATAAAGTTAGCGGCTATCGAAAGAGGATGAAATAAGAAATTGGAAACAACCTGAAAAAAAAGTAACATACAACATGGAAGATTATGACGGATAAATTAATCTATACATTACTGTCCCTAATTATATGTTTGGATAACAGAAGCTCTTCTTATTTTGCACACCATGTTACGAAGCCTTCCCAGAAATGTTCACATCTTGAAAACAATGCTGCATTGATTTCTCTTCGTTTGTTTGCCTCTCTTCGTTCGTTTGTGCCTCTGACAGCGATATCAAGAAAGATACTTTCTGAGTCTATAATTGTAAAGGAAACTGACTCTTACATCTAATGTTTTCAGTATAATCAATGGAAATGCTCGAAGAAATGTAAAACAGCACTGGTGAATGACTTTTGTTGTCATTGCGCTTAAGACAGAATACGCAAATAATTGAGACACTTATTACTATTTTAGAGGTCGGTGCATCTGAATATTTTTATTAGTGACAACGATCGACTCATTAAAGCTAGTTACGGACTTGCGAGCATGGCTCATTGACATATACTGTAGGTGTTCGGCCCCCAGCAGGCGCGCGACGCGCGAGCTAAGTCTCTGTCGAGCTCGCTTGGCAATCACCTCGGCTCTTATTCTTCCTGTTGATAGTATGACTGAAGCTTGGCAACATTGGAATGTAAGTCTGTCAACGCTGGTACCGAGGTCTTACTTCCTGGTTGGCACAGAACTATGCTCATAAATTCACTTGATGTTTCCTGTAATGTCAATTGCATAAACTGACAGGTTTCTCCGTCGAGAGGCAACAGAAGCTATTTGTTCATGCTTTTGGATCCAGAAAATTGTTTACACGGCGAAATTCCAACTAATCTCCTCTCTTACGTTGCGAGTTATATGTTCTACTGATGTATGTGGCAGTAGGAAAGAACAGGCATGCACAGCTCCTCGCTAGGTCTGAGGTAAAGTCGTCGACTGCCACGGAGAGGTGGCTTTGGTCACTGGTTCGGGTCTCATTGGAGTAGGATTTTTTAGCTGTTTCCGTGACAGGAGTTGCACGAATCCACATCGAAAACAACAAGAAACCTATTGTGGTTACTTGCTATGTTCTATCAGATTATGCGAAAGTCTGACAACTTTCTGGTAGTTTACCATATCTGTCCCTTTAGAATCGAACTGATTCCAGGCTAATTTTGACGCCGATCGATGTTCGACGTGTATTTTCGTCTGGAAATAATTTTTGTCGAAGGTTATTCGAGTAGGGCAGGAAAGATAAACATTTGAGGACATATGATCGAAAGAGTAGGTGCGGAATCGGTGACTTCCAAAGCACACTATTCGATGTATTCTTTGTGAAATCAACGGGAAATATTATGTTGTAGTACTAACACATGATGTTATTTTTTAGGTCGTTTGTCCTTACAGTGTGACTAAATGGTGTCTCAGTTGTTTGCAAAAAATGGGCGCACCCTAGCGTTGTGGTTGCATTTTGCTGAGTATAAAAATCTTTTAGTACTCAGTCATTAATTTCTTCTTAAGATGTCAGCATGAGAGCATCATAACTCGTTACTAGTAACAATCGTGAGTAGGAATCCTAATTGAGCGGCCTGATGTCGTTCAAGAAAAATGTAATAGTCACCCCTATGACCCTATATACCGATTCTACTTTACGACGTTTAGATCACGTTCATATATGTCAGAAAAATTCAATACGTGACTGTAATATAAGTACCAGAACTTGAGGTAAGGATATAACAGCCGGTAAATAGACTCATAGCGGCGCGCCGCTGTCACTGAGTCTGCAGGCGGCAGCCGCGATGCGGCCGCTGGCGCGTCGCCGTAGCCGGTGCCCACTACTGCCGAGAGTAAACAGTTCAGTTTTGATGCAGCAGCGAGTTCTTTTGTGTAATATTTCTGGGACTTTTCGCTGTTATATTTGAGGTTCTTCCACACTGATAACGAAGACAGCCGATTTGCGGTTTAAAAAAAATTTGAATGTGGGTGGATTCGATCTCGCGACTGCTTACACATACGCTTGTAAATGCGCTTCTTACCGCCAGACCACGCGCTCACATATCACAGAAAGGTCTCGAGAAGGACATAACACTTCCTCCTGACAGTACCGCATTCTACAGTGTTGCCAGATCGTGCACATCGGCGGACTTAGCATTCTGCGTCGGCCGGCCGGCGATCAATTTTTTTGTCTAAGACTGTACATATAAACAACAATGTACTTTCATCTGAAGGCCTACCTCTACTCTATCTTTTAATTTCTATTTTCCATTTCTTTGTTAGCGCAAGGACTAACGCTGCTGTCTAAGAGACATCCTATTATTCATTATTAGTCCTCATATGAAGTACCTGTTCTTTTACGGTCACGTCAGATGTAAAAAATGACAGAAATGAGACAAATTTTAAGTGTCCTCATATGAGGACGCGACGCATGAGAGGGTTAACACTCCGAGTGCCAATCACGTCAATTGACGGGATACGGAAATTTCTGTAGAATGCCAATCACGTCATTTGACGTGATCTTTGTTTTCGTGCTTTTAAAAACAGAATAAAGCTTATTGACGGGCTAGATCTACCTTAAATACCTTACTTGGTAAACCTAATGTCTAAACCAGCCTATAGATCTTTTATTTAGTTTCTAAATCGTCCGACTGGTCGCATTCATTGTATGAAACGGGGCAGGTAGAAAGTGGTGTCCGCTCACTCAGTAGGTAAATCAACGGACACGGCTTCACGCAAATTATTCTCCCCGAAAGTACTGAGAGGTGACTATGACAGAGGGGAGACGCAGCAACATATCGTACTGACTCTAGAGACTGTTTGCGAAGTAGAGAAGTTTTTAGTGGGGCCCTTGGCGTCGGAGTTGTATGTGATTTAGATGCTCTGTGTTCAGTTCTGGATTTATTTCAAAGAGCAGACAATTCTTTACGCCAGACTTAAGATAAAGAAACGAAGTGCAGCTGGGGTTACTCCTGCAAGCAGAATGTCCGGCTTTCTAAGGGATGGAATGGTTTACATGGCCGGCAGTCAAAGTGTTAATTCTTTACCAAGATCGACAATAGACTTCTACTTAAAGACCGTCATCTGGTCTGACCAAAGTATGACCCTTGTGACTTAATCAGATGTTGAGCATATGCTCTCCTATGGTTACACAAATGAATTAGCTTCATCAAGCACCAAGATAACAACTGGACGGTGAAATTAATCTCTATTGCGATAATGGTAAAGAGTTAATAGCTTTTCGCATGGCTCGATTTATTCTCAACTACATTAACTTATAAACAGACCAAAACGCACCTTCAGTCGTTAATGTTACAAATTGTTACCAGATTGAGAGCCATACTTAGTTGAAGACCTTCACAAACGAGGGGCCATATACATGATATCGTACATAGACGCAGCTTTTGTTCCTGCCTAACGAAGTTGCACTATCAGTCGTCCTCGTCTTCACTTGGTCATCTACATCTACATCTACATAGATACTCTGCAAATCACATTTAAGTGCCTGGCAGAGGGTTCATTAACCACTTTCATAACTTTTCTCTACCGTTCCATTCTCTAATAAGAAAGAACACCTAAATCGTTCTGTTTTCGATCTGATTTCTCTTATTTTATTGGGATGGTCATGTCTCCCTAAGTAGGTGGGTGCTAGCAAAATATTTTCACATTCAGAAGTAAAAGTCCGTGATTGAAACTTCGCAAACAGATCACGCCGCAATGAATAACGTCTTTCTTTTAATGATTTCCACCATAATTCGTGCAACATTTCCGTGACGCTCCCCCCCCCCCCCCCCCCCCCGTAACGTGATAAAGCAAAACGAGTTACCCTTCTCTGAACCTTCTCAATGTCTTCCGTCAGTCCCACCTGGTGAGGGTCCTACAAGGGGCAACAGTACTCCAGGAGAGGACGCACAAGTGTGATGTAGGCAGTCTCTTTGGTGGAGCTGGTGCATCTTCGAAGCGTTCTGCCAATGAAACGTAACCATTGGTTCGCCTTCCCCACAATATTTTCTATGTGTTCTCTTCAGTCTAAGTTGTTCGTAATTGTAACTCCTAGGTATTTGGTAGAATTAAGGTTTGACTGATTTATCGCGTAATTGAAGTTCAGCGGATTTCTTTTAGTAGTCATGTGTATTACTTTTCTTTATTTAGTGTCAATTGCCACGCAAGTCGCCGAAGTGGCTTTAGGCAAAAACATTTGCATCAGGCAGGCTGAACACGACCGTATTTGGAGGCTAACGGCCCTAAATGCCGCAAGACCATCGTCACGTGATGCTAGTCAACTAAGCAGGGGTCTGAAGGTGATAGCAATGAACTCCCTAAACTAGTAATAAAGGATTTGTAACATTAACGGCTGAATGTGTGTGTGTTGGTCACGATAACCTACGATAGTAACTTCACACGTGAGAAACTATGTGCATTTTGGATCGAAAGGTAAAGCATACAGAATGTGTGCCTAAGGTTGTTGTTGTTGGAATTTTGAAAGGGAGCTAAACGGGTGCCTAAGGCCCTACCTTAAACAGTAAGTAGTAAAACCTGTCGTCACTTATTAAAATGGAACGAACAGGCGTTGCTTCTCAGGGACGACATGGGCAAAATCGGCCCAGTAATACATTTTATATACAACCTCATTTAACACATTGTTGTAACCAGCTGCAAGCATGCGAAATTTAGAAGTAAATGTTCCTGGAGTAGTAAACCAGATTGTATAGCAACTAGATTCCTGATGCAATAGCTCCATATTTAGCTATCATATACAACCGATCACTCAGCGAAAGATCCGTACCAAAAGACTGAAAAGTTTCCCAAATAACTCCAATATTCAAGAAAGGCAATAGGAGTTATCCACAAAATTACACGCCAGTCTCATTCAAATCGATTTCAAGTAGGATTTTGGAACATAAACTTTGTTCGAACATTATGAACTACCCCGAAGGGAACGACCTATTAACCAATAGTCAACAAGGATTTACAAAGTACAGCTCTTTCGAAACACAGCTTATTCACATGCAGTGGTAAGTGCCATAACACGGATCTCAAATCGATTCCATATTTATGGATTTCCGGAAGGCTTTTGACACTGTACCTCACAAGCGGCTGCTAATAAAATTGCGTGCTTATGGAATATCTCCCCAATTGTGCGATCGGAGTCAAAATTTCCTATGAGAAAGGACACAGTTCTTAGTAATTGACGGTAAGTCATCGAGTAAACCGTAAATGATATCTGGCGCTCCACAGGGAAACGTTATATGTGCCCTACTCTTCCTTGTGTTTATGAACGATTTATTAAAATGAAATGTTCAAATGTTTGTATAGCTTATGGGACTTAACTACGGGGGCATCAGTCCCTAAACCTACAAACTACTCATGAACTAGCTAACACTATGGACGGCACAAATATCTATGCTCGAAGTGGGGATTCGAACCCCCAACCGTAGTTGCCGTGCAGACCGTGACTGGCGGGCCACCGCCACCGCGGCCGGCTAAACGATTTAGTAGACAATCTGAATAGCTCACTTAGGCTGTTCGCAGATGATGCTGTTGTTCATCGCTTAGTGAATTCAACAGAGCATCAAAAGCAACTGCAAAGCGATTTAGACAAGATTTCTGCGTGGTGAAAAAATGGCAATTGACACTAAATAATGAATAGTGTGAAAAATACACATGACCAATAAAAGAAATCCGCTGAACTTCAATTACACAATAGCTAAGTCAAACCTTAAGGTCGTAAATTCCACAATTACGAACAACTTTGACTGGAGAAAACACACAGAAAATATTGCGGGGAAGGCGAATCTAAGGTTACGTTTCATTGGCAGAACGCTTCGAAGATGCAACAGCTCCACCAAAGAGACTGCCTACATCATAATTGTGCGTCCTGTCCGGGAGTTCTGTTGCGATTTAGGAGTTCTTTCTTCCCGCGCGCTATTAGACAATGACATGGTATAGAAAGATCATGAAATTGGTTAATGAACCCTCTGCCAGGCACTTAAGAAATGTTCAAATGTTTGTAAATCTATCGGACCAAACAGCGTGGTCATCAGTCCGTAGCTTACAAACTACTTAAACCTAGGTAAACTAACCTAAGGACAACACACACATCCATGCCCCAGGGAGGACTCGAACCTCCAAGGCAACCGCGCGCTCCGCAGCGAGACGCTTTAGACGGCTCGGCTACTCCAGGAACTTAAATACGGTTTACAGAGTACCTTTGTAGATGTAGATCTATGTAGATGTAGATACGAATTTCCGGTGCGTAGTTTATAGAGTCTTCGTTAACAGTCCCACAGGGGGGAAAAATGGTAAGCCATGTGTAAATCCTCTGGCATCGCAGACGGGGCCTCTCGGCCGGCATACCGTACCACACGTGACGGTGGAGCAGCGAGCGCCATCCCTTGAGCCGGACTGCGTTTTAATCCCGGGCCCGGCCGTCGGCGGCTTAGCGCGGCCTGCCGGCTCTCATGTTTGTTTTAAGGCCCATTAATGGCCTGCCCACCGAAGGCCGCGGAAGCCAAGCCCTGAGTGCTGAGTGCTGCTCCCCTCCAGAGGCTTCCTGCCTCAGCCGCCAGGGCTGGCTTACAGCTTCACGCATAGGCTCAATTAAACTCATATCAGTAGCTACCGCCGCGTCGCTCCAGGAATAAGTGATGTGGTACGGTGGCGCTTAAGCATTGAAGAGTAATGACACGGAATCTACGTAGAAATGAAGCAGTCTGACAATAAAACGCAGCACGTTGTTCTCGACGGCGAGTGTTCATCAGAGACGTGTGTATCGTCAGGCGTGCCTCAGGGGTGTGTGATAGGACCGCTGTTATATGTTATCTATATACTAGCTGAAAACCAGGCGTTGCCCGGGTATTTATTTATTTATTTATTCGAGCCTTGAGTTAGTACTTTTCCTATCCATTCTCTCTCTCTGTCCATCGTATTTTTTCTAAAAACATGTTACATTTATCAGAGAAATAAGAAATCACACGTAGAAATGCACTCCTTTCGAAGAAACCAATCACGAAATTCAACAATAATGATTGTAATAATATCACAGATGGATCACTTGATGTAATTCCCGAAACGTCAAATCGATTTTTTTAAAGAGATGTATCATCAAAAGGAATTTCTTTTTTACTGCTTTATTTATTTATTCTTATATTTCGTTATTCGTATGCTTATCCTTACAGAGAAAGGGCTGAAGACATTGTAGCACGTATAGACCAAAGGTATGGCATCACGTTTCGCTGTATGTAACCACCTTGCTATAGAGCTGCAAACGTCATCGCTGGCCTTCAGTCCAAATTATTTTTTAATATAATTTGACGACTTTCAACCACCATATCTTCTGCCCTCTGGCATGGAACTTCTGTGGTGTACAACGGGAGACTTCGGACAACAATTACACACAGACCATTCGTGTGCGTTCTGTAGTTTTCGCTGCAGAGCGAAATATTAACACACTTACAGACACGAAGGATTTTATATACACCGATAACTTAGCCCAATATACTCCACCCTTTTATTATTATCAACCCTCAAGCAACAATTCAACCAATAAAATTATTTTCAAAAAGTAAATATAATTTTCAAAGAGTAATTATTGTTCCGAAATTCGCATTATATTCTTCAAATTAGTAAATATCTATCAGATCGCTATAAAACCGTGCCTAAAACCTTCCTCAGGTATAAATTAGTAATTGTACAAATATTCCCACCCCCATGAACCACAGACATTGCCGAGGTGGGGTGGCTTGCGTGCCTCAACGATACAGATAGCCGTACCGTAGGTGCAACCACAGCGGAGGGGTATCTGTGGAGAGGCCAGACAAACGTGTGGTTCCTGAAGAGGGGCAGCAGCCTTTTCAGTAGTTACAGGGGCAACAGTCTGGATGATTGACTGAGCTGGCCTTGTAACATCAGCTAATGTGGCTTTGCCACACAGCTACTGCGAACGGCTGAAAGCAAGGGGAAACTACAGCCGTTACTTTTCCCGAGGACATGCAGCTCTACTGTATGAACATATGATGATGGCATCCTCTCGGGTAAAATATTCCGGAGGTAAAATAGTCCCCCATTCGGATCTCCGGGCGGGGACTACTCAGGAGGATGTTGTCATCAGGAAAGACAATATTGGCATTCTACGGATCGGAGCGTGGAACGTAAGATCCCTTAATCGGGTAGGAAAATTAGAAAATTTAAAAAGGGAAATGGATAGGTTGAGGTTAGATATAGTGGGGATTAGTGAAGTTCGGTGGCAGGATGAACAGGATTTCTGGTCAGGTGAGTACAGGATTATAAATACAAAATCAGTTGGGGGTATCACAGGAGTAGGACTGATAATGAATAAGAAAATAGGAATGCGGGTAAACTACTATGAGCAGCACAGTGATCACATTACCGTAGTCAAGATAGATACGAAGCCAACACCGACCACAGTAGTACAGGTTTATATGCCAACTAGCACTGCCGATCATGAGGAGATCGAAGAAATATATGAGGAGCTAAAGGAAATTATTCTGACAACTAAGGCAGGTATAAACTTAATTGTTATGGGAGACTGAAATTCGGTAGTAGGACAGGGAAGGGAAAGGAAGATAGTAGGTGAATATGGTCTGGGCAAAAGGAATGAAAGAGGAAGCCGCCTGGTAAAATTTTGCACGGAACATGATTTAATCGTAACAAACACCTGGTTTAAGAATCACAAAAGAAGGTTGTATACATGGAAGAGACCAGGAGACACCGGAAGGTATCAGATAGATTTTATAATGGTAAGACATAGATTCCGGAACCAGGTTATAAACTGCAAGACGTACCCAGGGGCAGATATAGACTCTGACCATAACTTGTTAGTCATGAACTGTAGGCTGAAACTGAAAAAAATTGCAGAAACGTAGGAAAATACAGAGATGGGACTTGGATAAATTGAAGGAAAGTGAAGTTCTGGAGAATTTCAGAGGGAGATTTAGGCAACAATTGACAGAAACAGGGGGAAATAAAACAGTAGAAGAGGAATGGGTAGCACTGAGAGATGAAATAGTGAAGGCAGCAGAGGACAAAATAGGTAGAAAGGCAAGACCTACAAAAAATCCTTGGATATCACAGGAAATACTAGATTTAATCGATGAAAGGAGAAAATGTAATAATGCAGTAAATGAAACAGGCAAAATGGAGTACAGACGATTAAAAAATGAGATTGACAGGAAGTGCAAAATGGCTAAGCAGGAGTGGCTAGAAGCCAAATGCAAATCTGTAGAAGAATGTATAAGAAGGGGGAAAGTAGATACCGCCTACAGGAAAATAAAAGAGACATTTGGGGACAAGAAAAGCAACTCTACGAATATCAAGAACTCAGATGGGAAGCCGGTTCTCAGCAAAGAAGGGAAAGCTGAAAGGTGGAAAGAGTACATAGAGCAGCTCTACAAAGGAAATGAACTTACAGACAATGTGGTAGGAAGGGAAGAGGACGTAGATCAAGATGAAATAGGAGATGCTATACTGAGAGATGAATTTGACAGAGCCTTGAAAGACCTAGGTCGGAACAAGGCCCCAGAGCTACTAAAGTCTCTGGGAGAGCCAGCCACGACAAGACTATTTGAACTGGTGTGTAGGATTTATGAGACAGGCGAAATACCCTCAGACTTTAAGAAAAATGTAATAATCCCCATTCCAAAGAAATCAGGCGCAGACAGGTGTGAAAATTACAGAACCATTAGTTTAATAAGTCATGGTTGCAAAATTTTAACACGAATTATCTACAGGAGAATGGAAAAGCTGGTAGAAGCTGACCTTGGGGAAGATCAGTTTGGATTCAGGAGGAACGTAGGAACCAGGGAGGCAATACTCACTTTACGTCTTATCTTAGAAGATAGATTAAGGAAAGGCAAACCTACATTTTTAGCTTTTGTAGATTTGGAGAAAGCATTTGACAATGTTGACTGGAATACACTGTTTCAAATTCTGAAGTCAGCAGGGGTAAAATATAGGGAAAGGAGAGTTATTTATAACTTGTACAAAAGCCAGACCGCAGTTATTAGACTCGAAGGGCATGAAAGGGAAGCATCAGTTGGGAAGGGAGTAAGACAGGGTTGTAGCCTTTCTCCGATGTTATTCAATTTGTACATCGAGCAGGCGGTGAAGGAAAGCAAGGAAAAATTTGGAATAGGGATTAAAGTTCAGGGGGAAGAAATAAAAACATTGCGTTTTGCTGATGACATTGCAATTCCGTCAGAGATAGCAAAGGATCTGGAAGAGCAGTTGAATGGAATGGACAGTGTGTTGAAGAGAGCGTATAAAATGAACATTAACAAGAGCAAAACAAAAATAATGGAATGCGGTCTTAGAAAATCGGGCGATGCTGAAGGAATTAGATTAGGTAACGAAACAATGAAGGTGGTAGATGAGTTTTGTTACTTGGGTAGTAAAATAACATGTGATGGTCGCAGTACAAAGGATATAAAATGCAGAATGGCAATGGGAAGAAAAGCATTTTTGAAAAAGAGAAATTTGCTAACATCGAACATTAATTTAAGTGTAAGGAAGTCTTTTTTGAAGGAATTTGTGTGGAGTGTTGCCTTGTACGGGAGTGAAACATGGACGATAAGCAGTGCGGTCAGGAAGAGAATAGAGGCTTTTGAAATGTGGTGCTACAGAAGAATGCTGAAGATTAGTTGGGTAGATCGCATAACCAATGAAGAAGTACTGAACAGAATTGGTGAGAAAAGGAATTTTTGGCATACCCTGGCTAAAAGGAGGGATCGCTTGGTAGGACACATTCTTAGACATCGAGGAATCGTAAATTTAGCATTGGAGGGAAGTGTGTGGGGTAAACATCGCAGAGGGAGACCAAGAGACGCGTATAGTAAGCAGATTCAAGTGGATGTGGGTTGCCGTTCTTATGAGGAGATGAAAAGGCTTGCTCAGGATAGAGTAGGGTGGAGAGCTGCATCAAACCAGTCTCCGGACTGAAGACCATAACAACAACAACAAATATTCAAGTCTCTGCGTCTTGTCGTTGGACGTGATAAGCGTACAACGAACAGACATTCATATTATATACATAAATAGGTATCCGATCACCATAAAACCGTGTCTAAAGCCTTCCCCGGGTAGACATTAGTAACTCTACAAGTTTTTATCTCTTTATGTATTGTGAATCAGACGTGATAAACGTACACCGAACAGACATTCACATTTATAAATATAGATTTATCTATATAAATGATCTAGCCTTGTAACATCAGCTAATGTGGCTTTGCCACACAGTTACTGCGAACGGCTGAAAGCAAGGGGTAACTATAGTCGTTACTTTTCCCGAGGACATCCAGCTCTACTGTATGAAAATATGATGATGGCATCCTCTCGGGTAAAATATTCCGGAGGTAAAATAGTCCCCCATTCGGATCTCCGGGCGGGGTCTACTCAAGAGGATGTTGTCATCAGGAAAGACAACATTGGCATTCTACGGATCGGAGCGTGGAATGTTAGATCCCTTAATCGAGTAGGGAAGCTAGAAAATTAAAAAAGAAACTACTATGAGCAACACAGTGATCGCATTATCGTAGTCAAGATAGATACGAAGCCAACACCGACCACAGTAGTACAGGTTTATATGCCAACTAGCTCTGCCGATGATGAGAAGATCGAAGAAATATATGAGGAGCTAAAGGAAATTATTCAGACAATTAAGGGAGAGGAAAACTTAATTGTTATGGGAGACTGGAATTCGGTAGTAGGACAAGGAAGGGAAGGGAAGATAGTAGGTGAGTATGGTCTGGGCAAAAGGAATGAAAAAGGAAGCCGCCTGGTAGAGTTTTACACGGAACATAATTTCGTTATAACAAACACCTCGTTTAAGAATCACGAAAGAAGGTTTTATACGTGGAAAAGACCAGGAGACACTGGGAGATACCAGATAGATTTTATAATGGTAAGACATAGATTTCGGAACCAGGTTGTACAGTGTAAGACGTACCCAGGGGCAGATATAGACTCTGACCATAACTTGTTGGTTATGAACTGTAGGTTGAAACTAAAGAAACTACAAAAAGGTAGGAAAATAAGGAGATGGGATGGATAAACTGAAGAACCTGAAGTTCTTGAGAATATCTGAGGGAACTTTAGGCAAGAATTGATAGAAATGGGTGGAAATAAAACGGTAGAGGTGGGATGGGTAGCAGTGAGAGATGAAATAGTGAAGGCAGCAGAGGACGAAATAGGTAGGAAGGCAAGACGTACAAAAAATCTTTGGAAATCACAGGACATATTAAATTTAATCGATGAAATGAGAAAATACAAGAAATGCAGTGAATGAAAGAGGCAAAATGGAGTACAGGCAACTAAAAAATGAAATTGACAGGAAGTGCAAAATGGCTAAGCAGGAGTGGCAAGAAGGCAAATGCAAGGATGTAGAATAATGTATAAATAGGGGAAAAATAGATATAGTCTACAGGAAAATAAGAGAGATTTGGAGATAAGAAAACAGCTCTATGAATATCAAGGACACAGATGGAAAACCAGTTCTCAGCAAAGAAGGGAAAGCTGAAAGGTAGAAAGAGTATATAGAGAGGCTCTACAATGGAAATGAACTTAGAGGCAATATTTTAGGAAGGGGAGAAGAAGTAGGTAAGGATGAAATAGGAGAAACTATACTGAGAGTTGAATTTGACACAGCACTGAAAGACCTAAGTGGAAACAAGGCCCCTGGAGTAGATGACATTTCCTCAGAGATACTGAAGTATCTGGGAGAACCAGCCATGACAAAACTGTTTCAGCTTGTGTAAGATGTATGAGACAGGCGAAGTACCCCCAGACTTTAAGAAAAATGTTATAATCCCCATCCCTAAGAAAGCAGGTGCAGACAGGTGTGAAAACTATAGAACCATCAGTTTAATAAGTCATGGTTGTAAAATATTAACACGAATTATTTACAGAAGGATGGAAAAGCTGGTAGAAGCCGACCTCGGGGAAGATCAGTTTGGGTTCAGGAGAAATGTAGGAACACGGGAGGCAATGCTCACTTTACGGTTTATCCTAGGAGATTGATTAAGAAAAAGGAAATCTACATTTCTAGCTTTTGTAGTTTAGGAGAAGGCTTTTGACAATGTTGATTGGAATAAACTCTTTCAAGTTCTGAAACAAGCAGGAGTAAAATATAGGGAGTGTAAGGTTATTTACAACTTGTTCAAAAACCAGACAGCGGTTGAGAGAGTTGAAGGACATGAAAGGGATGCAGTGGTTGGAAAGGGAGTAAGACAGGGTTGTAGCCTTTCTCCAATGTTCTTCAAGTTGTACATTGAGCAGGCTATAAAGGAAAGCAAGGAGAAATTTGGAGAAGGAATTAAAGTTCAGGGGGAAGAATTAAAAACATTGCGTTTTTCCGACGGCGTAGTAATTTTGTCCGATACAGCAAAGGACTTGGAAGTGCAATTGAACGGAATGGACAGTGTCCTGAAAGGTACATATAAGATGAACATAAACAAGAGAAAAACTAGGGTAATGGAGTGCAGTCTAAAAAAATCAGGTGATGCTGAAGGAATTAGATAGGGGAAACGAAGCAATAAAGGAGGTAGATGAGTTTTGTTACTTGGGCAGTAAAATAACAAATGATGGTCGCAGTACAGAGGATATAAAATGCAGAATGGCAATGGGTAGAAAAGCGCTCTTGAAAAAGAGAAATTTTTTAACATCGAATATTGGGCATTTGTATGGAGTGTTGCCTTGTATGGGAGTGAGACATGGACGATAAACAGTGCGGACAGGAAGAGGATTGAGGCTTTTGAAATATGGTGCTACAGAAGAATGCTGAAGATTAGGTGGGTGGATCGCGTAACTAATGAGGAGGTACTGAACAGAATTGGGGAGAAAAGAAATTTCTGGCATACCTTACTAAAAGAAGGGATAGATAGGTAGGACACATTCTTAGACATCAAGGAATTGTGAATTTAGCATTGGAGGGAAGTGTGTGGGGTAAAAATCGCAGAGGAAGACCAAGAGATGGATACAGTAAGCAGATTCAGACAGATGTAGTTTGCCGTTCTTATGTGGAGATGAAGAGGCTTGCTCAGGATAGGGTATTGTGGAGAGCTGCATCAAACCAGTCCCCGGACTGAAGACCACAACAACAACAACAACAACAACCGAAAGAAAAAAAATTATTTTACGATAAACATTGAGATATTTTTCAACATATTCACGACAATAGTTAAGACGTCTTGTCATGGCATAAACTGTTGTATTTCCGCGCCGTAGCAGTCTGTATCATGTGAATTGAACCAGCGTGTTACATTCACTTTGTCAAAACGCTGGCCGTAGAACAGAAATTTTTGAGGTGCAAGAAAAGCGAAATAAGGAATACCTGCTGGATGATCAAACAGGTCCCAGCCCAACTCTCTGGATACACTTGCTGATCGCCGAGTTGAATGGCGACTAGCCAACGTTTTCACAATGACGAAGAGCTGAAGACGGCTGTCACATGCCTGTTCTGTTCATAGGCGTCAGTCTTCTACGACTCGGGAATTTAAAAGTTGATCTCTCGATATGACGTCTCAGTTATTTTGGTGACTAAGTCGAAAATTAGGAGCTCTAACTTTGCTGTACCTCCCGCCAATAGAGATTTTCATGTAACTACGTTAAAAGAAAGGAAAATTACATTCTGGATGCGCCTTTTATACAGTTTTTTGGAGTTTCCTGCTCACCTGTTCAGAACGTTTCGTCCACCATAAAATCCTTATCATACGATGTAATGAAAACTATTTGCTCATGTTATGTTGATATCGTCTTCTCGCCTTCTCGCCTAATAGTTAGTATTGAACTTGGCTTCAGTCAGTATTCAACTTGGATTCTGAAATGCCACTGGATAAGACCATAAAAAAGATGGGTTCAGATGTTTGACTTGTAAATTTTATGTTGATGTCACATCGATGTGGATGTACACCGTTTTACTGTGTAAATAATTGTTATAATAGCAGTAAATTGATGTAAGATTACTACAGATATGTGGCTGTATAGTTGTAGATAGATAAAAACCGGTAATGAAATTGTATGAAGAAAGCGATCTTGGCTGCAAACCTGTTATTACAGAATAGGTTTTTATTACCTATTTGGTTTTTGTTCAAAGTCATGCTTAACTAATTGGATACAGTGTTCAGTCAGATTATCAAGTTTTGAGTTATTGTGCAGATTCATTTTTACAGCTACCCATACACACACAACTACACACGACACAATTGTTTGAGAAGTCACTAAAGTAAAGTCAAGCAATTTTTATTGACAACCTACGAGAAAAATATAAACCAGTACTATTTTAATTACAACACCAATCTTTATAGATTTATTCTGAGTAATAACAATCCTTACAATGTTAATAATAACAACTTTCAATACCTATCAGAGTGAAGCTACAGATCGCTTTTTAAACGCAAAATCTAAATCTGTAAATTATGTTCTGCTTGTAAACAAACTATCGTCCTTAACTCAGCTGCCACATAATTACGCCACCTAAAAAAACTCACGCACTTCAAAACAGCTAAACAGCGATGACGTTACACACAACACGCCGATGACAGGAGTCAAAGCCGACGCGTGGAATCGTGTCCTATAAATGACCCCATCATTGCATCTTTATAGAAACTAGTCGAGGATAGCTGAGACAGGACGTTGCGTATTGTAGCGTAGCACGTTTAGAATAACAGCTCTGAAATCATAGTAGTGGTAGTAGGTTTCTTTAATGGTTCCCCACTCCCTCGGTCGTTGTGGCTCACTCGCTTTCACATGGATAGACTTACTGGGGTGTGGCAGATGTTGGCTTGTAGTGCTCCGTTCGCCATTTGCGTATGCAAATCCCGTCCTCTCCTGAGCGGCATGTTTAACTTATCAGCCTGTGACAAGGCAACTGCTGCGTAGGCGGGGAGATACACACACACACACACACACACACACACACACACACACACACACACGAGAGTAAGCTGTGTTTCAGTACCAATTTATGAGATAGACACTGATGTTTGGAAAAATATTATTCTTGTGCCAAAAGCTGTATAATATTTTTATTGGTAATAACACTAGACCTGTTTCGACAGTTACTGCCATCTATAAGAGATTAACAAAATATTGTACATCAATTAATGAAGATATTTTTGCCAAATATAGCAACAACAAAATTGCAATAAGAATGGTGACTGTTTCTTGAAAACTGTCCATTGTACATCTGTTTGGAAGTAACTGCTCCATTTGGTCATTAACAAAGTAAGAAATAATGATCGAATGGAACAGTAATTTCAAACAGATGTACAATTTTTTTCAAATACATTATGGCTGTAGATCGCCACCGGGAGACAACATTAAAACCACTGGTCTTTCACTAATAGTTATAATGTTTAAATGCAGCTGTGCACCCCCTGGGGGCTCACGGTTCTTTCGTGAGTACGTATATGGCGAGCACGGGGCCCCGAGCTAATGCAGTCTTTCTTTCGTCCCCGGACTGCATTTCCTTTCCCTTCCCCCTCCTTACCTATCTTCACTCCTCCTCACCACCGGAGGACCGATAACCTTAGTAGTTTGGTCCCCCTAACCCAAACGAACAACAAATCAGCTAAGCAGCGGTTCAGTGATTTTCGTCATTTGGTAAATATCAAATCATAAAACATTGTTTCAAAATATATCAGATATATTAAATTTGTGTCATGACCGGGTTTCGAACCTTGGACGTCCTGCTTACTTAGCAAGCGCTGCACCACTAAGTCACCATGAATACGGCGATTGAACGGATCGTGAGGCAAAACTGAACTTTGTGTTGTACGCGCAGTCGCAGCCCTCATTAAGTAATGTTGGCTTACTGGTATAGCACCTGTCATGTAAGCGGGAGGTCCCTGGTTCGAATCCCCGCCAAAGCATAAACTTTAATTCAGTGTCTCCCCTTCAGTTTAACAATCAGCCACTCGTTCCGAATCGCCAAGTCAAAAAAGTGTTACTTCTAATTGGTTACTAAATTTTTCATTATGGCGTTTCTGCTAATGCGATATTAAGATATCAAAAAACTTCGAAGTTCAGTGCCACTATTAGAAATATATCCGTAACCATTTTTGCAACATCTGTTTTTAATACTGACACTGAACACTGTTTTGTAACTTCTAAAGTTATTTATCGTGGCACTAGCTAACACGGAGTGAAACACGAAGAATTTTATGAATTTTCAAAATGTTCAAATTTTTGTAGAGCTTAAGGGACTTAACTACGGGGTCATCATTCACTAAACTTACATACTACTTATAAACTAGCCAATACTCAGGGCGGCACAAATATCCATGCCTGAGGGGGATTCGAACCCCCGACCGTAGTGGCCGTGCAGACCGTGACTGGCGCGAAGCACACCGCTGGGCCACCGCGGCCGGCTTATGAATTTTTATTCACAAAGTACGGTACGGACAATGATCACGGCCGAATACAGGAAATTTATTCCAGAATGAAATCGTCATTCTGCAGCAGGGTGTGCGCTGATATGAAACTTCCTGGCAATATAAAACGGTATGCTGGACTGGGATTCGAACCCAAGACCTTTGCCTTTTTTGCGGGAAGCGCTGTACCCGTCCTCAAAGCTTTCGCTCCGGCAGTACGTCGACTCATACCTTCAAACCTTCACACAAATTCTCCAGTAAACCTTGCAGGACTAGCACGAACGGACGAAAAAGTATTCTGGAGACTGGCCGAACTAAAGCAATGAGGACGGCCAGTGAGCGATTCACGAGTAGCTCAGCCGTTCCTATTTGTAAATCTGTGGGTCTTTACTACTGAGGTTATCAGTCTCTAGGCTTACAAACTACTTTAACTAATAGAAGGACAACACACAGATCCATGCCCGAGGGAATACACGAAACTCCTACAGGGAACGACGGTGCACTCCACAGCAAGGCGCCTTAGAGAGCAATCCCACCGCAGCCCAGCTCAGTCGGTAGAGCGCATGCACGCAAAAAGGCAAAGGTCGTGGGTTCGAATACCGGTCTGGCATACAGTTTTAATTGGACTAATTGCACTTACATTTGCTACTCAAATATCCTCAATCGTTGAACTGATCTGTCACCTTCTCGATTATCCTGATATTTCCTACTGGCATTTGCTCCTGAAATATCCTCACTTAATCATTGAATTGCCGCGGCGGAGTGGCCAAGCGCATTGAGGCGCTATGCTCCGATGCGCGAGACCGTTCTCCGTAAGGGGCTCGAATCCCCACTCGGGCATGGTTGTTTGTGTCATCTTTAGTATAAGGTAGTTCATAACTAGTTTGTAAGTTAGGGATTGATGACCCCGCAGTTAAGTCCCTTCAGCTTCACAAACATTAGAACATTTTTATTTATTTATTTTTATATTTTTTTAAATCAAGTGATCCCATACCGTCTCGATTAACCTGACTCTTCCCGACTAGAGTTTGTTGTGTGTCATGGTGACACACAAAAAACTCGAAAACAAACACTACTTATCTTGAATGAAATTTTCACTCTGCAGCAGAGTGTTTGCTGATATGAAACTTCATGGCAGATTAAAATTGTGTGCCGGATACATCCTTTAGGCTGTGGCTAAGCCATGTCTCCACCATATCCTTTCTTCCAGGAGTGCTAGTCTTGCATGTTTCGCGGGAGAGCTTCTGTGAAGTTTGGAAAGTAGGAGGCGAGGTACGTCGGGATAGCTCAGTCGCGCTTGCCCGCGAAAGGCAAAGGTCCCAAGTTCGAGTCCTAGTTCTGGCACACAAGTTTAATCTGCCAGGAAGTTTCAGTACTTATTTGGCGCAGTCCACCGGCGTTAGTCCAACTTTTAATCCTGTTCAGTTTATTTGTACGTTTCCTTTTCCACTCGTCAAAACGCAGTTGATTTTCCCGTTCTCACATAACATACATTACATACATTTTTTCCTTTAACTTGTTAGAGTACCTGAAACATAAACGCTCTTAAATATACACTCCTCACTAAATCAGTCCCAGCTCTTCCTCCATCATGGGCGTTATCTGCTCGCATACAAGACAGACAGACAACAACCCGGCATTGTACAAGAAGATGATCCGCAAAGAATGCAGAATTTGAAGTTAATGTTCATTTCTTCTTTACACAGATCCATCAACCAAACTAATATCTCCAGAATGTTCCAGGTCGACCATCACATCTATTACAATTCGGCGAACAATACACACGTACTTCCAACAGCAACAACTACTACGGTGCCAAAAGTTCACCCATATATGTAACACAGCAAACAATGCTTTTCCTTACAATCATTATTTGTTACCATACAAAATATTACTCACAATTAAAATTTGTGGCTGTAATACTAGTTACAATAATGAAGAAATACTGAGTTTTTAGTCCATCACCTACATAAGATAGGATTTCACATATCTTCTTATTTTCTTTGTGAAATACGAAAGCTTGTTTACCGAAACAATACAAATCACATTTTGTTATTTAACTAATCACAGAAATTAACGAGTTTGGATAACATAGTCTCCTATTGGGAGATCAGCGAACTGATATAATGTTCAAATGTATCAGACTTAACTGCGTGGTCATTAGTTCATAGTTTACAAACTACTTAAATTAAGGTACACTAACCTAAGTACAACACAAACACCCATGCCAGAGGGGAACTCGAACCCCAGATGGCGAACGTTAGCGAGCACCGGAGCACGACGCACCAGTGCGCACGGCTAATCCGTCGTGGCGAAATGTTATATTTTTCAGAATAAAAATAATAGTCATAATCATAGGGTTGGAGGTTCGAGTTCAACTGGGACTTTTATTATTATTATTATTCGTTTTCTCATTCAGTCATATATAACATTTTAAGATCTCTAATTCCACTTTTTGTGTCAGTTTTTGTTTATGTGTATGTAAACGAGTTGAAATTCTTGTCGTCACGTAAAACGATGGTTGAGTAGGGTAGCTACTTGGAAAGCCTTTAGTATCTAAAGAGACGACTTTCCAAATACAGAGCCGTAGCTCTCCACAAACTGAACAATCAAAGACTACTGTCGTTAACTAATAGTGATGCCAATACTGTAAAAATTTAACTTCCTTTTTTTGATTGACTATCATTATTAACAACTTTCCGTAAAACGTAGAACATTATGAATAAACAAAAACACGTGTACTTTACGTAAAAATGCCATTAGATATTAAAATTGTGTAAATGTTCGAACACAACGGAAAGAAAAATTTAAAAATTTCCATAACAGATTCGAACCACCGACCCCCTGGTTGAAAGGCCTGAACGGTACCATCTGAGCTACACGAACATATGCGGCTACTATTTTACTTATTGGTACTTAAACCATACGTGTACTTTGCGAAATATTAAAGTCAATTATCTCGAAAATGTTTGAAAGTTGCGTCGAATGGCTTTGGCTGGTTGTTATTTCATAAACAACCATAAACCATAAATATAAAGAAATTCTAAAATCCGATACCCATGTGGTCTCCTTGTGAGATCATCATCAGACCGACTCGTCTCAGCGCTGATGCCGAGGTGACGAGCGTAAGTCACCCTATTATCAAATAAACTGTAAAAACATTTTGACAAAGTAACTGTTATTTTCATTCTGAATTACAGAAATGATTAAATTAGTCGCTAACATGTAATCACAGCCGCAAAGATCTACAAAATTATGATAAAATTTTCTTTTAATTGAAAGTATTTTGGATCTACCAGGAAATTCAAGACGCCTTTAAGTCTTTTACGGCTTTCACTACAGCAGTGGCGGCGCGTCGCATGTGTTCACTGGTTCAGTGAACCCCGGGAAAAGCTCGTCTTAAAAAGTAAATAAATAAAATGTGTTTTTAAAGTATCATTCGTTTCGTTCTACTATCAGATCATTTTATATGCACTTTCGAAGTATTTTTATCAAACAAGAGAAAGGTTTTAATTCGCGCAGACAGCACATGTGCGAGTCGTAGCACAGCCGCATAATATAGCCGGCCGTGGCCGCATCGTTAGAATGCGCATGCGCGGCCGCGGTGGCCGAGGGTACTGAGACGCTCCAGTCACGGTCTGCACGGCCACTACGGTCGGGTGTTCAAATCCCCCCTCGGACATGGATATTTGTGCCGTCCTTACGATTAGCTAGTTCATAAGTAGTTTGTAAGTTTAGGGACTGATGACCCCGTAGTTAAGTCCCATAAGCTATACAAACATTTGAACATTTGCGGTTACGCACGAATGATGCCGAAGCAAGACAATGGCGCTGCTGCGCACCTCGCCTTGCGCATGCGCAAATCCTCCATGGAGGCAACATACGCCCTTCAATTTGGTTTTGACGCATTGAAGATTCATCAAAAACACTTCATATTTGGTAAAATATTTTATAGCTATAAATTAAAGACGCATCAACAGTAAAAGGATTCAGAAGATCGGTTCATAAATAATAATAGCAAGAATAGCTAATGTGGTTAGTGGCATTGTGCCTCGCTCTGGAAGGTAGTAGATCTCTCGAGACCGACGGCAAGACAATTTTTAAACCCGGTCTTCTTTTTAAAAATATAACGGGACAACAATGACTTATATAATGTTACTTGCCACATATCTTTCGATGTTTTAGCAAATGTGTCGCGATTTTTAAGGTAAATGAAATTTACACTCTTCGTTGTGAGAAATATTTAACTGTTTGAAAAGATGTGGGGGAGAGCAGCCTTTGCCCATAGGTAAGGTTAGGAGGGGGTGCTGCTTACAGTGTCATGTGACCCGAAGGTAGCTTGTGTCTACATCGTAAAGCATTCATTTTGTTAGAGTCACTTAACAGTGTATTCAGTTACAAATGTTTGTAAAAGTTATAGGACTTAACTGCGGGGTCACCAGTCGCTAAACTTACAAACTTCTTATGAACTATCTTATACTGCCGCGGTGGAATAGCCGAGCGGTCTAAAGCGTCTTGCTGCGGAGCGCGCGGTTGCTCGCCGTGGAGGTTCGAGTCCTCCCTGGAGCATGGGGTGTGTGTGTTTGTCCTTAGGTTAGTTTATCTAGGTTTAAGTAGTTTGTAAGTTACGGACTGATGACCACGCAGTTTAGTCCGATAGATTTACAAACATTTATTGTTATCTTATTCTATAGACGACACAAACCTCCATGCCCGGGGGGGGGGATTCGAACCCCCGACAGTAGCGGCCGTGCAGACTGTGACTGGCACGCCGCAGACCGCTCGGCTACTGCTGCCGCCCCGCATACATACGTCAGTCTCCAGTTTTAATCCTTTTATAAGTTGTTTTAATATATCCCTTCCACTGTAGATGTACCTATTCAATTTTGCAAGTCTGTACGATATGCACCGTTTTTCTTCCATCGTTTGAGCACGGTCGCTGATGACCTCAGTGTTGAGCGCCCTATACCACCAATAATAATAATAATCATCATCATCGGAGCAAGCAACGGTTAAAACCCTCTAGCCGCGGCATTCGAGCAGGCTACCGTGTGTCGTAAGCAGCTACACAAGCTATCGACTCCATTCAGTAGATACAAAGCCGCAGCTGATGGATTCAGAACGCTTACGCTTTAGCCGGTATGTCGTGTTAAACTGGAGCCGCATTTACGTTGGCAGTTGCGAGGTAGCGCTCGCGTCCTATAGCTAAACGATCGACATCACTCGCACTGCTACAGCAGAGCAGAGCGTCTGCTTGATAAGCATCGCGCGCGTCCGACATCAGCGACTGCCCATCACGTCGCGATAACCGATATCGGCAGCAGTCGAGACCGTTTCGGGTGTCCAACAGGCGGCTGCAGCGTGAAATACTAGCCTGCGAATTGCGGCCGTGCTTACTGACTCCCCATCAGATTGACACGGCGGTCTCATGATTTCACATGGGCGCTGTAATTACGTTTACCAGTGACTCTACCAGGAAACAGTTAATTGACGTGTTATTGACAACCAGGTCATTAGGGTCTGAGCACGAGTTCAGGTTACGGAGGGATGTGGACGGACAGTAACCAAACATTTTCAAAAAAAAAAAAAAAATATATATATCGTGTGTCAGGTAGAATCTTAATATACAGGGTGTTTCACTAAGTGTGTTTGCCTCTGTAACTTATAATAGGTGACGGGAAATTTTAATGCGGTAGGTCAACACAAGAAATGTTACACTTTCTGCGGAGCTATGAACATAGTTTATTGTATCATTTTCCAAAGAGTTACACCACAAAGATATAATTTTTTAAATGGAACAATAGTTTTTTCTATCGTGCATTGGATTCGTTGAAACCAGCTGCGTCCAAATCAATTTAAACTACATTCCTATCACTGTTAGTTTGGGAGCTACAACCCTTCAAAGTTTAGGGGGCGAAGGCTACGACAGCGTAGCTAACTGGCTGGTGGTCATGAGACAGTGGGCCGTGCCCCAGGGGATAGCCACTCGGCCAGTCAGCTACGCTTTCGCAGCCTCCGCCCCCGGAACTTTGAAGGGTTGTAGCTCCCAAACTAACAGTGATAGGAATGTAGTTTAAATTGATTTGGACGCAGCTGGTTTAAACAAATCCAATACACGATAGAAAAAACTATTGTTCCATTTAAAAAATTATATCCTTGTGGTGTAACTCTTTGGAAAATGATACAATAAACTATGTTCATAGCTCCGCAGAAAGTGTAACATTTCTTGTGTTGACTTACCGCATTAAAATTTCCCGTCAACTATTACTTAGTAAGTTACAGAGGCAAACACCCTTAGTGAAACACCCTATATATATATAAAACCAGGTGTTTGTGCATATATTTCACTCTGCAGCCAAAACTAAACATCGCAAACGAATAGTGTTTGAATGTGGAAGTAGTTATCAGTCTCCCATTGTTCGCTATCGTGGTAGATGTTTTATGACGATAAGGGGGTGCAAAATATGGAAGTTGAAAGTTACTCACTTGCATAAAGTTCTATGTGTGGGTGTCGATATTTTACTCTTCAGCAAAAACTACACAATGGAGACGAATGATCTCTCTGTGTTGTTGTAGTACACCATATCAGTTCCGTGTCGGGTAACTATAAGAGGGCGGTAGATATAGTGCTTTATAGTCGTCAGCTTGTATAAAATTCGAACTGAAGACCAGCTATGACTTTTTCTGCAAAAAGTGTACGATTAAAGAAAAATAAGTGCATATTGCAGTTTGAAAAGTAAAACTACCAAGAAAGATGCCAAAGCGTAAGAAAGGAATTTCGCGCTCTGATCCGTTTCTAAAAGACAGAAAACGGCGCTGAAAACTGAATCCGTAGACGATAGAAAGTTGAAATTTGTAGACGTCGTTTATCTTGCAATGTAGGCATCAGCGATTTTTCGATATTCCTATCCCTAATATGGTGAAATATGGGTTGAACTATTTTTTGAAATTACATTGTTATTCAGGCAGTTTGTAAGCAAGAAATATGAAGCTAAGGATTTAGATGTTTGATTATAATTTTAAAAACACGTGTTTCCATAATGTTGCAAATTCAAGCATTAAGCGGGTGAAATAAGAAAAAATCATTTAAGGGTGCTACTAAGACTATTTTGATACTAGAAAATACGAAAATTGGGATTTGGAACCGTGGTTAGAATTTTAAAAATTGTGTTTCGGAATGTTTTGTTTTTTTGCGATCAATTGTGCAATATGGGGTGGCAAGTTGTATCAAAACATTTTGAGGCGCACTGAGGCGCTACGCTACTATGCACGACCCGTTCCCCGTCGGGGGTTCGAATCCCCCCTCGAGCATGGATGTTTGTGTTGTCTTCAGTATAAGTTAGTTACTTAGGAACTGATGACCCCGCAGTTAATTCCCATAAGCTTCACAAACATTTGAACATTTGAAAACATTTTATTAGGAAAGCATTTTTAAAGATAAATCTACGAAAAGAAGTAGAAAACACCAATGCAGACCGTGCGAAGCAGCGGGAATTAAGCTACTAGTAAATATTGTAGGAACTGGCAGTGCAGAAAATGTCATATAACGAGTGTCGAGTTTTTATGGACTCCAGAGACGCAGTTATTACTATGTACACATAAATACTTTGAAAATCACATGGAAGTGCATGGCAGAGAGTTCATCAAATCGCTTTTATGACATTTCTCTGCAGTTCCATTCTCTAATAGCACGCGGGAAGAAAGAACACCTAAATCTTTCTGTTTTCGATGTTATTTCTTATATTACGATGATTATGTCTTCCTACGAATATGGGAGCTAACAAAATATGCATTCGGAAGAGAAAGTTAGTTTGCAAATAAATCTCGTTGTAATGAATAGCACCTTTCTTTTAATGATTTCCACCCCAGCTCGTGCCTCATTTTCGTGTCACTCTCTACCCTGTATCGCGATAATACAACACGAGCTGCCCTTCCCTGAACTTCCTCCAAATTATCTGTCAGTCACACTAAGCAAACTAAACAAACTGCACTTCTGACTTCTCTTCATAAAACCACCTTTAGCACTTCTGAGGCTGTTTTTCCTTTTTTCATTATACCAATAATATCAGCTCTTGTATTTTTCGTTGTAGACTTCGCTTTTAAATCACCCTACAGGCAAAACTCCAGAAGGACAGTGGACCTCGATGGCGAAGAAATACTCGTATACGAGTATTTCCAAACATCTTCCGGGAAATGTTACGTTTAGACGATGTGCCACGTGAGGGCAAGAATGTGCAGACGCCCTGTCATGCAGGGAGAACGTGCCATTCGCGTGGCCCCAGTAATCTACTCCAGTAATGCTGGAACTTCTTTTTCAATAAAGACCTGTAAGATCATCCTCCCAACTTTCGAAAGACGTTGTTTATTGGAGCACCTAGAGAAGCAACAGTATCAGATACTTTGGGCAAAATAGAATCACAAAGTCGTCTACAAATCCGGATCCAGATAACTAATACATCACCAACTATTACAACTTAGAGAGGGATATTACAAATCCCACCAGTACGGCGGTATACTTAACAGGTATGGCGGTTCAGAATACTTCTGACATTATATTCACGGTAAATTCGCGCCTGGTAATCAAAAACAGAATATTCCTCTTTAACAGTAATAAATACAAATTTCTAGTCAGATTATATATGATGAAAACAATAAATAATATTTTCCTTCTTGAAGCTAAGATAGTATTAAAAAATCATCCCTCGATCATGAAATTTGCTGGACCAATAGATTTTTCTTTACTTCTAAGCCTCCGATGGGTGCCAACAGCTTACTTACGAAACTGAAATTTTCCTGAAAGGCCAATAATGCCCTAATAACGGCGTTACCGTTATTTGTAGGTATTTTCTCCATTAGAAAATGGTTTCCTTGAAAAAGTGTGACTTTGAGATCAATGGATTTGATTATAAATGAAAATACTGATATTAGTCAAGATTTCTTATTTACTCAGCACAATGTGTTTCGGAAAATTATTTCCATTTTCAAGTGCGTTTGTATTTCTGATGTTTTATATGTGTGAGTTTCTGCTTCATTGTGCTATCATTACTGTAGTGTATAAACACACGCGATTGTATTTGGTTGAAATTTCTATGTAGTCAAAAGTGAAATTTTGAAAACGTTTTCCAACTAACAGTTTCCTTGTAGTCCATTTGCGGCGAATCCGCATATATTAATCGGTGTTTCTATGATACACGTAAATAAAAATGTAAACAAATAGAAATAAGTACCATTGTAAATATAAGTAAGCGAAATAGCATGAAATTAACAAGCGAAATATCCTCCGTTTAAAAATGTAGCATACTTTATAGAACATGTGTCTTTGTTAAATGCAAGAAAGAATATCTTTGTAACTGTTTATTTCCGTACATGTATGTGGTAAATCTGATGTATACTTTGCAAAAATGTTATATGTGATGCTTAGTATTGTATAAGATTCGCGACAAATGGACCGCAAGGAAACTCTAATTGAAAACATATTTTCAAAAGTTTGCTATTAACTGCATACAAAGTTCAACCAACAACTAAAATCGCGCGTTTTATACATTACAGTATGGACAGCAGAATAAAGCAGGAACTCACACTTCTAGAACATCACATAGCACAGAATAACGATCTTGAAAATGGGATTTGTTTCCCAAAACGCTTCGTATGTCTGGCATCTCATACCAGGGAGTGGTAATGGAGGAAACCTTTTTTTTTAGTCTTGAAATATATGCATTTGACAGAAAACTGATAATGAAAGTACCCAATAAAAAGCGAAAACAGCGAATTTCATTACGCTGGATCTATGACTTCCACTGTTGTTTCACAGATTTGATTACGTTTTTCTGCTTTAATCGGAGACTTCATTCACTATACATAACATCAAAGATACATTTCATGTGTGCTATGGAAATTTTATCAGTGTACTCTTATGTCTGGAAAACTAGCCAGTGCAATGTTAGACTTGTTAGCAAGGAGGGTGTAATTTCACGGCCTCACACGATTGACTGTATGCATAATTCTGTACGAATTTCGTACCTGGTGTCTAATATTTATAGCTGGTTCTGTTTTCATCAGCTAGAGTAAATATAAATCGAATTTTAAATGTGAGAGATTGATGTGGTAACACGCATGTAGAGAGTATGAATATGTAAATGGCCAAGCGGAGTAATTTAATTCGGGAATTCAGGGAATATAAATTCTCGTCACATATTTTGTGGGCTTCCTCGGCTGTCCTAGTAAGAGTTATTTTAAACGGAATGATGTGTGACTCGGCCGTCTGGCGCAGTTGTTGCTCTAGGGCAGGTGTGGCCACTTACCTTTCGGAGCCGCAAACTTAAGGAGCTTTTTCGAAGCGAGCCTCACATTTCATCAAAGTATAATCCAGAATATAAAGCAGGGTGTCCGTATGTTTGTGTGTACGTGTTGCATATAAATCTACAGTTTGGTTCCAATCTTAATGAAATTTTGTACACGTAAGATTCAATCTATGAGGACGGACATGGTAAGTGTATAAGAATCACGTCCAACACATTAATCACGAGATATGACGTCATAATCAGATGCGCGAAAAACTGCTGCATTAAGCGACAAGGCTGCTCATTTTGTCCTAAAACACTGGACCGATTTCAACAAAATTTGGTACACATGTTCCTTACGTGAGACAGCAATTGCTGTAGGAGTAAGAACCACATACGACACATGGTTCAGGAGATAAAACGACATAAACAATGTAATTACAAAAAACTGTCACATAATTCGAAGAGACTTTATAAATACACTACATGAGAATGATGGTACTTAGCGACTTAAAACAAACTATAAACATGATTTCAAATCTTTATTAAACTTTTTCTCGCTGACAACCACGTCAAAATAATGAAAGGAAATAGTTTCTCGCTTACTACTTTTCCGCTGTTCATGGAGCAAATTGCGGCATTCGATATGACGTTGCAGTTTATAATTTCTACACTACAAATTGTAGTCGCAGGAAAGTTTACAGACAGTATAAACACATGTAGTTAAATGTACCTTCGAAATTGTATCACAGTACGACACGGAGTTCATGAGATATGAGCACATAAACAGTAACAGACATGGAAAAGCGCCAATCACGCACCGAGTTCTTAATGTGATGTTCACAACTTCGTACCAGTGGGCTCAACAAACCAGCAACATGATTTGCTACGCGATATGTGAGACCGTAATGTTTGCCCACTGAGCTGTTCCATTTGGAGGACACTTTTCGTTAGAATATCTGTAGTGAAGGGCAGATTAAAAGAGCATTGCGCTATGGATGGGATGTTCACATGTTTGTAAATCTAACGGACTCAACTACGTGGTTATCAGCGCATAGCTTACGGACTACTTACACTAAGGTAAACTAACCTAAGGACAACACAAACATCCATGCCCGAGAGCGAACAGCCGCGCGCACGGCAACACGGCGCTCCAGTACGCACGGCTAATCCACCGCAGCGCGCTATCGACCACATGTGCAAGGGGCTAGTGATGATAGCACATAGTTGGCACCCACGTCAGTGTCCTTTCTGCCATACGTTGGCAGCACTTCCAACAAGATTGGCTGCATTTTGCGGAACAATTTGAAATGTGTGTTTCGTTCTTCATCTAAAATTAAGGCACTGTTGGGACCCGTCAAGGATAATTTCGGTTTGCGCCAGGCGGATGACTATCGTATCCCAAGCAGCTGTGGCATGTCATATGCTGGTCAAACTATTAGGACTGTTGAGGACCGTTGTATTGAGCATAAACGTCACACACGTTTACAACAGCCAAACAGATCTGCTGTGGCCGAACACTGTATTGACAAACGTCACCCTATGGAATACAATAAAACGGAAATTTTAGCATGCACTTCCAGCCACTGGGAGACTCTGTCATTAAAGAAGCGATTGAAATAAAACTAGCAGACAACCTTATCAATAGGGATGTCTGCTAGTTTTATTTCAACCGCTCTCTTGAACAGGAATGGAGGATTTTGCTTAAATTTCACATGGGATCCTGCTCTCTCAGTTACCAAAAAACAAAAAAACTAATCCGATCTCATCCGTTGGGAACTGATGTTTATTATCGATACCCTGACCGTCTTCACCCTTGCTCGTGACGGTACTGTGGGTTTGCTTGCTCGGTGTGTGTTGTCTTTACTGTTTACTCATTGAAAATCGAGGTTTTAAGGATCGTTGGACATTGCTTCCTCACTGCCGTTTCCCCTTGAAAATGTCTGTATGGTCTCCTGCCGGAATATCGGCCGACGTAGAATTTGATACCTGGCTGCATACCGTAATTTTTTCGAAATTGTTATTCACCAGGAGAAATTAAGGAATAACCTTAAGGGCAGTTTTTACTTCCGCACATGACTGTGTGTAGTTTACGGCGAGAGATAGGCTTGACCTGCTGCCCTCTCCCCCCCCCCTCCCCGCCCCTTCGGCCCGTGGCTGTCTGCATGGCTCTAATGTACTCGGCCGATCGGGTTGCCTTCCCTGCTAAGATCTTCAGAAATCAGCCAACTTAATAGTTATCACACTATTGACTGCCCCAACTCGCTCAGTGTTGTTACAAAGCTGGCGCGATGCTGCAATGTCAAATCGATAATTCCATGAATTTCACAGAGCCCTGAAAGACCTAGGTCAGAGCAAGGCCCCGACAGTAGATGACATTCCCTCAGAGCTACTAAAGTCTATGAGAGACTCAGCCATGTCGAAAATATTTCACCTGGTGCGTAAGATGTATGAGACAGGCGAAATACCCTCAGACTTTAAGAAAAATGTAATAATCCCCATTCCAAAGAAATCAGGCGAAGACAGGTGTGAAAATTACAGAACGATCAGTTTCGTAAGTCATGGTTGCAAAATTTTTACACGAATTATCTACAGGAGACTGTAAAAGCTGGTAGAAGCTGACCTAGGGGAAGATCAGTTTGGATTCAGGAGGAACGTGGGAACACGGAGGCAATAGTCACTTTACGACTTATCTGAGAAGATAGATTAAGAAAAGGCAATCCTACAATTTTAGCTTTTGTAGATTTGGAGAAATCTTTTGACAATGTTGACTAGAAAACACTATTTCAAATTCTGAAGTCAGCAAGGGTAAAGTACAGGGAAAGGAGAGTTATTTACAACTTGTAAAAAAGCCAGGTCGCATTTATTAGACTCGAATGGCATGAAAGGGAAGCATCAGTTGGGAAGGGAGTAGGACAGCGTTGTAGCCTTTCTCCGATGTTATTCAATTTGTAAATTGAGCAGGCGGTGAAGGAAAACAAGAAAAAATTTGGAATAGGGATTAAAGTTCAGGGTGAAGAAATAAAAACATAGCGTTTTCTGATGACTTTGTAATTCTGTCAGAGACAGCAAAGGACCTGGAAGAGTAGTTGAATGGAATGGACAGTGTGTTGCAGAGAGCGTATAAAGTGAACAAGGAAGAAACAGAGATCATGGAATGCAGTCTTAGAAAATCAGGCGATGCTGAAGGAATTAGATTAGGTAACGAAACAATGAAGGTGGTAGATGAGTTTTGTTACTTGGGTAGTAAAATAACATGTGACGGTCGCAGTACAAAAGGTATAAAATGCAGAATGGCAAAGGAAAGAAAAGCGTTTTTGAAACAGAGAAATTTGCTAACATCGAATATTAATTTATGTGTAAGGAAGTCTTTTCTGAAGGTATTTGTGTGGAGTGTTGTCTTGTACGGGACTGAAACATGGGCGATAAACAGTGGGAACAGGAAGAGACGCTGGCCGCGGTGGCCGAGGGGACTGAGGCGCTCCAGTCACGGTCTGCACGGCCACTACGGTCGGGGTTTCGAATCCCTCCTCGGGAATGGATATTTGTGCCGTCCTTAGGATTAGCTAGTTCATAAGTAGTTTGTAAGTTTAGGGACTGATGACCCCGTAGTTGAGTCCCATAAGGTTTACAAACATTTATACAAAACAGGAAGAGAGTTCTTATGAGGAAATGAAAAGGCTTACTCAGGATAGAGTAGGATGGAGAGCTGCATCAAACCAGTCTCCGGACTGAAGACTATAGCAGAAATGAAGTTACCACAGTTGTAGGTCTGAGGAAGCAAGTTTCACTTGTATTACGTGTGAGGTACTTCTTAATTTTTAACACAAAGGCCGCACTCCGTTGAAGCAAGAGCCGCATGCGGCTCGCGAACGGCGTTGTGGCCACCGGTGTGGCTCTAGGGTCAGTATGGGGGAAAGTAACGAATTCTGCCTGTATCTGAAAACGATTCCGGATCCTTACAACATCACTCTGAATCATGCAACTTCTTGACGAAAGGCATTGTTGACGTATGGAAACAATTCATGTGCTGTCAAACATCGATAGCCTTATTGTTGCCATCAAAGACCGCCTATACAGTCTCAACATAGCCAATTACTGTTCCTGCGCTGTGTATTGAATGAAGGTACAAATGATTTTTATGTACCATGTGGCGCCTCTTCCGGAAGAAGAGACGTCACTTCTGATCCTGCAGTTTTTATTCTTCCATATTCACAGAATATATGACATCAACTGTGAATGGACAAAGTTGAAAATGTGTACCCAGCCGCGATTCGAACCCGGGTCTCCCGCTTCCTAGGCAGTTGCGCTTACCACTAAACCACTAAGGACACAGTGATCGCCGCACCTACAAGGACTACATAAGCACGCCTGTCGTCAGATACAAATTTCCAGCTTCATCCTGCCCTCAGTGGTCTCCAGTGGTGTAGTGATCAGCGCAACTGCCTAGAAAGCGGAAGACCCGGATTAGAATCCCGGCTGGGTACACATTTTCAGCTTTGTCCATTCGCAGTTTCATATATTCTATGAATATGACAAATGATGTCTCTACTATAAACAACGAAATGGATATGCTTGCGAAAGATGTAGAAATGTGTAGAGCATATAGAGGGGCGCTAAAAAGGAAATGAACTGAGAGACAATATTGTAGTAAGGGAAGAGGAAGTAGATGTAGATGAAATAGAAGATACTATATTGAGAGAAGAATTTGACACTCAAAGACCTAGGTCGAAATAAGGCCATGGAGTACATGACATTCTCTCAGAATTACTGAAATATCTGGGAGAGCCAGCTATGACAAAATCATTTCAACTGGTGCATGTATGAGACAGGGGAAATACCCTTAGACTTTAAGAATAAGAATGCAATAATCCGAATTCCAAAGAAAGCAGGCGCAGGGAGATGTGGTAGTTACAGAACCATCAGTGTTATAAGTCGTGGTTGCAAAATTTTAATACTAATTATTTATAGAAGAATGTAAAATCTGGTAGAAGCTCACCTCAGGGAAGATCAATTTCGATTTAGGAGAAACGTAGTAAGACGGGGTCAATAATCAGCCTAGGACTTATGTCTTGGATGAAGGAAAGGCAAACCTACATATCTAGCTCTTTTAGATTTGGAGTAAGCTTTCGCCAATGTTGATTGGAATACGCTCTTTAAAATTCTGAAGTGAGCAGGGGTAAAATATAGGTAACGCAAGATTATTTATAACTTGAACAAAAACGGGACAGCAGTTATAGAGTCGAGGGGCATGAAAGGAAAGTAATGGTTGGTAACGGAGTATGACAGTCCTTCCTCCAACGTTATTCAACCTGTACATCAAGCAAGCTGTGAAGGAGAGAAAGGAAAAATTTGGAGAAGGAAGTAAAGTTCAGGGTGAATAAATAAAAACATTGCGTTTTGCTGATGAGTTTGTAATTCTGTGAGAGTCCGCAAAGGTCTTGCATAAGCAACTGAAGTGAATTGAGTGTTGACAGGGGCGTATATGAACACTAACAACATGAACACAATGGTAATGGAATGCAGTCGAAGAAAATCAGGTTATTGTGAAAGAATTAGATTAGGTACCGAAACACTAAAGACAGTAGATGAATTTTGTTATTTGGACAGTAAAATAACATACGATGGTCGCAGTACAGAGGATATTAAATCAGAATGACAATGGGAAGAGAAGCGTTTTTGAAAAAGAAAAATTGGTTAGCCATTGAATATTAATTTAATTGTTATGAAGTCTTTTCTGAAGGCATTTGCGTTGAGTGTTGCCTTATATGGGAGTGAAACATGGACGATAAGCAGTGCGGACTAGAAGAGGGTAGAGGCTTCTGAAATGTGGCATTACAGAAGAATGCTGTAATTAAGTGGGTAGATCGCGCAACTAATGAGGAGGTGCTGAATAGAATTGGGAATAAAAAAAGAATTTTTGGCATACCTTGACTAAAAGAAGCGATCGATTGGTAAGACACATTCTCAGATATCTGGTAATCATGAATCTAGCATTGTAGGGAAGTGTGTGGGGTAAAAGTTGCAGAGGGAAGCCAAGAGACGAATACAGAAAGCAGAATAAAACTGACGTGGGTTGCCGTTATTCTGAGATGGAGGCTTGTTTAGGATACAGTAGGGAGGAGAGATGGATCAAATCAGACTCCTGAAAGAAGACCACAACAATAACAACAACAAGAAGATATGGGGTTTTAGGCAAGTTTACTCACTTTTGTAATCAGGTCAACGTAGGTCTAATCGGAATATGTTCATGGCATTCATAGGGATTGAAAACTGATATTAGTATCACACTTCATTACATTGGAAGTTTGTACATGAGCTTCATTCTTGTAGAAAAGTGAAGCAAAATGTAGTGACGCACTGGAAGGCTCACAGCTCCACAATATAGATGGAATCAAAATTTCTTGAAGATGGTCTAAATAAGACTGAAACTAGTTGAATTAAATAAATTGTTGCACTCTAGTCTGTTCTTTATTCATAAATTTAAATAAGAGTGCTGTTGACCCAAACATAGTGAAACGAAAATGTTTCCAAAAATCAGTAAATACAGTTACGAATATTATCAAACTTCCGTTCTCAGTTTTATTGTTCAAATGTTTGTAAATCTTATGAGACTTAACTATGGGGTCATCAGTCCCTAAACTTACAAACTACTTATGAACTACTTACGAACTAGGACGGCACAAATATCCATGCCCGAGGGGGGATTCGAACCCCCGACCGTAGTGGCCGTGCTGACCGTGACTGGATATTTCGTAGAAGAGCTGCATTTGAGAACATTTCGCTAAGACTATTGACATTGCTTTATTTTTTCACATTATCGTTATCATGAGATTTTCGTGTCCTACCTACAATTTCTGAAAACAAACGTAATGGCGTGTGTGTTTGTGTGTGTGTGTGTGTGTGTGTGTGTGTGTGCGCGCGCGCGCGCGCGCGTTTATGGGGATGTATGTGTTTCTTAGGAAGCAACACATGACAAGTAAATCTGATTTTCGCTGAGCGAGTTATGTATTATGTTAATCCTCTCACAATAAGCTTAGAATAAGCACGGCCTTAAGCACCGAGAGACAAGAAGCTCTGCGAGCTGTATAATTAGGGAGTTTAATCGTGATGGATGTGACAGGGTGTATTTTACTAGATACTGAACGTAAGAGACAACTCAGAAGGATGCAAAAAGCTCGTTTACTAAAACGCGAGAACATCTTTCTTTGGTACGGTTCATTTTTGTCAAAAAAAAAAAATAATAATAATAAAAAAATAAAGAGAAATACAGCACGATTTCATGATTTTAGTTAAATTTTACTTAATTCCGAGCACCAACACGATAAATAATGTAGATCACTTCTGAATCAACCACCGCAGCAGTATCCCTGACATAAACTAACTGCAAACAATAATATTGCGTCATGCTTAGATTTCTGACACTTTTAATATGGTTAAGTGACACATTTTATGATATCGCATAAAAATATCTGATTTTGCGAAATTTCGCTAAAAATACTGATTTTCCTTTATTTTGCGTGTTATCTTTTTCGCAATATTTTCGTGCCCTACCTGCAACTTCTGTAATCAAAACCAACCAAAGAAAAGTAAAGTGTAAATGAAAGTGATAAACTTTGTTTCAGTTCCATACATAAATTTAGAAAAGCATGCACACGGCGTAATGTCACTGACAACAGAATAAGATTAACCATCTTTCTACTGACCTTACCGTGTAAAATTAAACCACCGTTCTTTCAATTAAAACTCAATATAAACTCTTCACACATTTCATAAAGAACTATAGTGAAGTGCTATTAATATTTCTTTTATATTTATTTAAATCCTCGACGTCGTTTTAGAAGTAACTAGAGTAGAACACATCAGTAGGCTCCTTCAGCTACCACAATTTTATGTGATCTGCTCTCAAACAAATTCTGAACCACTATTACCTCAGCTTCTGTATATTGTATCACATTAACTGTTTGACATTAATTGTATGTGTGAAAATAAAGCAGTATTGACATATTATCAAAATCATCTTCAGCATGAGCTACGTATACTGTGTTCCATTTGATTTTGGTAGCAGGACTATGCAAACTATTGTGATAGTGGCAAACTTAAATCGAAATGCATGTACATTGTTCCAGCCAAAATATTTGTGATATGAAACAGGTCACATGATAAAAGATGATTGTCGCTTTAAATGACTATATGGTAATTGGATCTGTCAAAATTCCAGTTTTTTTTCTATGACAGCAGAAAAAGCAAATGTTAATTTTTCCTGTGTACAATTTCTTCTTATATATTCTGTACAGAACACTTCATGAGTAACGAGAACACTCCAGGGTTTTGGACAGCATGTCCCTGCGTTTAGTTTCCACGCCATTCTCTGCAAATTCTCGTTTTTTGGCGCATTATTGTGTATAAATCTTGCGGTATCACCGTTTACTCATGCGGTTTCAACGTCATGCTTCATTAACATTTTTTGCGCTACCTTTACCGCTGCGAAACCGACACTTAATCAGTGACATGTGGGCAATATATTCACGTTTCACAGCACAACTAAACAGATGTAGCGAATTTTTAATGAAGCCTCCGTTAAAATATATTTTTGGAGTTAGTGCTGTAAATTGCTCCTCATAAGAGTAGTGGGAACGATAAACAACTATGTTTATATTTAATGTGATGCAATGTTAACATTTTTCTTGCTAAGGCCCACATATGTAGAAAAAGTTACTCTTCTCAGATGATTTATACTTCTTCTGTACTTCGTTTTTGTTAAGTGTGACGTACAATTTACAAGGTTTCACCAAAAGATATCTATAGTCTGAGATCAGATAAAGGCTAGGAGCGCACGTCCTAAATTTCATCAAAGCTTACGAAGAATTGTCAAGCCATTAATAAAATTAAGGTACCGAGTAAGAATATGCAGTATTCCAAACATTGGACTTGCTTTGAATGTTCATATCAGGCCTGGCCCAACCCATACAGATGTAGATTTTCCGAAATTTCCCAGAATCACTTGATAGAAATGTTGAGACGCTTCATGCACAAGGGCATGGTCGAGTACTTCTCCATTACCACGCTAATGTGAGGGTGTATCGATGATAACGTCGTTGTCAATAGTGCGTTGAATTCTAATGCTTATATCTTTGGTTACAAATAAGGTGGGTTATTGGAAAATGTTTATTTATACGCCGACGGACTGCAAGCAGTGGTACTAACACAAGCGTGGATGCGTCCCGTACACCTGTTTTGAATTATATCAGAGAGTGGTGTCGCTGCCGACAAAGGATTTTTAATTCAATGCCAGATTAATGAACTACTCGATATTAAGCTTACCTTTTGATGCATATTTACAGCGGATGCTTCATTACGATACAATGAGTTATATTTAAATATATCCGATATGCATCACATACATACATTTCTCATTTGACATTAATTGCCGGCCGCGGTGGCCGAGGTGACTGAGGCGCTCCAGTCACGGTCAGCACGGCCACTACGGTCGGGGGTTCGAATCCCCCCTCGGGCATGGATATTTGTGCCGTCCTAGTTCGTAAGTAGTTCATAAGTAGTTTGTAAGTTTATGGACTGATGACCCTGTAGTTAAGTCCCATAAGCTTAACAAACATTTGAACATTTTTGAACATTAATTTAATAAATGTTATATTTCATAATAGTTGGCCGCAAGCAAAATAACTGGAAAAATAGTTGGGAATTAAGATAAACTAATTTATGAGAGAAGATATTTGTAAATATAAATGATGACATATAATGCTAGTAAAAATGATAGTGGCACACGGGATGGGCGCGCGCCTTGAGGCGTCTTGCCACGGATTGCGCTGCTGCTCCCGCCGGAGTTTCGAGCTTCCCTTCGGCTCTTTCACATGGGTTTGTGTTTGTTCTCCTTAGCAGGGGTTAGTTTAAATAGTGTGCAAGTCTAATGACCGATGGTATCAGTAGTTCGGTCCCTCAGTTACACAAACTTTGAAAATAATAATACTGAAATTATAACCTTACATATTATAAAATAGGCTCTGTGTGTAAGTGTGTGTGTGTGTGTGTGTGTGTGTGTTAGTGTGTGCGTGTGTATTCCACATCTCTTCCTAAATTACTGGACCGATTTCATCCAAACTTGGTACACGTGTTCCTTCATATAAGGCAACAATCTCTGTCGGGGTAAGAATCGCCTACGACACATACGTAAGGAGATATGACGTCATAAACAATGAGATGCACGACAAACTGCTGCGTCAAACGACAGTGCTGCACATTTCCTCCTAAAACACTGGACCGATTTCCTTACCGTGAGGTAACAATTGCTGTAGCGGTAAGAACCTCATACGACACATCGTTCAGGAACATGGTCATGGTCATGATCAATAGGAATCGCAAACAACCGCTACATAATGCGACGAGTATTTATAAATACATTATATGAGAATGACAGTACTTGGCGACTTGCAACAAACTTTAAACATAATTTCAAACCTTTATTAAACCTTTTCTCGCAGACAACCACATCAAAATAATGAAAGGAACAAAAGTTTCTCGCTTACTTGTCACTGTTCGTGGAGCAAAACTATGGCATTCGGAATAACATTAAAATTTTTAATTTCTACACTACCTACTGTACTCGCAGGAAATTTTGCATACAGAATACACACGTAAATCTAAATGTACGTTCGACATTGTATCACAATACGACAAGTAGTTCATGAGATATGAAAATAGTAACATTCATGGAAAACTGCTCCATCAAGCATCACGTTTAAATCTGTTCCTTCTTTACTACTAACCATATTCACAACAGATTTTACCGACATACAGCACTTATACAAGTCCAAATTTTATAACATATCTATACTAATAATAAATCTGTAAATGTAGGCTGTTCGCTTCAATCTTCAAAACTACTGGACGAATTTTCATGCGGTTTTGTCAGGTAACATGAGCGAAGATTGGTTCAGGGTCTAGGCATGATTTCATCAAAATAGAATCACGAAGTGTTTTCATAGACCGTGGTGTCTGTCTGTTCATCTATTAGAAACCACTTCTCCAAAACTACTTCACGAATTCGCATGGCAACTTCAGCGTACCTTGGTACAACATATAGACTTAGTTTCATAAAAATCGGATCACGGAAAGAAGAACATCACAATTTAAAGTTTTTCACCGACAACCGTCATGTCTATTTTTCTCTTTCATCTCCAAAACTAATAGAAGAATTTTCAGGGGGTATCTGGCGGATACAGAAACGTTTCATTTCCCAAACTCGGATCAGAAAAAGAATGATATCACAATTTAAACACTTTTCTTATCGCATGTGTCTATTTGTAGAGAGTAATCTCCAAAAGTACTAAATGAACATTCATGGGGTATCACAAATATATAGAGAATATCCTGGGGCAACATGTAGGCTTTATTTCATCAAACTCATATCAGCAAAGTAAAAGATATCGTAATTTGAAGTTTAAGGTGTATTTCATGCTAGGAAAGAACGGAATAATGCAGCAAAGAACTAATAGATGGCGCTGCAGGTGTAAGTGTGAGGTTTGCGTCAGCGATCGGATTATTACCCTTTGATAATACTACTTACTCTTTGAAATTCTGTCTGAAAATTTTTATCTTGTTTGCTATGTTAAACGAAATATGATTCAACGCAATGAATATAAAACTGATACAATCCTTGCCGTGTTTAATCCATATACTTACTTACTGATATCACACTGTGACGTATACTTACAAGTGCTATGGAAGTTTAAGTCTCACGCTTGGAGCGTCAATAACGCATCTAACGGAAAGAGAGCCAACCGTAAGAATAATAATGGTTTTCAGTGATATTTCTACTTCATTAAGGAAATACTTAATAATTATAGCGGCCGCGGTGGCCGAGGAGACTGAGGCGCTCCAGTCACGGTCTGCACGGCCACTATCGTCGGGGGTTCGAATCCCCCCTCGGGCATGGATATTTGTGCCGTCCTTAGTCTTAGCTAGTTCATAAGTAGTTTGTAAGCTTAGGGACTGATGACCCCGAAGTTAAATCCCATAAGTTCTACAAACATTTGAATATTTGAACATTTGAATAATTATATTTCAGCTTTCCATGCCTCAGTCTATTGTCCAGATATATGAATGATCATGAAATAAATGATTTAAATGGCGAATATAACTGATGTCTGATGTTAGCTACATCATATTCATAACACGTTTTCATATTCTAACACGTTTCGCAAACGTATACATAAAAAGAAATACTGACACATTTTCATGCGATTTTCAGTGGAAATTTGAGCTAAGATTGTGGCAACATATAGGCATGATTTCATCAAAATTAGATAATGGAAAAAAGATACATTGCAATCTTGTTTTCAGTAACTGTCTGTTCATCTATTAGAAATACCTAATCTCGTAAACTACTTCACGGATTTGCATGGAGCAACTTCGTTTCATAAAAGTGGACTCAGGGAAATTGTTGTAGATGTAGGTTACGCTTGAAGTATGGATTGCGTAGTACAGTAAACAAGCGATAGACGTGCTTTAGAAAGCTTTGCTTTTAAAGATTTTACTATGCAATTATTTCTTGTGGTGAAATGAGTGACGTTTCATGTTGCTGAAGTTATTTGTAAATGCTAGTTAATGGCGCGTTAAACAGCGTTAGTGGGCTCGTTAGTTTTACATATTAACGATACGGTTGTGGCAGCACGAAGCCACAAAATGTACCCCATTAAGCCTTATGGCTCCATGTCTCAATGTTAACGATCTACCTTATGCTAGTCCTGAAAGCATAGCGCAATTCAACTTGCTCTCACGAATAACATACACTGCCAGTATTAACATAGTGAGGTGAACATGGACGTCCCGTAGGGAACATTTAGGACCTATGAAGCGATAGAGTATTAAGTACTTGGTCTACCAATGTCTCTGAACATAACTGCAACTTTTGGAGGAACATGTTTAGAGAGGTATTTTTATTAAAGACTAGCTGAAAACCCGGCCTTGCCCGGGTATTTATTTATTCCTGCCTTGAGTTAGTACTTCTCCTACCCCTTCTCTCTCTGTCCATCTCCCTTTTTTTAATACGATTATCGGAGAATATATAAGAAATAATGACGTTTTCTTTTTACGAGGCATGTTGTCTTAATGCGATCTATTAAAAGTAGTTGTACTGTTGTAATATTTGTAAAGTAACGCAATAAACATTAATCTACGAAGTTTAAATAACAATTAATTTAATGTAATTAATTTCACTCATTTTTTAGGAAATGTCGCTGATAAAGCGGAACTGAAAAATATTCCTCTCAGATTGCAGAAGTCTATGCACTTACTGTTTATCAGGAAAGTAGGTAGTGTAGATTAAATCACACGTAAAAATGCTTTCGTTTAGAAGAATCCAATCACGAAATTCAACAATAATAATTGTAATAATATCACAGATCGATCACTTGATGTAATACGCGAAACGTCAAATCGAATTTTTTAAAGAGATGTATGAAAGCAAATTTCTTTTTCACTACTTTATTTATTTATTCTTATATTTCCTTATTCGTATGCTTATCCTTACAGAGAGAGAGAGCTCAAAACATTGTAGCACGCGTAGACCAAAGATATGGTCTGTGGCATCACGTTTCGCTGTATGTGACCTCCTTACTATAGAGTCGCAAACGTCATCGCTGGCATTCAGCCTGATTTTTTTAATATATAAATTTGACGACTTTTCAACCACCATATATTCCACCCCCTTATACCTACCGACATGGAACTGCTATGGTGTACAACGGGAGGCTGTGGACAACAATTACACTCAGATCATTCGTTTTCGTTCTGTAGTTTTCGCTGCAGAGTGAAATATTAACACACACACACACGAAGAATTTTATATACACGGGTAATTTTCCATCACAATATACACCACCCTTTTATCATTAGCAAACCCTCAAGCAACAATACAACCAATAAAACATTTTCAAAGAGTAAATATAATTTTCAAAGAGTAATTATTGTTCCGCATTTCTTGTTATATTCCTCAAATTATCAAATATCTATCAGATCGCTATAAAACCGTGCCTAAAACGTTAATCAGGTATAAATTAGTAACTGTACAAATATTTAATCTCTGTGTCTTGTTGTTCGGACGTGATAAGCGTATACCGAACAGACAGTCACTATCCGATCGCCATAAAACTGTGCCTAAAGCCTTCCTCGGATAGACATTAGTAACTACAAATTTTTAGCTCTTTATGTCTAGCCGCGGTGGAGTAGCCGAGCGGTCTAAAGCGTCTCGCTGCGGAGCGCGCGGTTGCTCGCCGTGGAGGTTCGAGTCCTCCCTGGGGCATGGGTGTGTGTGTTGTCCTTAGATTAGTTTACCTAGGTTTAAGTAGTTTGTAAGCTACGGACTGATGACCACGTAGTTTGGTCCGATAGATTTACAAACATTTGAACATTTCTTTATGTCTTGTGGTTCAGACGTGATAAACGTACACCGAACAGACATTCACATTTATAGATATAGATTTTTATCCATTCTTGTACCAAAAACTTCGTCAATTACATCAACATACTTACTCCGCTATCCATTCAAAGATGCGTGGCGGAGAGTACTCAGTACCACTACTGTTTACTTGCTTTCCTGTTCCACTCACATATAGAACGAGGGAAAACGAATGCTTGTATGTATCAGGGCGAGCCGTAATCCCTCTAATCTTATTCGTGTGGTCTTAACGGGAAATGTAGTTCGGCTGCAGTAGAATCGTTCTGCAATCCGTATTAAACTGCGGCCCTCTAAATTTCTTCAACAGTGGTTTCGGAAAGAACGTCGATTCTCCTCGAGCGATTCCCAGTTGAGTTACCAAAGCGTTTCAGTAACACTCGTGCATTGCTAGAATCTACCAGTTACAAACCTAGCCGCCCGTTTCTGAATTGCCTCTAGGTCCTCCTTTAAACCGATCTGGTAGGGATCTCAAACACTTGAGCAATACTCAAGACGGGTAGTCGAGTCAATAAGTGCTCAAAATAGTGGTGTAGAGTGCATGGAATATGCAGGACTTTGTTAGGGATAGTTAGGAGGTGAACATACTAAAAGTCCCCGCCGCTGCGGGGTGAGCTAAGACGGAAATCTTGAAGCTGATTTTTTTGTCGATGCACGAAAGGATGTGACAGTGGCAGATGTGGTTGCAAAAAAGCGTTGTTACACTGTTCTGTTACATGCCAGAGCTGCAAGGGCAACTGCAACAACGGAGTCGGAATATTAATTCAGGATGAAGATGACGACAGTGACATCGAGACTCTACCAATCTCGTTGGACGACGTCTCCGCTACTGACGAAGATGAATGAACTTGACCATTCCTCCTCAGAAAAACGAAGATGTTGCTTTGAATGCACTTATTATTCATTCTGAATCAGTGTTTCTAAAAACTTTCATTATATGATTCATAATATTGTAATAAAATCTACATTTATGAAAAGATTTCATTGCGAGTACCTTCTTGTCATTGTTAAACTGTTGTTATTTACCACGCTACCACGTTTCATAAGGTAAAAACGTCACAGCCCCTCAAAACACTCATTTATGGAGGGACATCGAAACTGGCCGCACATATTATAAATGACGTAACTTCTGATAGGCTGAAGATAAGGTATCAAATGTGCACATCAAATTGAAGGAAATTTAATGCTCTACAACTTTCTTTCTGACAAATCTTCTTTGAAACGATCGAATGAGTCACTATAAGTAAATGTTTGGCAAAATTAGTGAGGTAAAGATGATTTTTTTCGAAATTGTCGATTTTCAATAACGTATATCTCGAAAACCGTTGGGAATTCGACGTGTATATATATATATATATATATGGAAACAATTTTATAGCAAATTCAATTATTTTTCATTTTTATTTGAAACAATTTTTTCCTAAAGCCGACAGTTTTCGAACTATAAGCGGAAAACCAAAAATTGGTACCTTTCCACCCCTCTCCCCGCTTTAGCTCACCCCCAGGGGCGGGGACTTTTAGTATGTTCACCTTCTAATTATCCCTAACAAAGTCCTGAAGTCAAAAATACTCGCATATTCAGTTCACCTCCTAACTATCCCTAACAAAGTCCAGAACTCAAAAATTCTCGCATATTTCATGCACTCTAGAATGCATTCATTGACTGGACTAGGGGTCAAACAAGCCTTTTATATGCGGTCACCTTTACAGACGAATCACAGCTTCTCAAAATTCTCCCAATAAAGCGAAGTCCACCATTTTCCGTCTCCACGACTGTCCTTATATGCTCGTTCCATTTCATATCGCTGTGCAGCGTCACGCCTAGGTATTTAACTGACTCTTTCAAGCTGCACACTACTAACGCTGTATTCGAATATTACAGAATTGTTTCTCTTACTCATCTGCTTCACCTTCTATTTTTTCTACATTTAGCGCAAGTTGCCGTTCCCACACCACCTAGGAATTTGGTTAAGTCATCCTGCATCCTATTACAGTCATTCAATGACGACACCCTTTGTTTATCTGCTTATCTGCTTCACCTTCTATTTTTTCTACATTTAGCGCAAGTTGCCGTTCCCACACCATCTAGGAATTTGGTTAAGTCATCCTGCATCCTATTACAGTCATTCAATGACGACACCCTTTGTTTATCGCAGCATCATCAGAAAAAAACCACAGATTGCAACTCATTCTGTCCGTCAGATCATTTATATCTCTAATGAGCACTCGCGCTCGAGGACAACGTACTGGGTTCCATTACTTGCGTAATCTTCGAGCCACTCACATATTTGGGTACTTATTCCAAAAATTCGTGTCTTCGTTAGCTGTTTGTAGTACCCTGTCAAACGCCTTTCAAAAATAGAGGAATACTAGTTGACCCGTATGAATAATTCACACACTATCCTGATCAGTGACAGATAAGTAAACTAATAATGGAGAAAAGGCAGATGCAAGTAAATATGTATAAAAGATAATAAACTTTGAATAGTAGTAATAAATATTTGTCTCATTATAAGAAAATTTATATAATTAATTACAATATGATAAATTGTGAAACATAAAAATCATATTTAGATTATCCATTACAGATGTTTCAGAACCCGTGACTGTTAATTTCAATAGGATTTAAGAAAAGGCACCAGTCACTTTTTCTTGAAATGATGTGTATTCCATGAACCGGTTTTCAAAACTTTTCAGGTTCATCTTCAGATGGATCATGTTACAATATTAATTTAAGCGTCATGTTGGAGTTATTCAAGTATATTTCCGCCTTCCAACCACAGCATCCAACATGACGCTTAAAATGATATTGTAACATGATCCATCTGAAGATGAACCTTGAAAAGTTCATGGAATATAATTTCAAGAAAAAGTGACTGGTGCATTTTCTTAAATCATATATAAAAATCAGGTATTGACTTTTTTTCATTATTATTATTATTATTATTTGGGAAACTTGTTTATTTTACAAAACTTCTTTGAAAGAATGTTAGTAGTTACATTGTGATCGTCGTTACTTTTTAGCGGTAAAATAAATATCACTGAATGAGAGAATTCGTGAAAACCATGTATAACTGTCCATGCGAAAGAAATAGGTTGTGGTAAACATAATCCTGCCCTTTAAAGCGTCTGGCATTGTAATGTATTTATGCTCATAGTGAAGACTACTTTTATTGGGAATCGTCTTATTATCTTTTGAAAAGGCATTGTTAGATCACAAGGTGTGAGGTTAATGCTGGATATTAGCACAGTTTTATCGGGATCAGTGAATTTAGCAGTGATGATGTACTCGCCTAAATGAGTCACCACTAATCTTGCACCATTAATTAATCCCTGTTCGTTAAATTGAATTATTTGTGTAGTTTTCGTCGTTATATTGACGTGTATTACCAAAATTGTTAGATAAACTATGCTTGCATCAAAGAAGGTCTTTGGCTTGCATAAAGAATCTAAACAACTGCAAGAGTTGTCGTTCATGTTAGTTAAACATATTGTCAATAGATGTCACCTTCTAGATTGCTTTTATATCGACCGCACAAACTGAGTGGATACTCGGCGCGGTGGCTGATGGGACCAACCGCATATACATGTCCCATTTACGATCGTTCACCGGTTATCAACTTAGATAGTACAAACAGTACAATTTTTTTTTCAGAATAGAGGTTTTTTTTGTGAAGACGGTAACACTAAGCTATTCTTCGTTTGTGGAGAACGAAACCTTCAAAATGGTACCTCAATCATTAATTTTGGATAAGTGATACGGGAGATATGGACCTATCCACAAAAAAAGACCGATGAGAAATAATATACAGGGTGTTTCACTAAGTGTGTTTGCCTCTGTAACTTATAAAATAATAGGTTACGGGAAATTTTAATGCGGTAGGTCAACACAAGAAATGTTACACTTTCTGCGGAACTATGAACATAGTTTATTTTATCATTTTCCAAAGAGTTACAGCACAAAGATATAATTTTTTTAATGGAACAATAGTTTTTCTATCGTGCATTGGATTCGTTGAAACCAGTTGCGTCCAAATCATTTTAAACTACATTCCTAACACTGCTAGTTTGGAAGCTACAACCCTTCAAAGTTTCAGGGGCAGATACCACACGCTGTACATAATACATGGCTGTGTGGTGGGTGATGGATGTTATGGCTGCTGGAAGTTGATTTACATGAGATATTCAAATGTGTGTCCATGTTGCTCATTGCGGGCCATGAATGAGGACCATGGCGGCCCAACCCCATCAGACAGCCATGTATTATGTACAGCGGTTGGTATCTGCCCCTGAAACCCCTGAAACCTGATGTTCATATGTGTGTCCATGTTGCTCAATGCATAATGCAATGCGCCGTCGAAAGGATCTGCGGACGAGATGTAACATCGCCGGTGTGACGGAGCGACATGCGTCCTAGATGAGCCGTTTTAGATCATCTGGGGATGTGGGCTCAGTGACATAAACACGATCCTTTAGATATCCCCAAAAAAAGAAATCTACTGGTGTTAAATCGGGCGACCTTGCGGGCCATGAATGAGGACCATGGCGCCCCAACCCCACCACACAGCCATGTATTATGTACAGCGGCTGGTATCTGCCCCTGAAACTTTGAAGGGTTGTAGCTCCCAAACTGTGATAGGAATGTAGCTTAAATTGATTTGGACGCACCTGGTTTCAACGAATCCAATGCACGATAGAAAAAACTATTGTTCCATTTAAAAAAATATATCTTTGTGCCGTAACTATTTGGAAAATGATACAATAAACTATGTTCATAGCTCCGCAGAAAGTGTAACATTTCTTGTGTTGACCTACCGCATTAAAATTTCCCGTCAGCTATTATTTTATAAGTTACAGAGGCAAACACACATAGTGAAACAACTTGTATATGAGACCTGTACCTTTCATCAACAGCACGAAAGATGTCATGAGAGATAGGGGCAAGCTGTGTTTCGCACGACCGATGATTCCTAAATTCGTCCTGATGCATGGACAGAAGCTTTTGAGAATTACTACACCGATGTTGAAATCGGTCCCCATCCCTCCTGTGCCTCCCCACAACGGTTCAATTACGTTCACATACAGCGATTTTTCTGTCCAGGGAAGATGTTTGATGTTTCTATAAAAACAGTTGAATACTACGATATACATGCCCAAATTATGACGGTGTCTACCCCAAGTGTGACTGTGCCAAGGGGTTTCGACAGATAAGGCCGGCTCTTTGTAGAAAGCAATACAGAGACAATTCATCTCACTATGCGATACTCTTTCAATAATCCAGGATCCAGGTTTTATGATCGTGGCGTCACTTCCTCCGCAGCTTTACGCTGGCTTTAGTTATTGAGAATTACATTCCACGAATGTTAAGCTCCAGCCATACTGTTTCATCGAAACAGAATTACTCGAGTGGGTGTTGAGTTGTGATGTGATAGTTTTATGTTCTCTGGCCACGCTCGTTCTTAATCACCTTCGGTCGATACCCGTAATTTCGGGTTCCGTACACTGTTCATCTTCGCCAGTGATGTTTTACCGTCTTGTGCGCACGCAATCATTACCGACGCACCGACGCTAGTGACGCAGCTTCAGATATGCTCTCATTAACGGTGCACTATTGTTTTGATGACATTGAAAATCTGGGAGATTCCAAATACCACTGATTATTTGTGTAGACCTTCGGAGAACAAATCGTATCATATTAGTGCAAGACTTCGTACGTCAACAGGCACTGCAATCGCGTCTCAGTTTCAACAAGTAGGCCAAGGTGTCAACGTGATGTAGTATACTACGTGGTGTTCATATTTTTTGTTCACCCACTGTACATGCATAAATATAAACATGAGAGAAGGAGGAAAAAAGAAGTTTAGTAGGTGACAGATGCTCTAATAAAACTGAAATGTGCTGGGTACTTAGTCGGTCGAAATGGTCCAGAGGCAAAGAGAAATGTCTTTAATTTGGAAGGAGCCTTGCACATCGCAACAACAGCCTAATGTCGATAGTAGCTTGCTATCGATATGGCCTGCTATCAATATGCTTCGAAGACGCGAGCAATCGAACGGTATCGTTGCTTGTTTACTCGTAAGAATTTAAGGTGTACTCTCAGATTCCTAGCTAACCACATCCTCTAAAATGACATATTTGTAGAAAATAGTACTGCTGTCAATTGCAACAGACTCTACGGTCTAACTTGTGGAAAATACTTCGTCGTAATATCTCGTAATAGGCCGGAGTGAAGTACTTTTCACAAGCTAGATTGTAGACGTATATTCCAAGTGACAGTGGTAGTTTATTGTTTTCTACGAATATGTCATCACCTTAAAGGATGCGGTTAGAAATCTAAGAGTAAAACTTAAATTCTTGTAAGAAAGCAAGCAAAGAAACTGTAAAGTACTGAGGCGCTCCAGTCACGGTCTGCACGGCCACTACGGTCGGGGGTTCGAATCCCCCCACCGGCATGGATATTTGTGCCGTCCTTAGTCTTAGGTAGTTCATAAGTAGTTTGTAAGCTTAGGGACTGATGACTCCGTAGTTAAGTCCCATATGTTCTACATACATTTGAACATTTTTTTCTATAAAGTACTTTTCACGAGCTACACTATAGACGTCTATTTCGATTGACGGCATTACTTTGTTATATTCTTCGATTATGTAATAATTTTTAAGGATGTGGTTTGACAGGAACCTAAGAGTGCAGCTTAAATTCTTAAGAGAATATAATTATATCAAACGATTATTTTTCTTTTTTTTTTTCTTTTTTTTTTCGTCTCTGTCTGCGTACCAACATTGTCTCCTACGACACAGCGACGTTCTTGTGATCAATACACGACACTGCGATGCCCGCGTATTCGATACATATCGACAGTAGGCCGTCAATGCAATGTGGTACGTTTCTTCCAGATTACTGAAATGTCTTACGCACACCAACAGCAACAATAACGTCGTCTCCTTCGTGGTTCCGCGTCCTGGACAACAAACCAGCTCAGTGAAGACCAGCCACAACAGCAGCAGATGTTGTCAGAGAATATGCTGGCAAGCGTGAGCCCGCCTATCCGCAGGAGGCGAGTCTGCCAGGTCACGTAACCGTTAGTCAGCCGTGCCGCATTCCTCCGCCTCTGAAGCGCATCCACCAGTAATCGCACACATTTGGTTTCTTCACACAAACAACGTCGTTGCGTTTCAACGTTTTTTCGTGAGATGTCATTCTTTCATTAGCCAATTGTATGCAAGTCATACTCGGTTTTTAGTGAGTGACTAATGCGATGAGCGTATCTTACATATAATTGTAGATACTCTGGCTAAATTCCGCGCATATATGCTACTAAACGTCATTCCGGGGGCATACAATTTGTGGTGGGTGTTAACAACGTTTCACGACGTTTTTTTTTTTTTTTTGTTTTTTTTTTTTTGTTTTTTTTTTTTTTTTTCATTATCGTTTTCCAGAAAAATATTGTCTTTGAATTTTGCAATATGCCTTGTATATACATTAATTTCTTTTACACTTATTACTCGCCGCGATCTGTTGTTTACGTAAGCAAATTCAAATGTTTGTAGAGCTTATGGGACTTAACTACGGGGTCAAAAAAAAAAAATGTTCAAATGTTTGTTAAGCTTATGGGACTTAACTACGGGGTCATCAGTCCCTAAACTTACAAACTACTTATGAACTACTTACGAACTAGGACGGCACAAATATCCATGCCCGAGGGGGGATTCGAACCCCCGGCCGTAGTGGCCGTGCTGACCGTGACTGGAGCGCCTCAGTCACCTCGGCCACCGCGGCTGGCACGGGGTCATCAGTCCCTAAACTTACAAACTACTTATGAACTAGCTAACACTAAGGACGGCACAAATATCCATGCCCGATGGGGGATTCGAACCCCCGACCGTAGTGGCCGTGCAGACCGTGACTGGCGCGCCGCAGTCCCCTCGGCCACCGCGGCCGGCTTTACGTAAGCCTTTTATGATATTGCCAGGTTCGCTTATTCAAAATTTCCACTTGATTTTTACTGGTTTTGGCGGATCCTGTATCGCTAATATTAACAAACACTAAAAATTGTAATATTTAAACACCGTGTTTTTCCTTTATTCCTAATTTTAAAACCCCTGGTGGGGCAAGCTCGCCGAAAAAACCATAAAAATGAAATAAAAATAAAGCGAAATTTCGCTATGCACTCACTTACACCTAACAGCCATTGGGATTGTGTTGTCAAGGAGGCGATTGAAATACAACTAGCGGATAACTTGTTGAATAGGGATGGATTTTTTTTTTTTTTGTTTTTTTTTGTTTTTTTTTTTTTTTTTTTTGCATGAAACCCTGCTCCCTCACTTGTACAAAAGAGTAGTAATACTGTTAATGTCAGTTCACCCGCTGATAACTGGTATTTATTATCGATATTGCTGTTGGTTTTCATCTTTGGTCTTGTGATGGCGCTGTGTGCTTGCTTGCTTCGTGTGTGTGTGTTGTCTTTGAGTTGTCATTGAGAAACGAGGTTTTAAACGTCATTGGACATTTCTTCCTCACTGCAATATTGCCTGCGCAGTGATTTGCAACCGGTGGGTCGCGTCCTCCAGGAGGGGGAGGGGGGGGGGTCACAAACTCTGGCTCTCGGGGGTTCGCCGTCACAGGAGGAAGTACTTGGACCATAAAATAATCTGGGGTCCAGTAAAACAAAACGGTACGCGTAAGTGAAACATATTTAACGTTAAAATTACTGAGTTCCTTGGGTTACATTGTTTATGAATGAAACAAATCATAACTCGTTTTATGATATAGTGAGTTAATGACGAATAAGCGCAAAGCCTGAAAACTACTTTCAGGAACCAATCCATAAATAAAAGAATATAAGTAATTCTAAACAATTCGAAAAAAAAAAATCGACTTGTATACAAATTGTCTCTGCATTGGAACCTTGCTTAATGATTCTCGCCTGAAAGGCGAGATACTGGTTAAGCAAAATAAATTCCTGTGTCGGAAATCTTGTACAAAATAGGATAATGTGCTCCATTCCGAAAAATACGCAAAAAGAACTTCGTCCAACAATTTAAAATAGAGCTGAAGCTAAAGAAAGAAGATTTAACTGGTTTCCTTTGAACTATCATGCAAGGTGCGTGTGAAAAGTTCGGTGAATTGTCCTATATTTTACACAGTGTGCTAGCGAGGATGAGGTACCCGCGCATACATACTGACGGACATGTCACCAACCACGCCCTATCCTGAAAAGCACTGCAGTAAAGCGGTGATACATGCTGCGACCCAGCTGAGTGTCGACTTTGGACGGCCGGTAAAATATCGGCCGTCCACATTCCAGCGATGAACTATTGGCTGGCATTGCAGCTTCCACAGTAGCCGACCAAGGACCAAGGCACCGGCAAAAAGCCGGTCAGCTGCCTCTACACAGCAGGCAACTACACGGACACTGCAGACCAACGGCGCCGGGCCGATGTCGGTCATACAGTAGGGAGGCGCACGTCGTCAAGTGGCAGTTCTACTGGCACAAACAACGATGTTTACCGGCCGCACTACCCTGCACAGTGCTCGCTGTGCCTTCTCGCCATACAGTCGACATGCCGCATATAGGACTAAACTACAAAATATTGATTCTGCAGTCAGTTCTGTATACAATAAACTACAAATATTTCAGACTTTTCTCTGTTTCAAGGGATTTAATGACACTGAGTGGCGAAATTGAAACTTTGTGCTGGACTGGAACTCACATCCAGATTCTTCTGGTTTTGCCGGCCGCGTTGTCCGAGCCGTCTGCGGCGTGTCAGTCACAGTCTGCACGGCCACTACGGTCGGGGGTTCGAATCCCCCCTAGGGCATGGATATTTGTGCCGTCCTTAGGATTAGCTAGTTCATAAGTAGTTCGTAAGCTTAGGGACTGATGACCCCTTAGTTAAGTCCCATAAGCTATACAAACATTTGAACATTTTTCTTTTTTTCTCGGATAGATCGTCTCTTTTTTCTATGATGTTCTTGAGATCTTCACTCTCTTTATTTTATTACGAAGCCCTTGGAGCGACTGGCTATCCAAATACGTTTCTAGTCCTGTCCGAATTATCAACTTATCGCGTACTAAGTATGCAGCTTTATCTGTATTCCCGCAAAGAATTCACGTTCATGTTCGTGATTGTAAATCTACTGCCGGCCGCAGTGGCCGAGGGGACTGAGACGCTCCAGTCACGGTCTGCACGGCCACTACGGTCGGGGGTTCGAATCCTCCCTCGGGCATGGATATTTGTGCCGTCCTTAGTATAAGGTAGTAGATAAGCAGTTTGTAAGTTTAGGGACTGATGACCCCTAGTTAAGTCCCATAAGCTTAACAAACATTCGAACATTTGTAAATCTACCGGACCAAACTGCGTGGTCATCAGTCCGTATCTTACAAACTTCTTAAACTAAGGTAAACTAACATAAGGACAACACACACACACAAACACACACACACACACACACACATGCCCCAGGGAGGACTCGAACCGCCGACGGCGAGGAACCGCGCGCTCCGCAGCGAGGCGCCTTACCGCTCGGCTACTCCACCGCGGCCCGCAAAGAACTGAACAGCTTGCTACATCCACACAGAAATGGTCATCTGCATCTATGATAAAGGTAAAGCAGTCAACAATACTACAATTGGTTTGAACACCACAGTGCTTCAAGAGGCATGGTGCTGTATGCCGTTGCCTTCCTCCGACCTTAGAACTGACTTACCCAGCCAGTTATAAGGGGACCTACAGTTTAACGTGTGTTCCGAACCACGGTGCTACTCGGTATTTTTCATATCAGCAACACTGCCACATATATATATTCGGTGAATTTACACTTTTAAAATTTTATCTCCTCTACTAACATCTAGAATTCGATATCCTATTTCACAATCGTTAAAATGTTTTGTACACTATCGCCCTAATTATACCACCTTTTTCCGTATTTATTATATGTGTTAACTACAGGATCGAAGTGTCACTACCCAGATTATTTTCAGAACCCAACTATTTGGATACGATTGTACAATAAATAGTTTCTGACCTAACAAAAACACAATCACACTTTACTAATAATGTAGGGTAAGGTATAGGTTAGTACTTCTTATAGAATAATGTGCATTCTGTAAAAGTAATTAAATTTCTTTTATTTCACGAACTTACAGTTTAAAAATTTTGGCCCCAAATTAGCCGTCCCTAAAATCTGCCGCCCTAGGCTCCAAAATACTCAGCCTACTGGTAAATCAGCCACGGCATACATTTGAAATGGATTATATGACTAATAGATAACTGAGTAGCCTATTATCGAAGACTGACATGTCATTTTTTATTGCGAAACGTAAAGCTAATATATTTATAAGCTGATTTGAGCATTATCAACTTTAATACTCGACTATTTATTCCTGTAAGTGGCTAATATCAATTTGATCACTGAATCACCTTCAAATTGTGTTTAAAAATACAAAACGTGTAGGTGTCCGCTTTTGATGTGAACACGATTTCCGTTGTCCGTTTTTGATACACAGAGATTCTCTTACTGCTGACGAGAATCTTTTACAGGTGCATAATCTGGGAAATTATAGGAATATAAACATAAAATGGAAAATATGAAGTTCTGAACTCTTTTAAAATGTTCAAATGTTTGTTAAGCTTATGGGACTTAACTACGGGGTCATCAGTCCCTAAACTTACAAACTACGTATCTACTACCTTATACTAAGGACGGCACAAATATCCATGCCCGAGGGGGGATTCGAACCCCCGACCGTAGTGGCCGTGCAGACCGTGACTGGAGCGCCTCAGTCCCCTCGGCCACCGCGGCCGGCGAACTCTCTTACATTTTTTATATACATTTATATACATTTTATATACAAAATGAAATATTACGGCACTCAATCTCTAAAATTGTTAGCATAAGGTCTTTTAAAACTGTCGCCAGATTTTTCCGTAAACATACTAACGTTATTTCTGACATCGAACTTCTTTCCAACAAGTGATAATTTCGTACAACACACTTTACAATAGAACATTGTAGTTTACAAACTGGTCTAACCTTTGTTTCTGCTCAATGTTTATTTTCCAGTTTACATGTTGTCTCAACCGCTTCCTAACTTTTCATTCGGACGCTGATGATATATTATGTTCCATTTCACTCGCTTTAACATGGTTATTAGCAATAATACTATAAAAAATTACTGAAAAATTTAAGTACGGGCTAATATGTCTTAGTACCAGGCACATACTGTTGCCATGTCTGATTTTCGAGGTCATGTCATCATATACTGTGTTCCCATTGGTACACACTGTTTCATTCGACAAGTGTCCGAATTTGATATCAAGCCCTTATGTAGGTGTCCGCTTTTGTGATGTTATTTATCACATTTATATCAGTTTTTGGAAAAAAACGAACTTCACCAATGAAAGGGGCGGAAAAACTGCCTTCAGGATCGACTGCAAACTAAATTTCGACCATTAGGTCATATGTCCAGATTTGATATTAGGCTGCTCAACTAATGATATAAGTATTTTGCTAGTGGCAGCACAATCAGTTTTTGTGGAACAAAACTTAGGACACGTTTGATTATAGAAATGCCAATAGAGACACATAAAAACAAGACTCCTGCGGAATGAAACTTTCACTCTGCAGCGGAGTGTGCGCTGATATGAAACTTCCTGGCATATTAAAACTGTGTGCTGGAACCGGGACTCGAATCTGGGACCTTTGCCTTTCGCGGGTAAGCGCTCTACCGACAGTGCTATCCCGACACGACCCACGATGCCGCCTCACAACTTTACTTCCGCCAGTAACTCGCTTCCTACTTTCCAAACTTCACAGAAGCTCTCCTGTGAAACATAGCACCCCTGGAAGAAAGGATATGGTGGAGACATTCGCGGGCGAAAGGCAAAGGTCCCAGGTTCGAGTCACGGTTCCGCAACACAGTTAAAATCTGCCAGGAATTTTCAAGATTACTGAGAACTGAATAAGATATTTCACTGACGTATCGGCCACTATTGCAAGCGGCTATCTTCTGGAAGTTACGTTTACTGCTGGGTGACAGAAAGCTGGTGTCTTAAATATTAAATGTTGCTAGCTGTTATTGGTGGTTTCAGCTCTCTTTCATTGGTGTTTACTTTATTTCTTCCTATTGGTGGAAAAGGAAGTCCAGGGTTGGTGTTTACATTAATGTTTGCCATTGGTTGAAACTGACGAATGAGGAGCGGTGGTAGCAGTGACGTAGCAGTGACGCCTAGCGCCGGCTAGAGCGTGCTGTTTGCTCTGTGTACGCGCGGCCGCTGTTGTCTCCGGGCTATGTGGGCCCTTATGGACTGCACTGCGCGCGGTGTCGTCTATTCATATTTCCGGGAAATATGAACAGAGAAGACGGGAATAGACTTCCGGCGTCTTGGTTGCCAGCAGTAGCAGCGCTTCGCGACGACACCGCGCGCAGTGCAGTCCATACGGCCCCACATAGCCCGGAGACAACAGCGGCCGCGCGTACACAGAGCAAACAGCACGCTCTAGCCGGCGCTAGACACCAGTGCTACGTCACTACTACCACCGCTCCTCATTCACCAGTTTCAACCAATGGCAAACATTAATGTAAACACCAATCCTGGACTTACTTTTCCACCAATAGGAAGAAATAAACACCAATGAAAGAGAGCTGAAACCACCAATAACAGCTAGCAACATTTAATATTTAACACACCAGCTTTCCGTCACCCAGCAGTAAACGTAACACCCAGAAGATGGGCGCTTGCAATAGTGGCCGAAACGTCGGTGAAGTATTTGATATATTGACGATGCGGTCCAACGCCCAGAAGAGTTTTATAAACAATGACAACGGCCGCGGAAGCCTTCATTAACCTTTAACTGAGTAAGATTTTCAGGAAATTGAGAGCAAAGAAAAAATGCATTTCGTAAATGATATACTAATGTATGATACTTACTTAATTAGTTCTTTGTATTATGTCAGCAATATCCGTTATTTAATATTATACAAAGTCGTTTGCGAGTCATTAATTTATGTTTGGACTCAACTATTCCATGACAGCCAAGCGACTGCCCGTTTGACCGGTCAAATTCCGGCTTGTGCACATCAGCACTCCGCCGATAAAATACCGGCCGATATTTTACTGGCCTTTACTGGCAACCAGCCTAACAGTGTCAGTGTGAGAACTAGGGTCATTGCAACATGGAGCGCAAAATAGAGCAAACTGTCGAGTGAGTTACACTGTCAACGCGGACGTTTAGAGCGAGTTTTCAAACGGGTGCTGCAACGCATCCGTCGTGGACGGCCAGAACTTGACCGGAGTGGACAGTGGAATTGCCCGTCCGCAAATTGCGGTCCGTGTGCTCTACTTTCTCGCTAGACGCGAGGTTACGGCTAGTTTACACGACGACACTAGGTTTCATGAAACTGCACTACTGGCCAGTGCGCATGCGCGGCAGCCGGTCGCGCAAATCGTTGACGAAACTAAATAGTTTCGGCACCTTCCAACTTTGGCGAAACTGATTGCGCGTGTTTTTAGGTTAGCTTATGAATAATACAGACCAAAATACAACATAAAGGGGGGAACGGGAGAAATAATTCGGTTTTTGAACATATGTGCGTTGCGTAGGTGTTTGTGCGATTTTAACGCCGTGTTAGTCCTCTTCTGGCAATTATTTGTGAAATTAAATATTGATGGGTTGAAGATTAGTGAATTGCAGACTAAAATATATCCAATTCGAGATACCTATACAAACGAAGTATGGCAATTGTGGATTTCGGAACACGGTACAAGTACTGCAGAGACGAATATCTACTTGACAAGAAACATAATGCAATTTGTAATTTTAGTTCTGGTAACAGTGCTTCACGCATAACAGTATCTTGTTTCTTTATTGCGCTACAAACTCTCGTTAAAAGGAACGTTAACTGCTCTGGTGACATTCTAGGCTGATTAAAATAACTTCTAGGGTCTTCAATCACAATTTCTTTCAGCAAGGTCGCTGAGCAACCGAGCTGACTTCTTTTTTTAATCCAGTCACGAACCCAAACACGTTTCTTATTCTTTTTATGTTTAGTCTTATGCAGCGACTTCACACAGAGGAGCAATAGCTCCGCCAGAACTCTTACAGCTACCAAAACTTTCATTTTACGGCGACTACGGCACTCACAAAACAACGGAACTGAAGTATATAGTTAAGGCGCCGTGTCTACAGACACACACGAACCAGTTGCGCGCAACTCATTTCACGCAACGAGTTTCGCAACCTAGTGTCGTCGTGTAGACTAGCCTTCACTGTGTTTCCACACACTCTCCAGATTTGACGCCAGCAGACTTCTTAATTTTTCCCCGCCGTAAATTAGCCCTGAAAGACTTATCGCTTCGAATCGGTTGCAGAGACCCAACAACGCATGACCTCGTGCTACGAGCGATTCCACAAAAAGCGTTTCCAACAGCTGCACAACGAATGTCGGAAGTGTATTGTAGCCAATGGCGATTACTTTGAAGGGCCGAAAAGTATTTTGTTTCCTATTTTTCCTGGGTCTAATCAGCAAAAGACGCCCTTTTGTAGTTGTGTTACTGTAGATTTAAGTTTGATTTATTTCATAGAACATTAATTCGTAAAGGTATTAATCAGAATATTGAAAGAATTAATAAAAATCCTACGAATTTTCTAGTTCAGTTAAGTGACAAATTAAATAAATTATTAGATGGATCAAATGTTGAAAATAGGTTTGTTATCATATTCATTTGATTTTTTTTATAACTTTGTTTGGTTTATAAGAGAAAAAGTTTAGTTGGTTCAATAATACGAGGCGCGTCCAGAAAGTAAGTTCCGTTTGGTAATAAAATGAAATTGTACACAGATACCGAAGAAATTTTTATTGCACAAAATTCTACAACTGTTAAACTACTTTTCCACATAACTGCCTAATTTTTGCAGGCATTTGTCATAGCGTAGCACCAGGTTTTGTATACCTGCTTCATAGAAATCTGCCGCCTGTGTCTTCAACCAGTTGGAAACAGTGAAATTTGTGGGAAGTCAATAGCGAGAGCACTAATCGTAAACATACGGTTTTCCTAGATTTTGTCATCAAACGCGTGAACCAGTTCTTCTGTAACCAAAGGTGGACGCCCATTTCTTCATCGTGCACATCACTACGCCCGCCATTGAACTGTCGGACCCATCTTCTCACCATCGAATAACTCATCGCATTTGGTCCCTAATTATCGCAAATTATCCGATAAATTTCACTTGGTTTCACTTTCCTCACATTAAAAAACTGAATCACCGACCTGATTTCACAGGCGGCGGGATTTTCAATCAACGCCGACAATTCAAACAAGCTCAACAAAGCGTACGTAACTGACGGCGATCTCCAAATGGCGCACGTTCTTCTCCTTGATACACATCGTCTACAGCGCATGTGCCGAACTGCAATCGGAGTGCTGCAGCGGAGATAAATTGAAACGGAACTTACTGGACGCGCCTCGTATTATTGTTATTGAAAATGTAATGAATAGTGAAAATCATATTATTGGTGATATTTCAGGGATTAAGTTTATAATTTACTGAGGTAGAGTTACCATATGTTCATCATCAAAAAAGAGGACAGTTCATATAAAACAACAGCACACTTCATTGTAAACACACTGTAATTTACAACTTTATTAATCAACTACGTGGAACTACTACAAACTAAAACAGCGATCTCGTCTGATTATTGTAAAATAAAACAATATAAACCTTGACAGTTTACTCATCATCACTACACGCAATTGTCTCATTCTTGTCTTTTTCACTTTTGAACCAATTATATACGGAGGATAATGAAATCTCTCTAAACAGCTTGTCTTTCAACAAGTACTGACAAAAGCTCAGGCATTCCAAATATTTGAAATTATACGGTACACATACAATAGTTTTCATATTTTCTGTTTTAAATGTATTCCTGTCTTTTGTTTACTGCGTTTTCACAAAACACTGGTTGAATACAGGATGGACAATCGGGTTCCCTCGCAGAGAAGTTCCGAATCGTTTGCAACTGTCGGACCCATGCGGAGAGCGAAATTTTGAACGGCAATTTCGCTGTGTGTATGCACCTGATAGTTGAGAACAGTTTGGAACTGCAGTGCGAACGAACCAGTTAACGCCAAACCCAGAAAAGGACATTTTGTAGTATTTTATAAATTGCGGCCGGACTCATTTTCTTGCCTCAAAAAGAGAACGTGTCCGGGAAAAAGAGGACTTCTGGTAACCCTATTATGAGGAGAAGAGGGTTCGCCAGAATAATTTTATTTGGGACAGAGTCGCCAGGATAATTTACCTTATAAGGGGGTTCACATATTCGAAAAGGTTGAAAAACACTTGTCTTGAGACTGGCAGTGTGTGCAACTGCCGGAATATCGACAGATCTCGAGTTTCATACCTGCCTGCATACCGCAAATTGTTTGAATACGCCGTGCACCGGAAGAAATTTGCTTTCTGTTGCGCGCGGTGTTTCTCGTAACGAGAACGGGCGCGGTGTATCAAACTGATCACCTCATTTATTCACGTGATCATTCATTGAATTTCGTCACAAAACACACTATAAGTTTATTGTATTGGTGAGGTGTCTGTTCTTTCGGACGTCCAAAAGAACAGACACCACACCGCTTCGCAGCCAAATAGTATTTGCAAATGATTGTTAAAGAAAGGGAAGGATGAAGGATAGGAAAGAAAGGATTGACAGTGACGCATTTGGGCATTGATATTAAGCAATGGCGACAAGTAAAAATGTGAGCCGGACCGTGATTCGAACCCGGGTCTCCCGCTTCGGGCCAGTGGTCGCCTTAACCACTTTTTTTTTCGGACAAAAAATACGGAAGTAACGCCAAAAAAAACCGTTTGTAATATAATTGCAATTGCAAACGAACCATTAATCTGACATGAAAATTGAATAACCTAATTGGTAGAGGGAAAAATTCTTTAGAACTTCGCTCTATTATGGTTTTTTTTTTCATATCTTCCATCGTTGCAGAGAAATTTGCAAAAATAACGGCGATTTGACGATGTGTGTTTGGCTGTAACATGTTCCCACTTTTTAGGTCGAACCCTTCAACCGATCGGCACCAAATTTTACACACATAATTGTTGGCTACCAGAGACCAAAACCTCGCTTTTTCAAATACTTCGGACAAGAAATACGTTAGTAATACCAAAAAAAGGCCGTTTGTAATGTAATTTTAATTGCATTAGAACCATTCATCTGACGCTAAAATTGAATATCCGAATTTGTCGAGGAGAAGATTCTCATACAGCTTTGCTACCTTATGTTGTTTTTTTTTCATATCTCGTATCGTTTGAGAGATATTTGTAAAAATAACAGAGTTTTGACACCCTTCACTGAATTAACGAAAACCAGCCGTTCGCAGATGTCACGTGACATTCATCGCCCAGAACTTTCTCTGGCATACGCCATCTTGCGTGGCGTATTTGATGATTTTCTTATTTTAACTTGCAAGTTGTCATTTCAAAGCAAGAGCGCACCGAAGAATTAACACAAACACGTCGTTATTCGTACGATAAATGATCATTTAGTGTCAACAAATGCCATATTAGCATCAATTAACAACGGCCATGAATGGTATGAGATTAAAGAACGCAACTACGAAGTGTTGGCCGTAGCGTGGTTGACTGACAACCGACACAGCAAGTGAACGAAGCCGCTATGGAAATGGCTTCCAGTACTTTGACGACCCCTGACGTTGTACATAACATGGAAGTTCAACACATTGTATCTGTACCCTGTAGTTCTCCTCCGAAGAAAAACGAAAAGAGAAGGATTGCACACCCGGAAGCGGAAACCGAAGCTCCCAAAACTCGGGAGAAACTTCAGGAATTCAAGAAGAAACACAAGAAGAGGAGGAATGACGGAACAGACGAAAATAAGGAAATTTCAGATAGTTCCACGTATAGTCAGGACAAAGAAGAGAACAGTAAAGCTGGTTCTCAGAGAACACGTGCTCGACAAAAAAAGTGTAGACATCGCAACGGCGACCGATTTTGGTCAACGGATAAGAATGTTTGAGAACTCGGACAAAGGTGACTCGACGGCTAGAATGGACTGGCTGACTGAAATGGAACGAGAGAATAAACTTCCAGCGCCAACTTCTAGGCTTAATCTTCCTGTGTTCTCTGGGAACACAAATGCAGAAGGACTCCAAGAATTTCACCTAGAATCATTGCTATGAATCGCAATCGATGTCGGTTCTGTGTTCATTGTTACTCGATGAATCCGACGATTGACATCATACACGTGTTTATGAATAGCCTATGTGGTCCTTGACTATGTGCATATAAACTATTGTGAAACAGTAAACAAATCGGCTGTTGCTTGTATATTGTGACTGGAGGTTACAATACGTTAAATAAATTTCGAAATTCTTACGTCTCGATACAATTTGTGCCAGTCGAAATGTCTTAACGAAGCTGATATTCAGTACATCAAGCTCGAATAACATCGAACAGAAGTGGAGACGAGGACGTGGATTACCCGAGAATCCAAACAAAAAGATTTCGCGTTAATAAACTCTCCAGACTACACATTCCTTGATGGAAGACCAACTCCTCTGAGCGCGAGGCAGAAGAAGTAACTACACTACTTAAACAACGGGAATTGGCGGAAAAAATTGTGAAACTTACACAAGAAATGGATTTTGCTTTCAAACGTCATGAGAGATTGCAGAGGGAGAAGGAAGAATATAGGCGAAATATTATAAACAGTAATCTCAAACCAAAGGGTAATCTTCTGAAGTCAGGAAAGTGATTATGTTGCTGTTGATTGTCACTTATCTTACTGTTAATCCTGTTACCTAGATAAATAGTGCAGAAATTATTTGTTTGTATCTGAAATGTAACTATATGTAACACAATAAAATGACATTATCAAAAAAAAAAAAAAAAAAAAAAAAAAAAAAAAAAAAAAAAGGCGTAGTGGGCAATGCGTTGGACTGTGACGCTGAAGGTCAGTGGTTCAAAAGCCGTCGCTAACAATTTTTTTTTTCTTGAAAGGGTTTCAGACACTCTTATTAATTAATTATTTATTGTTTAAATTCTTATTTTGATTTAATGAAAGTCCAGTTCCAGTTGCATTTATTGGTGCTTTATTTAAGCTCACACTACCGGTTTTGGCCTCTATGTTAGGCCATTTTCAAGTGTGACAGACGTTATGCCGTAGAGAAAGCAACTAGGCCGAAACCGATAGTGTGACTTTACGTTGCTTTCTCTACGGCATAACGTCTGTCATACTTGAAAATGGCCTAAATCGAGGCCGAAACCGGTAGTGTGACTTTACGATGCTTTCTCTACGGCATAACGTCTGTCACAGTTGAAAATGGCCTAACATAGAGGCCGAAACCGGTAGTGTGACTTTACGTTGCTTTCTCTCCGGCTTAACGTCTGTCACACTTGAAAATGGACTAACATAGAGGCCGAAACCGGTAGTGTGACTTTACGTTGCTTTCTCTACGGCTTAACGTCTGTCACACTTGAAAATGGCCTAACATAGAGGCCGAAACCGGTAGTGTGACTTTACGTTGCTTTCTCTACGGCTTAACGTCTGTCACACTTGAAAATGGCCTAACATAGAGGCCGAAACCGGTAGTGTGACTTTACGTTGCTTTCTCTACGGCATAACGTCTGTCACACTTGAAAATGGCCTAACATCGAGGCCGAAACCGGTAGTGTGACTTTACGTTGCTTTCTCTACGGCATAACGTCTGTCACACTTGAAAATGGCCTAACATAGAGGCCGAAACCGGTAGTGTGACTTTATGTTGCTTTCTCTACGGCATAACGTCTGTCATACTTGAAAATGGCCTAACATCGAGGCCGAAACCGGTAGTGTGACTTTACGATGCTTTCTCTACGGCATAACGTCTGTCACACTTGAAAATGGCCTAACATAGAGGCCGAAACCGGTAGTGTGACTTTACGTTGCTTTCTCTACGTCATAACGTCTGTCACACTTGAAAATGGCCTAACATCAAGGCCGAAACCGGTAGTTTGACTTTACGATGCTTTCTCTACGGCATAAAGTCTGTCACAGTTGAAAATGGCCTAACATAGAGGCCGAAACCGGTAGTGTGACTTTACGTTGTTTTCTCTACGGCTTAACGTCTGTCACACTTGAAAATGGTCTAACATAGAGGCCGAAACCGGTAGTATGACTTTATGTTGCTTTCTCTTCGGCATAATGTCTGTCACATTTGAAAATGGCCTAACATAGATGCCGAAACCGGTAGTGTGAGTTTACGTTGCTTTCTCTACGGCATAACGTCTGTCACACTTGAAAATGGCCTAACACAGAGGCCGAAACCGGTAGTGTGACTTTACGATGCTTTCTCTACGGCAGAACGTCTGTCACACTTGAAAATGGCCTAAACATAGAGGCGAAACCGGTAGTGTGACTTTACGATGCTTTCTCTACCGCATAACGTCTGTCACACTTGAAAATGGCCTAACATAGAGGCCGAAACCGGTAGTGTGACTTTACGTTGCTTTCTCTACGGCTTAACGTCTGTCACACTTGAAAATGGCCTAACATAGAGGCCGAAACCGGTAGTGTGACTTTACGTTGCTTTCTCTACGTCATAACGTCTGTCACACTTGAAAATGGCCTAACATCGAGGCCGAAACCGGTAGTGTGACTTTACGATGCTTTCTCTACGGCATAATGTCTGTCACACTTGAAAATGGCCTAACATAGAGGCCGAAACCGGTAGTGTGAGTTTACGTTGCTTTCTCTACGGCATAACGTCTGTCACACTTGATAATGGCCTAACATAGAGGCCGAAACCGGTAGTGTGACTTTATGTTGCTTTCTCTACGGCATAACGTCTGTCATACTTGAAAATGGCCTAACATCGAGGCCGAAACCGGTAGTGTGACTTTACGTTGCTTTCTCTACGGCTTAACGTCTGTCACACTTGAAAATGGCCTAACATCGAGGCCGAAACCGGTAGTGTGACTTTACGTTGCTTTCTCTACGTCATAACGTCTGTCACACTTGAAAATGGCCTAACATCGAGGCCGAAACCGGTAGTGTGACTTTACGATGCTTTCTCTACGGCATAACGTCTGTCACACTTGAAAATGGCCTAACATAGAGGCCGAAACCGGTAGTGTGAGTTTACGTTGCTTTCTCTACGGCATAACGTCTGTCACACTTGAAAATGGCCTAACATAGAGGCCGAAACCGGTAGTGTGAGTTTACGTTGCTTTCTCTACGTCATAACGTCTGTCACACTTGAAAATGGCCTAACATCGAGGCCAAAAACGGTAGTGTGACTTTACGTTGCTTTCTCTACGGCATAACGTCTGTCACACTTGAAAATGGCCTAACATAGATGCCGAAACCGGTATTGTGACTTTACGATGTTTTCTCTACGGCAGAACGTCTGTCACACTTGAAAATGGCCTAAACATAGAGGCCGAAACCGGTAGTGTGACTTTACGATGCTTTCTCTTCCGCATAACGTCTGTCACACTTGAAAATGGCCTAACATAGAGGCCGAAACCGGTAGTGTGACTTTACGTTGCTCTCTCTACGGCATAACGTCTGTCATACTTGAAAATGGCCTAACATAGAGGCCGAAACCGGTAGTGTGACTTTACGATGCTTTACTCTACGGCAGAACGTCTGTCACACTTGAAAATGGCCTACACATAGAGGCCGAAACCGGTAGTGTGACTTTACGATGCTTTCTCTACCGCATAACGTCTGTCACACTTGAAAATGGCCTAACATAGAGGCCGAAACCGGTAGTGTGACTTTACGTTGCTTTCTCTACGGCTTAACGTCTGTCACACTTGAAAATGGCCTAACATAGAGGCCGAAACCGGTAGTGTGACTTTACGTTGTTTTCTCTACGGCTTAACGTCTGTCACACTTGAAAATGGCCTAACATAGAGGCCGAAACCGGTAGTGTGACTTTACATTGCTTTCTCTACGCCATAACGTCTGTCACACTTGAAAATGGCCTAACATCGAGGCCGAAACCGGTAGTGTGACTTTACGTTGCTTTCTCTACGTCATAACGTCTGTCACACTTGAAAATGGCCTAACATCGAGGCCGAAACCGGTAGTGTGACTTTACGATGCTTTCTCTACGGCATAACGTCTGTCACACTTGAAAATGGCCTAACATAGAGGCCGAAACCGGTAGTGTGAGTTTACGTTGCTTTCTCTACGGCATAACGTCTGTCACACTTGAAAATGGCCTAACATAGAGGCCGAAACCGGTAGTGTGAGTTTACGTTGCTTTCTCTACGTCATAACGTCTGTCACACTTGAAAATGGCCTAACATCGAGGCCAAAAACGGTAGTGTGACTTTACGTTGCTTTCTCTACGGCATAACGTCTGTCACACTTGAAAATGGCCTAACATAGATGCCGAAACCGGTATTGTGACTTTACGATGTTTTCTCTACGGCAGAACGTCTGTCACACTTGAAAATGGCCTAAACATAGAGGCCGAAACCGGTAGTGTGACTTTACGATGCTTTCTCTTCCGCATAACGTCTGTCACACTTGAAAATGGCCTAACATAGAGGCCGAAACCGGTAGTGTGACTTTACGTTGCTCTCTCTACGGCATAACGTCTGTCATACTTGAAAATGGCCTAACATAGAGGCCGAAACCGGTAGTGTGACTTTACGATGCTTTACTCTACGGCAGAACGTCTGTCACACTTGAAAATGGCCTACACATAGAGGCCGAAACCGGTAGTGTGACTTTACGATGCTTTCTCTACCGCATAACGTCTGTCACACTTGAAAATGGCCTAACATAGAGGCCGAAACCGGTAGTGTGACTTTACGTTGCTTTCTCTACGGCTTAACGTCTGTCACACTTGAAAATGGCCTAACATAGAGGCCGAAACCGGTAGTGTGACTTTACGTTGTTTTCTCTACGGCTTAACGTCTGTCACACTTGAAAATGGCCTAACATAGAGGCCGAAACCGGTAGTGTGACTTTACATTGCTTTCTCTACGCCATAACGTCTGTCACACTTGAAAATGGCCTAACATAGAGGCCGGAACCGGTAGTGTGACTTTACGATGCTTTCTCTACGGCATAACGTCTGTCACACTTGAAAATGGCCTAACATAGAGGCCGAAACCGGTAGTGTGACTTTACGTTGCTTTCTCTACGTCATAACGTCTGTCACACTTGAAAATGGCCTAACATCGAGGCCGAAACCGGTAGTGTGACTTTACGTTGTTTTCTCTACGGCTTAACGTCTGTCACACTTGAAAATGGTCTAACATAGAGGCCGAAACCGGTAGTATGACTTTATGTTGCTTTCTCTTCGGCATAATGTCTGTCACATTAGAAAATGGCCTAACATAGATGCCGAAACCGGTAGTGTGAGTTTACGTTGCTTTCTCTACGGCATAACGTCTGTCACACTTGAAAATGGCCTAACACAGAGGCCGAAACCGGTAGTGTGACTTTACGATGCTTTCTCTACGGCAGAACGTCTGTCACACTTGAAAATGGCCTAAACATAGAGGCGAAACCAGTAGTGTGACTTTACGATGCTTTCTCTACCGCATAACGTCTGTCACACTTGAAAATGGCCTAACATAGAGGCCGAAACCGGTAGTGTGACGTTACGTTGCTTTCTCTACGGCTTAACGTCTGTCACACTTGAAAATGGCCTAACATAGAGGCCGAAACCGGTAGTGTGACTTTACGTTGCTTTCTCTACGTCATAACGTCTGTCACACTTGAAAATGGCCTAACATCGAGGCCGAAACCGGTAGTGTGACTTTACGATGCTTTCTCTACGGCATAACGTCTGTCACACTTGAAAATGGCCTAACATAGAGGCCGAAACCGGTAGTGTGAGTTTACGTTGCTTTCTCTACGGCATAACGTCTGTCACACTTGAAAATGGCCTAACATAGAGGCCGAAACCGGTAGTGTGACTTTACGTTGCTTTCTCTACGGCATAACGTCTGTCACACTTGAAAATGGCCTAACATAGAGGCTGAAACCGGTAGTGTGACTTTACGATGCTTTCTCTACGGCATAACGTCTGTCACACTTGAAAATGGCCTAACATAGAGGCCGAAACCGGTAGTGTGACTTTACGTTGCTCTCTCTACGGCATAACGTCTGTCACACTTGAAAATGGCCTAACATAGAGGCCGAAACCGGTAGTGTGACTTTACGATGCTTTACTCTACGGCAGAACGTCTGTCACACTTGAAAATGGCCTACACATAGAGGCCGAAACCGGAAGTGTGACTTTACGATGCTTTCTCTACCGCATAACGTCTGTCACACTTGAAAATGGCCTAACATAGAGGCCGAAACCGGTAGTGTGACTTTACGTTGTTTTCTCTACGGCTTAACGTCTGTCACACTTGAAAATGGCCTAACATAGAGGCCGAAACCGGTAGTGTGACTTTACGTTGCTTTCTCTACGCCATAACGTCTGTCACACTTGAAAATGGCCTAACATAGAGGCCGGAACCGGTAGTGTGACTTTACGATGCTTTCTCTACGGCATAACGTCTGTCACACTTGAAAATGGCCTAACATAGAGGCCGAAACCGGTAGTGTGACTTTACGTTGCTTTCTCTACGTCATAACGTCTGTCACACTTGAAAATGGCCTAACATATAGGCCGAAACCGGTAGTGTGACTTTACGTTGCTTTCTCTACGGCATAACGTCTGTCACACTTCAAAATGGCCTAACATAGAGGCCGAAACCGGTAGTGTGACTTTACGTTGCTTTCTCTACGGCATAACGTCTGTCACACTTGAAAATGGCCTAACATAGAGGCCGAAACCGGTAGTGTGACTTTACGTTGCTTTCTCTACGTCATAACGTCTGTCACACTTGAAAATGGCCTAACATCGAGGCCGAAACCGGTAGTGTGACTTTACGTTTTTTTTTTTTCTACGGCATAACGTCTGTCACACTTGAAAATGGCCTAACATAGAGGCCGAAACCGGTAGTGTGACTTTACGATGCTTTCTCTACGGCAGAACGTCTGTCACACTTGAAAATGGCCTAAACATAGATGCCGAAACCGGTAGTGCGACTTTACGATGCTTTCTCTACCGCATAACGTCTGTCACACTTGAAAATGGCCTAACATAGAGTCCGAAACCGGTAGTGTGACTTTACGTTGCTTTCTCTACGGCATAACGTCTGTCACACTTGAAAATGGCCTAACATAGAGGCCGAAACCGGTAGTGTGACTTTACGATGCTTTCTCCTCGGCATAATGTCTGTCACACTTGAAAATGGCCTAACATAGAGGCCGAAACCGGTAGTGTGAGCTTAAATAAAGCACCAATAAATGCAACTGGAGGTGGACTTTCATTAAATTTCAACCACAGTTGCGGCAACAGCAATCATCCAGTGATGGAGAAACTAATATTTCTTATTTTGGTTCAAAATATTTGCATAATCTTATAATACTACAAATTTAAAGTGGGCCGTAATATACGTCAGTGTGATTTTTTTCGTAGTGAGACTTTGTCCGCCAGCCAGTTCACTATCAATTTGAACATCAGCGCCCGACGGTAGGTATTAAGGAATCTTTATATATATATATATATATATATATATATATATATATATATATATATATTCATCTGGTAGATCTGTGGTTCGCGGTCGTTCGTTCAGTTTGTTCGGGGTTGTTCGTTGAATGGTTGGCTCAGTTTTTTTCTTATTACAGAGGGCGTTCAGCCCCCTGCCCGGCCGCGCTGAGCGACGGCGCCCGGCGAGAATTAAGACAAACTCGTCGTTCTTCGTACGATAAATGATCATTTAGTGTCTACAAATGGCACATTAGCATCAGTTAACAACGGCCATGAATAGTGTGAGATTAAAGAACGCAAGTAAGAACTTAACAGCCGCGCCCGACGGAATGCATTAAGGAATTAGAACTGTAGTGTTCCTTGCGCTGTGCCCCGGCCGCCACCCTCGCCGCGGTTGGTCAGCACGATGCACGTGGCAGAGCTCTCGGGCGTCGCTACCTCCACGGCACCGCCGACTCGCAGTGGTAGGGAGAAAGTCAACCCCCCCCCCCCCCCCTCCCTACTCATCGCCGCTATGTGGTGGGCGCCACGAGGCACAGCACTCGGAAGGCGCCGTACGGCGTCCGGAAATTATGCGGCAGATTTGAAATACGGGCCACGGGGCCGGTGTTTGGCGGATCGACCGCGGCGGCAGTGCGCATGCGCGGCCGCCGCGGCTCGGCGTCGCCGTAGCGGCAGCCGGCGGACGGCGGCCGGAGCGCCAGTGAGTCGCAGCCGCCGGCGACATGAGGTCGCGGTGCCCGCCGCCGCCGCCAGGCGCGCTCGCGTCGCCGCTGACGCTCACGCTGACGCTGCCGACGCCGCGGTCGCTCCTGCTGCTGTTGATGCTGCTGGCCAACGTCTGCACCGCGCGCGCCAAGGACATCTCTGACAGAGGTACGCGGCCTCTGTGTCTCTGCCTGACACTGCCGTGTCAACAATGCAGCGCCGGCGGCAAGTAGACGACGGCACTGCCGCCACGCGCGCGCGTCTCGCCAATTTTACTCGAACCCGCACCGGTCTTATAGTCAAAGACGCCGATGTTGTACACTGCAACGGGACCATCGCTAGCAAAATAATGATGTATTCGAAAAGATCTCACGATTGATGACAGTTTTATCTTTTACGTTGAAACAATACATATTGAGTTGCAGTGGCGTAACTATGGGGGGGATGAGGGTGATAGAACCCCCTCCCCCCCATAACCCGAAAAGAAAAGAAAAAAAAAAGGGAGAGAGAGGGGGGAAAAAAGAAAAGAAATCCTATAACAGCAATCTGGTAAAGGTAAAGATTTGGAACTTGGGGTGTTGTACCATAAGCTTTCATTCGAAGGGAGTGAATTACTTCTTTTCAACGGGAGTGGTAGATGGTAGTCTGCCTGGAAACTGACTAAAATTTTGCTCGTCAAGCAGATCTATCCCCCCCCCCCCCCCACCAAAGCCAAGTCCTAGTTACGCCACTGTTGAGTTGTGGCGTCTACTGTTGCACTACTATAATAATTCCGTAGAACTAAGATGTACTATAAAAATATTTATCCATTAACTGCCGAGAAAGTAGCCCATTGTTGCGGCATGTGAAAATTCGCAGTTGGCATTAACACTCCGAGTGCCAATCACGTCAATTGACGGGATACGGAAATTTCTGTAGAATGCCAATCACCATCGCTAGCAAAATAATGTGGTATTCGAACAAATCTTACGATTGATGACCGTTTTATCTTTCACGTTAAATGGATACAAATTGAGTTGCGGCGTCTACTGTTGCACTACAATAATTCCGTAGAACGAAGATTTACTATAAAAATATTTGTCCATCAATTGCCGAGAAAAAAGCTCATGGTTGGGGCATGTAAATATTCGCTTTTGGCATTAAATAACGAAATATAAAAGTATGGGTTGCAGAATACATCACTGGTAACTGATCGAAATACAAGTAAAATAATCAAAAGCTTGCTTGCTTGTTTACATAAGAATCCAATAGCCGGCCGCGGTGGCCGAGGGGACTGAGACGCTCCAGTCACTACGGTCGGGGATTCGAATCCCCTCTCAGGCATGCATATTTGTGCGTCCTTAGTGTTAGCTCGTTCATAAGTAGTTTTTAAGTTTAGGGACTGATGACCCCGTAGTTAAGTAAAAAAAAAAAAAAAAAAAAAAAAAAAAATTCAATAAATCTATCATGACATCATGAGAAGCGTGTGTGGCTCGTAGCCGATAATGCAGACGCGAAAATCTGGAACCACTTACGTGTGCATATTACTTATACTCTTCCCTGAGTGCCTACCAGAGTATACAGCTTTATTAGACAATGCCAGTTTACAACAACCCATAACCTTAGGATGCTAGGTCGCAGCACGCGCCACAGCGTGAGCGGCAACTGACTCAAGTAACGTTTACACGCGCCAGAGCGTGAACGGCAGCGAACGTGTTAAATGGATACAAATTGAGCTGCGGCGTCTACTGTTGCACTACAATAATTCCATAGAACGAAGATTTACTATAAAAATATATATCCATTAACTGCAGAGAAAGTAGCCCATTGTTGCAGCATGTGAAAATTCGCAGTTGGCATTGAATATAAAAGTTTTATAGTTTTCAAAATAAAAAGCCAAGGTCGCACATTAATAATTTATTAAATGACGACCGGTTTCGATGCACTGTGTCACCATCATCTGGTCTCATATATGTTATAAGCTGGTGATCTTGTTAAAAAAAATGGGTATAAAATAAGAAGTGCAACAATACACTTAGTCACTATATAAAAAATACACAAGTTAAAAACATGACAGCTTACAAAATACTCAACTTCTGTATTTTTTATATAGTGACTAAGTGCAACGTTGCACTTGTTATTTTATATCCAATTTTTTTAATAAGATGACCAGCTTATTACATATATGTGACCAGATGATGGTGACACAGTGCATCGAAACCGGTGGTCATTGAATAAATTGTTAGTGTGCGATATTGGCTTTTCATTTTGAAAATTATAAAACGATCACATCGGCTCCAAACCCGACTATGTCAGGTAATCTTAAATATAAAAGTAATGGTCGAAAAATACATTATTATTTGTCATTACCTGACATCTTACATTCTGGATACCATCTGGTAAATTATATTCAACAGAAAGCCAATATCGTAATATAATTATGTTTTTTATGACGACGGGTTTTTAATGAGCTATGCCACCATCATCTGGACATATAAAATTATACAATGTGGTGGTCTTACGTTATTTTTTTAATGGAGGTTCATAGTACGTGCAACATAACACTTTGTCTAAATATCAAATACATGATTAAATCATCAACATCTTGAGTCTCTTACAAAATTTATGAATTTTTATTTCCACTAAGGGCTATGTTGCAGGCACTATTAAATATCTATTTTTTCAATATTGTAAGATGTCCACATTGTATAATTTTATTTGACCAGATGATTGTGGCATAGCTCGTTTAAACAGATGGTCATACAATAAATAACTATTTGTAGTTTTCAAAATGACAAGCCAAGATCGCACACTAACAATTTATTAAATGACGACTGGTTTTGGGGCACTGTGTCACCATCATCTGCTCACATATATGTTATAAGCTGGTCATCTTGTTAAAAAAATTGGGTATAAAATAACAAGTGCAACATTGCACTTAGTCACTATATGATAATACATAAGGGTTTTTTTTTTTTTTTTTTTTTTTTTTTTTTTTTTTTTTTTTTTTTTTTTTTAACTTATTTATTTTTATATAGTGACTAAGTGCAATTTTGCACTTGTTATTTTATACCCAATTTTTTTTAACAAGATGATCAGCTTATAACACATATGTGACCAGATGATGGTGACACATTGCACCGAAATCATTTAATAAATTATTAATGTGCAATCTTGGCTTTCCATTTTGAAAACTATAAAACGATCGTCCTCAAACCCGACAATGTCAGGTAATCTTAAATATAAAAGTAATGGTCGCAGAATACATTATTGTCATTACCTGACATACATTCTGGAGGCCATCTAGTAAATATAATTATTTGTTTTATGACGATCGCTTTAAATGGGCTATGCCACCATCATCTGGTCATATTTACAATGTGGTCTTCTTACGTTATTTAAAAAATGGAGGTTAATAGTACGTGCAACATAATATTTTGTCTAAATATAAAAGACATAATTAAATCATCAACATTTTGAGTCTCTTACAAGCTGTTGGTGACAAAATTTGTGTATTTTTATTTCCACAAAGAGCTATGTTGCAGGCACCATTAAACATCTATGTTTTTCAGTGACGTATGATGACCACATTGTATGATTTTATATGACCAGATGATGGTGGTGGAATAGTTCAATTAAACCGGTCGTTATACAATAAATAATTATATTGCTATCTTAACTCTCTACGTTTAAAGATAATTATTATATTAATTGTCAACATCGCTATGAAGAAAAGATTTTTACTTCATGACCAGTTTCAGCAGAGTTTCTGCCATCCTCAGATGCTGCTCACTTTCTGGGTCATTTAAAGATAGCAACAAGTTTGCTAACTAGTCGTAAAAATAAATAAAAAACATCAAAGGCATCTTGACAATTAACATGATACATTATATCAAATAGCCCCCCCCCCCCCAAAAAAAAAAAAAAAAAATACGTGTTACACAGCAGTATACTTCATTGCTGATGATTCGATAACTCCTCCTTTTAGTATAAATGTCAATGCATTGAGTAAATATAAAGGAAAGGAAGAAATAACACGGATTTTCTATGATTGCTTCAAAATATTTAATTTCCTCCTTTGTCACATGTAGGCTGACACCATCAGAACTTGTATATGATTAACAGAACTGTTTTCAATATGCAAGATATGACGATGGCAACCAAGACCTCATGAAACAGGAAATAAAACATTTTTAAAGCGATCTTACTCAAACTCTGATTTTTATTTTATTTATTTATTTATTTATTTTTAAGAAAAACTATTTATATCGTCTCTAAATGTACTCAGGGATACTTAAATATACAGTAGTTTACATTTCCCATGAAATGTGTATCTACTGATTATTACCACGCAATTCGAATTTAGCCGAAACAAGTAATAATATTAAAAAATTGACCATTTATATAAAATCTTCCATCTATACATCTGAATACATCACTTCTCTCCACCTTGGCCATGTATGGATATATAAAAGTATTTAGTCAAGACCGCAGCTCAAATAACGAAGCATTTTCAGATTAAAGAAAAAGAAATAAAAAAAAATGAAAATAAAAATTCTGTCATTCGTGTACATATATCATACCATACAGCGACACTCTTCGTCACAATCATTAAAAATTGGGCCAACGGCGTGAAACATGCGGCATAACAATCGTTGCGTTTGAAGCAGGCAGACAAGAACAAAACCATATATGTGGCACTTTTCATTAGTCCAGTATTTAGTCGTTCTGAAGAAGTGCCTCGTCGTATGGCATTCGTACACAGATAGTTCAGTATTTGAGCTGAAACTGGCAAACAATTAAAAAAATTCGGCAATCTTGATATTCACAGATTTTTAATTATTTTATACATAATCTGAACAGTCGGATTCGTCTAAGCCAGACATCGAGATATAATTTAATTATCTCGTGTGTTAAATTTCTCTAGTTAACTGGATACATCTTTTTGTCAAAAATAAAAATAAAAAATAAAATTGTATCGTAAAATTCTTGCATATCTAACAGCAGGACGAAATTAACATGACTTCTATCCTCGAAACTTCGTTCGTTACGAACCTATCAACAGCAGAACGTTTTTGTAGAAGGAAAAAAAAGAAAAGAAAAACATAGAACACAGTAGTACCTATGATTCGGCAGTGCCATTCCATTCCACAAAATCCCGTTGGAATATGGAATCTCTGTTCACGAAAATATGAATTCATTGAAAGCGTAGCACAAGATTGTCTTTATTCAATTGGCACGTAGTGTATCTATCCGCGGTAACATAACTCGTACAAGTTTTGTTGGAGTTGACATTAAACAAATGCAAACAAGCGCAAGTTTCCCACTGGCAATTTAGTCGACCGTATAAACATTCTATTCGTTGGTAAGCATTGTGATTACACAAACAATGAACTGCAGACGGATGTCAGCATGACCAGATTGCAATTTCCTCGAATTTCGATGCGTTTAGTATAAAGTCTACAATCATGACGAGTTACGTCTCATTGTGTGCGTAGCACCTGTGTTATTACTGGAAAGATGACATTTTGTGTTATGTTTTCAGTAACATCATGTGTACTTAACCCCTGCACTGTGATGTCTGAACACTTATTGAGTAGACGAAGTAGATCTACAAATAGAATATAGAAAGTTAAAACTACCGATGTTAATACTGTAACAAAGTTAGAATGAAAATAATCATACGTTCATACATACTTCATTTTCCTTCCGGGATAAACGTTATTTGGGTCTGATGAAGATGAAGAACACCTTTACATTTAGAGGAGTCCAAAATATTTCCTTAATTCTTTGTGCATTTGGGGCACTGGCCATCTTTACAAATATAAAATATTTGATAAAAAATCCTGTACCAAAAGATGTTCAAATTTGTTTTTACACTCTACTGATTCCGCTACTGGCTACCATCCACATAGGACTTTACTGATAATGAAAGGTTTCAACTGACAGTAGCCAGAACCTAAATGAGTGGTGTTTAAATAAGTAGTATTGGCACGAGAATGATTTTTCCCCCAATATTTGTCAGCTGCGGTCCAAGTTAACGGAAGCTCTATGAATATCAAATAGATATGTATATATAAAGTACCTTCTTGTGGGTCGAATCAAGACTCCGACATCTTTGAACAGCCTCTGCATAGCTATTTATCTATGACGAGGTACTGTTCTTAAATCTGTTTCATTTTAATATCTTTAGTTCAGTTAATGGTCACAAATATCTCGCCGTTTTGACAACCGGATCCGATCAGTGATGGTTATTTTCAGTTCTACAGCAATCTGAAACAGAATGTTACTTTTACTAATAGGTTACCTTCTAAAACGTAAATAATGCATTACAGTCACCAATACATAAAACGCGTTTAAAAATATTATACGGTATACCTGTTACTACATTCCTTAATGTAATATAGCCATAATTACATCGTATTTTATGTATTTGTGATCACTGACGGAAATAAAGATATTAAAAGGAATTACAAAAAGGATCACTAAATTCGTGACCATGTCGCTGTTTGTGAAACTTTTTTCATGTCTACGAATGATTCGCGAACGAAACAGATTACTGAATTTATCCAATGATTAGGATCCTCAAGGACATTCACATTTTATATTAATAATTTTGGTTTTTACAAAACACTACAGCAAACCATTTGCGGCATATTCTACCACCTTGGAAAGGTCGTCTTCAGGGCGGTTTACCAGCAATTCGTTTCCTTTTGAGTGTCATAATGACGCGAATGAACAATCAAAATAACAATGACGCTGGTCGTGAAAGCCTACGAATTTATAACACACATATTTTCTTAAAATATACAGACGATTTTTTCTGCGCAGAGCACACAAAGAACATATCTACAGCCAAGGAAATATTTTCCTCGTTGGGCGTAAAATGTTCAAATGTTTGTATAGCTTATGGGAATTAACTACGGGGTCATCAGTCCCTAAACTTACAAACTAGTTACGAGCTAGCTAACACTAAGGACGGCACAAATATCCATGCCCGATGGGGGATTCGAACCCCCGACCGTAGTGGCCGTGCAGACCGTGACTGGAGCGCCTCAGTCCCCTCGGCCACGGCAGCCGGCATTGAGCGTAAATTCTGTGGCCTCGTCATTGACAAAACTAGTTTTGATTTATACAGGGAACTCGTCAATGCATATGAAAATGTCACCTGCAGAAAATGCTAATAATGTGCACACGAAAAGTTCCGGCATTTTGTTCGGGTGACAGGCATGCCATTAACGTAACGTCACATTTTACTCGTATTCTTTATCGGAATAACGCTCGGAAACTAACTCCGACCAGAAACAACAGGCATGAGCAGGCACAAAAAAAAAAAAAAAAAAAAAAAAAAAAAAAAAAAGGGCCAACGTAGCAGGGTACTTCCTAATTAGTGTTGACAACGCGCAGTGGGACACGCAACAGAGGATTCACACACACACACACACACACACACAGCTGTTGTGTCGGCTAGCCTCAGGAAGTCCCTGTAAATGGCAGGGTGAAGAATGACTAGGACAATTCAGTTTGCCTTTCACTTTAAACATTAAGTGAATTTTAACCATTACGGATGTTGAAGAACTCCGTGACTGTTCCTTATAGGTTGTGGATATCGCTACCAGTCACAATCATTAGTGCTTTATTGAAACACTTCCGTTTTCGGGCTTGTGCCCATCTTCAGGCGTTAACATTCAGTGTTGTTGACTAAAGAAAATGTAAATTACATTGTGCTTATTATACAGATAAAAATATTCAAATGTTTGTAAATCTATCGGACCAAACTGCGTGGTCATCAGTCCGTAGCTTACAAACCACTTAAACATAGGTAAACTAACCTAAGGACCACACACACACACACACCCATGCCCGAGGGAGGACTCGAACCTTCACGGCGAGCAATCGCGCGCTCCGCATCGAGACGCTTTAGACCGCTCGGCTACTCCACCGCGGCTATCATGCAGATATACATACACAAGTATCATATAGATATACATATAAAACAAGTATGGTATGTGGTGGAGTGATTTGTGTTGATCAGTAGTCAACAGTTATAAAGTGTACTGTGCATTGTGCAAAACCTGTGACATGGGAGTGCAAATAAGCATTATGTTGCTGTTACTACAATATTCTCAACTAATATCCTCGAGAAATGTACGAACACGAACTGGATACCCTACTAATATGTGAGTACATTTGTAGCCTTAACACAAATCACTCCACCACATACCATACTTGTTTTATGTACGAGGCGCGTCCATAAAGTAAGTTCCGTTTCAATTTATCTCCGCTGCAGCGCTGCGATTGCAGTTTCGCACAAGCGCTGTAGACGATGTGTATCACAGAGAAGAACGTGTGCCATTTGGAGATCGCTGTCAGTTACGTACACTTTGTTGTGCTTGTTTGAAATGTCGGCGTTTATTGAAAATCCCGCCGCCTGTGAAATCAGGTCGGTGATTCGGTTTCTGAATGCGAGGAAAGTGAAACCAAGTGAAATTTATCGGCAAATTTGCGATGTTTACGGACCAAATGCGATGAGTGATTCGATGGTGAGAAAATGGGTCCGACAATTCAATGGCGAGCTTAGCGATGTGCACGATGCATAACGAAGTGGGCGTCCCCCTTTGGTTACAGAAGAACTGGTTCACGCAATTGATGACAAGATCCAGGAAAACCGTAGGTTTACAATTAGTGCTCTCGCTATGGACTGAGCTGAAAGAAACTGTTTCCAACTGGTTGAAGACACAGGCGGCAGCTTTCTATGAAGAAGGTATACAAATCCTGGTGCCACGCTATGACAAATGCCTGCAAAATTTCGGCAGTTATGTGGAAAAGTAGTTTAAGAGTTGTAGAATTTTGTGCAATAAAAATTTCTTCTGTATCTGTGTACAATTTCATTTTATTACCAAACGGAACTTACTTTCTGGACGCGCCTCGTATATGTATATCTATATGATACTTGTGTATGTATATCTGTATGATAAGCACAATGTAATTTACGTTTTCTTTAGACAGTCAACAACACTGAATGTAAACACTGGGCACAAGCCCGTAACCGGCAGTGTTTTAATAAACCACCAATAATTGAGACTGGTAGCGGAATTTATTTCCACAACCTACTTTAAACATTACTGATGTCACTGTATGAATTATCATAAAAGCCCACCTGTCACTACATACAGCTGCCACTGCAGAAAAGTACTACACAACGTGGTTTTGTCGGGCTCTGTGGTCTTGTGGTAAAGTGCTTGACTGGAAACCGAAGGGTCGCGGGTTCAAATCCCGGTCGGACCTCGGATTTTTTCAGTCTGCACTTTAACCCATCCTTCACCTCTCAACGATGTGAGGAGTCGCCAGAAACGACACGTGGTTCGGATTCCACGTTAAGCTGTAGGTCCCCTTTCCCCGGTTGGATAACTGGGGTAGGCTAGGGACACGCAAGTCGCCGAAGTGGCGTCCAATTGAAAGACTTGCACCAGGCCATGAGCCACACGAAATTATTATTATTACAACGTGGTTTTCATCCTTACGGTGAAAACATTATGAGGTATGGAATGGTAAGAAAGTGGGTGAGAGCATTTAAAGATGACCGCACAAATGTGCATGATGAACAATGGACGTCCTTCTTTCGTTAATGAAAGTTTGGTGCATGAAGTAGACAATAAGGTGAGACAAAACAGACGCTTTACGATTTACTCCTTGCGGGATGACTTTCCTAATGTTTCTCGTAGTGTTTTGTATGGCATTGGGACCGAGAAAGACGATGACCATGTCAAAACAGTTGTGATGCAGTGATTAACAAGTCAGGCGGCAGACTTCTATGAGGATGGTATTCAAAAATTGGTACAACATTATGACAATTGCCTCATTATTGACGGAAATTGTGTAGAAAAGTAGATTAAGGTACAGGCTTTGATATAAAAATATGAAAATATAAAATACACGCATCGTAAATTGGTATGACTGATGCTCCTTTCGTAATAAAATACTGTTTTATTTAGATATAAGTCCTGCGTTGCAATTATTGTTTCTGAGCCTATGTGTTAACTAAAAAAAGAAAACTTTTTGCAATGATCGAACATCAAACTTTGTCTCTCAGGGGCTTCTAAATTATAAAATAGAAGCCAGTTACAAAATGATATTGTCTATGCCTGATTTTTATCATTAATTGTCCTTTGGTAGCATTTATTTAAAGCTCCTTGAAACGTAACTGTTAAATTATTTTTGACACACACTCATTTTAGCGAAAGACTAGAAGTCAGAGATATTGATATATGAGCACTGTTCACAATAATCATAGCTTGGATGACGGATCCAAGTACTTGAATAATAGATTTCACTGTTTCTATATTATCAAACTGACACAATTACAAGAAATTCACTTTCCCGAAGACACTTCAAATGTTTAAAATTCCATAACTATATTTCTCACAGCTGCTTATTTCCAGGAAACTCTTTGGTCTACCTCACAGTTGAGAATAACTTTAATTCTTCAAAATAGAATTCGTATTGCAAATTCATTTACATTTGACCAAACAGTTCCATTTCAGATATATCTAATATGAAGCAATCTATCAACAGGAGGAAGAAATTTATAATTATTTTTCCACCCCTGTCCAAATCTAAAGTCGAAAGATATTCATAACGTAATAGCGTATCACTCCGATATTAATCATGTACTGTACATCTCAATATTTTACAAGAGATAAAATCTCATGAAATTTCGAGCGAATTCGAACTAATCTCCCATCTAATCCCGTGGAGCTCGACTTGGAGAAATTTAAACGTCTCGGAGACTAGACACACACACACACACACACACACACACACACACACACACACACAGAGAGAGAGAGAGAGAGGGAGAGGGAGAGAGAGAGAGAGAGAGAGAGAGAGAGAGAAACACGATTGTGGGTACTATTTATACTCGTATTTAGACACAATATTAATGATATATAAGGTGTTTTGACCGTCTTACTCTATGGACATTACTATTCTGAATTACATAGATGGTACTCGATTTCATTAAAATTTTGAAGAATACTGACTTCCTGCCTCGTAAATAAATAAATAAATTAACAAAACCAGCTGAAGCACTGTCACATGCTGTACATCAATATGAAAATGCCTTCCATAACAAAACAAACATTGACCAACACTTTCGGCGTTTCACTGACCTACATTTTCACTTATAGGGATCCTCCATTTTTAATACAAAAAAGCATTATATAGAGTTTCTTTTTGAAAACTATGTCGCATTGTTTCTATTCATGATGACTGACTTACTGAGACACCTTTTAAAAGCCAATCCCATGAAACAATTTTCCTCTCAATTTGAGGTTTGAAGACCATTTCTGTGCAATATATGTTGTGTAAGTTACACAATTTTGGTATTCATGAAATAATATCGCGGAAAAGTGTCTGAAAACTAAAATATCCATATCTATATTTCTTTCGCTACATTAACAATTTGTATTTTCTTTGGGATAGATGCATCGATCTACATACTAATACCATCGTGTACAATCATTCTCGACATCGATTCACGTATGGTCAACAATTAACTTGAGAAATAATATAAATGTCTTGCCCGTATTTAATAATTTACTATGACATATGTGGAAAATAGATGTTCTGAGGATACGTGTTTTACATTACTGGCCATTAAAATTGCTACACCAAGAGGAAATGCAGATGATAAACGGGTATTCAATGGACAAATACATTATACTACAACTGACCTATGATTACATTTTCACGCAATTTGGGTTCATAGATCCTGACAAATCAGTACCTAGAACAACCACCTCTGGCCGTAATAACGGCCTTGATACGTTGGGAATTGAGTCAAACAGAGCTTAGATGGCGTGTACAGGTACAGATGCCCATAAAGCTTCAACACGGTACCACAGTTCATCAAGAGTGGTGACTGGCGTATTGTGTCTAGCCAGTTGCTCTGCCACCATTGACCAAACTTTTTCGATTGGTGAGAGACCTGGAGAATGTGCTGGCCATTGCAGCAGTCGAACATTTTCCGTATCCAGAAAGGTCCGTACATGACATACAACATACGGTCGTGCATTATCCTGCTGAAATGTAGGGTTTCGCAGGGATCGAATGAAGGGTAGTGCCAGGGGTCGTAACATATCTGAAATGTAACGGCCACTGTTCAATCTGCCGTCGATGTGGACAAGAGGTGACCGAGACGTGCAACCAATTGCACCTCATTCCATCACGCCGGGTGATACGCCAGTGTGGCAATGACGAATTAATGCTTCCAATGTGCATTCACCGCGATGTTTCGCAACACGGATGCGACCATCATGATCCTGTAAACAGAACCTGGAGTCATCCGAAAAAAAAAAAAAATGACGTTTTGCAATTCGTGCACCCAGGTTCGTCGTTGCGTACACCATCGCAGGTGCTCCTGTCTGTGATGCAGCGTTAAGGGTAACCGCAGTCATGGTCTCCGAGCTGATAATCCATGCTGCTGCAAACGTCGTCGAACTGTTCGTGCGCATGGTTGTTGTTTTGCAAACGTCCCCATCTGTTGACTCAGGGATCGAGACATGGCTGCACGATCCGTTACAGCCATGCGGATAAGATGCCTGTTACTCGACTGCTACTGATACGAGGCCGTTGGGATCCAGCACGGCGTTCCGTATTGCCCTCCAAACCCACCAATTCCATATTCTGCTAACAGTCACTGAATCGCAACCAACGCGAGCAGTAATGACGTGATATGATAAATCGCAATCGCGATAGGCTACAATCCGACCTTTATCAAAGTCGGAAACCTGATGGTACGCATGTCTCCTCCTTACACACATTTCACCAGGCAACGTCGGTCAACTGCTGTTTATGTATGAGAAATCGGTTGGAAACTTTCCTCATGTCAGCACGTTGTAGGTGTCGCCACCGGCGCCAAACTTGTGTGAATGCTCTGAAAAGCTACTCATTTGCATATCACAGTATCTTCTTCCTGTCGGTTAAATTTCGCGTCTGTAGCACGTCGTCTTCGTGGAGTAGCAATTTTAATGGCCAGGAGGTTAAATATCTGTTTCAGACCAATGACATGCTAGTAAGACGTTTTGTTTTAAACAGGAAACATTTGTTTGCCGTGGTGGAGTGGCCGAGCGTTCTAAACCACCTCGCTGCGTAGTGCGCGGTTGTTCGCCGTCGGAGGCTCGAGTTCTCCCTGGGGCATGGGTGTGTTGTCATTAAGTTAGTTCAAGTTCTGTGGGTTTGATTTGATTTTTCCAGGGAAGCCAAAACAGTCTTGGTACAGCCCGCCACTGCCCGCAGCGAAACTGTTTATTGTGCGGTATCGCTCCCTGTATATCTAGTAAAGCCAACCAATGCCCTTAAACAGTGCAAGGAGTCCCTTTACCAGTTCTTTATTAGACACAATTTCTTCGGGTCTGGTTGTCCCAAATGTTCTGTGCCTTTTACTCTCCAATGCAATGCATTCAGAGATTAGATGTGATGCAGTTTCATCACCGTCATCACAGATCCTACATTTAGGGTCCTCTTCTGTTATTCCCATTATATGTAGGTGTTTTTTTTTTTTTTTTTTTTTTTTTTTTTTTTTTTTTTTTTTTTAAATTCCCAAGGCCTGTAAGCAATCCAACCATGAGTCTAATCTTGCAGAGCTTCTTTAAAACATGGCTTTGCCATCATTACCTTGCCATGTTTTTGTTGATGGACTTTGGTCCAATATTCTACGTGCTGTCTTCTGAGCTAGTTACGTAGCTCCAATTTGATCATTGCCTTGGTGATTGTCAGGACAGGTTCCGGTCCAATAAATGGAGACTCTGCCCCCATCCTGGCTAATCTGTCAGCATGTTCGTTGCCACTGATCCCCTAGTGGCCAGGGACCCACAATAGGTTTACTCTATTGTTTTCCCCTAGCTCCACCAGAACCCTGTGACATTCTGCAACAATTTTAGACCTTGTTGCAGGAGCTGCCAGTGATCTCAGGGCTGCCTGGCTGTCTGAATAGATGTAGATGCTACGATCTTTGTAGCACCTACGCAAATCCTCCTCCACACATGCCCTGATGGCAGTGATTTCGGCCTGGAATACTGAGGCCAGTTTCCCTAGAGAGATGACGCCCTCCAGTCTTGGCTGCACCCCGTATACCCCGGCCCCAACGCCTTGGTCTGATTTCGACCCGTCAGTGAACCAGACAATATCCCTCGTACGATGTCGAACTATTCTCTCCCACTGCTCCCTACTTCCAATTGTTATATTGAAAGGCTTGCTGAAGCAGTATGGGGTTATAATATAGTCGGCTGGCATTTTCCCAACCTTTCCTATATTTACCTCACTCACTATTTTAGTGTGTGATTCTGGATATCCCAAAGAGTTCCAGTTGTTTCCAGTTTTGAGTCTGTAGGCACCAGCTGCTGCCTCCATCTTGACCCAAAAGTAATGGGGGCATATCCAGCATGGTTTCCATCCCAGCAGTTGGTGTGCTGCTAATTCCGCCTGTTATGGCTAAGCAGGCTAGTCTCTGCACCTCAGTGGGTTTACAAACATTTGAACAATTGTTTAACATAAAGAGAGAGTAAAATCGTGTGCCGGTCGCGGTGGCCGAGGGGACTGAGGCGCTCCAGTCACGGTCTGTACGGCCACTACGGTCGGGGGGTTCGAATCCCCCCTCGGGCATGGATATTTATGCCGTCCTTAGGATAAGCTAGTTGATAAGTAGTTTGTAAGTTTAGGGACTGATGATCCCTTAGGTAAGTCCCATAAGCTATACAAACATTTGAACATTTGATTAAAATGGTGTAAGGCATAAGTAAATTGGTAAGAGTGGTGAAAAAAAAATATTTTTACATTTGCGGGATTCGAACCTTGTTCCTCCTGCTTACTGGGCAGGTGCTGCGCTATAGGTAGGGTTCGAATCCAGGCCTGACATAAATTTTAATTAAATGTCTGGCCTTTAGATTTATATGTGATATATATATTGAAACAAAACACGTCTCTGAACAGTGATTTATTATTTGATATTTCAAAAATTCTAATGGCCACTAGGTCTCACGGAAGTGCGATGGAGACAGCAAATGAATTCAAAAAATTAATTCTATGTTGTGGCACCATTTCTGTTGTTACGTTCCCTTCTTTCTCCTCAGCATCAATAACTTTAATGGCGTTAACCATTGTGGCTGCCACGAAAGAATTTTCCTTACGCATGGCATGGCTACACATGTATTTATTTGATCTGGCACGTACCTGTAATGTCACGTGACCAATTTGCTACGGCCGGATCAAGGTCGATAGGAGCACTTTGCTAAGTAAAGAGGGCGCGCTTTGAAAATGGTAAACAGACTGAAACCTAAAACTGACTTTGCAGTCACTTGTTTCACCGCTGAAAGCTCTCGTGCATCTTGCGGCCAACGGGCTTCGTTACAACAAAACATGTCGACAAAGTGTGATCAAATGTTCAAATGTTTGTTAAGCTTATGGGACTTAACTACGGGGTCATCAGTCCCTAAACTTACAAACTGCTTACGAACTACCTTACACTAAAGACGACACAAATGTCCATGCCCGAGGGGGGATTCGAACCCCCGACCGTAGTGGCCGTGCAGACCGTGACTGAAGCGCCTCAATCTCCTCGGCCACCGCGGCCGGCAAGGGTGATTATCTTTCGTATGAATTAGTACGTTCAAAAGACTACAAAAGTAGTTAAGCCACCTGAAATATTAATATGTGTAGAAGAGATAAATAACATTTCCATTGCTTGCAATATCCCTTCCACCTTTTGATCCCAGTGGTTAGGCACGCAAGATAGCGATTTCCACCTTTTTTTTATTATCATTTTTAAATTGGTTAAAGGCGTTCGGTACCGTACTACTCAGGTCATCGGTTGCTAACCTTACACACTAATTAAACAAACTTACGCTAAGGACAACATACACACCCTTGCCCAAGGGATGATTCGGACCTGCAGTGGGAGCAGCTGAGATGACCGTGACATGGCACCTCAGACCGTGCCACCGTAGCAGGGTGCCTCAGTGCGCACGGCTATTCTGCCGCGGCTTCTTTTATTACATTGGATTTTTCATTTCACCACTTCACCACTAGGCAAATGCCATTTTGTTTGTGTTGTGTTTTTGTTTTGGGCCGTGGCGGATTAGCCGTACGCACTGGAGCGTATATGCGACAGTTGGCAAAACACCCCAAACAAAAACACAACACAAACAAAGTGACTTGTGCTTAGTGTTGAAGTGGTGAAATGAGAAATCCAATGGAATAAAAAAAAGGCAGAAAGACAACAACACAGGTAGAACCACCATTAACCAAATATTGTAGGTAATAACATCGAAGTATAATTAGCTATAAAGGATAACGCGCCAGTACTGTTTACAACCTATAATACTAAAAACGTAAAAAATCGTAAAACATAATCTTGTTTATATTCCAAACCGTTGAAGCTGCCTTTCAAATAAATATGAAACGCGTATGGCAAAATAACCTGTCTTAATTCAGTTGCATGGACGGCTTAATAAGTAAACATCCGAATTACAATATAAAAAACAGTTGTTGGAAGGAAAGAACTAACAATCTTTTTACAAGTTTCGGCACATATAGACTGTCATCATCATATTTCACATATTATATCAATTAATTACACATGACTTGCCGTGGCATTATTAAGCGAAATATCAGGTGGGAACATCAGCAGAAATGTTTTCTATGTCATTTTGATGTTGTTCTACTCTTCACACACTGATGTTCTCAGCATGCCGCTGTTACGACGCAAGGAGCAGTGGTTGACGTAAGAGTGACGAACACTTAATAATGTGTAATATCTTGACGGCAGCTTACGTATGCGGAATCCGGTGACAGATAATTATATTTTGTTGTGATCTTGTGCTACCTGAGCTTGTTTACAGTTGGAATTAATAGAGATTAGATCGCCTCCAAAGGCTAAGATAATATTAGAACCATTTGAAACAACAAGATGCATCACGGTGACGATCGCGATATGTCGAGACCGATGTCAAGCATAGATATGATGCTAAAGTTTATTGTGCCATTGATATTATTTCTTTGAAATTGGTTTTAGTTTCCTGCTATTCTTCAAACTTCTCGAGATGATAGATCATGGGAAATTACTTATGGTAGAGCCATAATGTCCAACGACGTTTTCAGGCAGCTAGGTGCCTCAGTGACTGATTATGCCCCTGGGAGGCGTCACGGCCTAAGCGGTGTCTCTTGTCCAGAAAGCCGTTAAAGGTGGCAGGTACAGCTTCTGAAACATTCTTCTCAGGGTTTCATAGTCAAATCCTATTGATTTCCTGCGGTAGGTAGTATGCTTATCTGAATCTACACGTACGTGATTCTGGAATTCTAAGTGCCTGGCAGAGCGTTCATCAAACTACTTTCAGCCTACATCTCTTAACGTTTCACTCTCTAGCAGCTCCAGAGAAAAGTATGGTCCCTCATATCTATCTGCGTGACCTCTGGTTCCTCCTATTAGGATAATCATTTTTTCGCTGTGTACGTGAGCAGCAAAAAAATATTTTCGCCTTCCGGAAAGGAAATTGGTAATTTTAACTCTTATTTTGGCACACAAATAAACAGTGCGAAGAATAGTGTATTTAAATTAGATGTGTCTGATGATTTGAACCATTTTATGTTCAATTTCCATTTAAAATAAAGAATCTTGCCTGTATTATTGCCCACAAAATGTACTTGGGGCAACAATACAAATACCGCTGTGCCCAAATGTCTCATATTGTACACCATTTAATGGCACAAGTGCGTGAGATCTTATACATGATTACTAAAATAAATAATTTAGGTTTCAGGTACGAGAGAAATCAAACAAAACACAAGGCTGTGAACTGAACAATATCTAGAGATGACAATTACCAGTATCTTTAAGTGGAATGATTACATAGATTGTTGGGAAGACGCACCGAATGCTGCTATTTACTGACAGAACATTCAAAATATGCCACAAACTCATTAAAGAGACTGCCTACAGAACACGTATTCGCACTCGGCTAGAGCGCTGTTGTACGGTGTCTTGCTCTAAATAAACGCCATGTAAAACTCGAGTAAAAGGTTCAGACAGCTTAATGTTGTACTGTATCGCACTTAAATTACAATTGCAACTAATACCAAAATGGAAGAATAGATGTCAAGATCGCATTTTTTTTATTTTTTTATTTATTAAATTCGACCGATTTCGACACTGTAGGTTGTCACATCTGCTCTCATTGACATAAAACTGCTTACAATAATGCTCTACATAAAATCTATTAAGTGTACAGGATGATATATATATATATAAATCATGTGCAGGTGGATTATCATGGAAGTACTCAACCACACATGTGCACTATTGTGGTTATTATTTTATTTATATTTTACGGCTTTAATTTCGACTAGCCATCCATTTTATTTCTGACTGTCCACCAGCACATGATTTTACTTATAAATATCAGCCTGTAATCCTGCCAGATTTTATGCGAAGCAGTATTATAAGCAGTTTTATGTCAATGAGACAGGATAGAGTGTTGAAACGGCCGTCTTTAAAAGAATAAAATGAAAAATTTGCTATCTTGGCATCTGTCCTTCCATTTACAGAATAAGATCGCTCCCTAAGATGAGTAAATTATACAATACCTGAATAAAATTTGTTATCGTATTGCGTATCATATATGGCTTGATCCTGCAATATTTTTGAGTACAGTACATAGGGTGAAAAGTATTTAAACTCTGGGAGGTTGTGTGGGTCATGAAAACATATACTTCCTAATGGCCTTCTTTTATATGAGAAGTATTTAAACTTGTAGAGGTTGATTTCTCTGGCGGCAAATTAATTAAACGAACACTTATCCATTTTTTTATTACCAACACGTTAACACAACCCAATTTCAGTTACAGTAAATTTTCAAAACTGCCTCCACTGACACGTAAAGAAAGGTTACACCGTCGGATCACATTCTGTCTGATACGGGGAAAAACCCCAGGAGTATCCTGGGCAGCTACTGTCTGGGCAACCAGATCCTCTTTTGATGCAACAGGAGATGCGTAAACAAGGTTGCGCATATCTCCCCGTAGAAAAATGTCAACAGGGGACATATCTGTGGATCAAGCAGACCACGGTACAGGACCACCTCTGCCAATTCAGATTTCTGGGAACCGTCGGTCCAGGAATCGACGCACACGGCGAATGAAATGTGCCGGTGCCCCGTCATGTTGGAACCACGTGCGTTGTGTTGTAGGGAGCGAGACGTCTTCCAGCAATTCTGGCAATGCTCTGGCGAGAAAATAGTAATAGTGCCTGCCATTTAATGGCCTACGTAGCAGATATGGCCCAATTAAACAGTCCCCAAGAACACCGACCCACACATTAACGAAGAACCAGAACCGCACTTGATGTGCGCTACTACCTGTGGCACGTGGGTTATCCTCGCTCCAAACAAAAGCCACAAATCATGTCATTTCGTGTAACGTGTAACTGTTCCTCTTGGTTCCTTTTATCTCTAAAAATCCTACGTTTCTCCAGGATACTATTAATATTTCGTGTATGTTTATTTATGTTGTACTGCATAATTCATTAAACCCGTGAAAATGAATGAGTTGTAGAAACTCGCATTGAATGAAGCCGCCTACGGCGCTGCAGGCAATAAGATCGCCCGGGTAGTGACGTTCGCCTTGAGCACCAACACCGTTGTCTTGAAAACATCTGCGATATCTGTACACACGTTTCGCTTGAATCTACAGCGAAATTCGCCCTGTAGTTTCATTTTCAAACAACTCAGCGGTTATGACGTCGTATCGGCTGATCAATGTGTCGTTCAGTGATATAATGTTGCTGCTCCTTTCAGCAGTGTATTTGAATACCGTTTGCGGAATGTGCTGCGAACAGAGTAATAAAGACGTAACAAAATGTCAAACTTAATGACATATCTATTTACGGATTTCACGTTTACGACGCATGTATATGACAAAAACATTATTTTCCAGGTTCAGGTGGAATATTAGGAAACTGCCTGCGAAATGTGTTGTAAATGGAATTGACAGTAAAGATGTAGCAAACTACAACCTCGTGTTTATTAGGGTGAATTTTCATTCATTTTATTGTCGTTGACGTCATAGCACGTAAACTATATGTATATGTAAAATGTCTACAAAATACGTCGCGAATAGAGTTAGTGCAAAATACGTAATAAATCAAAACATCATACGTAATGAGGCGGTTTTCCATGAATCCAATTGTTTATAAATCCATATCTCATGTGTGTCGTACTATGATAAAATTTCGAACGTACGTTCAGTGGTATATGTATATACTATATGTAACATTTCTCGAGACTTCAATTAATAATGTACGAGTAATAAATTATAACGTAATGCCAAATGCCGTATTTTTATTCCAAGAACTCCGAAAAAGTAGTAACAGTCAAACCCACCATTCATCATTTTGCTGGGGTTGTCAGCGAGAAAAAGTTTCCTACATGTTTGAAACTATGTTTAAAGTTTGTTGCAATTCGCTAAATGCTCTCCTTCTCAGATAGTGGACTGACGATGTCACACTATCACGTGCCGCACGACGGAGAAGTTTTCATTGCTTATGACGTCATATCTCTTGAACAATCAGCCCTATTGCAAAATCCTGTCTTAGCTAACGCTTTCTACCTACGATCTACATCCTGTCAAATTTCAGCTTCGTAGGTGAAGTAGTTTTCTATATTGCAGGTTTAGTGCGTGAGTGAATGAGGGTCCTTTCGCTTTTATATAGATAGAGATTTAGGATACAGTCTGAGCTGTTTCCTTAAGTTGTTGCAGATGGTACTACACATCTGCTTAGTACATCCAACTGGTTAAGTCGTCCTAAGACTGGTGAATAAAAAATAAAAAACCCTCTCCTAGCAAATCATATCATGAATATAGGAAAACTGGGATGGAAACGCGGATGGCAATAAGAAACACAGTGCGTGAAGCTTGATCGGAGAGGCACTCAAATTTTTGCGGCACGTGTAAGCTGTCAATATCAATGGAATATGTGTACAGATACACTTTGACTAGGCAGCAATCAAGAGTTGTTTACACAGGAGCATCAAGAAATATTGATGACTGACATTATTAAAGAGAGGAAAACTGCTCATTATTTCTACATCTACATTCATACTCCGCAACCCAACCGACGGTGTGTGGCCGCCGGCCGCGGTGGCCGAGGGGACTGAGGCGCTCCAGTCACGGTCTGTACGGCCACTACGGTCGGGGGTTCGAATCCCCCCTCGGGCATGGATATTTGTGCCGTCCTTAGTTGTAGGTAGTTCATAAGTAGTTTGTAAGTTTAGGGACTGATGACCCCGTAGTTAAGTCCCTTAAGCTTCACAAACATTTGAACATTTTTTTGGTGTGTGGCCGAGGATACCTTAAGTACCACTATCGGTTCTCCCTCCTACTCTAGTCACGTATTGTTCGCGGAAAGAAAGATTTTCGGTATATCTCTGTGTGGGCTCTAGTCTCTCTGATTCTGTTCTCATAATCTCTTCGCGAGATATACGTAGGAGGGAGCATTATACTCCTACACTCCTCGGTAAAGGTAAGTTCTCAAAACTTCGACAAAAGCCCGTACTGAGCGACAGACTCCTGCAGAGTCTTCCACTGGAGTTTATCTATCATCTCCGTATCGTTTTCACGATCAACAAATGATCCTGTAACGAAGCGCGCTGCTCTCCGTTTGCTCTCTTCTACCTCCTCTATCAACCCCACCTGGTACGGATCCCACACCAGTGAGCAGTATTCAAGCAGTGGGCGAATACGTGTACTGTAACCTACTTCCTTTGTTTCCGGGCTGTATTTCCTTAGTATTCTTCCAATGAATCTAAGTCTTGCGTCTGCTTTACTGACGACTGATTTTATATCGTCGTTCTATTTTAAATCACTTCTAATGCCTACTCCCAGATAGTTTATGGAATTAACTGCTTCCAGTTGCTGACCTGCTATAGAGTAGCTAAATGATAAAGGATCTTTCTTTCTATGTATTCGTAGCACATTACACTTGTCTACATTGAGATTTAATTGCAATTCCCTGCACCATGCGTCAATTCAATGTAGATCTTCCTGCATTTCAGTACAATTTTCCATTGTTAAAACCTCTCTGTATACTACAGCATCATCCGCAAAAAGCCTCAGTGAACTTCCGATATTGTCCGTAAGGTCATTTACATATATTGTGAACAGCAACGGACCCACGACACTCCTCTGTGGCACACCAGACATCAATCTTACTTCGGAAGACTTCTCTCCATTGAGAGAAGCATTCTGTTATCTAGGAACTCCTCAATCCAATCATACAGTTGGTTTGATGTATCATATGCTCTTACTTTGTTCATTAAACTTCTTTGGGTACTGTATCAAACGCCTTGCGGAAGTCAAGAAACACAGCTTCTACCTGAGAACCAGTGTCTATGGCCCTCTGAGTCTCGTGGACGAATAGCGCGAGCTGGGTTTCACACGAGCGCATTTATCTAAACCCATGCTGATTCCTACAAAGCAAATTTCTATTCTCCATACAGGTCAATATATTCGAACATAATACGTTCCAAAATTCTACAACTGACCTACGTTAGAGATATAGGTCTATAGGTCTATAGTTTTGCAGATCTGTTCGACGTCCCTTCTTGAAAACGGGAATTACCTGCGTCATTTTCCAATGTTTTGGAACGCTACGCTCTTCTGGAGACTACAGTACACCACTGCAAGTAAAGGGGGCAAGTTCCTTTGCGTACTCTGTGTAAAATGGAACTGGTATCCCATCAGGTCCTGCTGCATTTCCTATTTTGTGCGTTTTTAATTGTTTTTCCATCCCTCTGTCAATTACTTCTGTATCTGCTATTTTGCCACCTGTGCGACAATCTAGAGAAGGAACTAAAGTGCAATAGCAATTATCACAAATGTTAATCATTTAATACACTGTGAGACTAGACGGTCGATTCCTCCATGCACAAATAACGAAGTTATTTTTTGAGAAGGTGTGCACCTCTTCTCCAGAAACATACCGACGGTCATGAATGTCTCTTTTCAGGGCTCCAGAACATATTCGAATCCCATGGACAAAAAGTGGGATTGTATGGAGCATGCGTAACGGCTTCTCAGCCTCGACAAAAGAAGGCGGGCTATACCTTGATACAGAATGACGCCATTTTTTGTCAGCTTTGTCAACATTTCGAGAGGGGTTTGAACCCCAGAAAACACCCTCTGGCTATTCCGATGGGTGATAAAAGAAAGAAATACAGTGTTTTGCTCTAGACAGACCGATCCAATTACAAAAGAACTATTAAAGAAAACACAGGCCACACGAGGTTCAACCCCAATACGATGTTACCCAGTTGTTTGAATTTATCTTATGGGAATAATACACTGCAGAAAACATACCTTAAAACAATTCTTGAATAAAAGACTGTCTTGATTTAAAATATTTTTTATTTAATAACGCGCTTCGCCTGGTTTGGGCATCTTCAGATATCTTACACAGAAGAAAAATGAAACAGAACTTACAATATTACTTGACAATTTTTCAAATATTAAAAAAAAAAAAAAACCAAAAAGAATCTGAAACTGGTAGTAAGGCATTGTAATAATGTACGGTACTAATGTTTTATCTACTCTATAGTAGAGGATGTTTAGATCAAAATGCGGTCATAGGGTATCTTATAGAGATAATAATATGTAAACCCTTGATCTGCGGTAACTTGACCGTTGAAAACAAATTGATACATTGTTTAACTGAATGTATACTGAAATAATTTATATTCCAAGATTTACCTTGTACGATGTCCCTGCACCATAGAGTACTTCGCCAACTCATTTGTGCGTCGGTATTGGTCCTGGTACTGCCTGGGGCAGCGTTCAGATGTGTACTGCGAGTAACCGACAATAAAGCGTAGTGCTCAACAATACTGTAGGCGTTTGGTCGGTCGGATAAAAGTTGTTAATTTCAAATATGGACAACCTTAAAGTAATGGCTTGCATGTGTGGTGCAGCCAGGTTCACCATGTAATGTACTGTAATCCATCCATATTTAAAAAAAAAAAAAAAAAAAAATAAATAAATAAAATAAAAAAAATAAAATAAAAAAAAATAAAAGAAACGGCCACGTATTTTTTTTAACGGGTGTAACGAATGGCAATATTCGCCGAATTCGCTAAGGCGCCTTGCTGCGGTGCGCGCGGCCGTTCATCGTCGGAGATTCGAGTCCTCTCTCGAGCATGGTTGTGTATGTTGTTCTTAGGATAAGTTAGTTTAAGTTGTTTGTAAGTTTAGGGACCAATGATCACTAAAGTTAGGACACACAATTTTACAAAAATTTGAACATTTCATTATTTACAGAATGTACAGCGTAATTCCTCACCTATAAATCTGATAGGACTATAAGTGCAGTCAGGGCAGTATTTAGTCAGGTTCAACATGTGCAGCTGCACAGGACGGCAAAATTTTGGCATTTAAACAAAATTTTTGACTATTATTTTAATGTTACTGGAATCATCGTTCTGGCATTTCCTGATTTATTGGCAAAGTGTTAACTGGTATTTCTACTTGTCGTTCAACCCTTTCTCAATTTTTTCTCATTTATAATCCTGTTACCTTTTAATATAAAGCAAGACGTACATTTGTAGTTTTACATGCTATACATTAGTTCATTGATGTTACATAATTTAAGTATTTGAGATAGATACAGGTAAGAAGAAAATGAAATAAAAGCAAAGAGAAAATACATATATACAAATGGTTACCGTTTTTGCTACAATTATAATATAACCAATTACAATTCGTGCATTTTACAATAAATTAGATGTAGCGGAGAACTTAAAAACATGATTGGTTACAAGGTTGTTATACACCTGTCGATATTCAGTGAATTCTGAAATTTGTTAATTGTAATTATGGGCTAATCAATGTTATAGGAAAGAAAGAAATTATGTCTAAAAATAAGGGGGCAGCTTGTGATTTCCTACAGGCACCGCGGCGGGAAAAGGGGGAGACAAACAGATAAACAGACTCCCTTGATAAGTGAAACTGTATTTTTGTAAGATATACAACATTCTTACTATGAAATGTTATTAAGATACTGAAATAAGAAAGAAAATTGGAGTAGGTGTAAATAATCTGCAGTATCGTTTATACCTATGTCTATAAGCCTTTAAATATTTGTGCTTTTAAGCGAATATACCGAACCAGTGTGGTAGAAATTCATTGAGGTATTAAACGATGAAATCTTGTCGACTGGTGTTACATTTACGTTTTCTTCGCTTTATCGAAGCGGCTACAAATAAAGGAGCCAGGCAGTTGTTCTCGGTATTGGTCTGTTGGTTTCAAGAAAATAAATTAACTATTTCTACTCAAATGTGCACACACCTCTCAAAATTTACAACTGCACGCCAGCAACGAACTGTGCTGCTGAAAGGTCTTATTCTGTTCTAAAGCGGGTTAAGAACTACCTATTGACTACAGAGAATCAAGAGCGACTGGTCAATCTGGGAGTTCTAGCCATTGAATCACACACGACAGTCAGACAAGATTTTGAAGAAGTGAGAAACGAATTTGCAAATACCAAAGTCAGAAGGAAGTCATTTCCGGTACTTTCTAGATTTTGGAAAAGGTCAGTTACATCGTACTAAATTTAACATTAAAATTTTAGGTGTATGGTATTAATTGCGGTAATTATCATTGTATATTTACCGTGTTTTGCATCGGAGTTTATATTTCTACATGTGCTTAGTGTTATGGTATATGTTACCTAAATAATTGATTAAATAATGTCTTTATTGAGACAAATATATTGTCGCGTTGAAATGGCAACAGGCTTGACTTGGAAGGCAACCAAACACAGCACCGATACTGAAAGCACGTTTATTACGAAGTCAACATACACGCAGCACTGACTGCCCTTCAGGCAGAGTGCTCTGCTATTTATACACAGACAGAATTTACCAGAAATTAGAAGAACAGTTAACATAAGAAACAAGTAGAATTTACAAGTGAACATAAGAAAGATGTAGAACCTTCTGGAATTGTTAATTACAAAGAAATAAATTTTTGCCATTGGGCGGGATCGAACCGGTGACTTTCTGCACCGCAGTTCATGACGCTATCCCCTGCGCCACGCCGGCAGTTGGTGTTTGTGGTCTCTCGTGGCAATATAATCAGTTTGAATCCGAAATGTCACGGCGGGGGAGGGGGTGGAAAATAAATTACAGCACAGTGGCGTAGCATACCCGAAATACTGCCCTGAAGGCAGTACACTCGTACAACATGTCGTCTTTGCCGTCCGATATTTCCCTGACTCAGGCAGCGAGCCACGCGCACGTGCAGCGCGGCTGCCTCGTTATTTTGAAATGGCGCAGCTTCACGCACAGTGAGTCGAGCAGCCGCGGCCGCTCCGATGCCCGACAGGACTGGAGGGCGCGGCGGGGCCGTAAGTCCAGCCTCCTGACTGATACGCAGCTTTCGGCAGCCGAGGCACTTGCGGCGGCAGGCAACCGTCGCTACCGCTGAACAACTCCACAGTGACTTAAAGGCCAGGAACTCACTTAGCGTTTTTTGTCCGATCGGCATTTTTACCGTCGCCGCCGTACCAGTAGTGGCGCACTAAATGGTATTGTGACTTGCACACTGTGCGGAAAAATGGACGACCGGACGGTAAGAATGCAGCCGACCACTGCCACTACAATCGAAGTTTTTTTTTTTTTTTTTTTTTTTTTTTTTTTTTTTTTTTTTTTTTTTTTTTTTTTTTTTTTTTTTTTACCGTCACCGCCGAAATGGTGGCCCACATCACTGAATGTGCGGCTACACACTCGTCGTCCAGTCCACCGCCGACCGCTGTTGTGTTCGCGTTGAGAGTGGTGCAGTGGTGTGCTTTTATCGTGGCCGCAGTGATTGTCGTCTATATCTATAAATGTGAAAATGTTCAAATGTTTGTAAATCTATCGGACCAAACTGCGTGGTCATCACTCCGTAGCTTACAAACTACTTAAACCTAGGTAAACTAAGTTTGCCGGCCGCGGTGGCCGAGGTGACTGAGGCACTCCAGTCACGGTCAACACGGCCACTACGGTCGGGGGTTCGAATCCCCCCTCGGGCATGGATATTTGTGCCGTCTTTAGTCTTACCTAATTCATAAGTAGTTTGTAAAAAATGGTCAAATGTTTGTTAAGCTTATGGGACTTAACAAGTAGTTTGTAAGTTTAGGGACTGATGACCCCGTAGTTAAGTCCTATAGACTCTACAAACATTTGAACATTTGAAACTAAGTTTACCTAGTAACTTAGCGGTGTATAACCTAGCGGTGGAGTAGCCGAGCGGTCTAAAGCGTCTCGCTGCGGAGCGAGCGATTGCTCGCCGTAGAGGTGCGAGTCCTCCCTGGGGCATGGGTGTTTGTGTTGTCCTTAGGTTAGTTTACCTAGGTTTAAGTAGTTTGTAAGCTACGGAGTAATGACCACGCAGTTTGGTCCGATAGATTTACAAACATTTACCTAAACTAGGTAAACTAAGGTGATTCGAAGTGTGGCAGTCGGAGGTGATGGTTGTATGACTGTGTTGTGTGCCTGTGTGATTGCGTGAGTGCTCTATTTTCTGAAGAAGGCCATGGCCGATAGCTGAATGTGTTGTATGTGTGTGTCTTTTGTATGTGCCTGTCGCAGCTCGTCGCCACGTCTTTGCGGTGAGTTGTAAACTGTCCTCACTATATTATTTATTCCAACCTGGACTTTCCATATATATATATATATATATATATATATATATATATATATATATATATATATATATATTAATGTGACTGTCTGTTCGGTGTACGATTATACGATTATCACGTCCAAACGACAAGACGCAGAGACTTAAATATTTGTACAGTTACTAATTTATACCTGAGGAAGGTTTTAGGCACGGTTTTATAGCGATCTGATAGATATTCAGTAATTTGAAGAATATAACGCGAAAAGCCGGACAATGATGATTCTTTGAAAATTATACTTACTCTTTGAAAATGGTTTTATTGGTTGCATTGTTGCTTGAGGGTTGATAATGATAAAAGGGTGGAGTATATTAGGATGCAAAGTTATCGGTGTATATAAAATTCTACGTGTGTCTGTGTTAATGTTTCGCTCTGCAGCAAAAACTCCAGAACGTAAACGAATGGTATGTGTGTAACTGTTGTCCGAAGTCTCCCGTTGTACACCATAGCAGTTCCATACCGATAGCTATAAAGGGGGTGGAAGATATGGTGGTTGAAAGTCGTCATATTATAAAAAAAATCGGACTGAAGGCCATCGATCATGTTTGCGACTCTATAGTAAGGAGGTTACGTACAGCGAAACGTGATGCCACAGACCATATCTTTGGTCTATGAGTGCTACAATGTCTTCAGCTCTTTATCTGTAAGGATAAGCATAAGAAATAGGAAATATAAGAATAAATAAATAAAGCAGTAAAAAAGAAATTTCTTTTAATACATCTCTTTAAAAAAATCGATTTGACGTTTCGCGTAATACATCAAGTGATTCATCTGTGATATTATTACAATCATTATTGTTGAATTTCGTGATTGTATTCTTCGAAACGAGTGCATTTTTACCTGTGATTTCTTATATATTCTCTGATACATGTAACATGTTTTTAGAAAAAATGAGATGGAGAGAGAGAGAATGGATAGGAAAAGTACTAACTCAAGGTTCGAATAAATAAATAAGTACCCTGGCAACGCCGGGTTTTCAGCTATTTGACAATAAAAAGCGAACGATGGGGCCCGTCCACCCCCACACCAACGTGGTGACGAAGTCAATATTTCTACTGTCACTTTCGTAATTTGGTTAGTTTGCTAAGGTGGATCACGGGATGGGGGAGCCGCGATGTTATCCGTACGTGTGGACAGGATCACCCATTAATACGATGCATCTGGAGATAGTAGCGGTCGAAAGGTAAACGAAGGGTAAAGGTATGTAAGGGCAGAGGAAAAATAGTGCCAAGGAAAGAGACAAGGGAAAAAATACCTCTGCGACAGTGGGGTAAGTTGCAAGGGCAGTAGCGGTCTTCTATCTGCAACAGTTCCTGCAAGGTTTGGTAATGTTAGTAAAGGGTGTATCTCGGTACCATTGATTTTGGTATTGACAATGAGCTGCTAATTTATTTTATACATAAAATGCCTGAGCTATGGGACAAAACCTTAGACATTATTTAAAGATAGGAACTCAACTAGGAATTGCGTGGCATGAAGTTTGTCTTCAGCTTAGGAATAATTTTGATAAGATGTTATTCTCTGAAAGTTTGTTGCCTCATATAGACAATTACCATGACACTCAGTGGCTTCAATGCCAAATGAAATTTCTTCAAGTTATTTTGAAATTTAAAAATACATACCCATACATACATCAAATCAAATTTTCAAATGTTTGTAGAGCTTATTGGACTTAACTACGTGGTCATCAGTCGCTAAACTTACAAACTACTTACGAACTACCTCATACTAAAGACGGCACAAACATCCATGTCCGAGGGGGATTCGAACCCCCGACGGGGAACGGCCTCGCGCATCGTAGCATAGCGCCTCAATGCGCTCGGCCGCTCCGCCGCAGCTACCTCAAACCTACAATGTATGTAACCACCCAACTTCCCAGATCCAGCAGTGTAGTCAACCATCAACTATTACGGTTACACAACCTTTCAATGTTTCCCAGATGTCTCAACAGGCATTTGTGAGTAACATGCATTCACCGCAGTTTACAAGTACCTCCGTTCCATTGCAACAAATAATTTGTGCTGCAATCACAAATTTCCTGACAGTTTCAAAAAAATGTTCAAATGTTTGTTAAGCTTATGGGACTTAACTACGGGGTCATCAGTCCCTAAACTTACAAACTACTTATGAACTACTTACAAACTAGGACGGCACAAATATCCATGCCCGAGGGGGGATTCGAACCCCCGACCGTAGTGGCCGTGCTGACCGTGACTGGAGCGCCTTAGTCACCTCGGCCACCGCGGCCGGCGACAGTTTCTAAAGTACCGCAGCAGAAATGGTCGACTGTTCAGCATTACATAAATTATACTCAGATGATTAGGGAAGATAATGTTCAATCTCGCAGCCCTTTAGCAGCTTCATTATCTTCAATGAACACTACTGATTTTTCTGAAATGTAATTTTTCATGATCGAACATTGCCAAATATGTACACTACTGGCCATTAAAATTGCTACACCAAGAAGAAATGCAGATGATAAACGAGTATTCATTGCACAAATATATTATACTAGACCTGACATGTGATTACATTTTCACGCAATTTGGTGGTCATGAGACAGTGGGCCGTGCCCCAGGGGAAAGCCACTCGGCCAGTCAGCTACGCTATCGCAGCCTCCGCCCCTGGAACTTTGAAGGGTTGTAGCTCCCAAACTAACAGTGATAGGAATGTAGTTTAAAATGATTTGGACGCAGTTGGTTTCAACGAATCCAATACACGATAGAAAAAAAAAAAAAAACTATTGTTCCATTTAAAAAAATATATATCTTTGTGGTGTAACTCTTTAGAAAATGATACAATAAACTATGTTCATAGCTCCGCAGAAAGTGTAACATTTCTTGTGTTGACCTACCGCATTAAAATATCCTGTCACCTATTATTTTATAAGTTACAGAGGCAAACCGACTTAGTGAAACACCCTGTGTATATAATATATATATATATATATATATATATATATATATATATATATATATGTGTGTGTGTGTGTGTGTGTGTGTGTGTGTGTGTGTGTGTGTGTCAGATCAGGACTCTAACCACCCACCATTGGGTTGAAAGGCGAGAACGCCACCACCTTAGCGACACCGACAGATACTGAAGTTTACTTCATGATTGGTACTTAAGCTTACATGCAAAACTTCAAACTCGATTTTCTTGAGAAAGTTTAAGAGCTGCATCAAATGGCTTTGGTTGATTGTTATTTGTCTTCCGAACTTCACATACATTAAATGACAAAAGATTCTACAATCCGATACCCGTGTCAAAAGCTGGGACACCTTGGCAGATACTGCAGAAGCGAGCCGGCGTATACGGAGTGCTGCGTGGGGCACGGCACGCGCGCCAGCACACGCGCGCGGCACGCCGCCCTAGGGCACCTGGGTATAGACGGGCATGCGCATCCGCCATTTTTGTTCCTTCGGTTCGAAGCGCGATTGTAGAATAGGACAGTCATTACGCTTTCAGCATTGTGGGCTGTGCAGCTCTGAACTGTTCTAATCGTTCAGAAAATGGTTTTGGTTTTTTTTTTTTTTTTTTTTTTTTTTTTTTTTTTTTTTTTTTTTTTCGTTTCCAATGGATCCCGAAAGGCGGAAAATATGGTTAATAAACTGTCGTCGTGACAAGGTCTTGAAAACTAAGCGAGTTGGGTTAATTCATTTGTAGTTATGCATAATTTCTGCGCGTTGTAAAGGACAGGTTTCGATACGTGTCCTTTTTAGCGAAGGTTCCGAAGCAACGAACTACTGTTACAGACTTTTATTTATATATACATAGGCGATAACAAACAGTATCAACATTTAGATAATAACAATACTAATTACTTTTAAATGATGCACACTGATTTGTACTAGTTATAATGGCTCGTATGGCACGTAACGATGTTTGAAGCTACTACGATGTTAATTTTAGTTACAGCTACTGCGATGCTAATTTTAGTTACTGCATCGGCGGCGTAGTTTCATAATGTTCGCAACAAAATTTTCGCTTTACGAGGATGATTAATTTACTGACCGGACAAGGGTGCGTACAAGAAGTTGGTAAACATGAAAAACTATTTTCTCTCATTCTAGCTGTTCGAATTTTAAAAGAGCATTCAAAGGTAGTTGCCAACATCAGCACTCTACGCCGCCGATGTCGTAAGTAAAATGGACCAATTTTATCACAGATAGAACTTCCTTAAAGCCCAGATAGCTGTTAAAATTCCATTAGCTGAAAAGTGTTTTGAAACTATATCTTGTGAAAATTCTTTACCTTCGCCTTCGATGATAATCGATACATTCGCTTGATTTTTGCACACAGAATGTATTAAACTAAACTAATGCGCAGATATGGTAGTGCATCTGGTATCCCGCAAAATTGAGCTGTCGAATGCGTAAAAGTTGTTCATAATACACACCCAGGTGGACAAATACCAGAAAACATATTTATCGATTTGTGAAACCATATTACAATAATTTATTACGAAGAGATAAATGAAGCAAGCGATATTTCAAAGCTACAACAGTGGAAAAACTCTGCTTTTCACAAGCTCACGCTATCACCGTTTGGAACTAAAATGGCGGCGGGAGCTGCCGCTACAGCAGAAATTGATGCGCATGCCCGTCTATATACAGGTGCCCTACGCCGCCCAAGTGCGTCAACTGTGGTGGCTCGCTTCACCTGCTGGCGAACAGCTTCTGGGACAGCTCAATAAACGAGGCCACAGAGATCAAAATTTCTAAAAACACTCTCAGTAAAGACGCCGGCTTGCACCTGTAATTGCGTAGTTGATGCACGACCAAAACATTGCCATATATGGCTGAGGAACTAGGCACGAGTGACGTCACCGGCAGCGACCTCCGAATGACAGTCATCCTTTTGACAATGGCAGAGGAGATCTCTGTCGAAAAATCGTTGTCAGTGAACCACATGACGCGACAGTAACCATAGAATATTTTATTAATGGATATCTCCGCGAAAACATGCACTCTTACATAACAAAAGTATAATATCAAAATCATGAATATAGTCACGTATTCTTCATACTAATTGTCAGTACGCATTGATAGAAATGTATAAATACAGCTCCGAGATCGCTCTACCAAACACCCGCAATTACAGCGCAGTGCACTTGTTGCGGGGTCAGCGGGCACAGTACACCACGTATCTCACTGTCAGTGCGGAGTGAGATCCAGAATAGCGCGGTGGCTTTTTAAACGAACGCAAATGAGCTTTAATTACGGACGCTCCGCCGCCGACGTGGTGTACAAACACGATTCCGGCGCGTAAACAGCTGCTGTAAATAAGCAACGTCAGACTCGGTGCAGAACAAAACGCCGCAGGCCCGGAAAAGGTGGGCGCGCTTTTGTTTGGCTCTTGCTCTGCTGGGTGGCAGCATTGTTTTGCTTACCCCGGAACTTGAGACGGCCTGAAGCCGCTTCTCTTCGCGTTTTATAAACAGCATCGAGTGTCGCTGTTGGCGTTAGACGGAGTGTTTTTCATAACTCGACATTGGTGTGCTACGTAGCAGCGTTTTGAGCGAAACTGAACTGCTGGAATTAGAAATTAGTACACCCTGTTACAAGGAGACCACATGGATATCGGTTTTTAGAATTTTTCGATATTTATTGAACGTGAAATTTAGAGCTCGAATAAGAATCAGCCAAACCTATACGACGCAACTCTCAAAAATTCTCGAGAAAATGACTTTCAAGTTTTGCAAGTATACGTAAGAACCCATAATCAAAGCAATTGCAGCATCTCTCGGTGTAGCACAGGTGATGATAACGAATTCGTCTTACAATCATGGGGTCGCTGGTTCGAATCGCTCTAGGGCAAATATTTTCTCTTTTAGACCAAACCTTTAGACGAGCCACTGAAAAACGACGACAAAATTTATGGCAAAACAGGGTACATCAGTCGCTAACAAAGCCTAGAGAACTGGCTGCTGAGAATCAGCTGTCTTTTCCGACATGGAGGGTGCTTAATCGCCAAAGAACTGACGTCACACGGTGCATTAAAAATACGAGGAAATGAGGCTAATAGGAGAGCGACTCCAGTAAGTGCGGTGCAGTATAGGATTATCACCATCTAATGAAGTGTACAAAAAAGGAAAAAAAAGCACAGTAACAGACCATATTGAAGCAAATGACAAAGCTATTCATGTAGCTGATTATTGGAAATTATTAGGAATAGTTGGTGACCCGGACACGTAAAGTAAGCAAGTTACTTGGAAAGCAATTAGTAGCTATGGACATGGCTTTCCAATAACAGCGACGTAGCTCGTCTCATACTAAACCGTCGTCAACTAATACTAAAGCCAATACTGTAAGAAACATAACTTGTTGTGTCTTTTCTTTTGAAACCATCATTATCACCAATCGTGTATAAAATGTAGAAAATTAAGAATATGCAAAAATACGTGCATTTTTTGTTAAAATTATCATTTGATATTAAAACTGTTTACGTATTCGAAAACAACGAAGACAAAAAAGATCTGTCACGGCGGGATTCGAACCGCCGACCCTATGTTTGTACAGCCAGAACGTTACCATCCTTCTTTTAATAATCAACTTTATTAGTTTACATATTAAACCTTCACATTTTTTAAAAACTTATAATTACAATTCAAATCATTCTCCATCAAGTCTGAAGATTATTGACACTGCACTCGGTATGTTGACCTCAAGAAACCAATTTTGTTTAGAGTCCTTCATGTTTTGATAATGCATATGCACTCTTGATATTCTTCGTTCACTTCTCACTCTTGATTTGAAACGACAATTAAAAATCTCTGATAATTTTGTTTATATTTATAATACATCCTCAAAGAAAAATGAGCTTCAAATTGTATGTAGTGTTCTAAATTTTAATTTCTCTTCTTAACTGTATAAAATACATATTGCAAAATAAGCCAATTATGGCTATTACGTTTTGAAGTAGGAAATAAATTGTATTCTGTCTGAAGTACATCTTTTATCTATATCTATAAATGTGAATATCTGTTCGGTGTACATTTATCACGTCTGAACCACAAGACATAAAGAACTAAAAATTTGTACAGTTAGTAATGTATACCCGGGGAAGGCTTTAGGCACGGATTTATGGCGATCGGATAGCTATTTATCTATATGTATTAATTTTAAGGTCTGTTCGGTGTACGCTTATCACGCCCGAACGACAAGATGCAGAGACTTAACTATTTGTACAGTTACTAATTTGTACCTGAGGAGGGTTTTAGGCACGGTTTTATAGCGATCTGATAGATATTTAGTAATTTGAAGAATATGACGTAAATGCGGAACATTAATTAAGTATTTTTGCCTGAAAGACATAAATTTCAAACTTATAAAATCGTACTGCCTACACAGAACCAAACTTCGAACGAACATAGCTTCTCTGCAGGCATCACTTGAGAATGGCATAAGCCGAAACGGCCGTCATCTATATCTATAAATGTGAATGTCTGTTCGGTGTACGTTTGTCACGTCCGAACGACAAGACGCAGAGACTTAAATATTTGTACAGTTACTAATTTATACCCGCGGAAGGTTTTAGGCACGGTTTTATAGCAATAAGGAAAATGCGGAACAATAATTACTCTTTGAAAATTATATTTATTTTTTGGAAATGGTTTTATCGGTTGCATTATTGCTTGAGGGTTGATAATGATAAAAGAGTGGAGTATATTGGGATGGAAAGTTATCGGTGTATATAAAATTCTACGTGTGTGTGTGTGTTAATATTTCGCTCTGCAGCGAAAACTACAGAATGCAAACGAATGGTCTGTATGTAATTGTTGTCCGAAGTCTCCCGTTGTACACCATAGCAGTTCCATGTCGATAGCTATAAGGGGGTGGAAGATATGGTGGTTGAAAGTCGTCAAATTATTAAAAAAATCGGACTGAATGCCAGCGATGACTTTTGCGACTCTATAGCAAGGAGGTTACATACAGCGAAACGTGATGTCACAGACCATATCTTTGATCTATGCGTCCTACAATGTCTTCAGCTATAAGAATAAATAAATAAAGCAGTAAAAAAGAAATTTCTTTTAATACATATCTTTAAAAAAATCGATTTGACGTTTCGTGCAGTACATAAAGTGATCGATCTATGAAATTATTACAATCATTATTGTTGAATTTCGTGATTGGATTATTCGAAACGAGTGCATTTTTCGGGTGATTTGATCTACACTATTTACTTTCCTGTCAAACGGTAAGTGCATACACTTCTGCAATCTGATAATAATAGTTTTCAGTTTGTTTCTAAAGAAGGTATTGTATTTCATTTCATTTTTCAAAACCAGTCTCACAGAACACTGCTGAAAGATAGCTTACCTATTATAATCAACCAACACGCGAGCGGAGCCGCGGGTTTAAGCTAGTTGTGAAATAATTCTCAGAGGCCGTATTGATGATGGCTAGCTTTTTTCCTCGTACACTTCCAAATCAAAATCTCTTTTATACAATTAGAACAGATTCTTCAGTTTGCACTAGTTGACATCAATCACAAAACGGAATGAGTCTTAAATTTATTCTGTGCAACTTTTTCCCCACAGGATCTTTGTCGTTAACTACATCAGATCACACAGAGCGAACATTTGATCCTAACATTCGTTTATTAATATTACGCCAAATTTGTTTTCAAATGTTTGTAAATCTATCGGACCAAACTGCGTGGTCATCAGTCCGTAGCTTACAAACTACTTAAACCCAGGTAAACTAACCTACGGACAAACACACACACCCATGCCCAAGGGAGGACTCGAACCTCCACGGCCACGGCGAGCAACCGCGCGCTCCGCAGCGAGGCGCTTTAGACCGCTCGATTTGTATTCATTTTTAACGTTATATTTCGTCTCGATATTGTTTTTGGGGTTATCTTTCGTAAGTGCACAGTATGATTGACTAGTATTAAGTTTCTAAGTATTTTCATGTATGTAAGTAATTTCAATTTACGAGCATAATTCAATTCTGGATATTAGTCGAACATTTATAGGTGCACTTCGGTCATTAGCGTCTAACGCAACAAATAGGTTTCGTGAAAGGCTGCTGTCGGCCGCGGTGGCCGAGGAGACAGGCGCTTCAGTCACGGTCTGCACGGCCACTACGGTCGGGGGTTCGAATCCCCCTCCCCTCGGGCATGGATATTTGTGCCGTCCTAGTTCGTAAGTAGTTCATAAGTAGTTCGTAAGTTTAGGGACTGATGACCACGTAGTTAAGTCCCGTAAGCTTAACAAACATTTGAACAATTTTTTGAAAGGCTGGCCTGATTACTGTGTAATAATTTGCAATTATGATTGAAAAACTTTGCCAAAAACTGTGCTTCTATGTCTTTCACACCTAGGTCTCCATTACATCTAGGCGCTGAGCAGTTTAAATAGAAACTATGCAAACATTATTCTTCCAAATATACCAGAAAACGACCACAAGAAATTTTTCGCAATAACAGTGGGTATTGGTAGCACTGCAGCAATGTAGTATAACTTACTGATTGCAAAACAATTAACAACTACCACTCTCTGCAGACTACCTAATGATCACATGCTCTTATAACATTCAGATTCTGAAGCCAATGTAATTGCCACATTCCCTTGGGTTTGACGTAAACTTCATACCCAGGTGGTGGATCTCAAAAGTTTTTTGAAGCAAAGGTATTACCATGTTTCCTGCATTTACCAACTGAGCTACAAAGATAGATGCTGCATTTCATTTAATGATTGGTACTCACAGTTACTTGCGAAACTTCAAAGTCGATTTTCTCGAGAATTATTTAGAGATGAGTCGAATGGCTTTATATAATTGTTATTTAAGTTCTGATCTTCACGTACCATAAATATAAAAAAAATTCTAAAATCCGATACCCGTGTGGTCTTCTTGTTAGACCTTTCCAATTCCGTGAATTGTTCAAAATCAAATGTTCGTAAAATTGAGGGATGTAACTGCGACGCGGTTAGCAGTCCCTAGGCTTACAAGCTACTTAAACTAATTTACGCTAAGGAAAACACACACACACACACACACACACACACACACACACACACACCTACATCTACATAGATTGCAAATCGCATGCTAGTGCCTGGCAGAGGGTTAATTAACCACTTTCATAACTTTTCTTTACCGTTCCATTCTCTAATAGCGCGCGGAAAGAAAGATCGCCTAAATCGTTCAGTTTTCGATCTGATTTCTCTTATTTTATTGGGATGGTCATGTCTCCCTAAGTAGGTGGGTGCTAGCAAAAAAATTTTCGCATGAAGAAGTAAAATTCGGTGAGTGAAACTTCGCAAACGGATCACGCCGCAATGAATAACGTCTTTCTTTTAATGAATTCCACCCCAATTCATGCAACATTTCCGTGACGCTTTCCCCCCGTAACGTGATAAAACAAAATGAGCTGCCCTTTTCTGAACCTTCCCAATGTCTTCCGTCAGTCCCACCTGGTGAGGGTCCCACAAGGGGTAACAGTACTACAGGAGAGGACGCACAAGTGTGATGTAGGCAGTCTCTTTGGTGGAGCTGGTGCATCTTCGAAGCGTTCTGCCAATGAAACGTAACCTTTGGTTCGCCTTCCCCACAATATTTTCTATGTGTTCTATCCAGTCAAACTTGTTCGTAATTGTAACTCCTAGGTATTTGGTAGAATCTACGATCTTAAAGTTTGACTGATTTATCGCGTAATTGAAGTTCAGCGGATTTCTTTTAGTGGTCATGTGTATTACTTCACACTTTTCTGTATTTAGTGTCAATTTCCAATTTTCGCACCATGTAGAAATGTTGTCTCAATCGCTTTGCAGTTTCTATTGATTCTCTGTTGAATTCACTAACCGATAAATAACAGCATCATCCGCGAACAGTCTAAGGGAGATATTTAGATTGTCGTTTATAAACACGAGGAAGAGTAGGGGACCTATAACGCTTCCCTGTGGAACGCTAGATACCACTTCTGTTTATGACTTACCGTCAATTACAACGAACTGTGTCATTTCTGATAGGAAATCGTAAATCCAAGCGCACAATTGGGGATATATTCCATAAGCACGCAATTTCAAAAGAAGCCGCTTGTGGGGTACAGTGTCAAAAGCCTTCCTGAAATCCAGAAATATGGAATCGATTTGAGATCCCTTGTCGATGGCTCTTAACACTTCATGTGAATAAATGGCAAGCTGTGTTTCGCAAGAGTGATACTTTCTGAATCCGTGTTAACTATTGGTTAATACGTCGTTCTCTTCGAGGTAGTTCATAATATTCGAACAAAGTATATGTTCCAAAATCTTACTGCTAATCGACGTCAATGAGATTGGCCTGTAATTTTGGGGATCACTCCTGTTGCCTTTCTTGGATATTGGAGTAACTTGGACAACTTTCCAATCTTTGGGTACGGATCTTTCGCCGAGTGATCGGTTGTAAATTGTAGCTAAGTACGGAGCTATTGCATCAGCATACTCTGAGATGAATCTAGTTGGTATACAATCTGGCCCGGAAGATTTGTTTTTGTTTAGTGACTTAAGTTGTTTTACTACTCCAGGAACATCTACTTCTATGTTTCGCAAGCTGGCAGCTGTTCTTGGATTGAATACTGGAGTGTTCACTTCGTCTTCTTTGGTGAAAGACTTTCGGAAAGCTGTGTTTAGTAATTCTGCTTTAGCAGTACTAGTGTACTTCACATATGACCAGAATTTCTTTCGATTTTCTGCAAGATTACGAGACAGGATTTCGTTGTGGTAACTTCTCGAATTGAAGTCCGCGCTAGGTTGCGAGTTTCAGCAAAAGATTGCCAGCCTTGCGGATTCTATGTCTTTTTAAATTTTGCATTCGTTTTCCTTTTTCCTGCAACAGTGATCTGACCTTTTATGTGTATCACGGGGGATCAGCCCCCTCTTTTATTGATTTATTTGGTATAAATCTCGCGATTGCTACTGATGTTATGTCTTTGAAGGTAAGCCACAACTGATTTACACTCTCATTTTTAGTTTTGAAAGACTGGAGACTATCACTCAGGAAAGCGTGAAGCGAATTATTATCTGCTTTATTGAATAGATATATTTTTCGTTTATTTTTGGGTTCATTTGGGAATTTCGACATTCAGTCTCGCTACTACAACTCGATGTTCGCTAATCCCTGTATCTGTGTCGATGCTCTTTACTAGCTCAAGATTATTTGTTTCTAGGAGATCAAGGGTATTTTCGCAACCACTTACTATTCTAGTGGGTTCATGAACTAACTGTTCGAAGTAGTTTTCAGAAAAAGCATTCAGAACTAGTTCGGACGATGTTATACATTTGCCGCTGGTTTTGAATACGTAATTATGCCAACATATCGAGGGTAAATTAAAGTCGCCACCGATTATAACAGTATGCTTCGGGTACTTATTTGAAATGTGATTCAAGCTTTCTTTGAACATTTCGGCAACCGCATCGTCTGAGTCAGGGGGCCGATAAAAAAATCCAATTATTAATTTATTCCGGTTGTCAGGTATAATCTCTACCCAGACCAACTCACAGGAAGTATCTGTCCCAATTTCACTGCAAGATAAACCGTTAGTAACTGCAATAACCACGCCACCCCTTTTTTTATTTATTCTATCCTTTCTGAAGACCATTTGGCCCTTTGAAAAAAAATAGGTCGAACTTAACAAACACACACACTCATGACCGAGGGAGGATTCGAACCTCCGACGGCGAGCATCCACGCACTCTACAACAAGGGGCTAGTCAGTAGTTACTGTTGAAACAGTACGCTTGGATATTAAATGATTAAACTTGGAGATTAATTGTTCAAGCGGTAGTGAAGTACTATAGTTGGCGTCATGTAAGAAGGCGCATCCGCGCATAGAGGCGGTGCGACAAGGGAGGCGAGGAGGGGAGGAGCTACGGCCGAGCGCCAACAGTTGCGCCTCAGGGAGAAACATTGCGTAACTCGCGGCCAACCACGTGCCTACAGAATGAACGTTATTGGCTATCAAACTGGTAATGGAGGGGGATGCGCAGAACGGCTGAAAACTGGGCCGCCTTCGTAGGTGACGCTGACTATAGGTGTAGATCCAAGCTGAAAAATCTGTGTTGTTACATGCTGCAGTCTCCAACGTCGGCAATGGAGACGGTGATTCTGGCATCCATTCGATCCCACAAGTATCAGTTGCGTTCTGGAATACATTACTCCACGCCTGCTCGGCCTGTTCACATTGTTCTACAATAGTTGTAGTTTGACGTGTCACAAGTGTCAGTTGTTATCACATGATACTTGACGTGTGCTAGATTGGGGAAAAGTCCAGTAATGGCGAGGGAAGTTGCTTCATGATTTACAGAACACGTTAAGTTTCATAGGCAGTGTGTGTGTGGGCATTATCCTCTTGGAACAACACATCACCTCCCTGTCTGCAAGAATGGCAAAAGAAGAGGATTTAAAATATTCTGCACATATCGAGTGCAGGTCAGCGTACCGACCATAAAGACCAAAGTTGAACGAGGGCTGCAGCTTAATCGCACCCCATCTATGAGGCCTGAGGTGGCCCCAGTATGTCTCAGACCAGTACGCTGTACGAGACAGAGCTCGTCAAGTCGAACTATCACTGGTGTGGTAGCTATACGACTTGTTACAGATGCTCTTACAGCACACTGAAGCTTATCTTAAACTACTTTTCGACATACTTTCCACCGTGGTTGAGGCACTTGTTATAGCGGTCAATCAATTTATATATATCCTCCCTCATATAACGATGCTGCCAGTGATGAAAACCATTGCTTCTGGTAAACCTTCCGCGTAATATGGCCTCAGTGCGTCCATGGCGTACTTCCTTCCGCCCTTGACGATTTGATGAAGTCGCCCTCACTCGTCTTAGAATCGGATAGTGCCCAAAGGCACATGGATTTCTTTTACGCTGTGAAGGAAGGAAGGAAGCTTCTGGTTTAAAGTCCCGTCCACAGCTTGGTCATAAGAGACGGAGCTAACGCTCGGAGGTTTTGGATAAGGATTGGGAAGGAAATCGACCATGCCCTTTCAAAGGAACCATCCCGGCATTTGCCTGGAGTGATTTCGGGAAATCACGGAAAACCTAAATCAAGATGGCCGGAGGTGAATTTGAACCACCATCCTCCCGAATGAGCGTCCAGTGCGTTACCACTGCGCCATCCCGCTCGGTTTACGCTGCGAGAAACCACCAGTGTGTGACAGATGTAGAACACAAATGTCGATATCACATATTTTAACGGAATGGCCTGAGGGCTAATTTCGGTCACTCACAGGACCTGAAATCTTTTTTAGGTAACTATGAGGCGTCTGCAGATGGTATTTTAAGTTTTTTGTATGACATCTGGATTTCTTCCGAAAACACTGAGTGCGAGATTTTAATGTGAGTCAGAGTTTCTCGGTCACCCTTTATTTTTAAGTAGTCACCGGCCCACAAACATAAGGTAATATTTTATCCACAGTTGCATTTGTTTTGAATAGTTGTTTTAAGACATGCCTACAACTTGGGTTGTATTTTTAAATTTCGTATGTTGATACAACATGCACGAATTTGCTTCCATCTGTTGACATTTGAGCGCCCTATCGTTATCTTCTCTTTATTTCAACATGTCAACGTAAATCTAGGTCATAACGTGACATATGATGAAAATGAATAAGGATCTTTTCCTATACCAGTATGGTATGTTCATTTAGGAAACATTAGCAGAGGCAAACGTTTCAAGAGAGGCATCCTGTGTCTTTATATGCGCCACTTAATGTCAAAGTTCCAAGAGAGAACGCTTCTGTAAGATTCAACGTGAAAAGTCCATGAACATAAAAATAGAGACTTGAGCCCACACGGAGACGTATTTGTAGTCATATTTCATAGGAAGCATACTCGACTAGAAAACAAAAAGGTGGAAGTGACTGAGGGACGCAAGGAACCCTCCGCCATACACCTAGAGGTTTTACATCGTCTACCGGTACAGAATATTATTCTCAGTCCGGCCTACGACCTCAGCTTTTCAACTGACATATTTTCGTTATGTATAGCTATATACCGGGTGATTAAAAAGTGAGTATAAATTTGAGAACTCAATAAATGACGGAATAATAGAGGTAGAGATGTAGAAATTGACACACATACTTGGAATGACATTGGGTTTTATTAGTCCAAAAAAATGACGGAGTAAAAACATTAATGAGAGTCGCAGCAGATGACAAGCTCTTACTACTAAAATCCTTCTAGGTCTTAGGTTTTACCATCGATTAATCTAGTGTTCAATGTGTTTACACCGGTGCTGTAATACAGTTGTTTAAACAAGACTAACATTTAACAGGCGGAGCAGTCACGAGGGGCTGGCAGCGGAGACATTGCAGCCCCTAGAGACTGCTCCGCCTCTCTACAACTATTTACTTTTTAGGTATGACTATCTGATTACGTCAGATATATTTTTTTGTATTTTAAATTTTGACATGCAGTTTTAACATATTCATATTCGTCTGAAGAAGGTGCCCATATCGGCATTGAAACCTGGTAACGGTTATTTTCGTACTTTGCGACTGAGGGCTGCCCCTTATAAATTTAATTGTTCCTCGACTACAGCTATTGTTGAGAAATGATGGTGATCATACTAAGCATTTCCTGTAAAGGACATCATCTTAGCTTTTTCTTAATTTGTTATGCTACTTATTGCTTCTCTGACCAGATGAAGCGCCATCCGTCGCACATTTTTTGAATTTTTTTTTTCCTAATAAAACCCCGTGTGATTGCAAGCATTTGTGTCAATTTTTACCTCTCTATCTACATTATTCCGTGATTTAGTAAGTTTTCAAATTTATACTGACTTTTTGATCACCCGGTAGTTTGAGTGTAAAAAATTACGTTGATATGAGTAAGCTGTAGAAAATTTTCGTCGTCGTAGTCACCGGGTCGGGTAAAATAAATGGCTCATCTCATAATACAGGCGAGATGGAAAGTGGAATGGTGTAACAGAGTCGGTTCCCTGGTACTCTTTGAAATGTTTACGCAGTGAAAACGGCGGTGCCTTCCGTGGCCGTGTCCTACCCCCTGGCCGCCGTCGGTTCGCTGCGAGATGTCGTCACGGCAAACGGCGTACGCTACGGGGCCCGCGAACGCAGCCGCCTAGTGCGCAAATGGTTCTCCGTCCTCCCCTCACTCCGTCCTTCTGCTTATCCTCCTCCCCACTTCTTCCTGTGCCCTCTCTCTCTCTCTCACTGCTCTTCTCTTTACGTCTGCACCGACCCGTTCCGCGCACGTCGAATTGTATCGGAACTTCGTTTGCACTGTTATCCTGCCGCCGTCCTCTCGGGATGGGATTTTAATAGCGCACTTAAAACTCGCCAACGGTCGGCGGCCTCCCGCCGTAGTTGTTTGCACGTTGATGGGCACCTCACCGGCTTCCTTGTCAGTCAATTGCAAGATCTAAGTAGCTGTTGCCGGCCGCGGGGGCCGAGGGACTACGGCGCTTCAGTCACGGTCTGCACGGCCTCTACGGTCGGGGATTCGAATTCCCCCTCGGGCATGGATATTTGTGCCGTCCTTACTGTTAGCTAGTTCATAAGTAGTTTGTAACGTTAGGGACTGATGACCCCGTAGTTAAATCCCATAAGCTACACAAACATTTGAACATTTGAATTTAAGTAGCTGTTTGTAAACCAAAAGTAAAGGTAGAAGCAAGTGTTTGTAATACTATCAATCTGCTGAAGTTACAACAGGAAAAAATGTCTACAGGGGGTATGTTTACCGGTCCTATATCTTTTTCTTTCCTCCTTCATGTTGACATGGATGACGCTCAACAGTTTGCGTTTCTACCACAATGACAGTGTACGCGAGGGTTGTAGTAACTCCCCACTGCACTGTGTGAAGAGTAGAAACTCTGAAAGTTTACCAACCTGACGTGCTGCGGTGGAGTAGTCAAGCGGTCTAAGGTACCTCGCTGCGGAGCGCGCGGTTACTGGCCGTCGGAGGTTCGAGTCCTCCCTGGGGCATGGTTTTGTGTGTGTGTGTTTGTCCGTAGGTTAGTTTACCTAGGTTTAAGTAGTTTGTAAGCTACGGACTGATGACCACGCTGTTTGGTCCGATACATTTACAAACAAACAACCTGGCGTCTTCTATTAATGTCCCAACGCAGATCATAGTACGCAGGTAGGAGTTCTTGATGGAGGCTGAATTTGTTAAACTATTGGCAGGAACTGATGTAATTACGGAATAAAACTGAAGTTCACGGTAAGCCATCCGATTTATTTAAAGACTGCAGAAAACCAGCAAACTGCATAATAACACCTACTTGACACACATTGTCTTAATTGAAAATTGAATATACAGTCATTTCGCCTTGATCTAAGATGATTAAACAATTTTTATGTCTACGTATGAATGTTACTCCTGCGAGTGCGCGTACTGGAGTCAGATGTTACTCCTCAGAGTGCCTGTTCTGAACTGAAGTGTGGCGGCTCGATGCAAGGCTGCCTTCGCCCCGCAATTTGGCGCGTAAACATGGCTGCCGTGCATCGTGCGTCTTAAATTAATTGTTTTGTTAATTGGATTATCAATTGTTAATATGCTTTACTTACTCAGAGCATAGCTTAGCTTTGAGAGGTTTTGAAACTTGTGTTTGACATTGAATAAATAATTAGTTTATTAAATATAAACGAAAATATGATTGCGTTTTGGCGCGTGACCGCCAGTACTACAGCCAATCGGCGTCCAGTGCCTGCCGCTCGGGGGCTTCCCTAGAATTCGGGGAGACTTGCCAGAGCTCTTTCCCATGAGAACCCGACCTATTGTACCACCTGTCGTGGTTCTCACCAGCGTTTACCATCTGTCGCCTACTGGTCCTAACCGGCTGCACTGAAGCAATACCATCTGAATATGATGGCTCTAAGCCAGAAATATTACAAAGTCATTGGTCCTTAGACTTAGAAACAACATAAATTAAGATTCGTCAAGAACTACACACACACACACACACACACACACACACACACACATGACCGAGGGAGTGCTCGAAACCCTGATAGGAAGCGGCTGTGGAGTCCAAGGCAAGATGCCTTTAGGCTTGTGACTTACTGCCAGTAATTTCCGTAGAGTCTCGCAATTAGTGGAGTAGTCACTCATTGTGGTTTGAAACTCTTCTAATTGGTCCATGTTTGCGTTGTAAATGTGGGGTTGTGAATCCGCATTGATACAAAACACTTGGATATTCCTTTCAAACCCAAACTAGTTTTGGCGGAAATCCCGCCATCCTCAGAGATATTCTCGTATTGGTGTCTGCTACAATCACAGTACACAGCGCCTACCGTATCGGCCGCCCATCCGACAGTACCGCTGTACAGGTTACCAGCACGGCAGGCGCCAGAGGATGCCGCCAACCCAGGGGCGTACAAGCCTGCGCTCATTAAAATAACTCGGAACACTCGATCCAGTAGAGGGCCCAGCCCGAGCGATTCTGGGCGTAGCTAAGGGACAACATCTGTGTTCTCTTTATTACTGCTATGAGCGGATGTAGTCTGAGCTGGTGAGACTTCGCTCCCAGCTTGAAGCTGTGTTAATCTCGGTTGCACAGTTGGAAGCTGCGAGCGACTGGGGCGTCATTGTTATTGGCCGGTAGTGGGGACTGAACGGACTCCCGTCGTCTAGAACGTTCGGCTTGCGCCAGCGACATGCCCTGATACTGTTAGCAGTGAGGCAGACATCCCATCCCTGTGCGTGTCAGGAGGAGCAAGACATTTCGGGGGACCGATCCTGACGCCTCCCCGGTTTGTCTTGGTAACAAGTTCGAGGCGCTATCTGTTTAGGACAACGTTCTTGAGTCGGATGGTGTATCTCATCCTGAGGTCACCACTATGCCTGCAAGATCCTGGCTTTCACAGAGGGTGGGTTTGCTTGTAGTTGGGAGCTCCAACGTTAGGCGGGTGATGGAGCCTATTAGAGAAATGGCGGCCAAGGAGGGGAAGAAAGCCAACGTGCACTCTGTGTGCATACCGGGTGGAGTCATTCCAGATGTGGAACGAGTTCTTATGGATGCCATGAAGGGTACGAGGTGCAGCGAACTGCAGGTGGTGGCTCATGTTGGTACCAATGATGTGTGTCGCATTGGATCTGAAGAGATTCTCTCAGGTTTCGAGCGGCTATCTGAAGTGGTAAAGACTGCCAGTCTTTCTTGCAAGATGAAAGCAGAGCTCACCATCAGCAACATTGTTCACAGAACCGACTGTGGACCTCTAGTACAGAGCCGAGTGGAGGGTCTGAATCAGAGGCTCAGGCGGTTCTGCGACCGTGTAGGCTGCAGATTCCTTGACTTGCGCCATCGGGTGGTGGGTTTCCGGGTTCCGCTGAATAGTTCAGGAGTCCACTCTACGCAGGAAGCGGCTACACGGGTAGCGGGGGCTGTGTGGCGTGGACTGGTCGTTTTTTTAAGGATAGAGGGCATTGGGGAAAAACAAAATGGGCAATCTCAAAGGTAGCAGGTGGATTACAAGAGAAATGTAGATCTAGGAACTATCAGTATAATAATTGTAAATTGTCGTAGCTGTGTCAGGAAAGTACCAGAACTCCAATCGTTAATAGAAGGCACCGAAACACACATCACTGTAGGCAGTAAAAAGTGGCTCAAGCCGGAAATAGGTTCAGCAGAAGTATTTGAAAAAGATCTAGCTGTGTTCAGAAAGGATAGATTAAACAAAATAGGTGGAGGCGTGTTTGTCGCCGTCAAAAGTAGGCTTTCGTGCAGCGAAGTTGAAGTTGATAGTTCATGTGAGCTATTATGGGTAGAGGTTGTACCTGAATATCGTAAGAAGTTAATAATTGTAGTCTGAGCTGGTGAGACTTCGCTCCCAGCTTGAAGCTGTGTTAATCTCGGTTGCACAGTTGGAAGCTGCGAGCGACTGGGGCGTCATTGTTATTGGCCGGTAGTGGGGACTGAACGGACTCCCGTCGTCTAGAACGTTCGGCTTGCGCCAGCGACATGCCCTGATACTGTTAGCAGTGAGGCAGACATCCCATCCCTGTGCGTGTCAGGAGGAGCAAGACATTTCGGGGGACCGATCCTGACGCCTCCCCGGTTCGTCTTGGTAACAAGTTCGAGGCGCTATCTGTTTAGGACAACGTTCTTGAGTCGGATGGTGTATCTCATCCTGAGGTCACCACTATTAATAATTGGTTCCTTTTACCGGCCTCCCGACTCTGAGGATACAATAGCAGAAGGTTCAAAGAAAACCTAATTACAAAAAACGTACCCGACTCACAAGATAATAGCATACGGTGATTTTAATTTACCCTCAATCATTTGGCGAAAATATATTTTCAAATACGGAGGTACGCATAAAACATCGTGTGAAATTGTACTCAACGCATTCTCTGAGAATTATTGCACTCTATACTGTTCTCTATTTATAAGCGGCCGCGGTGGCCGAGGAGACTGAGGCGCTTCAGTCACGGTCTGCACGGCCACTACGGTCGGGGGTTCGAATCCCCCCTCGGGCATGGATATTTGTGCCGTCCTAGTTCGTAAGTAGTTCATAAGTAGTTTGTAAGTTTAGGGGCTGATGACCCCGTAGTTAAGTCCCATAAGTTTTACAAACATTTCAATATTTTCTATATATAAATTTAAATAAGAGTGCTGTTGTCCAAACAAAGTGAAACAAAAATGTTTCCAAAAATATGTGATTCTAAAATATGCTGTGCCACGATGTCTGAGCGGAGAAGTGGGCATGGGGTTTAAATGAGAAGTTATGTTGGCTTAAGATTGGGTTTTATTTGGAGATGGTAGCTACATGTTGCTAAATGGAACCTGGGGCAAGCTCCACACCTGTTTCTAGAGGTGCATCTTAGAATCAGAGGATAAGTTATGGTATGATCGGAGCTTAAGGTAGCAGGCCCAGTCAGGACAGAGGCCAATAGTTTAACAAATTCATTCTGTCGTCCAGGTCTGGGTACAGTGCACTGTAACATTCATACGTAGACATAAAAAATTGTTTAATCATCTTAGATCAAGGCGAAATGACTGTATATTCAATTTTCAATTAAGACAATGTGTGTCAAGTAGGTGTTATTATGCAGTTTGCTGATTTTCTGCAGTCTTTAAATAAATCGGATGGCTTACCGTGGACTTCAGTTTTATTCCGTAAGTTCCTGCCAATAGTTTAACAAATTCATTCTGTCATCCAGGTCTGGGTACAGTGCACTGCACGTAACCGCCAGCCTAGCTCGTGGCTGGTGGCTAGGTCCTGCCGATTCTCCGGGGGTGTAGTACCATCGTCAGCAGAGCAGAGCCACCGAGGAGTGCCAAGTCGACAGACACGTGTCGGGAACACGCGGGTGGAATTTTGTAGCAGCAGGCACGCGGTTCAGCGAAATACGTGTGAACATTTTAAAATTCTATGTCCCATTCCTTTGCACCCCAGGGGCAGGCGTCGCCCTAGTAAATGCTGCAGAAGATGAAACTTCCTGGCAGATTAAAATTGTGTGCCGGAACCGGAAATCGAACCTGGGACCTTTGCCTATCGCGGGCAAGCGCACCACCGACTGTGCGATCCCGACACGACTCACGATGCCGCCTCACAACTTCACTTCTGCCAGTACCTCGCCTCCTACTTGCCAGGTACTGGCAGAAGTGAAGTTGTGAGGCGGCATCGTGAGTCGTGTCAGGATAGCACAGTCGGTGGTGCGCTTGCCCGCGAAAGGCAAAGGTCCCAGGTTCGATTCCCGGTTCCGGCACACAATTTTAATCTGCCAGGAAGTTTCATATCAGTGCACACTCCGCTGCAGAGTGAAGTTTCATTGCTGCAGAAGATGTTATCCAAATAATCAGCCCGCCGGAGCAAGTTGGTCGTCAGGGATCTTTTGTGTAAAGCAGTTTAGACTCTATGAAACAAACTGACTTTTATCCGATGCCTTTTTTTATTTTTTGATTTGTATTTCTTTTTTCGTGGTTTTGTATCTTCTGTATCTGTTCACAGTTTTTCAAACTCGTAAACGTATTAAAAACTGTTTTTTTTTTTCATTTCTATGTTACTAATTATTCTTATGTCCTATTAGTGGAGCCAATACTGGTACAAATAAAGAGTTAGTAGAATGAATCTTTCACTCTGCAGCGGAGTGTGCGCTGACATGAAACTACCTGGCAGATTAAAATTGCGTGCCGGAACCGGGACTCGAACCTGGGACTTTTGCCTTTCGCGGGCAAGCGCACTACCGACTGTGCTATCCCGACACGACTCACGATGCCGCCTCACAACTTTACTTCCGCCAGTACCTCGCCTCCTACTTTCCAAACTTCCGGCACGCAATTTTAATCTGCCAGGAAGTTTCATATCAGCGCACACTCCGCTGCAGAGTGAAAGATTCATTCTGGAAACATCTCTTAGGCTGTGGCTAAGCGATGTCTCCACCATATCCTTTCTTTCAGGAGTGGTAGTCTTGCATGGTTCGCAAGAGAGCTTCTGTGAAGTGTGGAAAGTAGGAGGCGAGGTACTGGCGGAAGTAAAGTTGTGAGGCGGCATCGTGAGTCGTGTCGGGATAGCACAGTCGGTAGTGCGCTTGCCCGCGAAAGGCAAAGGTCCCAGGTTCGAGTCCCGGTTCCGGCACGCAATTTTAATCTTCCAGGAAGTTTGAAAGAGTTAGTAGTCTTACATTTGGACAGTTACTAAAGAAACGAAACTTGTCAACGTCCAATATTAATATTTCAGAAAGCATTTGTCTAGAGTGTAGAATTGTATGGGAGTGAAACGTGGACGATCAGGAGTTCAGACAAAAAGACGTTGAAAGCTTTCGAAATGTGGTGCTACAGACGAATGATGATAATTAGATTGGTAGATCATGTAACTAGTGAGGAGGTTCTTAACCATATCGGTGATAAAAGGAGTCTCTGGCATATCCTGACTAAGAGAAGGGATAGATTGGTGGGACACATTCTGAGACATCAAGGAATTGTCAACTTAGCATTAGAAGGAAGTGTGTGGGGTAAAAATCGTAGAGGGAGACCGAGGGACGAATACAGTAAGCACATTCAAAAGGATGTAGGTAGCCGAACGTATTCTCAGATGAACACTTGCACAGGACAAGGTAGCGTGAAGAGCTGCATAAAACCAGTGTGCGAACTGAAGACCACAACAACAACAACTCTTATTTATTCAATTCTCTGCGAAAAATAACTTGGCTCAATGTTTCCCCAGCTTATGGGGTAAATTTGTCGCAAAATTAGTGAGGGTTTCACTTGGCAAAGAATGGTTACAGAACAAAATACCTTCCATATTCAGAAAGAGGAAGGTTAAAGTTACCAGACTAACAATTAGTCATTTAAGGCACCGTTTCAGAAAACGATGAAAACACTACCGTCACGAAGTAGCCCCAGCTTATGGTAACAATTTAATTTTCAAAATGTTCAAATGTCTGGAAAACTACTGGACTTAACTGCTACGATTATCAGTCCCTAGCCTTACAAACTTCTTAAACTAACATATGTTAAGGATAACACACACACACACACATCCCCGAGTGAGATCTCGAACCTTCGACGACGAGCAACCGCGTCCTCCGCAACAATGCGCCTCAGGGCGCTCGGCCAATCCACCGCGGCTGTCATTTCTGGGCTAGTTTTCCATTCTTCAGGTTTCTTTTTTACTCATCACGTTCCCTATAGACTCAGTTCGCTACGCTCTGAATCGCAGTCTTCTGCTTCCGTATCTCGCTGTTTGTAATGCATGCTTGCCAGCGTGTGTTCTTCTGTAGGTGTGTGTGTGTGTGTGTGTGTGTGTGTGTGTGTCTGAGCACAAATATATGTCTGTGTTTTCTGCAAACGGAAGGGGAAACTTGTGGCCTGTAAACAAACTTCAGAGCTCTTTACAGATACGGACGGCTGATATCTGAAATTGTCTTCCCTGACGTGCTCTCTGCCGAGCATTCACGGTTCAGATAGCAGCCTCGCAAACACACGAGACGTGTAGAAGACTTCGTTACTTCACTACAGTGACGTGTTTTGGAAGGCACAGTCATACCCACAAGATCATGATTCGCTAACGAATAGACTCTTTCATTATAAATGGGAAATGGTCCGCCTTTTTGCAAACAATTTTGTTATATGATTATTCCCATACATATTTCGGAACCTTTGTTCCATCATCAGTGGGATATTTATTAAATGACAAATGGAAAAATATGGTTCACCTGGCGTTGTTTTCTTGTTTATTTTTTATTATTGTGTTGCGTAATTTCCTGTTTGAACCACAGTAGCCATGTTTTACGTTTTGCTTTTCTTGCTGTAGATGACATGCCATTCACAGAGATTTTTATATAGTTCTTCATGGCCTGGCATCTGAAAACAAATTGCGTTTTTGGGGGATGTACGCTTTATGAAAACAGTAAAAATTTTTTTCTAACTAAGGAAGGCGTGTTTAGGAATACGTTTTTTGTTCTGTTTCTGTGTTCCTCATGCATTCTCCTGTGGTAAATGCGTCGCGCAAATATTTCTAAAATTTCTTGTCTCTATCATTTGTATGTCATAGCCATTTGCAATTGCTATTCCTTTTCTTATATTAAATTCTTGTGTAGAATTTTGTTTGCTCATAGATATTCTGTTTAATCTATGGAGCATGCTTCCTTGTGCTGTGTTGAGTGGTTTGACTGGTTGTGAATGGTGCTACTTGTTGTTGTATGTTTCCTGTAAATTGTGGAATCATGTTTGTTGTTTCTCGTTTTTATAGTTAAGTCTAGGAAATTTAGTGAATTGTCTGTTACTGCTTCCAATGTGAAGTAGATTTTTGGATAAGCATTATTTATTTCTTCGTGTAACTGTTTTATATGTGTTGGTGGTTCGTCAATTAGGCATATGACCTCATCGACATATCTGTACCAATATATGATTTTGTATTTCTTTTGGGATTCACTGTTTTCTTAAAGCGTACATACCTCAAAATCGCAATTTGTTTCCAAATGGCAGGCTATGAATTACTATATAAAAATCTTTGTGAATGGCATGTCATCTGCAGCAAGAAAAGCAAAACGTAAAGTAAAGCTCCTGTGGTTCAAACAGTAAATAAGGTAGCACAATCATAGAAGCTAAATAAGAAAACAAAATCAGGTAAGCCACATTTCTTTTATTTTTCATATGTGTTTTCGGTACTTACATATTTAATAAATATCCCACTGATGATGAAACGAAGGTTCCCAAACATGTAAGGGAATAAGTAAATAACATAATTGTTCACAAAAAAGGCAGAACCTTTCCCATTTATTTAACAGCAAACAAGGAAAAAGGAGTACAGCAAAACCAACATGATGAGCAGTCCCTTTCTTAACTATTGTTACAATTTATTAGTTTCGCTGGTATTGAAGTCTTCCATTATCTTTATTATCACCAATATGAAAGAAGACGCAGGACAAGGCTTCAAAAAATAAACAAAAAAGGAGACCTACGAAGTAGGTCAACGAATAATGCCATTTCCATCTATTATTTACATGAACTTTTCTCGCGCAGTAAATACAGCCTTGGTATGTTACTTTGTGAGCGAGGGGTGGCTGTGGGAAGAGGGGAGGAGGTTCAAGTAGCACTGCACTTCATCAAGAGTACCAATGGTGTGTAGATCAGATCAAATTAGATTAGAACTTGTTCCATAGACGTTGAATAAGAGATTTCGTGAAACGTGTCAGTTTAGTAAAAGATAACTGTACATAACATACAATATTTTTATTTATTTATTTTTGTGAAATTGAAAACTTCTGCCTAAAAATTCTTCTTATGTGTAGAAGGAGTTGCAATTCAGAAAGTCGTTCTGTTTGTTTTTTTCTGTTTGTTTTTAAATTTTAGTTGTGTTTCTGTGAGAAATCTGTCATTTGGTAAGTAACCAAAGACTTGTTCCTTGAGAACGGTTTCTTATACACGACCAGAGTATAACGGTTAAAAATTCCAAGTACGCCATGTGATGTTTTCGGCCGCTTTCCAGACTACTTAATCTTTGATTTCTTTTAGTTGGAGAACAGCGTGTTAAGTTCTAATTATTTAAGTAGTTTGTAATTCTAGGGACTGATGACCACTGCAGTTTGGCCCCATAGCTTATAACCCTAACCGTCCTACACCACCAGTTAGTATACGATAATTAGAAAAATTGACCCGGTGCCTAATTATCTTAATTGGGCGGAAAGGCTATAGGTAATGGAGCCGATGATGTAGCGGAGATTACATCCGCTACGTAGCTGTACATCTTTGGTAGACAACAACGATCGATAGTAATAAAGAAAGCGGAATTTAAAATTTGGAATAAAATAATTAATGTTTAAATGAAAAATGCGGAACAAACGGAACACAGGAATTAATTTGTAAAAAGTGAATAACTTATTGATTTACGGTCGCCAGCTCGTTGTACGAGCAAATGATTTACTGGGATTTTAATAATAGCAAAGTTAATTAACAACAAAAAATTACGTACCATTTAGGATGGAAGGAAATTAGAGTATGCGCGTCAAATCCTGTTCAAAAGACAGTGACAATACATTAATTACTGAGAAGTAGGTCGTTAACACAGAAGCTGACTGTAAGACAATGAAATGCAAGCAATAGCCACGCAAATGGAACATGCAGCAGATCGTACAAAACTCTCGCCTCAATGCTTACTATTTACAGCTTCAAGTAATTAATTGTTTACGTAAGTACCAGAAATTATTCAACAACAAATATGCAATGTGCTTTAGCAATAATCAAGTTATAAATGCACTATTAACTGTATTAATAACATGCTTAACTAATGACTTGACGTGATAACACTGAATACTTTGAAATGAACAATTTAACCTCCTGATTAACTTTGCGTTCTCTTTAAACAGGAATTATTAGCATTTCAAACACTTGCAAATAATCACTATTCTCACTAATCTGTACTTGCAAGCAGAAACTTTACCTCAAAATAATATGCAATGAAAAATAATTAATATTTTGCACTATGTTGAAATATCTCTTACCATTGAAAGTTAGTCTAGCAGTTTCATTCAACTTAGCAAACCTATTGATCAGCAACACTGGCATAAGCTACAATGGATGAGGAAGGAACCTGTCTGGACAATGATTATGGGTAATGATTTCAACACAGGTTCACAAATAACAGTGTTCACCATTGAACAATTATCACTAATGCGCTGGTTTGCTGTACATGCTAAGACAAACTGGACCGATAATACAGATTTCGGTGTGCGACTTGGTGCTTCTGATTAAAGACTGTTGGCACTTAACAATTGGCGACGAATGTTAATTACAATTTTGGGCCCACAGCATTCCTCTTGATGCATTTGTTAAGTATGTGAGCTGTGTCCGTATGAGTAAATAATACTGCCTGTTCGCCGAATCTTCCACTAGAGCCGAAAGAACACGCATTCTCCTTCGCATACTTTTGCTGAACACCATTGTGTGCACCGTATCACTATTACGTCTGTCCGCTACCACGTCATAACATCGACTCTCTCTCTCGCTGTGCGCCTCTGCGCTACCAGCGATAAAACTTCCCACTGAAACATGATTCTATACAATAACAAAGGCCTTGCTAAACCAGCGGGTCTACTTTGGTATTACATTTTAGTTTTGACACATACAGAGATTAACAGGACAATGTTAATACATTACAGAAATAAAATATACAGATACATAATAAATTAAAAAAAAATACTAATAATAAGGAAAAATACGTAAATCATCGTTTTACATTAGTGTACGCACACATGAATGGAAAGCGGCGTTGGTCACTGTGTTGTTGTGTCACAAACTTTACAAACATATGAACATTTTATAAACCTGACGGTGCTGCTGTCCCAGTTAGATCGCCAAATGGCTCTTCCTTGTTAAATGTATGTATTAGAATTTATACTAGAAATACACAATACAACAAACAAAATATTAACAGAAAATGTACGATTGTGCTCTGAACCGTACTTGTACCTACTTCCAGCACAACATAAAACTTTAAAAATAGCAATCCAAAAGTTTAAATGTTACCAACATTATAGAGAAAAACAGTTAAGCACTGATTTTAGTTACTTACCATTTTTCCAAATCCTTGTGAAAGACATTCCTGATATTTCGGTATAGGTTTCACATTGGGAAAACTTCTTTCTACGTGACATTATTTTACAAAGCAGGGATTAACTGTCTCATTATCGTCCTCAAAATAATCTATGCAAATCTTATATTAATATATATCTAATGTATAAAGCAGATAGTCCGTATGTTTGTACGTGTTGCATACAAATCTACAGTTTTGTTCCAATATTTATGAAATTTTGTACACGTAAGCTTCAATCCATGAGGACGGTCGCCGTAAATGTAAGAATCACATACGATATATAATTCACGAGATATGGCGTCATAAACAATGAGATGCGCGAAAAACTGCTGTATTTTGCGACAATGCTGCTCATTTTCTCCTAAACCACTGGGTCGATATCAACCAAATTTGGTACACACATTCCTTGCCGTGAGGTAACAATTTCTGTATGGTTAAGAATCACACGCCGCGGTGGAGTAGCCGAGCGGTCTAAAGCGCCTCGCTGCGGAGCGCGTGGAGGTTCGAGTCCTCCCTGGGGAATGGGTGTGTGTGTTGTCCTTAGGTTAGTTTACCTAGGTTAAAGTAGTTTGTAAGCTACGGACTGATGACCACGCAGTTTGGTCCGATAGATTTACAAACATTATTTTTTAACTTGTTAATATGACTCATGAGTAGCGTGTGGTTTATTGAACGTGCCAAGCGCTGAGTTAAGCTGTTCGTTTTTCTGAACAATATTGCAGGACTTAAATTTTCCTTGACCGAAAAAGGCAGATGTCGTATCACATCCGCTAACAGCCTGAGTGAACAGAATATACTCACTGTCAAACTTGTAAGATGCAGTCGAAAACCACTTGTCTTCTGTATTTCCTCTTCCAGCCTTAAAAAGAAAATGTTTTCCATGACTTCTCCTAAACCGTACAAGAGCACAAAAAGATCAACATCTTCTTCCACAATGACAACACATCCAAAAATTTAGTTCTTGAAATAGCAAATGTTACAATCGTAACGTGGCCTATAGTAAGCTTCTGCTAGTGATGTACGAATCACATTAGGTGGGTGCTCAGAAAACACTATGTTGCATACAGAAGAATTGAATACCTGTAAATGAGGTGGTATATTCCAGCATTTAACATGATATATAATATATTTATATAACACAAACAGAAACTGAAATAACAGTCTTCAAAAATTAGGTATTTTGACACGTTGCACAAATTTTTTAAAATCGACGTTTTTTGACGGATTGTAGCGCCTTAGGTATTAAGAGTAGAAAAAAAATGGTAAGAATCATATTTGTAGGGAATTTCGTTCTCTTTAAAACAGGACCGAGACGTAAAAGCGGTAGGAGCACAAATAACGGAGATATTTTGAAAAAAAAAAAAAACAGAAGAAAGCACGAAATTTTCTAAGTTTTTTGACCGTAGAAAGTTTTCCGAAGAGAAATTTTGTTGGCAAAACTTAGTTTTCTAATCTTTCTAATTAACGAGTTAAAAAAATAAAATCATCTATCCCACCTTTTGCAAGGTTTAGCTACTACTTGACTGCACTAATACCGCGCCGGTCGGCGACATCAGACGTTTCTGGTATTTCAGCTCAAGTTTGACGGCCATTCTGGAGAGACTGGAAAAAGCGTATTGTCGGTTTACGTGGAGGCGACAGGCGGAATTCTTCAAAGCGGTTTAAGCAAATGTAGAATCAACAATGGGCGTACTCTCAATTCCATACTCATGTGAATTCAGCCCATTTACATTCCAAATTGGAAGATTTTTTCTGTTATAAGGAACCCAAACTGCTCGTTAAGTAACGACTAATTTGGACACGGATTATGGCGGGGACCTCTTAAGCTCGGAGTGCCAGACCGCTGCGAATCCCGCTATGCCCATAAGCCGGCTCTGTACGAAAGGAACTGCAGGCGGACTGGAGAACGATTTTACTGCCGCCAGTCTACATTTCGAGTAACGCGGTAGGTGGATCAACACTAAATCTCCAGACACTCTGTGACGAAAATGGCATTGAAACAGAGGATGAATTACTGAATGACTTTTTCCAAAGCTGTTTCACAGAGGAATAGAAAAACAATTAAAGTCGCTCAAAAGACGAAAGGCCGCAGGAACAGGTGGGATACCAGTCCGTTTTTACACAGATTAAGAGAAGGAACTTGCCCCCCCCCCTCCTTCTTGCAGTGGTGTACCGTAGGTCTCTAGAAGAGCATAGCGTTCCGAAAGATTGGAAAATGGCGCAGGTCATCCCCGTTTTTAAGAAGGGACGTCGAACAGATGTGTAAAACCATAGGCCTATATCTCTAACGTCGGTCAGTTGTAGAATTTTGGAACATGTATTATGTCCGAGTATAATGACATTTCTGGAGAATAGAAATCTGCTCTGTAGAAATCAGCAGGGGTTTCGAAAAAGGCGATCGTGTGAAACCCAGCTCGCGATATTCGTCTACGAGACTCAGAGGGCCATAGACACGGGTTCTCAGGTAGCTTCTGTGTTTCTTGTCTTCCGCAAGGCGTTTGATACAGGTGATTGGATTGAGTAGTTCTTAGATAACAGAATGCAGAATGTCATTCTCAATGGAGAGAAGTCTTCCGAAGTAAGAGTACTGTCAGGTGTGAAACAGGGAAGTGTCGTGGGTCCGTTGCTGTTCACGATATATATAAATGACCTTGCGAATAACATCGGAAGTTCACTGAAGCTTTCTGCGGATGATGTTGTAGTATATACAGAGGTTGTAACAATGGAAAATTGTATTTAAATGCAGGAGGATCTGCATCGAATTGACGCATGGTGCAGGGAATGGCAATTGAATCTCAACATAGACAAGTGTGCTGCAAATACATAGAGAGAAAGATTCTGTAATATTTATCTACACTATAGCAGGTCATCATCTGGAAGCAGTTAATTTCATAAATTATCTGGGAGTAGGCATTATGAGTTATTTAAAATGGAACGACCATATAAAATCAATCATCGGTAAAGCAGATGCCAGACTTAGATTCGTTGGAAGAATCCTAAGGAAATGCAGTCAGAAAACAAAGGAAGTAGGTTACAGTACACTTGTTCCCCCACAGCTTGAATACTGCTCACCGGTGTGGGATCCGTACCAGGATCATTTGGTAATCGTGAAAGCGTTACGGAGATGATCGATAAACTCCAGTGGAAGACTCTGCAGGAGAGACGCTCTGTCACTCGGTACGGCCTTTTGTCGAGCGACACGGCCTTTTGTCGAAGTTTCGAGACCTTTACCGAGGAGTCTAGCAGTATATCGTTCCTTCCTACGTATATCTCGCGAAGAGATCACGAAGACAAAATCAGAGAGATTAGAGCCCATACAGAGGCATACCGACAATCTTTCTTTCCGCGAACAATACGTGACTGGAATAGGAGGGAAAACCGATAGTGGTACTCAAGGTACCCTCCGCCACACACCATCGGGTGGCTTGGGGATTATGGGTGTAGATGTAGATAAGATCAGAGAGAGTAGGTCTCGTACAGTTGCATACTGTACAGCACTTAATCTTTATCCTACGGATGATAGGAAAATTATACAACCCATCCCAGTGCTGCATAAATAAAATGGGTTGGAAGCGTTGTGAGGATGGTAGGCGGAGCGGTGAAGGCTTGTGGGCGCCCTAGGAATGGCAAATAAAAGATAGGATGCAAGTTAATATTTAGTGTATTCTGAAATACGGGATACATATCGGGACTCGCCCTGGGTACGGATGTGATGAATGAGTGCCAGTCTAAGTTAGAGGATTAGAAAATGGGAAAGGTTACGGTAATGGTTATGGTTCACACAGTTGGTGGCTGATACCCAACATCCGCTAGGCGGGAGCGGACGCCATGCGGCCGTTCGTCACGCACAGACACTGAGCCTCTGGAGTGCGTCTGTTCTGCACGAGAACTCAAACTGAAGAGAGCCAAGGAACTGATGCTAACACCTCAGTCCTCCAGCAGTAGCACACGTGATCAAACGTGGGTGTCTGCTACTGCCTCCACGGTAGCATGGAAACGTCAGTAGTTTCAGCACGGGCGCCAGAAGGGTGGCGTGATTTTAGAATCAGCATTCAGTTCTGGTTCTGTCCGGCTCTGTCCTGCAAGGTGCACAGTCTTGGTCACGTTGTCGAGACGTATGTCGCAGTGGAAGAACACTTGTAAAACTTAGTCGAAGTTTTGAAATAAAATTTTTGAATTTTTTCCTAAACTATTTTAGACTGGCTGGTCATCCTGTACAATACAAGCATTCGGTTTTCCTTCGATCTGTATGGGAGTGGAAGAGGAAAGCAAGTAACTTGTAGTGGTATTGAGTACCATCCTAACGCACCTTTGGGTGGATTGCGGAGTATGTATGTAGCTGTAGAAATATGAATCGTCCCGTATTTTCAATCCGCGCTGGCGAGTATGAGGTACCCGCGCATACACATTGAGGGACATGTGAAGCACTGCAGTGAAGCGGCGGTACACGCTGCGACCTAGCTAACAGGGTCAGTCTGAGAACTCGTGTCATTGCAACATGGAGCACAAAAGGTAGCAACGCGTTAACATCAAGTTTTGTTTCAAATTAGGCAAAACGAAAACGCATGTGAAGTTAGTGCAAGTGTATGGTGTTGAAGCAGTGAGTAAAATTTGTGTGTGTTACAGTGGTTTAAACGCTTTTGAGAAGGAAAAGAAGGTGTCGAGGAAGAGCCACGGTTTTTTTTTTTTTTTTTTTTTTTTTTTTTTTTTTTTTTTTTCAGTACAGGCAGAAAAACAATCCGTCTAAGAAAATAAATTTTCAAATGTTTGTAGAGCTTATTGGACTTAACTACTTATGAACTAGCTATATTAAAGACGGCACAAATATTCATGACAGAGGAGGGATTCGAACCCCCAACCGTAGTGGCCGTGCAGAACGTGACTGGCGCCTCGCAGACCGCTCGGCCACTGCAGCCGGCAATCCGTCTGAGGAGACAAATTCACTGGCGCTCCGTGATTTTCAAAAACCTGATTTTTCTTTTCACAAGAAAGAGTCCTGTGTTCTAAGGGATTTATTTATTTTTTGTATTCCCGGTTACTCTTCCACTAGACCACAAATTTAGATCTTCCATCCAGGCAAAAGACGGGATGTTTCCATTCAAAGTAGTTCGGCCATTCCTTCCTCTTTGAAAGTACGTAAGTATTATTTGATCCATTTTTTTTCTTTTTAACGAACACCTAAGTTGTTTTCGTAACAATACCGTAGTAAAGAAATACCGCACCAGCCACAAGATATTTGTAAATCGATTTATTTCACCGTTACTAGTTCCGGGCCTGAGCCCATCATAAGACGGTAGTGTTGATTTCAGGTTTAGATTGGTGTCTTCAGAGATGAGTCTTAGGAGAGAGATATTTGTATTTGTATCGCTCCATGTTGATATGTGCGGTACACTCATGGGAACTAGTAACTATGAAATAAATTGATTTATTTCCTACAATATTATTAAGTAAAAAACCACTGTTCTGGTGAAACGTTCAAATGTTTGTAAATCCATCGGACCAAACTGCGTGGTCATCAGTCCGTACCTTACAAACTACTTAAACCTAGGTAAACTATCCTAAGGACAGCAGACACACCCATGCCCCAGGGAGAACTGGAACCTCCGACGGCGAGCAACGGCAGGGAGGCGCCTTAGACCGCTCGGCTACTCCACCGCGGCTCGTGAAGCCAGAAGCAAAGTTAAAGCGAGTAGAACCAAATTTTGGTGCTTTAGTAGAAAATATAGGCGAACATAACTGTGCAAACCAAAGTCACAGCATTACTTGATATAGCTACGTTTCTACAACTAGAAATAACAACTACGCCATGCAACAGGACAAAACATTTCCAGTTAGCAACCGCGGTAACAAGGTGCCAAAATTTTCCTCGACATGTGCTGTCGAGGAAATGCCGCTTCCGAACGAAAAATGTAGCGTTGGCCCATTACTCTTGGGTAATTAAGTGCTGCAGGAATGGGTAATCAATTAATCCGTCCATCAATCACCACACGGGAGGCAGGCCGCCACCTTTCGCCAGCAGACGCCCCCTGCCAGCCCTGGCTGACACGTGATGGGCCTATCGGACCGACACTAAATTTACACTTGCGCTACAATAACTCTTCGGTTCTGGAAAATATAATACACTAGCTTAAACCCGCGGCTCCGCTCGCGTGTCGGTTGATTATTATAGATAAGCTATCTCAGTAGTGTGCTATGAGACTGAATAGTAAGTAGTGTAGATAGAATCACACGTAAAAATGCACTCGTTTCGAAGAATCCAATCACGAAATTCAACATAATATTACAGATCGATCACTTGATGTAATGCGCGATACGTCAAATCGATTTTTTTTGATCAGATGTATTAAAAGAAATTTCTTTTTTACTGCTTTATTTATTTATTCTTATATTCCCTTATTCCTGTGTTTACCCTTACAGAGAAAGAGCTGAAGACATTGTAGCACGCACAGACCAAAGATATGGTCTGTGGCATCACGTTTCGCTGTGTGTAACCTGAACGTCATCGCTGGACTTCAGTCCCAATTTTTTTATAATTTGACGACTTTCAACCACCATATCTTGCACCCTCTTATAGCTATCGGCATGGAACTGCTATGGTGTACAATGAGAGACTTCGGACAACAATTACATACAAACTATTCGTTTACGTTCTGTAGTTTTCGCTCCAGAGCGAAATATTCACACACACACACACACACACACACACACACACACATATATATATATATACAACGATAACTTTCCATCCCAATATAATCCACCCTTTTATCATTATCAACCCTCAAGGAACAATGCAAACCATAAAACCATTATCAAAGAGTAAATATAAGTTTCTGAGAGTAATTGTTGTTCCGCATTTGTTGCTAAATATCTATCAGATCGCTATAAAACCGTGCCTAAAGCCTTCCTCAGGTACAAATTAGTAACTCTACAAATATTTAAGTCTCTGCGTCTCTTCGTTGGGACGTGATAAGCCTACACCGAAGAGACATTCACATTAATATATATAGATAAATAGCTATCAGATCTCCATAAAACCGTGCCTAAAGCCTTCCCCAGGTAGACATTAGTAACTGTACAAATTTTTAGCTCTTTATGTCTTGTGGTTCATGTCATAAACGTACACCGAACAGACATTCACATTTATAGATTTAAATTCTGTTTCGGAATCTCTGACTGCGTTACTCTTCTACAGCTACATCTACATGGGATACTCTGCTAATCACATTTAAGTGCCTGGTAGAGGGTTCATCGAACCACCGTTATACTATTTAATTAATTTTGACAACAGTGTCAGAGGAGAAAAACAGCGATCTATTTGGTATGAACAATATACAAAAAACAGTCTTGATCGCAGAAATTAAGAGTTTCAATTAACTGGTTTCGACTTGATGTAGGTCATCTTCGGAATTACAAGTAGCCCATGTGGCCAGTGCTGCTCTCGTCTGGACTGGGCTGTCCTGGGCTGTTATGTTGCCAGCAGGTAACATGTCCACATCGGCTATTTGTAATTCCGAAGATGACCTACATCAGGTCGAAACCGGTTAATTGAAACTGTTAATTTCTGCGATGAAGACTCTTTTTTGTGTATTGGTTATACTATTTATCTCCCATTCCATTCTCGAATAGCGCGCGAGAAGAAAGAACACCTGAATCTCTCCGTTCGACCTATAACACTTCTCGCGAATACAAATAATAGTGCACCAGTACTAAATTGTAACGTCATGCCGAATGCCGTAATTTTGCTGCTTGAACGCCGAAAAAGTAGTTAGCGGCAAACTATTTTCCTTTCATCATTTTGTAGGAGTTGTCAGCGACAAAAAGTTTCCTAAATGTTTGAAATTGCGTTTAAAGTTTGTTGCAGGTCGCTCTCTCCTTCTCAAATAGAGGATTGATAAAGTCACACTATCTATCACATGCCACAAGACGGGGAGTTTTCATTGTTTAAGATATCATACCTCCTGAACTGTCGTCCCTACCGCAAAATCCTTTCTTAACTGACGTATTAAACCTATAAGCTTAATTACTACCAAATTTCGTGTTTAGTGAGTGAGTGAGTGTCCTTGCGCTTTTATATACCGGGTGATCAAAAAGTCAGGATAAATTTGAAAACTTCATAAATCACGGAATAATGTAGATAGAGAGGTAAAAATTGACACACATGTTTTGAATGACATGGCTCTTTACTTTAAAAAAAATTAAAAAAAGGATTTTTTCATTATTGGTGACAAATTTTAGTTGATTGTTCGGTTTTTTTCTTCAGATCCCTTGAACGCACTTATCACGTGTAAGTATCTACAGATTTTATTCTCATTATTGTTCATCATTTCCTGTTTTTACGCATGAGAAGCCCCTTGCTGTAGAGAAATCTCGCCTTCCACTTGTTGAGCACATAGTCAGGCCGTACACTGCGCTTCTGCGAAGCGAAGCAACATTTGGAATTGCTTATCCTCACTGCCTGCATACGGCGAATGGACAACAGATACTTGTGTTTATTGTATGGGTCGTCGAACCTTAAACTGCCTGTTGTATAATGATTATAGTTTGCCACTATTGAGAGTTTCATTCTGACTGATTACGTCTTGCGGGTTCTCCACATATGGAAGTTCTCGAGATTTGGAGTCCTACAGGACGACAAGATGGAAACACGATTGTCCAAGATAAACCTCGTAGCCATCGTTCACGTCTACTGCCTCCACTGACCGTAAGAAGGAAAGGGTTGACGCGCTTATTATAGACGAGAGATGTGTCACTATACATGACATCGCTAAAAAAAAAAACTACTGTACGTCAAAGTACAGTGCAAGAAATGATTCACAGGTTAGGCTACCAAAAGGTATGGTTTATTGACCGAATATCACAAACTTCAGAGAACAAGCTCCGATAAACTTCTTCACAGAGCCGCCCGCGGTGGCCGAGGAGACTGAGGCGCTCCAATCACGGTCTGCACGGCCACTACAGTCGGGGGTTTGAATCCCCCCTCGGGCATGGATATTTGTGCCGTCCTAGTTCGTAAGCAGTTCATAAGTAGTTTGTAAGTTTAGAGACTTATGACCCCGTAGTTAAGTCCCATATGCTGTACAAACATTTGAACATTTTTCTTCACATATTTCGAAATAAAGGTGATGATTTTTGACGAGTAAGGTGTGGTTCCGTACATATAGTGGCAGATTACGAATCAAAAGCTCGTGGGTTCGATCCCCGATAGGTCCTAATATTGTTGACTGTCACTTATTTTCACCTATCGAAGGTCGGAGGGGGGCAGCGTCATACCACCTCCAAACAGGACCATATCTAGTAAAGCACTGTGGTGTTCAAACCAATCTTCAGACTGTCGACTCCTTTACCTTTTATTCTGAAAGGTGACGAAAACCGGTTTCATCATTACGAGCCTGAAAGAAAACGTCTCAGTTTTCAATGCCACCAGTTGGATTCGCCAAAGAAAAAAATCGAAGGTAGTGAGACGGGATGTGAAAATTATGGGCGCAGCGTTGAATTTTGATTGAATTTCTTGAGCCGGAAGAAACCGTAAATGCTGCTAGTTGTATCCTGAGACTTTGGGAGTTCCGCTGTTTATTTTTCTACGAACTTCCAACAGATAAAAGACATCATGCAACAGGACAACGCCCGTGATTTCACTTGCAGTATCACTGTGGAGAAGATGAGGACATTTGGGTGGGAAACTCCTACACATCGCTAGTAGAGTCCCGACTTGACACCTTCCAACTACCATCTTTTCGGCTCAATATAATGAACACCTTTGAAGTCAACGAAACGAGACGAAAATGTTCAAACGCTCGTTAACTGCTACAGTCTTTCGTCCTTAGCCTTAAAAACTACTTAAACTTACTTACGCTAAAGACAAAACACACACACACACACACACACACACACACACACTAGCGCGCGCGCACACACACGCACACGCACGCGCGCCCGTGACCGAGGAAGGGCTCTAACCTCCGGCGGGAGAGGCCGCGTAATCCGTAGCATGTCGCCTTAGACCACACGGCGAGATGAGACGCTGGAAGATATCCGGAAAGAAGTACGTCATTGATTTCGCACACCTGTATCGAGAAGTAAACAAAACTCTTTAGGTATTAAACATAAGGAGAGGAATTGAATTAAAATTTATGCTGGGGCCGGGATTCGAATCCGGGACCTCCTACGTATTAGGTAGGAGCTTTAGACCATTCAGCTAACACAGCTTTGTACCCAAACCAACTACTCGGAAGTAGTAGTTGCTTTGGCTACAATGTTTTGTTAGCTGAGAGGGCTAAAGCACCTACCTAGTAAGTAGGAGGTCCCAGGTTCGAATCCCGGCCACAGCACAAATTTTAATTCAATGCCTCTCCTTATGTTTAAATAACGATACAATGTTGTCTCAAGGAATTGTATTATTTGTTGATATTTAAAAGTCTTTAATATAAAGTGATAGAATTGATTTATCAGAAAAATCGTCTCCGTAGTCTTGTGGATATGCTGCGATTACCAGACAGGGGTCCCGTATTCGATTCCGGGTCGGCTCGAAAATTTTCTGCTCCCGGGGACTGGGAGTTGTATTGTCCTCATCATCATTCACACGCAAATCGTCGAAGTGGCATCAGGCAGGCCTAACACGCCCCAAGTTGGGGTCTAACGGGCATAAACGCCACACGGAATCATCATCTGAAAATAAAATCTAAAACAATATGCTCAGTAATTTTAGAACGCCTGTCGTACTAACAGAAAGTTCAGTATAGCGACGAGATCCATAACCTGACACCTGAATACAGGAACATGCCAAGAAACAGCGAGTAAATCTTGCGGTACAAAATATAACTTTGTACGAAGTCATACCTCGCGAACATTGTACCAATTACGCCCCGCGCCCCTGACAAACGCTGTTCCATTACGCCCCTTTAACGAGCGACATTAATTTCGGTGTCGGGGCACCCACCGCGGCCCGCTGTACTGAACTGCGCGTGATGCGAACAGCCAGCACTCCGGCAACCTCACTGCAGTAATCAACTTAATTCGCGGAAAATACATATTCAGCAGGCCGCACCAGCGCGCAACTCTTCTCTGTCCCACCCCCACGTATAATCTCTAGCCCTCTCTCTCATTCCCATCCTGTTCGCTCTTTCATGTGCCGACTGAAAAAAAGCCAATGTCGTTTCTACTGTGCTATTCACGAGGGCGCTGAAACTCGACGAACGCCCATATTAGCATAAAAATTCAGACTCGGATAACGGCCGTAACCAATAGCGAGGCAGTCGTTGGAAACCGATGTACCGAGTGGGAAATAATGTGGCAGTCGTGCCTTTCTTTTTTTTATTCACAGTACGTTCAAACGGTGCCTAGCACGTGAAGGGTTGCGTTATACAAGTGTTGCACTGATATGTTACAATACTTCTCCTAGCCTCGAACGACACACAGGATGCTAGCGGCCCAATGAATTTCTATATACGACAGGCGTAAAAATTATAACAGAAGTGGAATATATTGTTAAAAGAAAACTTATAAAATAGGCTGCATGTGTGTATTTGGGTATGTGTGTATATATGTTCCACATCTCCTCCTTAACTACTGCCCCGATTTCAACCATATTTGGTACAAATATTCTTTAAGGTCAGGAATCATTTGCTATAGTGACAAATACTACCTAAGAATCATAGCTCATACGATATCACCCCATGAACAATGAAAACTGTCCAATATTGCGACGCGTGGTAGCGTAATTTTATCCGCCTATTGACAATGAGAGTATTTATCGACTCAAAAAAAACTTTGAACATAATTTCAAATCCTAACGAAACTTTTCTCTCTGGAAACGCCAACAAACTTAATATCATATACCTACATCCACCGCATTTGGCATGACGTTACATGTTATTACTTCTACACTGTAAATTCAATTCGCTAGACAATTCACTGACAGCACACATACATACCACTGAATGTTCTTTCGATACTATATCACAGTTCGACATGCAGTTCATGAAATATGGAGTCATAAACAATTTGGTTCATGAGAAACTGTATCTTCACGTAAGAGGTTTTGATGTATTACGTCTTTACTGGTAACACCATTCACGGCATACTTTGCACACGTTAGGCACATATACCACATATTTCGGGAGATATGACGTCATAAACAATGACATTTCCAAATAACTGCTACATCGTGCGTTTATGTCCTCCTAAAATAAAGGACTAAAGTCGCTAGACACATTGGTTACTATCAGACAACAATCGCTGTGAGTTTAAAACTACCTAGAACACCCAGTTCAGGAGGTATGACGTCATAAACAATAAGTCTCAAAAACTTTCCCATCACAAGTATCAATAAATACTGTTATAGTCAAGTTTTGATTTAAATTGTTATACATCATTCGTATTTTATTACTATTTTTTCTTTCTATTTAAATTTTGTGTATTATGCACATAAGGCCCTAACTTGCCAGGTTAAATGAATGAGTAAATAAATAAAAATAGATAAAATATTTCTTTGTTTTACTGTTTCATAATTTCTAGGCTGTTTTCATGGATATACGAAGATGTAATCTTTTTCGAGTTTTATTGTCGTTTCTAATATAAGAGTGGAAAAACGCATATATACCTGGGCAATGCACCGTTTAGCAGCTAGTTCATTATAAAACATGTGAATGTTACATTAATTTGTGTATTCCCACCTCTTAATCTTACCAAATCAATTCTTCTAGGTACACATTCTATCAGACGTGTGAAAAGGTGGACCTCTTTCTTTGTCGGGTGAAATTTCTCGATTTCAACCTTCATTACAATGGTAGTTTCCTTTAATTTCTAAGTCACAACTGCTCACTAATTGTCGCTGTACCATTAACAATATACCGACAATCTGTACTACACACTGGGGCAAATTAAAGTGGCTTGAATGAGTGGATACGATTTCCAAACAATTTGTGGCAGCATTAACGGTGGCGGAAAAGACCCACAATTACTTCCAAACAATGGAATATCTGCATACCTGATTTTTTTTTTTTTTTTTTGCCTTTAAATTTGTTGATAGAGGTCAGTATTGTTGGGGCGATAGTTGGTCACCCGAATCAGTTCGACTACACTGCGCATCGAACCTTGAAGTCTATCGCTACAACGCTGATAACCTTCATGAACTACAGGAGAACATCGTCGATGTTACTGTAGCAATTACAGCTGTCTAGCTTCAAGCCACATTTAGAAACCTGCTAACCACGGCTAAATAAGTGGATTTGAACTTAAATAATGGCAACACTACTGTGGAGGCACTATGCAATGGAATCTACTATTGTCGCTGATAGCATACGTCGTTGACATACCTACATTACCTCCAAACAAATGGACTCGCCCATCACGTCACCGGAGTGCGCAAAATCGTGGAATAAAAATCAATTTGAGCGAGCAGTCTAAAGTAACGGTGTCACCATGTTTTAGAATCAGCGACAACGGAGTTGGAAACTATATTCCGTTCACGTAAACGAGAGACATACTGTAAACACAGTGAGGCGCGTCACCAGGGGTGGACAAAACAGGATCTCTCGCTCAATTTTGCTGCATCCGTTTCAGGGGTAAGGTCGTTGTGTCTTTTGTTATATAGTAGTACCAAAAGAAGCCAAATATTTATAATCCGTTTCTTTCAATACTTTTGGGAAATTTTCGGAGAAAATCACTTTTTATAATCTGCATCTTCTCTTACCACAGCAAGCACTTTGTCAAGTGGAAATTTCTTACGGAAAACTTTTTACGTATGGCATTTCAATCAAAGTCATTAAGACATTCAGAAAGCTTCTGTCGTATTTACTTTTTTGTTCGAGCCTTGAAAGAGGGTGTGGCTTTCTATTGACTGTTTTCATAACAATATCAGTCCTTGACTGTTCTGGACACAACAGGTGCGTTTTATACACACTAGGAACCATGTGATTGTCTAAAAAACTTTATTACTTCTACTTTGATCCCTTCTTGGGTGGACTCAAATTGAAGGATAACACAATGAGGTTAATCTTACGTGATACCAATGAGAGAGATAAAAGACACATAGACTATGATTGCTGAATGTTATTGTAAACTCTAATACTTACTTTACTGTTCAGCAACTAGTCCTTTAAGATGAAGTTGACAGTCAACACCTATTATCACTGCTATATAACAACACACACGCAACGACCTTACACCTGAAACGGATGCAGCGAAATTGAGCGAGCGTCCTTGTTTTGTCCACCCCTGGACACGCGCCTCAGTGTTTTTACATTACGTCTCTCGTTTCTGTGAACGGAGTATAGGTCTTAAGGAACATCTCACAAGTAAGTGTTCTTAGGAATATCAAATTCAAGGCAAAGAGCATTAAAATGTTATGAACATTTGAAAATCCAAAAAGTATATAAATACTATGAGCATATTATTCTGGATTGTTGGAAAGTAATATGCACCGAAATTTCTTACTGTAGCTTTGATTACGAAGGTAGGACGATGAAAGGTTACGTTTCATGGGCAGAACGTTTCGAAGATGCACCAGCTCCACATCACACTTGTGCGTCCTCTCCTGGAGTACTGTTGTCCTGTGTGGGACCCTCACCAGGTGGGACTGACGGAAGACACTGAGAAGGTTCAGAGAAGGGCAGCTCGTTTTGTTTTATCACGTTACAGGGAAAAAAGCGTCACGGAAATGTTGCACGAATTGGGGTGGAAATCATGAAAAGAAAGACGTTATTCATAGCGGCGTGATCTGTTTCCGAAGTTTCAATCACCGAGTTTTAGTTCTGAATGTGAAAATATTTTGCTAGCACCCACCTACTTAGGGAGGCATGACCATCCCAATAAAATAAGTGAAATCAGATCGAAAACGGAACGGTTTAGGTGTTCTTTCTTCCCGCGCGCTATTAGAGAATGGAACGGTAGAGAAAAGTTGTGAAAGTGGTTAATGAACCCTCTGCCAGGCACTCGAATGTGATTTTCACAGTATCTATGAAGATGTAGATGTAGAAATAGCGGATGATAATTACAAAATGGTGATAATGACAATGATTCTGCTTCCGATAACGTAGCAGGCTCATTGGCAATCAATCCTTTTATCCTGAAAAGTTCTCAACTGTTTTAGTGGTGGGGTATTTGGCGCTGCAAATCTTATACAGTAAATCAAACAGATTAGGCCAACCGTCTAAACATCCATCATGGCGTATAAGAAAATGAGGAAGAAGCTGAAGACTTTGATTGGACGACACCTCGTGGCCGAGTGTTTCCGCCCTCACGTTCCGTTATCGTGCCAGTGAGACATCACATTGCACAACGTATCTGGGCAGATCACAACTTGATATGCCGGCAATACAGGGAACCACAGCGAGGCCCAGCTGTTGTCACCCAAGTCGTCAGTTGCGGCATATTCGGAACTTCATTGTTATAATCTAATATCCGACACTTTTACGATCCTACCAGACAACGCCAGTGCTCACTGGTAGTCGTTCTACCAGAGATTTTGCCGCTTTAATCATTTGCACGCACACCTTATATTCTCTCGGTGTTCGAAGTAAGCCGCGGCGGATTAGTCGCGCGTACTGGAGAGCCGTGTAACGGTGCGAGGATCGTCTGCCGTCGGGGGTTCGAATCCCCCCCTCGGTCATGGAAGGAAGGAAGCTTAGGGTTTAACGTCCCGTCGACAGCGTGGTCATTGGAGACGGCGCTTACGCTCGGATTTTCGGGGAAGGATGGGGAAGGAAATCGGCCGTACCCTTTGAGAGGAACCATCCCGGCATTTGCCTGGAGCGATTTAGGGAAATCACGGAAAACCTAGCCGGCCGCGGTGGCCGAGGGGACTGAGGCGCTGCAGTCACGGTTTGCACGACCACTACGGTCGAGGCTTCGAATCCCCCCTCGGGCATGAATATTTGTGCCGTCCTTAGTTGTAGGTAGTTCATAAGTAGTTTGTAAGTTTAGGGACTGATGACCCCGTAGTTAAGTCCCTTAAGCTTAAGAAACATTTGAACGGAAAACGTAAATCTGAATGGCCGGAGGTGGATTTGAACCACCATCCTCCCGAATGCGAGACGAGTGTGTTACCACTGCGCCACCTCACTTGGTCCTTGGTCATGGATGTTTGTGCCGTCTTTAGTATAAGGTAGTTCATAAGTACTTTGTACGTTTTGGGACTGATGACCCTGCAGTTAAGTCCCTTAAGCTTAGCAAACATTTGAAAATTTGTTCGAAGTAACACTGGCGATCCTTCACATCGCTGCAAACAAACAATTACGCTAATAATTACATTACATCATTAAGAGGCTTGCAAATCATAAGGTCGTTCGACATAACCAGTTCTATAAAATAAACAACATTATAAAAACTTGCATATAGCCGTTTATAACGCAATTTCAATTCGTACTTTAACTTATATAGACAGAGATATACTTAATACCAAAAAAATGGAAACGACTGTAACAATTTAACATTGTTGACTGGGTTGTTGCCGCGGCGCAGTGGCCGAGCGCATTGAGGCAGTGTGCTGCGATGCGCGAGGTAGTTCCCCATGGGGAGTTCGAATCCTCTCCTCGGGCATGGATGTTTGTGCCGACTTTAGTGTTAGATAGTTTATAGCTAGTTTGTAAGTTTATAAGCTTAGGAACTGATGACCCTGCAGTTAAGTCCCATAAGCTTTACAAACATTTGAATAGTTTGGACTGAGGTGTCAAAATAGCTGTCAAGACGCGGGAATTAACAAGAAACTAAAAACAAAATTAAATTCGAAATTTGACTGATATATAAGAGCGATACTAAAAGCGTGCACTATTAACAGCCTTAAAAAGGTCAAATCATCATGACAGCAAATACGAGGCGCGTCCAGAATGTAAGTTCCGTTTCAATTTATCTCCGCTGCAGCGCTGCGATTGCAGTTCCACACATGCGCTGTAGACGATGTGTACCAAGGAGAAGAACGTGCACCATTTGGAGATCGCTGTCAGTTACGTACGCTTTGTTGTGCTTGTTTGAAATGTCGGCGTCGATTGAAAATACCGCTGCCTGTGAAATCAGGTCTGTGCGAGGAAAGTGAAACCAAGTGAAATTTGTCGGCAAATTTGCGATATTTACGGACCAAATGCGATGATTGATTCGATGGTGAGAAGATGGGTCCGACAGTTCAATGGCGGGCGTAGTGATGTACACGATGAAGCACGAAATGGGCGTCTACCTTTGGTTACAGAAGAATTGGTTCACGCGATTGATGACAAGATCCAGGAGAACCGTATGTTTACAATTAGTGCTCTCGCTATGGACGACGAGCTGAAAGAAACTGTTTCCAACTGGTTGAAGACACAGGCGGCAGATTTCTATGAAGAAGTTACCCAAAACCTGGTCCCACGCTATGACAAATGCCTGCAAAATTTCGGTTGTTATTTGGAAAAGTAGTTTTTTTGTGCAATAAAAATTTCTGCTGTATCTGTGTACAATTTCATTTTATTACCAAACAGAACTTACTTTCTGGATGCGCCTCGTATGACAACGACGTTGCAAGGAACTAAAGATCAACGTACGTAACGTACGTAACCTTTTTGTACCTATGTTGTTGGTTTATATTATCACGTTCAAAACTTCAATTCCTATGTTATCTGTATTATCTTCACAGAAACATGACTATGTCAATTGTGCTGAAAGAGGCCTGACGTAATTAATAATTAATTTTTCATATAGCAGCGTTTTTGATACAGCAAAGTTTCTTATAATGTCATTATACTTCACTTTTCTGTCAGGCAGTGTGTATGTCAAATAGCTGGCAGTGACAACGATGTTGTTATTTTCGGTGACGTAGAATAATCAGTCTGAAAAATTCGCTTTAATTTATGACCAAAATCATTTTATTTTTTGTCAATTTCGGTGTTATTTTTCACTGAATTTCATGTTACTTTTGCCAATATCGTTGCTACTTTTGCCGGTTTCAATATTGTTTTTGCCGACTTCGGTATTATTTCTTTGTCAAATTCAGTGTTCGTTCTGTCAATTTAGAAGTTAATTATTACGTATTCTTTTCTTAATTATTGATGATTTCTGTAAAACTGTTTCATATTTTGTTCTATTTCTTGACAAATGTTTTTTGCCAATTTTTTGTTTTTCTCAGTTTCGAGTTATTATTAACTCTTTACTGTGTTATATTTATAAAATTAGTTTTTTTTTCTTCCACGCTTATTTATTTATTCCTGTTTCTATCCTTTTTTGTCACTTTCCATGTTTTTTTTTTTCTTTTTTTACAAATTGAGTGGTATTGTCAGTTGATTGCGTATTACGACATTTGGTGTGTTTACTGTCTGTTTTTTAAGGTCACAATCTAATTTTATCTGTTATTCCGCAATATCTTCTGATTTGACGACACATCGTACTTCATTACATGGACATTAAAATTTCATTTTATGTTTGTACAATGTACTCAAACGTGTTGAAAATAAATAAAAAATAAAAAAAGATCGTAATGTAATTTCGACAAGCAGCTACAATTGGAAGCGAACTTCCGTTCTCAGATGTATAAATTTTTAATGGGAAATATCAAATGTCGCGATATTTCTTAAAAATAAAGACATTCGCGGAACTTCGCTGAAAACTTCTGAAGTCAAGTTATATTTCACCTTTACATAAAAGTTTCCTGTCACTAGTAATAAAACGTTTTGTGCAATAAATTCAAAACGACTATTTTATTTGGTACTTCCTTTTCTTGTAATACATTGAAATACTGCTTTTTTACTTCCGTTGATGAAGTCAATTACAAAAAACTGCCATTATATAATTAAGAACTTGTTTCCAGAAAATCCACATTAATTTTAACAGAAAAGTCAGATTAACAATTGTTCATTAAGAATAATTACACACTTTTTTTCTGGCCTCATCTTGTTATGTTGAGGTTTATATATTTTAAGTTCTTCTTTCATCATTTTTGTGCGGTAATGAGAAGCAGTATTTTGCATGTGAGTACCAGGAAATGTGTATGCGAATTTGTTTTTCCTAATTCCTCCATACATGTGCTTTTAAAGGTCGGTGCTCATTGTTCTTACTTTTTAAAAAGAAAAAAGAAGTTAATACAGTTGATGTCGTTCCATAATGAACTAATTCAAAGTATTTCATTTGTGTAATGATTTTCCGGAGACTTACTAGGCATATATTTCAGTGCAGAAAAGATAAAACTCCTTTAAGTGTCAACTCACTTTTATTGCCGACAGTTAAAATTTCCCTCTAGAGAACAACAAGAGAATAACGCCCCTAATACAAGCGGCATAAAGTTCCTTGTCTATACATATAATGTACTTAATGTAATAAAATGATCGCATGATACTGTTATAGTTCCACTTCAGTTACTGGATATGAAACCGGAACCGGCAGCCATGCATAACAAAACTGAAATAATACTGTTAATTCTCGCCCCGTGCCGAAGGCTCAGCATAAATTTGAATATCCAGCGTATATCGCAAAATGTTTTTTCGTTGTTTATAGCCATGCAAAAAGCATTAATTCCCGGCGTTGTTCGCTTATATTTATTGCGTTTCTGTATTAGACCATCAACACTTTTTCTCTCTCTCCGTCGCCTTGTGCCCTGCTCTGTCCATTTAAGTTTCGTTATCATGCAGCTCACTCCTTATAACGTCATTTTTCCTGAATAATACATCCTTCAACAACCTAATATTCCAATCTACGTGCCTAGAAAATTATGAAGTTTTCTGTGAAATGTGTTGGGTATAACAAAGACGTAATTAATTAAAATATGATACATGTTGGGATGTTTTTTTTGCATATTATTGTTTATGACATCATATCTGCTGAACAATTCTGCGTACTATAATGTCGAAGGTAGTATTTTCAGTGGTGGTATGTGAGAATAGTGTCTCAAAAATATTTAACGAATACAGTTAGTACTAAATACCGAATAAAGCGGAACTCTGTGCGTAACGGGACGGTTTTCCATGTAATTTATGGTTTATTACCTTATATCTCACGAACTTTGTATGGTACTATCATAGAATCTCGGTAATACCATTAGTAGTCTATAAGTAATAGATTGCAGCGTCATGTAATCATATTACATGCACCACAGAAAAGTAGTAAGGGATCAACTTCTTTCACGATTTTACTGAGTTTGTCAGCGAGAAAAATTTCGTTAAAGTTGTAAATGAAGCATAAAGTTTGTCGTATATCGCTGAGTGCTTCCATGCTCAAATAATGAACGAGTTAAATCCCGCTACTCACGCGTCGCATGGTGCTGCAGTTTTTCGTCACTCTCCTTCTCCTGATGTCCTGTCTTCACAGTCAGGTGTCGTAGGTGACATTTAACCCCACAGCGAACGTTCGCTGACGGTAATTTATATTTATTACCAAGTTTGTTTGAAGTAGGTACAGTATTTTAGGAGGCGGTGAGCCATATTGCGCATGATGTGGCAATTTTTTCGTGTGTTTCATTGTCCACGACTTCAAATCACCTGAATTATTTGGCGCAGTTTTTACGTCAATAGTGTTTAAGTTCACACACACACACACACACACACACATACACACACACACACACAACACACGCACCTATAGGATGTGGCTGAAAGGATGGACGTTTTTAGAACAGATAGTAACCAGTCGCAAGTAGTACGCGTGCGGGAGGGGGTGGGGTCGGGGAGAGCTGATGTCACGTGTTTGGTAGCTCCTGTCATTTCGTTTATTTAAGGTCATGCAGCTGAAATTGCCGCGGCGAATTAGCCGTGCGACTTGGAGCGCCGTGCTGCGGTGCGCGCGGTCGTTCGCCGTCGGGGTTTAGAGTCTCCCCTCAGGCATCGGTGTTTGTGTTGTGATGAGGTTAGATTACCTAAGTTTAAGTAGTTTGTAAGCTACGAACTAATAATCCAGTAGTTGAGTCCGATAGATTAACAAACATTTGAACATTTTTGAGCTGTAAACTGTGAAACAGTTCAGTTTATTCAGCTCCAGGACGCTCAACGACGTATTGACTTCGCTCTCCACTTTCCTGCAAGAGTTGAGCGCTGGCGCTGGACAATCCTTTTAACAGATGACTAGTTGACCAGTGCAAATAATTCGCACTCTATCCTGATCAGTCACATATAGGTATGATAGTAATTGAGAAAAGGCAGAAGCAAGTACATATGTATAAAAGATAATAAACTTTGAACAGTAGTAACGAATATTAGTCCACTGTAAGAATATATATATATATATATATATATATATATATATATATATATATATATATATATATAATTGTGGAACATATGAAAATCAAATATTGACATTTTTCACGTTTACTTTAGTTTTTGAAAACTTGTTAATTTTACAAATCTTCTTTGAAAACATTGTTAGTAGTTACAATGTGATTATCGTTCACTTTTTGCCTGTATGTGTCTTTAGCACAAACATCTCGTGATATACGTGGTTAAAGAATCTAAAAAACTGAAGGAGCTGTCATGCCTGTTATTAAATTATTTGTGGATTTTTGTCGTTACATCTATGTGTATAACTGAAATCGTGTGATAAACTATGCTTGCATCAGAGAAGGTCTTTGACTTGCATAAAGATTCTAAACAACTGCAAGAGCTGTCGTTCATGTTAGTTAAACAGATTATCAATAGATGGCACTTGCTACATTGCTTTTATATCGGCCTCGCAAACTAAGTTGATCTCGGCTCGTTGGCTGATGGGAGCAACCGTCAATACATTTACGATCGTTCGCCGGCATCACCTAAATTGTACGAACAGTACTAATTTTTTTCAAAATAAATATTTTTGTGAAAACAATAACTTTAAAAATGTTACCTCAGTCATTACTTTTACATAATTATTACGAGAGATATGGCGTACCCACAAAAAACACCGATGTGAAATAATATATATGATGCTCTTTTTCATCTGACGGCTAAGATGACAGACTTGCCCAGTGTGGGAAGCTGCATCTCCAGTCACTTTACACGAAGTTCTTCTGAACCGTGATCGTGCCACCGTACTTTGTGGCTTCACGGCTAGTTTCATCATTGACCCGATCTGTTTTGAACAGTCTGGCGCCCAAGGACCAAAGATGTGCTGTCTGACTGGTCAGCGACACTGCGATATGCTTCGCCAGCAAAGAGACACATTGAAATGAAGCATGATGCAAGATGGGGTCCCACTACACATCGCTCGTTTAACTGCTTCTCCAGAACACATTTGGAAATAATCACTTCCAAATGATTCGCCGGCACGACCTCCTCATTCCATAAATGGTTCTGAAGCTATCTGAAGGACACTGTGTCCCAGGTGAACATGCACCCGTGTCCTTATCTGAATCACTGCATATAAAGAGTGGTAGCCGGCATACCCACGGTACACACATATAAGACCTATGTAAGGCCAGCAATATAATATGGTACCCCTGCACTAGCAGGAATGGCCACAACAATCACAGAAAAGCTATATTCCACAGAAAGGAGACTGCTAAGAAGCCTCCTGAGACTCAACAACACCACACCCAGGAATGAAGTGTATGAAGCTGCCAGAGTAATCCTCCTACAGACAAGGTTAGCACACCTACAACGTAGGCCGGACTCACAATAAGAACAGTCACAACAAGTAAACCCAAACACAAGTACATTCACCCAAATAGGATCATAGCCCAGAACACAACCAAAGTCTACCAGAACTTGGAACACACCATGATCTCACTAACACAAAACGAGGAAACACTACACCATCACACCTGGATGAGCAACACTTGCAACACGAAGAGGCAGCCTAACAAGAAAAAGCCCAGGACGAGAAGAAGACCAGCACTTTGAGACGCCAACGTACCATACACCACACCACAAATCATAACTGCACCAGTGACCAACATAAAAACCAGTCACTGTTAATGCTAGGTAGATACGTATATATAAACCAAAATTAAGGTCTCGATAAGAATTAGGCAACAATATACAAAATGTAAGTAACTGTAGATACATAAAAAAACCAACCTATGTTCAAATGTTTGTTGAGCTTAAGGGGTCATCAGTCCCTAAACTTACGAACTACTTATGAACTACCTTATACTAAAGACGACACAGATATCAATGCCCGAATGGATATTCGAACCCCCGACCGTAGCGGCCACCAACGTATGTAAAACATCCATATTACACTTTATTTGTATTCAACAGGGTGAGGCAGCTAAGTCATAACACACCTTGTGTCGCCCCAACCGTAATAGATACAAAGTCTGGACAGTGAATTGCTGGGACAGGAGCTACTTCAATACGTGACATTTCATGTTTGTGCTATTTTTTATTACAGAAATATAAGGCCATTTTTAGTTTTTTTTATGGAACCTTAGGTTACATTTTAGCGTAACATGTTGGGCTTAAAAGGACGGTTTCAAACATGTGTATATCATAAACTTTAGACGAATAGTTTTTGAAACAAAGATATGTTCCCGTATCGTTTTCGTCCTTCGTAGTGGCGTTGTTTGTGTAAAGACGGACTCGCGACGTTTACCGTGTAGTCTACACAGCAGGAAAGGCCGCATTAGACAACTCCAATTCGAAGGCTGAATACGATAGGAGAACATAAATGTGTCTCAAAGACTATTCCCCTAAATATTATGATATACGCATATTTGAAAACGACTTGCCGGCCGTGGTGGCCGAGGGTACTGAGGCGCTTCAGTCACGGTCTGCACGGCCACTACGGTCGGGGGTTCGAATCCCCCCTCGGGCATGGATATTTGTGCCGTCCTTAGGATAAGCTAGTTGATAAGTAGTTTGTAAGTTTAGGGACTGATGACCCCGTAGTTAAGTCCCATAAGCTATACAAACATTTGAACAACAAACATGAAAACGACTTTTTAAGCCTATCATGTTCAAAAATGTTTGTAAATTTATCGGACCAAACTGCGTGGTCATCAGTCCGTAGCTTACAAAATACTTAAACTAAGGTAAACTAACCTAAGGACAACACACACACCCATGCCCCAGGAAGGACTCGAACCTTCGACGGCGAGCAACCGCGTGCTCCGCAGCGAGACACCATAGACCGCTCGGCTGCTCCACCGTGGCGCCCATCATGTTACGCTAAAATTTAACATAGGGTTCCATTAAAAAAAAAAATAAAAAAAAAAGATGGTCTCATATCTATGTAATAAAAACTAGCACTAACATGAAATGAGATGTTTTCAAATAGCTTCTGTTCCTGCAATTCACTGTCCAAAAGGCATCTTTGTATCAATTAAGTATGGGGAGATACTTAGCTGCCTCAAAAACAGTTTTGTGTAACCAACAAAATAAAATTGAATGGAATTTAGGAAATAAAGAAATGTAAATAAATGTAAAAAGCACCAAAATGGCTGAATAGGACAAACAAGAATCCCTCAAACGGCCCGCCCTAATCCCTTCAGGGTGGGGAATGAAAAGATTGAAAATTAAAAAAAAAAAAATACCGACGGTCATTATTTGTTCTCCTGCGCAGATTACATTGGTTTTTTTGGCTCATCTGGACACTGGTGGGCACCATATTGAGCTACTTTCGTAGCAGTAACGGTACAGGTATGTCATGACATGATGTACCTTAGCAGCACATTAATAGCGTTTCGAATGATGCTGCCTTATTTCTCTTCCCCATGCCCTCGAAATTAAAGCAACCAAACTTGGTACTCGAACGGTAATTAATTTCCCTGTTATAACGCGTTAAAGAGGAAGAGTTTAATTATAACCACCAGGTACACACAGACAATTTTACAGTATGTATAGCTGATGTGAGGAGGTTACTGTGCAACCGCTAGAAAATAAATCTCAATACAATAGGTAACACCCCTTAAAAATAGCCTCTGGCTAGCGAAGTTAGCACTTTGCGCTAAAATTTAACATAGGGTGCATTAAAAAACAAAGATGGCATCATATCTATGTAATAAAAAATACCACAAACATATATGATGTAGTCGAGTAGCCCCTCTCCCTGAAATTCACTGTCCAAACGGTGTCTTTTATCTATTGAGGTCGGGGAGATACAACGGGGGTTATGACTTAGCTGCCTCACCCTGTATATGTTATATTCTTTTGCTTGTCTCCAAAAAACAGTTTTATGTAACCATTTTCAACAAAATAAAATTGAATGAAATGTAGGAAAAAAAAACCATCCAAATGGAAGAATAGGACAGACAAGAAGCCCTCAAAGGGTGGGGAATGAAAAGATTTTAAAAAAATTTACCCACTGTCATTATTTGTTCTGCTGCGCAGAATACAATGGTTTTTCAGGCTCTTCTGAACACTGGTGGGCATCATATTGAGCCACTCTCGTAGCAGTATATCATGACATGATGTACCTCAGCAGCACATTAATAGTGTTTCGAAATATTCTGCTTTATTTCTCTTCCTCATGCCCTCGAAATTAAAGTAACCAAACTTGGTACTAAATCTTCAAATGTTTGTTAAGCTTATGGGACTTAACTTACGGGGTCATCAGTCCCTAAACTTACGAACTACTTATGAACTAACTAAGGACGGCACAAATATCCATGCCCGAGGGGGGATTCGAACCCCTGACCGTAGTGGCCGTGCAGGCAGTGACTGGAGCGCCTCAGTCCCCTCGGCCACCGCGGCCGGCAAACGTGGTACTCGAACGGTGATTAATTTTCCTGTTACAACGAGTTAAAGAGGAAGAGTTTAATTATAACCACCAGGTACATACAATTTGACAGTATGTCCAGCTATCAGGTCTGAGGAGGTTATTGTGCAACCGCTAGAAAATGAATGTCAATATAACAGGTATCACCCCTTAAAAACAGTCTCTGGCTAGCGAAGTTAGTGCGTAGCGCGTAATTTTTGATGTAGTTACGGCGGTGCCGGCTAGACAGCTAACGGGCAGTGTTCCCCTCTGATTCGGCCGTGACGGCCTGCGCAAACGTTATTAAGTTTGGCGGCGAGTCGATTTGCGCGCTCTGTTAGCCGTGCCCTTGTTTACCGACGGTGTAATTTCGGGCAAACCGCCTCTCGTCGAACCTTTCGAGTCAGGTCAACCGGAAATTTCCGAATCACTAACGGCGCCGAACGACATTACGCCCCGAGCGCAAACCGAATCACTTGCTAATGCAGACGGGAAAACTCCGGCGAATTTCACTTTTCAGCAGCAGCAGCTGTGCTCCCCAAGTCCAGCTCCAACGGCTGTGTGGCTGCCGGGGAGGTTTTTACTTCGCATAAAAACTTACTCTGAATATTACTTTTCTACTAAAAAAAGGACTCCTTACGATCTTAATTGGTACGGTATTCTCCTGGAAAAAGCTGCGAACGTTGTGTTACCAACTGGCTTCATACGAGTTTTGCGACAACAGTTTCCATTGCTGACATTCGATTTGCTCTTTCGTGCTGAATGGCACTCCAGTCGAATTACAGAGCGTACATTCTTCATAGCGTGATACGTGACAGAGTTACTGTAGTCGTAAACCTCTCAGAGCTCACGTCTATCTTGTCGTGCATTACTTTCAGCGCATCGTAGTGACCAGTAACATCTTTTGATCTGTTATCTAGTACTGTCAGACTTACAATTACGGAGCAACTGAATAACAGCCTGCACTTAAATCCACACAATAGTTAATTTTGATTGCCATTTTCTGGTAAAAGAAGAACTTTTGTGGACGAAAAGCATTTCTTCAAAGTATATACAATCAATTCAAAAATTGTAAAAATTAAGCCTGTATAGTTTCATAGAAGCATTATTACATAGATATGAGACCATCTTCGTTTTTTTAATGGAACCCTGTGTTAAGTTTTTGCGTAACGTGATGGGATTAAAAAGTCGTTTTCAAATATTTGTATATCATAATATGTAGGCGAATAGTTTTTGAGACACAGATATGTTCTCCTATCCTCATTCGGCCTTCGAAGCGGCATTATCCAATGCGAGCTTTCCTGTCGAGTAGACTACACGGTAAACGTCGGGAGTCTGTCCTTCTGTAATAAAATATAGCACAAACTTGAAATGTCACATATTCAAATGGCCCCTGTCCCTGCAATTCACTATCCAGCTCTCTTTGTATCTATTACGGTTGGGGCTACACAAGAGGTGTTATGACTTAGCTCAAAAATTCAAATGTTTGTATAGCTTATGGGACTTAACTACGGGGTCACCAGTCCCTAAACTTACAAACTACTTATCAACTAGCTTATCCTAAGGACGGCACAGATATCCATGCCCGAGGGGGGATTCGAACCCCCGACCGTAGTGGCCGTGCAGACCGTGACTGGAGCACCTCATCCCCTCGGCCACCGCGGCCCGCTATGTCAGCTGCCTCACCCTGTATAATACAGATGTAGGTTGCCGTTCGTATTCTCAAATGAAGAGGCTTGCGCGGGACAGGATAGCGTGGACAGTTACATCAGACCGCAAAAGTCGATAATGGTTGCTCGATTCACTTGAATTGTTTACATAGCGTTGCTTTTTTTTTCAACGTTTTTAAAGGTTTCTATGCAATGCACATTGCTATAATTATCATAGGTGTAGGGATGTCGGTGGAAAACGTGTAATTAGTGACGTGAATACCCAGACGTTATTCAGCTAGTATTCAAAACACAGAAAAATTCGTTACTCGCGACTTTCATCAGTCACGGAAGTCTCTGATGTCAATTAATCCCAGGTGGACGATTCAGCGTACGCCAGCATCTCAGCAGAGATTCTGATTATGGGAAGCCTTCAACACCATTACACAAAGAGAAGTAGAAATGTCTTGAAATCCCATCCAAACTGTAACATAGACAACCAAGGTACTTAGCAACGTTGAATGTAAATTCATTGTTGAAAGTGAAAAACTTAAACGTCTCACGGATACGCAAAGGAGCATCAACATACGAGGCGCGTTCATAAAGTAAGTTCGTTTTGGTTATATAAAACGAACGGGTACAGATACAGAAAAAGTGTTGATTGTACAAAAATCTACAACCGTTAAACTACTTTTCTACATAGCTTCCGAAATTTTGTAGGCAATTGTCATAGCATGGCACAAGGTTTTGTGTGCCTTTTTCATGGAATGTTGCCGCCTGTGTATTCAACCATGTGGTAACATGTTCTTTCAGCTCGTCATCATCGTTGAAGTGTCGTCCACCAAGGACAGATTTTAGGTATAAGAAGAGGATTATTGTCAAAAGATTTTTTTTTTTCACGATAATGCCTGACCCCACACACCGAATGTGACCAAACAGTTCTTACGGAAATTTCAATGGGACCTATTTGATCATCCTCCAAACAGCTCGGACCTATCTCCTAGTGACTTTCATCTCTTCTTACACCTAAAATCTGTCCTTGGTGGTCAGCACTTCAACGATGATAAAGAGCTGTTACCACATGGTTGAATACACAGGCGGCAACCTTCTGTGAAGGATGCATGCAAAAACTTGTGGCACGCTATGACAAGTGCCTACACAATTTCAGCAGTTATGTGGAAAAGTAGTTTAAGAGTTGTAGAATTTTGTGCAATAAAAATTTCTTCTGTCTCTGTGTACAATTTCATTTTATTACCAAATGGAACTTACTTTCTGAACGCGCCTCGTATAACAGCCGTTCAAGAAACAAATTTTACAAATACTTTCTATTCTGAAGACTTTAAGTTATACAAAGGCAAAATGAGGCTCGAGAGTAACAAAAAATAATCCACAACTTGAAATAGACTTTAAAATCGAAAATTTTTTGGCTTTAATTGTTGATTTTGATTGTCACTCTAAAAGAATCTCCAGTGTTTTATTGAAAAGCTGTAACAAAAAATACACACTTTCTAGCACAGATATGTTGTTAGTGGTCACGCCTGGGAGATGGCGGATAGCGTACTTGTTCCCAATTAGTGCCACATTTCCGACTCGTTCCTTGTGTTTCGTCTACTGTTACAAACGTCGAATTCTGTCGTGTCCCACGTCATAACCCGGACACTAATAAAACCGCTCTTCTCGCAGAACTTGTCATCCGTCACATACGAGCCCTGTAGTTTGTTCCATGTTGTCCTGCGGCGCCTGTGACCGTTTAACAATTTCTGTGGGACGGATGACAGACCGCCGAAAGCGACTGCTGAGGTCAGCGAGCAGCTGTCCAGTAATTTGCTACAGTTTAACGGCACCCCAAATGTCTCTAGCTGCGTTTGAAACATGTCGAACATTTCAAGTGAATAGAGAAGGTCTAATATGGAATGTACACCACATCTCACATTTGTCACAACAGTGCATCTTTTTTGTTAATAACATATTTGTATCCAAAAACTGAGAATTTATAATAAAATCCAATAATAGTGCCTCCCTTTCCTCCAGCCGGTATGAAAAATTTCACAGCAAGAAACAAAATAGTACATAAATAATGGACTACGAACTCTGTAAGTGCCATATCAGAAAACTAAAATCTGTTGTCCTAGCAAATAAAATGAAAAAAAAAAAAAAAAAAAAGAAATAGCAACTATGCTGTACTGCACTTGAACTGAAATTTGGTGAACTATTACATAGTGCATTAAGTTATGACGCTTTTTTTATTGCAAATAGATTGCAATGGCCAAAGAACAGATTTTAATAAAAATAATTAAAGCTGCAACTATTACGTAAAAGCTGATGAAACTGTATATTAAATAAATTAAATAAAAGATTTCACTAATCACTGGCTAGTCTCAGTCTCTATAATGGTTTATGCATGAAAATTGGCTATAAGTTATATTATTGTTGTTAGCTCAGGATCTGTCCTATGCCACAAAAAATTGACATCACTGCACTTATGTTTTTGATTAGAGTTCAACACGGCGTCGCTTACTGTTTTTCCACTGGGCGCTACACTTCGTTTAACTGACGGTACGATTGCCTTTATTACATAGGCAGCATGTTATATTCATGGTAAAACAAGTAAAGAAAGAGAGTAGTGATATATACATTAGTAGAACTTTGTTTAACAATAACAATGTATTATTCAAATCAGAAAATTAAACGTCAGAAAATAATCTGATGTGTGTTTCTTAACGCCAGAAGGTCAAAAGCAACAGCAAAACAATTTATATATCTGCATGGTTCGAAAACTGGCAGTTGGTCCTAATAATAGTGTTTCAAGTCATCAGTATGAGCACTAAAGGAAATCCGTTAAACTCTATGTACACGAAAAATCAGTCTCATCTAAAGGCCGTAAATTTAACTAAATACACAGGAATTAAATATACGAAAAACTGAAATTGGAAGGAACACACAGAAAAATATCATAGGGAAGGTGACCCATAGGCTACACTTCATTAGCAGAACACTTTTAAGATGCAATAGTTCTACTAAACCGCCTACTCTACACTGTGCGTCCTGATCTGGATTACTGCTGCGCAAGTGGGACTCACGGACGAATAATAATAATAATAATAATTAATCAATAAAAATTAAGCTTATGGAGCTTAAATGCGTGGTCATCAGTCACTAAACTAACAAACTACTTATGAACTACCTTATACTAAAGACAACACAAACATCCATGTCCGAGGGAGGATTCGAACCCCCGACGGGGAACGGCCTCGCGCATTGGAGCATAGCGCCTCTGACCACTCCGCAGCGGCTGACGGACGACATAGAAGAGAGAAGCTCTTTTTGTACTATCATGATGCTGAGGAGAGAATGTCACGGAAATGATGCAAGACTGGGGGTAAAAATCGTTAAAAAAAAAAGGTGTTATTCATTGCAGCGAGATGTATTTTTTAAATTTATTTCACTGACTTTCTTTTCCAAATACGACCCTATTTTGTTAGCACCCACTTGCTTAAGGATAAATGATCATTTTAAAAAAGATTAATCAGCCAAAAAAGGTGGATTTAGGTGTTCATCTTTTCCCGCGCGCTATTAAAGAACGGTATGGCAGAGAAGTATTAGGATAGCGGCTCTGCAGTGCATAAGAATGTGATCTGCGAATGTACATGTAGATGTATACCAGGGTGGTTTGAAAAGTCTGGTAAATTTGTAGGAAGGAACAGGAAACTTTCGGAACCTGCACTAGTGTTGGTAAGCCTGATATTTCCACGGATATTGCAGCAAGTTTCGAATGACAGCTGTTATTAGTTTGATTTCGGCTGCCAGCTAAAGTAGTAACTGCGCAGTTAGTTCCTTAGGATGGAGGGAAACGAATTTCGTGCCGTCATTAAACATTTTCATTTGAAGGATTGAACATCTGCACTGATCAAATACGAGTTGGATGAGGTACATGTGGGTTCTCCACCAACACTGAAGACCATTTAGTTTATGATGGATGAGTTCAAACGTGGTCGGATAAGCACGGAAGATGGAGCATGCTCCGGTCGGCCCGTTTAAGTCACAACACAGAAAACCATCGATAAAATGTTCAAATGTTTGTTAAGCTTATGGGACTTAACTACGGGGTCATCAGTCCCTAAACTTACAAACTACTTATCTACTACCTTATACTAAGGACGGCACAAATATCCATGCCCGAGGGGGGATTCGAACCCCCGACCGTAGTGGCTGTGCAGACCGTGACTGGAGCGCCTCAGTCCCCTCGGCCACCGCGGTCGGCAACCATCGATAAGATGCACGATATGGTAATGGGAGATCGAAGATTAAAAGTTCGCGAGATAGCTAACATTGTAGGCATCTGTACTGAAAGAGGGCATTACATCCTTCATGAAAAACTGGCCATGAAGAAGCTCTGTGAGCGATGGGTGCCGCGCATGCTCACTTTGGACCAAAACCGAAAACGAAACAACATTTCTGCTCAGAATCTCACACTGTTCAGGCGCAATCCACAGAACGTTTTGTGCAGATTCGTAACTGTGAATGAAACTTTGATCCACCATTACTCACCAGAGACCAAACAGTAGTTCAAACAGTGGATGGAGAGTGGGGACAGTGCACCAAAGAAGGCAAAGACTTTTTTGTCAGGTAGAAGGGTGTTGGCCACAGTCTTGTGGGATACCCATTGTATAATCCTGATAGACGTTTGATTCCATTTCTTGGAGGTGCTCCACTACCACACAATGTTGAACACACCAGCTGTATTTCGCAGCATTGGCCGTTAATGTTTTATTAAAAAAATAAATATAACTATAACCAGCGTAAGACGCTTTACACCATACTCTTGTCTTTTACCTGATGTTTTATATATTTCTGTATGCTGATTTTTCTTTTCATTTTTATTGGTTATTCAGCTTATATACCTTATGTGTAAAAATACATTTTAATTTTTATTTTGTTTGAATAAAAAATTAGTGGAACATCTAAGTAATAGAGGGCGTTAATAACACCCATCCCTACAGCGCCGCTGCATGTCGTTCGTAAGCAGCGCGCTTATTTCAAACTTTGACACTGCAATTTTATGTTTACCGTTGCAGTTACATTCAGGCCATTCATATGCTCGGTATGTATGGTGTCTGTATATTATATTTAATATTGTATTTGTTTGTAATTCCATACTGATCTTTGATCTTGTTCTATAGTTTGAAGGACACTGAAGATGATCATTATGTGATTGAAATCGATCAGTGTTTTTTTTTTTTTTTTTTTTTTTTTTTTTTTTTTTTTTTTTTTTTTTTTTTTTTTTTTTTTTTTTTTTTTAATAAAACATTAACGGTTAATGCTGCGAAATAATCTGGTGTGTTAATCCTGATAGATTATTTTGAAAAAGTTTGAAAAAGGCAGATCCATAACTGTACCCTATTACGCTGCTCTGCTGTATCGTTTGACACAGGAAATAATTGCAAAACGTCCAACATTACGGAAGAAAGTGCTGTTTCAACAGGACAATGCTCCAGCCCACAGAGCAGCTATCGCAATGGAAAAACTGCACGACTGGGGGATTGGAATTAGTTTCTCACCCACCCTATTCACCAGACTTGGCTCTGAATGACTTCTTCCTATTCCCAAATTTGAAAATTTTGCTTGGTGTGGAAGAAATTTTCACCGAATGAGGAAGTGTCCGCCGTTGTGACAGACTATTTTGCAGTTAGACAAAGCCTACTTTGCCTATGGGTTGAAAAAAAATTGGAAACTCGCTGGACCAAGTGTACAGCCTTTCAAGGAGGCTATGTCGACAAATAAAGTGACTTTTCGCCTTTAAACAATTTTTTATTCTACTTTTACCAGGCTTATCGAGCGGACCCCGTATGTATCAATTTAGTGTCTCATAATCAGGTCTCAATCTTTCGTTTAAACAAGCATAAGCGCAAAATAGGCTACAGGAAGTTACATATCGAACAATACTGTTACCCAGACAGAAAAGCACAGAGCTTATTTCCAAACTTTACCATATTTATCAATGAACCTCAAAGGGTACCTAAGACTGAAATTCTGTCTGCAAGAGCCCTAACATTGATGTCTAGAACAAGTTCTCTAATTCTGCACCTGCAGGGCGATAACTCAGAAGTCACCTAGTATCAGGTCTTCCTCTCTGTTACGGTATAGTGTTCATTGACTGTCTGTAAGAAACGACCGCTCTGATTTTTACTGCTGTGTTCCCATTCGCGGATCCCACAGACAGCCCATTAATATTGCTAGTTTTACGAAAAATTTTCAAATGTATGTAAAACTAAGGGTCTGAACTGCTGAGGTCATCGGTTCCTGGACTTACAAAACTATTAAATTAAGTTGGTTTACGTTTTAGGAGGCGATCCACTTATAATATTGTAGAAAGATATAAAATAGCCAGGATCGCTTATCATCAATTTTTATTAACGACGACCGGTTTTGCTGAACTATGTCAGCATCTTCTGGTCAAATAAAATATTTTACAAGGCCATAATCTTGTAATGTCAAACAGTTGTTATATAACAATTTACAGTGCAAAGTTTGCTTTTGTAACTCACTGTGATAATTATGTTTTTTTTTTTTATAATGACATAGTGCACCTATGCACTGTAAATTGTTATATAACAACTGTTTGACATTACAAGATATGGCCTTGTAAAATATTTTATTTGACCAGATGATGCTGACACAGTTCAGCGAAACCGGTCGTCGTTAATAAAAATTGATGATAAGCGATTCTGGCTATTTTATATCTTTTTACTATTAAATTAACTTATGCTAAGAAGAACACACACAGCCCTGTCCGAGGCATGGCTCGAACCTCCGACAGGAGCGGCGGCAAAATACGAGTCTCTTGAACCCCTTTTAGTGTACACCAAGGCAAAGCCTACTTTCACTTCAAAATTCGTGTTTTGTGTTTGTCTGGTTGTCGGCGTCCCACGCAGCTCACTGGAATTAGTGTCCGGTTCTTTCTGAGATAAACGGTCCTCAGACATTCCTTCTATTCAGGAACATCAACGAGGTGGCGCTCGAGAGCTGCCTCTAAATAGCGACGCTTAATGCAATGGAGTGGGGAGTTCGCTGCTCAAAGGCAGGTCTCGTTTCCGTTTAATGCCCTCGAGTTACGGAACGTGCCCCAGCGGCCGTCTGCTCAGACCTCGTCAAACTCTGCACAGCGGCTCACGCTAAGCAGTTCTCTGAGGAACTAACATCCATTTCTGTAGAAGATGATGGAAAAGCATTCAAATATATCTTTGTTGTGCAGATACAGGTTTGTGAAACTCTGTGACCATTATCGATATTATAAACTTTGATTAAAATGTACAAAAGTGTTAATTCTTCATGATGAAGATTACGTAATATTCAAGACAAAGATTAGGAAGGATTTTTATTTGTATGTTTTAATCTGTGTTTTAAGGATTGATGATGATCACACGGTGATCATCTGTATGTGCAACAATAAAGAAATAATTGCGACCGATAGCTGTACATCTTCTTTTTTGTGTCCCAACTTCGTTCAAAAAAAAAAATGTTCAAATGTTTGTTAAGCTTATGGGACTTAACTACGGGGTCATCAGTCCCTAAACTTACAAACTACTTACGAACTACCTTATACTAAAGACGGCACAAATATCCATGCCCGAGGGGGGATTCGAACCCCCGACCGTAGTGGCCGTGAAGACCGTGACTGGAGCGCCTTAGTCCCCTCGGCCACCGCGGCCGGCCCCAACTTCGTCGCCGCTTTTGTGTCCCAGCCTCGTCGTAGGTGTCGGTGGCCGAGTGGAATGAGACCGACACGCTGGTGCAGGTACGGAGGGGAGCAGCCAGAAACTATAAACACTCGAGTAAATTAGAAAGAGATATATATTGCACAGAATGTAACAATACTTAACTTTTACATAGTACTGCAGAATGTTGATACATAGTTGTTAGAGGCCTGCCTGGTGCCTGTACAATAGCAAAGTCTTCACTGGTGCCTATCTGATTACGAAGGTCCTAACTCGTTGCTATCTCAGTCCGAAGTGCTATATCTTTCCGTAGTGGCCACGAGCGGGGTTCCAGCAGAGGGCGCTCGTGGCTGTCGTCGGAAGAACGCCGCGCCGTGCATGCATGGCGGCGCGCGGCGAAAGTAGGTGGCGCGCACTTTGTACTTGTGCGACACCACATTCTTCATATTTAAAACAATTCAACAACTAGTCAAATTTTATACCTTGCACTGACAATCTGATCGACTACTAATATTAGTGTGGAGGGGTGGGCTAGTTTGAAGCCCTTACTCTTACGGGAATTAGTTTCATAACTACGAGTTTGAATAATGTGGGCAGGGCGAAGCTGGGAATTTGTATCTGACGGGAGGCGTGCTTAGACAGTCCTTGCAGGTGCGGTGATCACTGTGTCCCCAGTGGCCGGTTGCGTAACCGGATTTAAGAGAAGCCCGTTTTGCAATAAATATTGATTAGATGAGAGGATGAACATTTCGAATTCGATTATCAACGGTAAAATACAAAATAAATTTCAACAAGACGATCTCCGAGGGCATTCACCGTGCTGAAAAAGGAACGCCTGTATAGAATGATGTGACTGATTTATCAGCCTTCATCAAGACCCCTTTATTTCCAGCTCATGTGCATCCATAGAAGTTCAGGAGGAAGGAGAAGAATCAATTTTTATTTCTTTATTTTAGGTCCTGTTTGTATTTAATTTGGCTTTCGCAGAAGAACATTACAAACAAAAACTTCGAAGAAGAAGTTTCAATTTGGTTTCAGAAAAACGTTTTCTTTCACAGACACTAGAAGATGTTTACACATTTTTTATAACACATGGTTCTGCAGTGAAACCACTGGTCCAGTACATAAAGTTCTGCCACACGGTACTCAACAGGTTTTGTGGTTTTTCACATTATCATATGTAACAGCTCTGGAGGTATAGTGTTAGGAAAATGTCTGTTGGTGTTTCTCTGTCCTCTTCAATATTACTGCCTGTATCACCACAAAACTGTTTTCGACCCTTGTAAATTGGAATCTATTCCCACACAACAGCAGCATGATCTGTTTCCAGGGCATCTAGCTCTTGATATAGAGGTACAGAAGATGGTACAGCTTTATCATCAAAACAAAGTCAGTTTGGTGCTTCAGAAATTTGTATTTCGTTGTCATCACTTTCACTATCTGATATGTAAAACTCAGTATAACTTGGTATGTCACCTAGTATTTCCATCAGCATTTCGGTATTCACTTGCTTTGAATCCCACTAGAAGCCACACCTACAGCAGAGAACAGCCCTCACTAACCAAATGTTCAAATGTTTGTTAAGCGTATGGGACTTAACTACGGCGTCATCAGTCTCTAAACTTACAAACTACTTATCAACTACCTTATACTAAGGGCGGCACAAATATCCATGCCCGAGGGGGGATTCGAAACCCCGACCCTTGTGGCCGTGCAGACCGAGACTGGAGCGCCTCAGTCCCCTCGGCCACCGCGGCCGACCCCTCACTAACCGATGTGTCACAGTGGTTTCGTAGTGAAACCATACATAATTTTTCTGTTTAAGATACGGATCAAACTAAAATATTAGTCTACTCTACAATGCATGACCTTTCGTAACTTTCCAGAACTATGCCAACTAAAAAGATAATATAGCGGAAAACACAATATGTGTAACCTCACGATCTTCAGCAACAGCTAACACCGGCACACACTAGGCAGCTGAATGCCTTTGTTGCCTTTTCGCGCAAACGTAGTGCCCGAGTCGGCAGAGAGCTGTTTTTCTTGACGACAGAGGGTAGCACACTCCAGTGCCGTGTTGGTTTTACAGAGTAGTCACTGAGCCGCTTTTGTGACATTACATTAGAGTTTGTCTCACTGTGACACCAGTTGTACGCAGAGGGTTAACTTTAAGTAGTTTGTAAACTACGAACTAATAACCACGCAGTTGAACCCGATAGATTTACATACATCTCAATATTTTTTGAAAAGGGACGACGCAAACTAACACGATTGAAAGTACACGATAGTAGAAGCAAAAATGTCCCAGTAAACATGGGTCCGAAAACATGCCGTTTCCAAGATAATTACGAATATATGGTTCCAAACCGCCACTGACATCATTGTAAACATCGTTCTAGTTAGTATACATTAATTTGAAATTTGGACATTACTATTAAGATTTAGTTCACATTTCACTGACTTCATTGTAAACACCGTCCTAGTTAGTACAAATTAATTTAAAATTTAGACTCTACTATTCGGTTTTAGATCGCATTTAGTTCACATTTCACGTATCGGTTACCTGTTAAAGGAGGTGTTCGGAGTGTCTTGCTTGCATCTAGCTGCAGTACTATGCTCGTCTCTGCAATAAATTTCGAATTGTTTCGAAAACCTCTGGATCATTTTGGAATTATTCACAAGCGTGTGTAACTCTCCATTCCAGTTCATCTACCGTGTTAACGGGTGTGCTGTACAGTCCCCTTTTGAGGTGACCCCAGACATAAAAATCGAAGGATTTAGGTGATCTTGGAGGACAAGGTACAGGTCCGCCTATCCGTATTTAACAGTATCTGCGCGTTAGATGCTGCCTCACTGCTGCGAAATGATTCTGTGTGAAAGCATTACGTCGTGAATCGTATCATTTTGTTTGTATAAATGCGTACTTTTTCGTCGATAGTATGCCACAGCTAATCTCGGCATAAGTTTTCAGTTTGGAAGGCGTGTACTTGGTCTCTCAGAAGACGTCAAGTGGATTTCTAAAATTTACTCAGAATGTTTGGAGCGAGGTGATGTGGAGGTGGTTAAAGTGTACATAATAGAGAACAGGACTGGATCACTGCGGAAACTCGTTATTCGTCTGCACGAGTTCATTGCCACGGAAGGCCGACACACTGAACATACCGTGACTTAAATCCGCGATGAGATGATACACTTTCGTGAAAGGATTCAAATGTTAAAATGTTTGTATAGCTTATGGGACTTAACTACGGGGTCATCAGTCCCTAAACTTACAAACTACTTATGAACTAGCTAATACTAAGGACGTCACAAATATCCATGTCCGACGGGGGATTAGAAACCCCCGACCGTAGTGACCCTGCAGAGCATGGCAACACTCCACACAAATGCCTTCAGAAAAGACTTCCTTACACGTAAATAAATATGCGATGTTAGCAAATTTCTCTCTTTCAACCATGCTTTTCTTCGCATTGCCATTCTGCATTTTATATCCTCTGTACTACGACCCTCATATGTTATTTTATTACCCAAGTAACAAAACTCATCTACCACATTTATTGTTTCGTTACCTAATCTAATTCCTTCAACATCACCTGTTTTTCTAAGACTGCATTCCATTACCCTAGTTTTTCTGTTGTTAATGTTAATTTTATACGCTCTCTTCAACACACTGTCCAGTCCATTTAACTGCTGTTCCAGGTCCTTTGCTGTCTGACAGAATTACAAAGTCATCAACAAAACGCAATGTTTTTATTTCTTCACCCTGAACTTTAATCCATATCCAAATTTTTCCTTGCTTTCCTTCACTGCCTGCTCCATGAACAAATTGAATAACATCGGAGAAAGGCTACAAACCTGTCTTACTCCCTTCCCAACTAATGCTTCCCTTTCATGCCCAACGAGTCTAATAACTGTGGTCTGGCGTTTGTACAAGTTGCAAATAACTTTTCTTTCTCTGTATTTTACCATGCTGACTTCAGAATTTGAAAGAGTGTATTCCAATCTACATTGTCAAAAGATTTCTCCAAATCTACTAAAGCTAATCTATCTTCTAAGATAAGTCGTAAAGTGAGTGTTGCCTCCTGTGTTCCTAAGTTCCTCCTGAATACAAACTGATCTTCCCCTAGGTCAGCTTCTACCAGGTCATATACAAAGTATCAATCCCAACACAGTGACAAAAATTCTGTTACTTCAGTAAATTAAAAATGGATAATACGTGGTGCAAAGAAGTTGGAAGGGCCATGGACGAGCTCCAAATGAGCCAACAAGATTTTGAGAAAAGACTACCACTCAGAAAGAAATTAAAGGATGTCAAATGTTTCCAGGAAAAACCGAAGAAAAAGACTGGAGCCAAGTAGACCGAAGAAAGAAGTGAGAAACATCGGAAAATGGTGACATAAATATGGAGGAAAAGAAAGGAGAAACAGTTGAAATAATCGTAGTCCATAGTGGCTCATACGTAAAAGAAGAAAGAAAAGAACGGTGAGAGGAGCATCAAACCACAGCAATAGGATGAAATGAGGATCGAATTCCAACATTTTGAAATCTATTGTAAGAGGCTAATAGGAAGAACGTATGTGTGTTAATATGGCGTAGTCGGATATAGCTGCTCGTAAGAAAATGGACGAAAGCAGCTGGTAGAGTCAGTAGTGAGGCCATAATCGCTGTAACAGGTGAAGTATAGTTTTAATTTCGAAGCCTTGTGACTCCGCAAAGCACACGGAGTTACGCAGAATATTACTGCAGAGGAGCGCAGTTCGACTAAGAGAATGCAAGTACAGCGACCCGTTGCGGTGGAAGGGGTTGTTGTAATACTCTCTGATCGATGTTTTCGAGGCCAACGCCACCGAAATGACGCGAAAGTTGCGTATAAATATATTGGCGTGCACGAAATTGGCGGTATGTTACACCGGCAGTCACTAATTTAATCGCAGTAGTGCCGGGCGAAATTGCCGCACAGAGAGAGAGTAACATTATAATGGCTGTACGTGGCGGCGGTTACGGCGCGCTGAAACGGAAAGTTGGCCTGCGGGTTTGTCGAGCTGCCTGCCGAACTGTTACGGAACTGAATTCCACACCGGCAGCGGGTGGCTGTTTCCCGTCTCGTTTAACAGTAGTTCCATTAACTGTCAGAGTATTTTCGCGAAGTCGCTGTAACGATTTAACTATGAAATGGAGAAAATAAATCAAGTTGAGATTACGAAACTTTTTGGCGATATTTTGCCCGTCCCTCCAAATTCACCTGTCCGCGCGACAAGATGTATGACTTGGCAGAGGCGCTAGTTATAGAAGTCTGCACTTCGGTATATTTTCTCTACGAGATCACCACCCTGCTCTTCTGCAAGAACCGTGGAGACAGGAAACGGGTGCAGAAAGAGCTGAGGCGTAATCGGACGGATTTCCGCAACGATCGTGTTTACAGACTGACGTCAGACGTCCCTGATAATGTGTTATGGTAGATGGTCCCTTTCGTGCATAATCTGTAAGCACGACAACATAGCAGACTCAGAAAAAATCACCTTGCCTGATAATGGTTGCGTTTTAAACGTAGGTGGGTCATCATCTTTCTTAAGCCTGCTTTGCTTCTTTGTGTATGGTTCATAATATTAGCCGGCCGCGGTGGCCGAGGAGACTGAGGCGCTCCAGTCACGGTCTGTACGGCCACTACGGTCGGGGGTTCGAATCCTCCCTCGGGCATGGATATTTGTGCCGTCCTTAGTATAAGGTAGTTCATAAGTAGTTTGTAAGTTTAGGGACTGATGACCCCGTAGTTAAGTCCCATAAGCTTAACAAACATTTGAACATTTTTTCATAATATTAAATCCGCACCATTTAAGGAAACGAAGCGACTTGTTTGCTCTATTAAGATAGACTACATCATCCGTGCGAATAATTCGCACTCTGTCCTGATCCGTCACAGTCAGGTAAGATAGTAATGGAGAAAAGTTAGATGCAAGTACACACACACACACACACACACACACACACACACATATATATATATATATATATATATATATATATATATATATATATATATATATAAGGTAATAAACTTTGAATAGTAACAAAAAATATTAGTCTCATTGTAATAAAATTTACTTAATTAAATACAATGTGATTAATTGTGAAACATATATAAATCAGTTATTGAATTTTTCATGTTTATTTCATTTTTGAAAACCTGTTTATTTTCAAAACTTCTTTCAAAACAATGTTAGTACTTATAATGTGATCATTGTTTACATTAGCACAGACATAAATGCCATTGAATGAGCAAACTCGTGAAAAAGCCACGTATAACTGTCCATGTAAAAAAAAAAAAAAAAAAAAAAAAAAAAAAAGTAAATAAAATAAAAATAATAAAAAAAGATTCAGGTATATATAAACCTGCCCACCGAAGCGTCTAAACTTCTACCTTACTTACGGTCATAGTGAAGGCGACTTTTGTTGGGAAATGTCTTCTTATCATTTGTAAAGGCATGGTAGGAGCCGGCCGCGGTGGCCGAACTGTCTGCGGCGCGCCAGTCACAGTCTGCACTACCACTAAGGTCGGGGGTTCGAAACCCCCACGGGAATGGATATTTGTGCCGTCCTTAGTATTAGCTAGTTCATAAGTAGTTTGTAAGTTAAGAGCTGATGACCCCGTAGGTAAGTTCCATAAGCTCTACAAACAAACGAACAAACATGGTTGGTACAGAAAGTATGAGGTTAATGCAGTGTACTAGCCAGCTTCATCCGAATCAATGAATTTGCCAGTGCTGATGTACTCGCCTATGTGAGTCACCACTAATCTTGCACCATTAATTAATTCCTGATTAGCGGGAACATTTCTAATTAACATAATTTTTTCGGGAGCAACCATTAATACATGTCCCATTTACGATCGATCGCCGGGTATCAACTTAGATTTTACGAACAGTAATATTTGTTCCAAAATAAAGTCTTTTTGTGAAAACAGTAACATTAAGCTATATGTATATTTTTCGTCATTAGTGGAGAACGAAACATCGTAAATGATACCTCAATCATTAATTTTGAACAAGTAATACGGGAGATATGGCGTACCCACTAAAATATACCAATGAGAAATAATATATATGATAAGAATGCGTCAAGAATATAACTGGGATCTTTGTCGAACTATCATACAGAAACTTAGAATCAGAAACGCACCCGAACATCTAAATGATTTACATAATCAATCGCGCCGAGAAAATCTGAGAGAACACAGAATGAACCCTATCACTGTTGGTTCAGATTCATCGGACTTCTAAGATGATTGTAAGCTGTCACGATATTGAGCTGCACCGTTGTTAGTCATCAAGATGTTTAAAATTTGTCAGTGACTAATTTTGACTTCTTTCGTTGTTCGTAAGTCCTGCCATTAACGGGAAAGAGAAATGGCGGTCCGGCGTAATTTATTAAGATTAAAAAATAGTACGAATTTCTTTTCACTACCAAAACTGCAAGTTACATTAGGTACAATATAATAACACGCTTCTGTTAACGTCCTTATGCAGGTCTGTAAATAAAAAATCTTAGGATAACACACTGGTAAAACCAATTAGGGGATCAGGTGAGATATCTCAGTTCGGTTTTCTGCAGAATGAACTACACTCCTGGCCATTAAAATTGCTACACCACGAAGATGACGTGCTACAGAACAGACAGGAAGAAGATGCTGTGATATGCAAATGATTAGCTTTTCAGAGCATTCACACAAGTTTGGCGCCGGTGGCGACACCTACAACGTGCTGACATGAGGAACGATTTCAACAGATTTCTCATACACAAACAGCAGTTGACCGGCGTTGCCTGGTGAAACGTTGTTGTGGTGCCTCGTGTAAGGAGGAGAAATGCGTACCATCACGTTTCCGACTTTGCTAAAGGTCGGATTGTAGCCTATCGCGATTGCGGTTTATCGTACCGCGACATTGCTGCTCGCGTTCTTCGCGGCCCAATGACTGTTAGCAGAATATGGAAACGGGGGGGCCGGCCGCGGTGGCCGAGGAGACTGAGGCGCTCCAGTCACGGTCTGCACGGCCACTACGGTCGGGGGTTCGAAACCCCCCTCGGGCATGGATATTTGTGCCGTCCTAGTTCGTAAGTAGTTCCTAAGTAGTTTGTAAGTTTAGGGACTGATGACCCCGTAGTTAAGTCCCATAGACTATACAAACATCTTTTTGAAAGAACAGGTAGATAATGTCATGGGAAAGGCTAACCAGAGACTGCGTTTGATTGGCGAAACCCTTAAAAGATGCAACAGAACTACTAAAGAAAATGCATCCACTACGCTTGTACGTCCACTTTTGGAGTATTGCTGTCCAGTGAGGCAGAAAGATCTGAAAAAAAGATCACTATGGTGTAAAAATTGGTAATTGACACTAAATAATGAGAAGTGCCAATTCGTTTACATGAGTACGAAAAGAAATCCGTTATAGTTTGTTTAGAAAATAAATCAGTCAAAGGTGAAGGCCGTAAACTCCACAAAATATCTAGGAATTACTAGCCCATTACTTCAGAGTTAAACTGGAAAGGACATGTAGATAATGTGGGAAAGGCGAACCGGAGACTGCGTTTTGTTGGCAGAACACTAAAAAGGTGCAAGGGAATTACTAAAGAGACTGCATACACTATATTTGTCCATTTTTGGAGTATTGCTGCCAAATGTGGGCTCCTTATCAGGTGGGTTTGACGAAGGACATCGAAAGAGTCCAAAGAAGGGCAGCTCGTTTTGTATTGTCACGATACAGGGGAGACAGCGTTACGGAAATGATACAGGATCTGGATGGGAATCATTACAACGGCGCTTATCGCTGCGGCTTCGGCTACTTACGAAACTCGAATCGCCAACATTCTCCTCCGAATGCGAAAACATATTGTTGACTCCCATTTACATAGATAGAAATGATCATCAGAATAAAATACGATAAATTAGAGCATGATCGAAGATATTCGTGTGTTCTTTCTTCCTGCGCGCTATTCGAGAATGGAATGGGAGATCAAACAATATAAAGGTGGTTCGATGAACCCTCTGCCAGGCACTTAAATGTGGTTTACAGAGTATGTCGTGTAGGTGTAGATGCAATTCTAATTCGAAAAACTGAAACATTTCGACTGTTTTAGGGCACTGAAATAAGTTAAACTGCGAAGTTGAAAATTTGTGCTGGGCGAGTGGATATGACCGTTCGTGAATGTATACATGTGTCTATGCATGGAGTAGCTGCCCATGTAGCCGTCCGAACCTTGGAACATATTTACACAGTATTCACACCTGAGGGAATTGTTAGCAGAAGTAAGTATATAAGGGGAAGCTTCCTTTTTATGATGTTTTGAGGTTAACAGGAGAGATGATGGAAGACTGGGACATATTGTTTATAGAAAACCTACGTATTTGGACTATTACCTGCATGCCTCGAGTTGTCATCCTCCGTTCCAACGCACTGGCATTCCAACGCACTAGAGGAGCTTAGGCCACTTCTAATGCAGAAAGTTGGACGCGTCAACAGGATCATCTCAAGGTAGTCTTTAAACAGAACGGCTATACAGATAAACAGATCCGTTGTGCTTTACAGCTTGGTCCTTCACCTGAAGCATTACATGAGACCCACAAATAGGCCGATTTCCTACATTTTGCCGGGAGTATTTCATCAAAGATAGGAAGAATTTTTAACTAGTATGCCATCAAATGTTAAAATGTTTGTAGAACTTATGGATTTTAACTACGGGGTCATCAGACCATAAACTTACAAACTACTTATGAACTAGCTAATACTAAGGGCCATGCCCGACAGGGATTCGAACCCCCGACCGTAGTGGCCGTGCAGATCGTGACTGGCGCGCCGCAGACCGCTCGGCCACCGCGCCCGGCAAGAGCGTCTTTCGTCCCCTGGGGAAGACAAGAACACTTCATGGATCTGTCAAGGATGATTTGGGTCTGAGGAAGCCCGGGGTATACAAGATTTCTTGTCAATGTGGAAAAACGTATATTGGTCAGACGATCCGTACCATCCAGGAGGATGTGTTGAACATCAACGCCACACACGTTTGCTCCAGCCGAAGAAGTCGGCGGTAGCTGAGCATTGTCTCGCTGAGGGTAATAGAATGTTATATAATGAAACCTCGGTGCTTCGGCATCTCGCTGAAAGAATCCATAGAGATCCGATTGTATGAGAATCTTATTAACAGAGACAAGGGCTATCTTCTAAGTACAAAAACAACGATTTGTGCCTCACTCATTTGAATAATTATCATCGATTATCGATTTCGCCTGTTTGGATAACCGGAGCGCTGTATGACTTGTGCGCCACAGGGCACCCACGGTCACTTGTTGCGTCTTCTGCGATGTATAAAGCACCCGCCCATCGCACTGGAATCGCAGCTCCGGCGAGATTGTGTACCAGCAAACTCATCTGAGGATGGCGGGCAGTTGCGCCGCCGAAATATCGTGTAGAGATAACTTTAGTACGCGGCTGCAAACCAGATAAGATTATAATCAGTTATTAAGCCGAGAAAATCTTCGTAATCACAGAGGTCACGCGGGTCGCGTCTCTTGCTGGCCACCGAGCACACCTGATCTCGTATTTCAGATTCTGACGATGACAATGAATAACAGCCGCATCACCACATGTGGCCTTCATGTTTTTAAAGCGTCCCTTATAGCATTGTTTAATTACGAAATTAAAAATGGCTGCATACCTCATTAGTGACTTCATGCCAAATATGGAACTCACCTAATCTGTCATGCACCAACCGTCATAGTCTTGAGGAACTGGAGCACAACATTTTGATAAGATGACAGCCGGCCGCGGTGGCCGAGGGGACTGAGGCGCTCCATTCACGGTCTGCACGGCCACTACGGTCGGGGGTTCGAATCCCCCCTCGGGCATGGATATTTGTGCCGTCCATAGTAGTAGCTAGTTCATAAGTAGTTTGTAAGCTTAGGGACTGATGACCCCGTAGTTAAGTCCCATACGTTCTACACACATTTGAACATTTGAGAACAATTCCAGCTGTGATCCACCTACAGTAACTGGCTTACCAAGGCCTAAAAGGGGCAAATACTGGTCACTGTCAGCATTTGCTCTAGTCAGGCTAGTGCTGTATTTCCTTTCCTCAGCTGTGTTTGCTGGAGCTCTGTCCTGCGGTCCACTTGTATTTGACGCACCCTGTATAATTTGCTGCTACCCTGTTTCCGCGCTGCCGGCTTCGGAACGTCCCTTCCCTGCGCGGCACGCAGCCCAGCTCACAGCAGCGGCGCGCGGGTTGCCGCCTCGGGCGCTGTCAGGGGCACGCACGGTGACGTCAGCAGGGTGCCCCGCCGCAGGTGCGTGCGCGGTGCGTGGTGCGTGGCGCGTGCCGCCGAGTCGCGCCTGATTAACCCCGTGACGGGCAGCGGCGACGCTTCCAGTTCTGACACACGCCGCTTACACCGCGCGCACAAGACACACACTGTTTGTCTCTAACGCCCTCTCACGTGTGGCTGCAACTGGCGTCCTAGTAACGAACTGGGGTCGTACGAACGTTTGTAATACTTTGCTTAATACGGTTTTTCTTTTATTTACTAGATAATATATGAAGGTTCCACTAGGATAAAAATGTTTGACCCACTTTTCGACATAATCCCTACTACTTTACTTTTTCGTTCAAAAATGTTGAAATGTTTGTAAAGCTTATGGGACTTAACTACGGGGTCATCAGTCCCTAAACTTACAAACTACTTACAAACTAGGACGGCACAAATGTCCATGCCAGAGGGGGGATTCGAACCCCCGACCGTAGTGGCGTGCAGACCGTGACTGAAGCGCCTCAGTCCCCTCGGCCACCGCGGCCGGCTACTTTTTCGTGTCCGAATACATGTCATAGCATATCAGACCAGACTCATCTAGGGAGTTGTCGCTAGCGTTCCGTAATCATCAAGGAAGCAGCTCCTTGGGCAGTTCTTGCAAGTCAGGAGACGTTCCATATTCTGTCTCTCCCCACAGTTGCATCTGACATCGCTTTCGTCGATGATTCGCCGTTTCACTAGGTTCGTCTTTGCAGGAGCGACTCCCGTTCTGAGACGGTTCAGAAACTTCCAGCTTCTCCAGTCCAAGTGATAGCCTGGTGGGGGTTTCTGAGTTAGTGCATTATTCGTCTGGTGGTTCCGTAGGGACAGACCTCAGAAAACGTCTTCGGGATTTCAGTCGCCTCGGTGGCCCTAGTGCTTCAAAGAGAGGGTGTCTATCATGGAATGCTTGCCTAAATCTTTCAGTATGTTCTACAGGAAGTCTTTTATTTACTAGATAATATATGAAGGTTCCACCAGGTTAAAAATGTTTGACCTACTTTTCGACATAATCCCTAATTACTTTACTTTTTCGTGTCCGAATACATGTTGAGAGATGGCAGCCCATCTCTCATCTTTATTATCGATGTTTATTGCTGACGTATTGTCTTAATGAGTCCTGTACATACAAATTTGGCTGGAGTTCGAGAACTCGACGCTGATTGTCTTTACGTAAAAACGGTGTTTTTCGGGGGAAGGGAGGGTGTTACGCAGAGACGCGGTGATAGATGGGGACTTGGTGTTTCGTAGCGCTGGAGTACGGACGCGTCTGGTGGCGTCCTGTCCTCCCAGTGTGCGGACTTTGAGATTTTGCTTATTGAGCCGATACTTGGACGAGTGAACTTGTATAAGTTTCAGGGTACACTCTGAGATTTATACTTGAGCGGATTGTTCTTGTTTTCGGTTTGAATAAGGTCAGCCAGCCAATACTATTGCACCGAAGCACTGGTTGCTATATACTCAACTTCTGGAGTCATTTAGACCTTCAGTACTCGTGCGTACTTGTCTACGCTCACTGACGTGGTCCTGACTTTGCAGAATTGTCTGAGGCCGGCCGCGGTGGCCGAGGAGACTGAGGCGCTTCATTTACGGTCTGCACGGCCACTACGGTCTGGGGTTCGAATTGTTTGAGACCGTAGGCACTGTGTACTGCCGAGCGCACAGAGGCTGATAGCAGGGAGTACAGCTTCCGAGCGACGGAGCGAGTTTTTCTTTTTTTTATTTCGTGGTCGCGCAAATTTTCAGCTCACAGTCGCCCTGCCCCCACGCCACTGCAGCGCAGCACCTTCACACGCAAGTCGTCAGTTTGGTAATGTATGGCAAAGCGCTCGCCAGCAACATACAGTCGATTCATCAGGTTCTGCCTTAAAGTGAGGATTGTGTAGTTAGGAAAGTCAACCCTGCAGTGGTATTCCGACTCGATTATCCCGCTAAGAACATTACATTATTTCACGATAGGGGTTTCTGACTTGCCAGTCGTTACTAATTTCCAATTTCGTAATAATTTAAGTAACTTCATATGCATTAGATTGTTCTTTCTTTTTAGGTTATAAATGTATTCTTATTGTTTATGATTTTAGTATTGGATTTATCATTGTGTGTTTCATTCTGCTTGAAAAGGAGTAATAAATATTGCTGGATTTGAAAGAAGTTTTTTCAACATTATTAGGCGTCAGATCCCAGTTACTTCGTTAGATTTTTGATGGGGACAAATTATTAATTATATTTTATGCCACTTGCAGTAAGTGGAAGAGTCTCATTACAATTAGAACTGAAACAGGGCAAATCATGCAAATTATTTGAGGTGATGTCAGCCGCTCCTGTCTTCCTATTGTATTAACCCGCATTAACCTTGCCCAGCCGGAATCATTCCTATCCATTTCACATTTTTTCACCATCACACCTTACAATGCCATAGCACATCAGTCCAGTATCGGGACACGTCAAGGGCGTTGTCTCTAGAGTTCTTATAATTTACAACCGATCACTCAGCGAAATATCCGTACTCAAAGACTGGAAAGTTGACCAAGTTACTCCAATATTCAAGAAAGGCAATAGGAGTGATCCCCAAAATTACAGGCCTATCTCATTGACGTCTATTTGCAGTAGGATTTTGGAACATATACTTTGTTCGAATATTATGAACTACCTCGAAGAGAACGACCTATTAACCAATAGTCAACACGGATTCAGTACGTGTCGATCTTACGAAATACAGCTTACCCTTAATTCACATGAAGTGTTAAGTGCCATCGACAAGGGATGTCAAATGGATCCCGTATTTCTGGATTTCCGGAAGGCTTCTAATGAAATTGCGTGCTTATGGAATATCTCCCCAATTGTGCGGTTGGATTCACGATTTCCTATCAGAAAGGACACAGTTCGTTGTAATTGATGGTAAGTCATCGAGTAAAATAGAAGTGGTATCTGGCATTCCACATGGAAGCGTTATAGGTCCCCTACTCTTCCTCGTGTTTATAAACCATTTAGGAGACAATCTGAATAGTTCCCTTAGACTGTTCACGGATGATGCTGTCGTTTATCGGTTACTGAAGTCAACAGAGGATCAAAAGCATCTACAAAGTGATTTAGACAAAATTTATACATGGTGCGAAAATTGACAATTGACACTAAATAAAGAAAACTGTCAAGTAATACACATGACCACTAAAAGAAATCCCCAGAACTTCAATTACGCGATAAATCAGTCAAACCTTAAAGTCGTAAATTCTACCAAATACTTAGGAGTTACAATTATGAACAACTTTGACTGGAGAAACACATAAAATATTGTGGGGAAGGCGAACCAAAGGTTACGTCTCATTGGCAGAACGCTTCGAAGATGCACCAGCTCCACTAAAGAGACTGCCTACATCACACTTGTGCGTCCTCTCCTGGAGTACTGTTGCCCAGTGTGGGACCCTCACCAGGTGGGACTGACGGGAGACATTGAGAAGGTTCAGAGAAGGGCAGCTCGTTTTGTTTTATCACGTTACGGGGGGGGGGGGGGGAGCGTCACGGAAATGTTGCACGAATTGGGGTGGAAATCATTAAATGAAAGACGTTATTCATTGCGTCGTGATCTGTTTGCGAAGTTTCAATCACCGACTTTTACTTCTGAATGTGAAAATATTTTGCTAGCACTCACCTACTTATGGAGACATGACCATCCCAATAAAATAAGAGAAATCAGATCGAAAACGGAACGATTTAGGTGTTCTCTCTTCCCGCGCGCTATTACAGAATGTAACGGTAGAGAAACGTTATGAAAGTGGTTAATGAACCGTCTGCCAGGTACTTGAATGTGATTTGCAGAGTGTATATGTAGATGTAGATCAAGGCAGCAGCTCCTTCAGTTCTTGCACGTCTTGCTCCATATTCTCTCACCACAGTTACATCTGACATCGTTTTCGTAGATGATTCCCCGTTTCACTAGGTTCGTCTTTGCAGGGGCGACTCCTGAGACGGTGCATATTTGTCTGGTGGTTCCGTGGGGACAGATCTCAGAAAACCTCTTCGGGATTTCAGTCGCCTCGGTGGGCCTGGTGCTTCAAAGAGAGGGTGTCTATCATGGAATGCTTGTCCAAATCTTTCAGTATGTTCTACAGTAAGTCGTCGAGTTGCAGGTGCCTCCTGTCTACCTCCCTCTAAAGTGTAGATGCAACTGGCGTCCTAGTAAGGAACTGGGGTCGTACGAACATTTATAATACTTTCCTTAACACGGTTTTTCTTTTATTTACTAGATAATGTAAGAAGGTTCCACCAGGAAAAGCAATGTTTGACCTAATTTTCGACATAATCCCTACATACTTTACTTTCTCGTGTCCGAATCAATGTCACAGCACATCAGTATCGGGCCACGTCTAGGGCGTTGTCTCTAGCGTTCCATAAATCATCGAGGGAGCAGGTCCTTGGGCAGTTCTTGCACGTCAGGACATGTTCCACAATCTGTCTTAAAACGTTACTAGGTTATTAAGTAATTACAGTTCAGTTATTCTACCACTTCCAAACATATCAAATACGATACTCATCATTTCAACATTACGATGTATGGGGGTTCTGCTCGTGCAAAATTATTCACCTGGGGCGTCGTGGTATAAATAAATACTCGTAGGTACACTTTTTCACTTATTATTTAATTTCCGATGAAACTGCTTGTTATTCCAGCGCAACATTACTTCATACCTTGCGTACAAAACTTACCAGAACAACACAGACTCACATACATTACAAAGCACTTTACAACTGCGAAAACTCGAACCCCCCACCCCACCCCACCACGCAGGGCGGTGAGGTAAATATATAACATTGACAATAATGACATTCCATTATGTATTGTTCATAACAATTGAATATACTAATGTACAATTACCAAACACACAAGTAAAACATTTCATGTACACAAAAATAATCACACTATACAATGAAAACTATACACACAATAATTTAAGATGGCGCATATCTTTTTAAGTTTTAATCGCGGTCCTTCTTGCTTGACAACAAATAGCAATGTTAAATGTCAATTAATTAGTTAATGAGTACATCATACACGTTCCTAACGTGTATTGAACTATCAAATATCTTGGCAATTCTCAAAATATACTGAAAATTTCAGTTAATATATATAAATAATCGCAATCTTCATATCTCAACTATTACATTAATTAACACAATTAGCTGGTCAACACAACTTGTGTATGAGCCTAACATATATACAATGGTATTTATTTTCATGTCTTTTTTTTTTGCCTGTCTACTTTTTTTTTTGCCTGTCTACTTATTGAAATAAAGTACAATGACGAGACTATTGTTTATAGAACTGTCTGGAAAGCACTTAATTAATTAATGAAATCTATCACTTGTTAACTAATCACAGTATCACCGAGACACTGTCCTGATTCCTATTTCGTTTGCAACTAACTTCACACGCAACATATATCACTATTAGACCACACGATTCCGGGTCCGACGCAGACGGTATCGTACGATAACATTGAGATGAGAGGGCCAGCAGTATCATCACAGTCTCTCCCCACAGTTACATGTGACGTCGCTTTCTTCGATGATTCTGCGTTTCACTAGGTTCGTCTTTCCAGGGGCGACTCCCGTTCTAAGACGGTTCAGAGACTTCCAGGTTCTCCAGTCCAAGTGATAGCCTGGTGGGGTATTTGTCTGCTGGTTCCGTGGGGACAGGCCTCAGAAAACTTCTTCGGGATATCAGCCACCTCCGTGGCTCTGGTGCTTCAAAGAGAGAGGGTGTCTATCATCGAATGCTTGCCTAAATCTTTCAGTATCTACTACATCTACTTCTACATGGGATACTCTGGAAATCACATTTAAGTGCCTGGCAGAGGGTTCATCGAACCACCTTTATACTATTTACCTCCCATTCCACTCCCAAATAGCGCGCGGGAAGAAAGAATATCTGAATCTCTCCGTTCGAGCTCTATGTCTCGTATTTTATTCTGATGATCATTTCTACCTATGTAAGTGAGAGTCAACAATATATTTTCGCTGTCGGAGGAAAATGTTGGCGATTTGAGTTTCGTAAGTAGCCCATGCCGCAGCGATAAGCGCCGTTATTGTAATGATTTCCATTCCAGATCCTGTATCATTTCCGTAACGCTCTATCCCGTGTATCGTGACAATACGAAACGAGCTGCCCTTCTTTGGACTCTTCCGATGTCCTCCGTCAAACCCACCTGATAAGGATCCCACACTGGGCTGCAATACTCTAAAAATGGACGGACAAGCGTATTGTGTGCAGTTTCTTTAGTAGTTCTGCTGCATCTTGTAAGGGTTCTGCCAATAAAACGCAGTCTCTGGTTCGCCTTTCCCACGACATTATCTACATGTTCTTTCCAATTTAAGGTGTTCTACAGCAAGTCGTCGAGTTGCAGGTGCTTCACAACCAGCCACTTTATAGACTTGTCCCAGTGGCCTTGCCTTGAAACAGCCAGTCATAAGTCTACATGTTTCGTTGAGGACGATTTTCACCTCTTTTGTGTGTGTGCACATCTGTTCCACACTGGGCATGCATAATCGGCTGTGGAAAAACACACTGCTCAATGAACTCAGACACCTGTCATGGGATTAACTTTCGTATTTTTGTTTCAGCTGACTGGCAATGCAACCGATGTGCGAGCGCCTCCTTAAGCTCCTCATTGCCACTGAGATCAAAAGGCAAGGAACGCTTATTAAAGTTGCTGTGCTGCTCCATACCAATGTTCGACCCAATGCGTCTCGACACACAGCAACTTTTTTCCAGGATACATGAAAATATCAAATAATAAATCATTGGCCAGAGACATTTTTCTTCTCAATATACAGGGTGGTCCACTTATAGCGACCGGGCCAAATACCTTACGAAATAAGCATCAAACGAAAAACCTACGAAGAACTAAACTTTTCTAGCTTGAAGGGGGGAAACAGACGGCCCTATGGTTTGCCCGTTAGATGGCGCTGCCTTAGGTCAAACGGATATCTTCTGCATTTCTTCAATAGGTACCCCAATTTTTATTACATATCCACCTAGTACGTAAATAAATATGAATGTTTTATTTGGAACACTTTTTTCGCTTTGTGATAGATGGCGCTGCAATATTCACAAACATATCGCTCACAATTTTAGACAAACAGTTACAGATAGTTAAAAATAATAATAATAAAACACAGAATGCAGATACGTTTGAACGTTTTTTCGATTGTTCCAATGTGATACATGTACTTTTGTGTAATTAGCATACAATATGAGAACGCATGCAGTTACTGCGTGATTACCTGTAATTACCTCGTTACTTCAATAAATGTTCAAAATTATGTCCTTCAGATTCAATGCATGTGGCAATACGCGTAACGAAATTCCTCTCAACAGTAATGTTCTCACATGCATGACTATGCGCTGACTCATGTTTTCAGGCGTTCTCGGTGAATCACGATAACAAACATCCTTCAATTTTCCCCGCAGAAAGAAATCCGGCGATGTAAGATCCGTGGAACATGCGGGCCATGGTATGGTGCTTCTACGACCAATCCACCTGTCATTAAATATTCCATTTAAGACCACTTCAACTGCACGCGAACCATATGCCGGACATCCATCATGTTGAAAGTACATCGCCATTCTCTCATGCATTGAAACACCTTGTAGTAAAATCGGTAGAACATTATGTAAGAAATCAGCATACACTGCACCATTTAGATTGCCATCGATAAATAGGGGCCAATTATCCAAAATTCAAATGTTTGTTAAGCTTATGGGACTTAACTACGGGGTCATCAGTCCCTAAATTTACAAACTACTTATGAACTACTTACGAACTAGGACGGCACAAATATCCATGCCCGAGGAGGGATTCGAACCCCCGACCGTAGTGGCCGTGCAGACCGTGACTGGAGCGCCTCAATCCCCTCGGCCACCGCGGCCAGCACCAATTATCCTCCCTCCCATAATTCCGCACCATACATTAACCCGCCAAAGGCGATGATGTGCCACTTGTCGCAGCCATCGTGGATTTTCCGTTGCTCAATAGTGCATATTTTATCGATTTACGTTACCTCTGTTAATGAATGACGATTCGTCACTAAACACAACGCGTGAAAAAAATCTGTTATCGACCCGTAATTTAGTTTGTGCCCAGCGGCAAAACTGTACACGACGTTCAAAGTCTTTGCCATGCAAATCATGGTGCATAGTAATGAGGTACGGGTGAAATTCTTGTTGATGTAGAATTCAACCGACGTTTTTTGAGATTCCCGATTCTCGCTCAGTTTGTCTGCTACTGATGTCCGGATTAGCCGCAACTGCAGCTAAAACACTTACTTCGGCATCATCATTTGTTGCAGGTCGTGCTTGACGTTTCACTTGCGGCTGAACACTTCCTGTCTCTTTAAATAACCTAACTATCGGGCGGAAGGCCCTGACACTTGGATGATGTCTTCCAACATCATAGCACAGGCCCTTTGGGCATTTTGATCACAGTAGCCACACATAAATACCATATCGACCTTTTTTGCAAATGTTAAACGGTCAATTTTAGCACGAGCAATGTATTACGAAGCAAATATCGTCCGCACTGGCGAAATTTTACGCGATACCACGTACTTCCAAACAAAACATCCATATTTATTTACGTACTAGACGAACATGTAGTAATATGACTGGGGTACCAATTTAAAAATAAAATACAAATGATATCCGTTTGACCTATGGCAGTGCCATCTAGCGGGCCAACCATAGCCTTCTTCAAGAAAGAAAAGCTTTGTTCTTTGTAGTTTTTTTTTCGTTTGATGTTTATGAGATATTTGGCCCGGTCACTATCAATGGAGCACCCTGTATATCAGAGAAATGAAACTGAAGGAGTGGCATTTAATAAAATTGGTGTCGCGGTCAGGATTCGCACGCCTGATCTCGTGCTTAGTAGGCAGGCGCTATACCACTAAGCCACCATGACACAATGCATATGGCGACTGCACGGACTGTCTTAACCCTTTCAGAGTCAAAATAAATAAAATCCATTTTAAAACATTTGTAATGTTCTATTAGGATATAAATAATTCAGTATTATGGAAAACATAAAAAAAAGTTTTTGATGCACTATTTCGGCAGGTGCAGGGTTTCAAATAAAACCAATGCACATGAAACAACCACCATTAAACTTCATTACTTTCCAGGATAGTGCACGAAACAGTTCCTTTGTGCTGATACACACACGTTAGAGGTGAGTCAATTGTTGATACTGATGTGACAAACACGCTTGTCTTTCCATTGTATACCTGCAATTCCATCAGAACGAACTGACTTATCACTTTCTCCTCTTCGCAACTCTTTGTCCGGTTTCAGGCGAGAAAGTCTTTTTCTGGGAATTCTCATAGTAGCACAGGCTAGGATTCCATCAACTTTTAGTTTCTGCAAAAGTGGAACACAAGTAAAAAATTATCAAAATATATGTGATATATTTGCCATATAAGCTTTAACACATCGCAAGGAATTTCTTGTAAATGACACGCCAGAACTTCCTAATCCTTTAATCAGCGAGAAAAGATTTCGTGAAACGGAAATAAAGACGAAAATATACCGAGCTTCTAATGCTACCCCTTCAGCCACAGTGGTTTCAAACGAAACCACCACAGTAATTACGGACAAAGTACATGATTTTAATTATTATTGCAATACATACAGCATGTACTTGTATAATAAATTACGAGGCGCGTCCAGAAAGTAAGTTCTGTTACAATTTATCTCCTCTGCAGCGCTGCGATTGCAGTTCCGCACATGCGCTGTAGACGATGTGTATCAAGGAGAAGAACGTGCGCCATTTGGAGATCGCTGTCAGTTACGTACGCTTTGTTGTGCTTGTTTGAAATGTCGGCGTTTATTGAAAATCCCGCCGCCTGTGAAATCAGGCCAGTGATTCGGTTTCTGAATGCGAGGAAAGTGAAACCAAGTGCAATTTAAATTTCCGAGTTTACGGACCAAATGCGATAAGTGATTCGATGGTGAGAAGATGGGCCCGACAGTTCAATGGCGGGCGTAGTGATGTGCACGATGAAGAACGAAGTGGGCGTCCACCGTTGGTTACAGAAGAACTGGTTCACGCAATTGATGACATCCAGGAAAACCGTAGTTTTTGACCCATTTTGCAGAAAGCGGTGAAGAATTTCTGAGACGGATAGTCACAGGAGATGAAACGTGGGTTTCTTACGACACTCCTGAGAGTAAGCGGCAATCAATGGAATGGAGGTACACTTTATCCCCACCAAAGGTAAAGCCGAAGAAAATAATGACACATCGGAAAATGATGTGCACAGTGTTCTGGGACTGGAAAGGCATCCTACTCATTGATTTCTTACCGAGAGGTCAAACAATCAAAGCAGATGCTTATTGCGAGACACTTCGGAAATTGCGCCGGGGACTGCTGTCAAAAGTGTTGTTTTGCTTCACGACAACGCACGACCACACACTGCAAATGTGACGAAAAACCTCCTACAGGGATTTGGTTGAGACGTGTTTGACCATCCTCCGTACAGCCCTGACCTCGCTCCTAGCGATTTTCATCTGTTCTTACATCTCAAGTCTTTTTTGGCGGACATCACTTCACGAATGACAACGAGCTGAAAGAAACTGTTTCCAACTGGTTGAAGACACAGGCGGCAGATTTCTATGAAGAAGATATACAAAACCTGGTGCCACGCTATGACAAATGCCTGCAAAATTTCGGCAGTTACGTGGAAAAGTAGTTTAAGAGTTGTAGAAATTTGTGCAACAAAAATTTCTTCTGTATCTGTGAACAATTTCATTTTATTACCAAACGGAACTTACTTTCTGGCGCCGCCTCGTGTTATGAGTTTATTCCATGTGTGAAACTTACATTTGAAAGAGAAATTCAATCACATGTCGAAAAACAGAGAAGCAGCACACCGCATACAATAATGACACTTGAATCGCCAACTGCAAGAACGTGAAACATATTAACGCAGTTCATATTTTCCTTGCGAGATGGCAGCAACATGTATGTCCAGAGGCGTGGCTACGAGAGCATCGTGCTCTTGCCACAAAATCAAAACATCAAGGGTGGCTTCAAGTGAAACCACATCGTCAAAAGGGGTTAAGTGACGTCTCCCTCCACAACACAAACGTCAATTCTGCTTCGGCAACACTGATACGTATTTACACAGGGTAACATGAGGCAGAGATGATATTCCTGTTGTAGAGGGAGACAGTTCTTGCAGTCGCATTATGTCACGGTGGCTTAGAGGTATAGTGCATGCCTAGCAAGCACCAGGTCCCGGCCCCACTAACGATTTTGTTCGAAAGGTTTAAAACCACATATAAAATTCGAAGGCATTGCATTCCGCCTTCGAATATAAAAAAAAAAATCGACGGGCTCGGTGCCCTGTAGCAACGCCTATTTCACGACCCCCAGCCCGATGTTATTCACTCTATATGTACACTGGGAAAACCACATTCTGCATGCTATTTTCCAGAAATGACGAAACCAGTATCGAAACTCGATACTGATAAATAAAGACGTGAACAAAGTTTTTTTCTCGCGTGGAAGAGCGCTTAAAAATTCATAGGCTACAGTATTTCTTTCTCCACTTCAGTTTGCACTGCTCGTGACGGACGCGAGGAGAGGCGTGATGGGCCGTCTTTTCCCCGGCGCGGTGCGACCGCTGGCAGAAAGAAGAACAAGAAGTCTCAAAGGGTCAGCGGATTACATTTTCAGGCGCGCGCGGGCGCTGCAAAGCCAATTTCGGCGCGAGCGTCGGAGACAAAGCGCTTGGCGGCGGCGCCAGAGCCTCCTGGCGGCAGCCGCCGGCACTAGCGCGGTCCTAATCTCTCACACGGCTGCATATTTCATGCCCGCCAGATGGCCGACCGCCGTAAAAAGTGACGATCTCTGGCGAACACCTCTGGGAGACGAGTGTGACGTCACGCCGTGTAGTCAGCTCCTGGATGGCTTTAAGAGCAGACGTCGCTTACCACGGGAACGCCGCGACACAAATGCTGTCACTGATGTATCGCAGAAAAAAAAGAGGGGGCAAAAAAAGAAAAAAAAAATGTGCTATCACTTTCGTGCGCATCTAGCCTTTGCTTGTATCGCTGAGCACGTATGCGAGGTATGGATGAAGGGCAACAGGCGGATTGTGTTTTTCTCAACTTCAAAAAGGCGTTATACGCAGTGCCACACTGCAGACTGCTAACGAAGATACGAGCTTATGGAATAGGTTCACGGATTTATGACTGGCTGGAAGACTTCCTAAGTAATAGAACGCAGTACGTTGTTCTCGACGGCGAGTGTTCATCAGAGACGACTGTATCGTCAGGCGTGCCCCAGGGGAGTGTCATAGTATCGCTATTATTTTTTATCTATATAAATGATCTGATGGACAGAGTAACTTGTAATTTGCGGCTGTTTGCTGATGATGCTGTGATGTATGGGAGAGTGTCGTCTTTAACTGACTGTAATAGCATACAGGATGACTTAGACAAAATTTCTAGTTGGTACAAAGAATGTCAGCTAGCTCTCAATGTAGAAAAATGCAAGGTGATGCGCATGAGTGGGAAAAACAATCCCATAATGTTCGAATACAGCGATAGTAGTGAGCTTCTTGATGCTGTCGCGTCGTTCAAATATCTAGGCGTATCATTGCAGAGCGATATGAAATGGAACGAACATGTAAGGACAGTTGCAAGACGGACAGCCGACTTCGGTTTATTGGGAGAATTTTGGAAAGATGTACTTCATCTGTAAAGGAGACCGCGCATAAAACGCTTGTACGACCACGTGTTGAGTATTGCTCAAGTGTTTGGGACCCGCAGCAGATCAGTTTAAAGGAAGACATAGAAACAGTTCAAAGGCGAACAGCTAGGTTCGTTACTGGTAGGTTGGACCAATGCGCGAGTGTCACGGAAATGCTCCGGCAACTCAATTGGGGCTCGTTGGAGGAAAGACGACGTTCTTTTCGTGAAATTTTGTTCAGGAAATTTAGAGGGCTGGAATTTGAAGCTGAGTGCAGTATGATCTTGCTGCCGCCTACTTACATTTCGCGTAGTGATCACAAGATAAGAGAAATTAGGGCTCGTACGGAGGCATATAGGCATTCTTTTTTTCCTCGTTCTATTTGGGAGTGGAATAAGAAAGGAAATCCCTAGGCCGGCCGCGGTGGCCGAGGGGACCGAGGCGCTCCAGTCACGGTCTGCACGGTCACTACAGTCGGGGGTTCGAATCCCCCCTCGGCCATGGATATTTGTGCCGTCCTAGTTCGTAAGTAGTCCAGAAGTAGTTTGTAAGTTTAGGGACTGATGACCGCGTAGTTAACTCCCATATGGTATACAAACATTTGAACATTTTTTCGAAATGCCTAGTAGTGGTACAGTGTACCCTCCGCCACGCACCGTACGGTGGATTGCGGAGTACGGATGTAGAATGTAATAGAACTGTCGCACCTATTTTTTTTTTTTTTTTTTTTTTTTTTTCACGTTTCCTTCGAAATACTGAAACTTGGTTTTCAGCCTGTGGCAGTGAAACAGATTGGCCAAATTTTAAGTGTATTTATTTAGTAGCTATACCCGACCACAAGTTGCAATTCATTGTTCCAGATGAAATGAAATGTAAGGAACGCAGCGGCGGCCTGTCCATATAGGGAAACTAGACAATTGCCTAGAGCGCTCGAATTTGGGGGGGACAGAAAATTTGTCGTGCGAGACTACCCTCGTGCGCTCGCGCTGCTCTTTACTTTGCTGTTGCGCAGCGGTTCCAGGTTACTGCACATAGGCAGAGCAACCGGCAAGAGACGAGACACGCATTCTCTTTGACTCTTCAGAATTTTGCTAGTAAGCGTTTAATGAATAGACGAGTAGCAGTTTACAATTAACCACCCCGTGATCAAAGCCGGCGTGCCGTCCATCATATCAGCTGGACGCTCTCAAAGCCCTCGCAGTCCGTCGCTCTGCAGTGTACAGCAGTCTTGTGTAGTTCGCGAACGAACTAGTACGGAAGAGCGCTCCCACAGGCAAACTACGCGAACTAGTTCGCAGATCCTTCGCGTCTTAGTTCGTCCGCTCCTTTTCCGAAGACTGACGGGGAACAGCGAGAGGACGCGAGAGCGCGCGGAATCGCGTGATTTACTTCTGCCAGTTACCTTCATTTCGAGCCGAGATGCAGCTCGGCAGTAGTTTCATAGTTCAATGCCACAAGAATCTATTTTAAAAATAAAGTACTACGAGTACTCTGTATGCAAAGAAGTTGAATACCATTGTATCAGCCATTCGTGTAAATAACTGCTTTATTTGCCTAAGTATTTGATGTCAAATTGTTCAAAAATACGGGTAATAGCACACGCTTTGGCAACACTGATTCATTATACAAAAAAGCTGTCATAAAAAAGAGCTCTTTTAGTAGCGGTAGCAAAAGCCAAAAAGAGCGGACGAACTAGGAGCAGCGGACGAATATGCCAAACGTATCTCGCTCAATAGTTCTTTGGATTCTTTTCCGAAGATCGACGGGCAATAGCGAGAGGGCGCGTAGCAGAATTAAAAATCACGTGTTTGCCTCATTTCGAGGTGAGCGTCTGCCTGCTAGATTACGTAGTTCAGCGATACAAAATTTCCGTTTTGGTGTGTTCTGCACTCTGCAATACCTGATTAATAAATTCCATAATGCCAAGATATAGAGATAACTCTAAAATTATCCACAAACTGTTTCTTTTTGGTTTGCGTGATATCGTTAGAGGCTGAAACAGCAAGCGCATGTAGCAGCCAGGTGGGGGAACTTCCCCCTCCACTTGCACGCGCCGACCACGCTGCTCAGCCGTCACTGGGAGCGGACGAACAAAAAGAGCCAACTAGTTCGCGGCAGAACGTACCACAAATTAGAAGAAGAGTTAACATAATAAATAAGTAGAATTTACAAGTGAACATAAGGAAGATGTAGAATATTCTGGAATTGTTAACTATAAAGAAATAAATTTTTTGCCGATGTGCGGGCTTGAACCAGTGACCTTCAGCACCGCAGTCGGTGACGCTAACCCCTGTGCCATGCCGACAGTTGGTTTAGGTGGTGTCTCGCGGAAATATGTTTATTTAATGTATATGTTGCGATTATGCATTTGAATAAAAAAAAAGATCCGTTGTGTATATTACGTTGATGTTCTATTGCGATGTTTTTTTCCAATGGGGCACCATTAAAATAATTTGCTTAGGACGCCGACTTTGTTCGGGCCGGCCCTGAAGTCTAACATGTTTACTTCCGTAAAGCTTTCTCTTTGGTAAATGGATGTACATTCTTCACTGCCTGCTTTTCTTTTATGTCCTCACACCTCTCTGCGCCTCTCATCTCTTCTCTCTCTTTTCTCCACATTCTCCTCCCTCTTCTGTGCACATCTCCTTCTCCCACCTCCCACCTCTTGTCCATCCGATCCTCGTTACCCTCTCTTTCCGTGCATCTGCAGCTCTTCCTCTCCATCCCATCATCAGGCTCTCCCTGTTCATCTACACCACCTCCACTCTCTACATCAGTTTCCTCCATCATCTTTTATCCACTCCTACAAGTGTCTCTCCTCTAAAACATTCGTTAGTGTTACGTAAAAAGTTTAAATTTACAAAGCTTTGAAATTTGGACACAACGTTACATTATTCGAAATTTGTGCTTCTTCATATCTGTGTTTTTAAAATATCGGTCATATCTGAATTTATACATAATTTTTAAGTTGGATAAATGTTGTTACAAAAAAATCACAAAAGAGTTACTTATGGTACATTAAAGAAGCGTTTACCAAAAAACCATCTTGTATTATACGACTGTTCCTGGGTGGTAGAATCAGGAGTGGACGTGCTTGGTGGAACAAAGTTCATGTCAGCTGAGTACGTCAGAGATGCTATGTGACGTCGACACTTTTAAAATTTTACAGTTACCACCTTAAACAACACTTCCTTCCGATTTCTGCCTCCTTTTCCTCAACCGTGTTACAACGACCTGCGTACACCTGTCGTTACTTTTACTAGCAGTGTCATGTCCTGTGGTCTTGGGGCAAAGCGCTCGAGTGGATCCCGAAGGGTCGCGGGTTCGAAAACCGGTCGGACCTTGCATTTTTTCAGTCTGCGCTTTAATCCATCCTTCACTTCTCAACGTCACGAGGAGCCGCCAGAAACGACACGTGGTTTGGATTCCACGTTAAGCTGTAGATCCCCTTTCCCCGATTGGATAAGTGGTGTAGGCTAGGGACACGCAAGTCGCCGAAGTGGCGACCTATTCAAACACTTGCAGCAGGCCAAGGAGCCACACTGAATTATTATTATTTACTAGCAGTGCAGAGCACCTGAGGAGCGTAGTTGTATTCTACTGTATCAAAATAGAAGACGTATACTCTTTTATGAGGTTTCGTTACTAACATGATGTATTCTCAGCTGTTGTCCCGGTACAGATGGATGACGCTCAGGTCGCAAATCCGTTGAGTTGAAGTGAAACTGTAATCGAAAGAGAGGTTTTGAGGGCTCCGATAAAAACTGATCCAGCAAACTACAAAACACTGCACACGTATACAATATATTTATCAGTCACAAAAATTACCCAATACACAATAAAACGTTGATTACGTAAAAATGAGTTTCGGCACGGCAATCTGATGTTGATCGAGTGGGCAAACAACAAAACGTATTCCATGCTTCGGCACGTTATGACCGTCGCAGTGGCCGAAACAGGAGTGAGCGAACTCGCCAAAAGTGAGAGCTTCTATGCGCACTATAGGCAAGAAAGACAGTTCAGCACTCGCGATCACTCATTTAGTTACTGTTTGTTTTATAAAAATTATAACTTTTTCCAAACTACGAAACTGTCGGAAATTAGGCTGGTATTGAGAGAGTTTTCTTTTACCGAAACTACGTGTAAATAAATTACGATTTATAATATATTGTCTTTAGCAACTGCAACGCGATTTAGACAACATTTCTACATGGTGCGAAAATTGGCAATGAACACTAAATAATGAAAATTGTCAAGTAATACGCACGATCACTAAAAGAAATCCGTTGAAATTCAATTACACTATAAATCAGCCAATCTACCAAATACCTAGAAGCTGCAATTACGATAACTTAGACTGGAGACAACACAAAAAAAATATTGTGGAGAAGCGGAACCAAGGGTTACGTTTCATTGGCAGAACGCTTAGAAGATGCACCAGCTCCACTAAAGAGACTGCCTACATCACAATTGTGGATCCTCTCCTGGAGTAGTGTTGCCCAGTGTGGGACCCTCACCAGGTGGGACTGACAAGACATTGAGAAGGTTCAGAGAAGCGCAGCTCGTTTTGTTTTATCACGTTACAGGTAAGGGGGGGGGTGTCAAGGAAATGTTGCACGATTTGGGGTAGAAATCATTAGAAGAACGACGTTATTTGTTGCGGCGAGATCTATTTGCGAAATTTCTATCACCGACTTTTACTTGTGAATGTGGAAATATTTTGCTAGCACCCACTTACATAGGGAGATATGACTTTTGAATGTGGAAATATTTTGCTAGCACCCACTTACATAGGGAGATATGACGATCCCAATAATATAAATCAGATCGAAAACGAACCGATGTAGGTGTTCCTTCTTCCCTCGCGCTTCTACGGAATGGAACGGTAGAGAAAGGTTTGAAAGTGGTTAATGAACCCTTTGCCATGCACTTAAATATGATTTGGAGAATATCTGTGTAGATGTAGATCAGTAATCATGGCGGTAACCAATCAAATCACGCCTTTCACTTAAGTGGAGCACTTTCCCATAAAAGGTAGGCCGACCTGATGCAAACTCACTCCCCCTCCCTGCAAAAAAAATAAAAAAAAAATAAAAAAATAAAAAAATGAAAAAAAAATAAAAAAAAGGGGAAAAAAAACAAATCTTTCCCACACCAATGTGGCGTCATGGGAAACTACGAAAACTGTTCTGCTAAACTTCGCTCAGCAAAACATTACAATGTTTCATCAAACTTTAAAAGAAATCAGTCCAGGGCATTGAATTAAAATTTCTATTTTTATAACGTTCCGAAATTATTACTCGTGTGTCACACATATACTACCTGTCGTTATAGTGGCTATTGAAACATGCGCGAAATAGAGTGAAATATTTTGCCAAAATTTCAACGTAACCTTGAAGATTTTTCGGTGGTTTGAGACAGTGAAGAAACGAACATTTACACTTGTATATATGTGAAACATGTAGATGTTGGTAACCACACATTTCCGAATGATGCTATATGCCCTACGAGAAGACGGAGATAGCGACGTCCTAGCAGCGGACAAAGGCAATGCGACGGTACTGCTATGAGCAGCTGACTACTGGCAGAAGATCGAGAGCCTTCCAAAAGATCCAGCTTACATACCATACATCAGCTGCAACGAGGAAGACTGTCTCACTCCTGAACGACTCAGGAAGGACAAAGATATCGTGAGAAAGGTGTATCCCACCACGCCTGTATGGTCTCCCAAAGGTACACAAGGTGGGAGTCCCTCTACGTCCGATAGTTAACACAATAAATTCGCGTACGTATGGATTAGCCAATCACCTGGTGCTGCTGTTGGAGTTTCTCGTGGGTCATTGCACCCACCATGTGAAAAATTCAACGGAATTTGTGAAGATACTTCGAGAGATACGTCTGGAGGAAGGTGACATCCTGGTCAGCTTTGATGCCACGTTTCTCTTCACGAGGGTACCTCTTGAGTACTCCCTAACACTTCTAAGGAGCCATTTCAACGAGGACAAAGAGGGATTGTTTCGCCACGCTCTTACTACAACACACTTCAAACGTGGCGGTAAATTCTACCAACAAATAGACTGGGTTGCCATGGGTTCCCCCTGGAGCCATCTATCGCTAACATATACATGGAACACTTTGAAGAAACGGCCCTCGAAACAGCGCGTCTGAAACCAAAGGTAATCTACCGATACGTGGACGACACGTTCGTAATTTGGACACATGGCGAGAAGAATCTGCAAGAATTTCTTGACCACCTCAGTGGTATACCTAATAACATTAAATTCGCAATGGGAATTGAAGAAAACAGATTGCCTTTCCTTGACATCATGATAAGGATCGACGGCACGCTAGGCCATTCGGTTTACAGAAACACACCGACTTATACCTTACCGCCCAAAGCTTCCACCAACCAGCACAGCGAAAATCCGTGCTCACCACCCTGCTACACAGAGCACGAGATATATGCGACGAGCAAAGCCTGCCGCCTGAATTGCGGCACTTGAGGAAAGCTTTTCGCAACAACGGCTTTTCGGAGACGCAGATCAGAGGCGCTCTCCAACCGAACAAAAGAAAGGAGAAGGAAAGAAGGCAAGAAGACATCAAACGGATAAATCCGCTGTGGCGAAACACAGCCTCACCGAATACCATATGTTTGATTTCGAACATACAAAGCTGCTTTCCAGGGCGAAAGGGTTCTGCGACTCAATCTTCAAAGTGGCTGTGGAGATGTTTGAAAATGTTTGTAAATCTATCGAACCAAACTGCCTGGTCATCAGTCCGCAGATTACGAACTACTTAAACTAAGGTAAACTAACATAAGGGACAACACACACACACACACACACACCCATGCTCCAGGGAGGACTCGAACATCCGGCGGCGAGCAACCGCGCGCTCCGCAGCAAGGCGCCTTAGACCGCTCGGCTACTCCACCGCGGCGGCTTTGGAGATTAGAGCACACGACAACCTAGTAAACACCGACAGTGGATTCCAGCTAAGCACCGCATAGGATGCGGCGTTATCAAAAATACGCCAAGATCGAGCTGATGTGAAACCGATGAAGGCATCCCTCTCTGTGAGGGAGTATATTGGGGAGTTTGTGGCCTTTAATCCCCTGCGTATTGTGTGATGTTCGTGTGTTTTACTGTTTTTAAATGTCTGTGAATTATGTTGGAGTTTCTGTGTGTGTTTGTGTCTAGTGTTTGCCTTGGGTGGGCATGATGTTGGTTGGTTGGTTTTGGAATAATTAGGGATGGGTGTTAGGGTTTTCCTCTTTGATCTAAGGATCAAAGATGGTCAGGGGAAGCGTATAACGCGGACCGGCCGCGCTGGCTGAGCAGTCTGCGGCACGCCAGTCACGGTCTGCACAGCCACTACGGTCGGGGGTTCGAATCCCCCCTCGGGCATGGATATTTGTGTCGTCCTAGTTCGTACGTAGTTCATAAGTAGTTTGTAAGTTTAGGGACTGATTACCCCGTAGTTGAATTCCCATAAGCTCTACAAACATTTGAAATTTCATTATCGCGGGACATGTCACATTGACCTAGGGAACGGATAAGCTCGTTTCCAGATCTGGAGGAACTTTCGTAGAACAGATCTTGGAAACGCTCTTTTAGGTCGTCCATGGTAAATCTATGGAGAAGGTGAAGCCGGCCGCGGTGACAGAGGGGACTGAGGCGCTCCATTCACGGTCTGCACGGCCACTACGGTCGGGGGTTCGAATCCCCCCTCGGGTATGGATATTTGTGGCGTCCTTAGTGGTAGCTAGTTCATAAGTAGTTTGTAAGTTTAGGGACTGATTACCCCGTAGTTGACTCCCATAAGCTCTACAAACATTTGAATTTTGATTATCGCGGGACATGTCACATTGATCTAGGGGACGGATAAGCTCGTTTCCAGACCTTGAGGATCTTTTGTAGAAAGCCCTTGCCAGATCTTGGAAACGCTCTTTTAGGTCGTCCATGGTAAATCTATGGAGAAAGTGAGAAAGCGATTCTGCAGTACTTTCAGCTTGTTCAGGTGTTTCCTGGCTGCGTAAACCTAAGCTGGACAGTAGTACTCCATTTGGGGCAGGATTATGGAAAGGTAGATGTTCAACGGAAGGGGTATGGAGCTGTTGCAGTTTAGGTTAGGATAGGGTCGGACATTCTGGAACAGACTTTCCTGTAGACGTCGTCCATATGGGGTTTCCATGTTAGACGATGGTCCAGGGTAACGCCCAGGTACGTGACCGTTCTGCGTCAGGGGAGTTGGGATTCTCGGAGGTGGAGGAGGAAGGGGGGGGGAGGCTTTGAGAAGGATCGCGTTTTCCGAGCTTCTTTGTGAACAGCATGGCCTGAGTTTTTTCGACGTTGATAGTGATTCGCCAGCGACGGGCCGATGTGTCTGTGTTATCTAAAACCCTTTGTAACGCTAGAGCGACTCGCTCCCAATCACAGGCCGGGGCACCTCTTCCTGAGGCACGCGAATGGCGGTACCTATGCAGAAGAACCAGAGGAGCCGCTGGTCCAGCAATTATAAAGACACGGCAGGACAATCACCCGACATTCCGCCTGAGGATGGCAAGTAGGAAACATGCTGAAACGTTGCCACAGAACGACGCCCTGATTCGGATGACAACCCGAGAAGACTTCATCATCGAGATGCGCCGAGAAGTCTAAATTTACATATGATGCTATGAGTTAATTTTAATGTATGTCATACATCAATTTAGTAGCTTAAACCCGCGGCTCTGCTCGAGTGTTGGTTTATAATACATAATGCGCGAAACCTGAAATCGATTTTTTTAAAAGAGCTGTATTAAAATAAATTACTTTTTTACTGCTTTATTTATTTATTTATTTATTCTTATATTTTCTTATTCGTATGCTTATCCTTACAGAGAGACAGCTGCAAACTTTGTAGCACGCATAGACCAAAGATATGGTATGTAGCAACACGTTTCGCTGTATGTAACCTCCTTGCTATAGAGTCGCAGACGTCATCGCTGGCCTTCAGTCCGAATTTTTTTATAATTTGACGAGTTTCAACCGCCATATCTTCCAACCTGTTGTAGCTATCGGCATGGAACTGCTATGGTGTACAACGGGAGACTTCGGACAACAATTACACACAGACCATTCGTTTGCGTTCTGTAGTTTTCGCTGCAGAATTCAATATACACCGATAACTTTCCAACCCAATGTACTCCACCTTTTTATCATTATCAACCCTCAAGCAACAATAGAACCAAAAAATTTATTTTTAAAGAGTAAATATAATTTTCAAAGAGTAATTGTGTTCCGCATTTCGCGTTATATACTTCAAATTAATAAATATCTATCAGATCGCTATAAAACCGTGCCTAAAACCTCCCTCAGATATAAATTAGTAACTGTAGAAATATTTAACTCTCTGCGTCTTCTCGTTCGGACGTGATAAGCGTACACCGAACAGATATTCACATTAATATATAAGTAGATATCCGATCGCCATAAAACGGTGCCTAAAGCCTTCCCCGGGTAGACATTACTAACTGTACAAATTTTTAGCTCTTTATGTCTTGCGGTTCAGACGTGATAAACGTACACCGAACAGACATTCACACATATATATATATATATATATATATATATATATATATATATATATATATATATATATATATATATATATATATATATATATATATTATATAGGAAATTGAAACCTCACCACAGCCTGTTGAGAGCCGTCCAAGATGTGAGGCATTTGTTACCACTTGCTGATACTCACTCAGCTCTAAGTTAGGATAAAGTGTTGCCTCGTTCCATAGCTGAAGTTTCCTCTGTTTGACGGTGACGCTGATTGGTTTGACGCCAGAAGGAACATGTTTCTTGAGAGGAGGCGCCTGGGCATTGCTAATGGCCGTGTAGAGGGTGGCGATTGTTCCTTCCTGTCCACCTGGGCAGCTACTTGCGCCGTTTTGAGGTCTGCATGTGGCGCGTACGCTCGCTCGAACTGGAAGATGCACGCAGTTTTCCGTCACAGATGTTAATGTAGTCGCTTAGCGTGCGACGAGCAACTCCATTCGATTTTCCTCGTGCTCGTTCGAACGCCCCTTGCTCGAAATACCAGACTGAATATTGTGAGAAAGGGGATAAATCTGTTTTTTTTTTTTTTTCTTTTTTGTTGTTGCGATTTTCATATTTTAAAAACTTGGAGGTATTAAACACTACGCGACATCATTTTATAAACGTACTTTTGAGAAACCGTTTTATCTTTCTTGGAAGAAAGGAAATTATTATTGTACATTTCTAGTCCGACAGACCTTTTCAGTCTTCTTTTTTATGTGTGCCCATGTGAAATACTGTCTTTTGAAGAAACATGACACATTAAATATTTTAGTATACCACATTGATTGTGTAGCTTCATTTGTGACTGGTCGAATCATCGTGAACAGCTGAGTCCTCTAATTCGGATGCTATCAAAAATAAGGGTCCACAAGGTTCGGTCTTGGGTACTTTGCTGTTCTTAATACATATTAATGACTTGCCATTCTGTATTCAAGAAGATGCTAAGCTAGTTCTTCTTTTTGTTTGATACAAGTATAGCTATCACGCCTGATAAACAGGAATTAACTGATGAAATTGTAACTCATGTCTTTGAGAAACTCATTAAGGTGTTCTCTACATATGGACTCTCCTTAAACTTTGATAAAACCCAGAATATACAGTTTCATAACATTATTATTAAAAGCTTATTAAAAACACATATACTCGCTAACTTAATGGTTGGCTTGTCAGCATATAAATAAAACATGAACATCAACATCCTGTAATAAGGAGTGTTCACCTTATAATTTTTCACGTAAATAATCATTTTTATATGTGCTGTATGTCTGTAAAATCTCTTAAGTATTCAATTAGTAGTAAAGAAGTAATAGATAAAGGTGCGTGATGGGGCAGTTTTCTATGAACGTTACTGTCGATGTTCTCATATCTCATGAACTACGTGTCGCAATGTGATACAATTTCGAAGGTGCATTCAGGTATATGTGTGTATATTATCTGTAAAACTTCCTGCGTCTACAATTTGTAGTGTACAAATTATAAATTGTAGCGTCATACAAAAGCCGTAGTATTACTCCATAAACAGCGGTAGAGTCGTAAGCGAGAAACTATTTTCCTTTCATCATTTTGCAGTGGTTGTCAGCGAGAAAAGTTTAATAAAGGTTTAACACTATGTTTAAAGTTTGTTGCAAGTCGCTAAGTACTTTCATTCGCATATAGCGTATTTATGAAATCTCGCCGCATTATCTACATCTACATGTCTACATCTACATGGGATACTCTGCAAATCACATTTAAGTGCCTGGCAGAGGGTTCATCGAACCACAATTATACTATTTATCTCCCATTCCATTCTCGAATAGCGCGCGGGAAGAAAGAACACCTGAATCTCTCTGTTCGAGCTCTGATTTCTCGTATGATCTCGTATGATCATTTCTACCTATGTAAGTGGGAGTCAACAATATATTTTCGCATTCGCAGGAGAATATTGGTGATTGGAGTTACGCAAGTAGCCCACGCCGCAGCGATAAGCGCCGTTGTTGTAGTGATTTCCATCCCAGATCCTGTATCATTTCCGTAACGCTGTCTCCCCTATATCGTGACAATACGAAACGAGCTGCCCTTCTTTGGACTCTTTCGATGTCCTCCGTCAAACCCACCTGATAAGGATCCCACACTGGGCTGCAATACTCCAAAAATGGACGGACTAGAGCAGTGTATGCAGTTTCTTTAGTAGTTCTGTTGCATCTTTTAAGGGTTCTGCAATAAAACGTAGTCTCTGGTTCGCCTTTCCCACGATATTATCTACGTGTTCTTACCAGTTTAGGTCTGAAGTAATAGTAATTCCTAGGTATTTTGTGGAGTTTACGGCCTTCACGTTTGATTGATTTATGTTGTAAACAAAGTTTAACGGATTTCTTTTCTTACTCATGTGGACGACTTCACACTTCTCATTATTTAGAGTCAACTGCCAATTTTTACACCATACTGATATCTTATTCAGATCGTTCTGCAGTTGGTTTTGATCTTCAGATGATTTTACTAGACGGTAAATGACGGCGTCATCTGCAAACAACCTAGGAGAGCTACTTAGATTTTCCCCTATATCGTTTATGTAAATAAGGAATAGCAGAGGACGAATAACACTACCCTGTGGAACGCCCGATATCACCTTTGCTTGTGGCAGTTTATTGGGATTCATATTGTTTATGACGTCATATTTTCTGATTCATGTGTCGTATGTGATTCTTAACCTTGAAGAAATTGTTACCTCACGGTAAGGAATCTGTGCACCAAATTTGGTTGAAATCGGTCAAGTGGTTTAGCAGAATATGAGCAAAATTGTCGCAGTTTCTCGCGCATCTCATTGTATATGACGTTATATCTCGCGAACTATGAATCGTACTTCATTCTTACACTCCTCATGGATTGACGCCTACGCTTACAAAATTTAATAAAGATTGGAACAAAACTGTAAATTTGTGTGCAACACGTACACACAAACCCACAAACACACAAACATACAGACACTCTGCTTTTACTCGCGGTTGTACGTTGTATAACGTATAAATTATGCACGATTGAAATGTGATTGAAATGGGTTCGGCGGTTTGAAGACGTTGACGTCTTGTGTAAGCATTGTATTCATTATGTTGAATGGTGTTTCGTACAACACATCAAACATTGTAGGTTTTCAAAAAAATGTTTGTAAATCTATCGGACCAAACTGCGTGGTCATCAGTTCGTAGCTTACAAACTACTTAAACCTAGGTAAACTAACCTAAGGACAAACACACACACCCATGCCCAAGGGAGGACTCGAACCTCCACGGCGAGCAACCGCGTGCTCCGCAGCGAGACGCTTTAGACCGCTCTGCTACTCCACTGCGGCAAAAAAGGTTTAACAGGGAGTCTTCAAGCGTATCAGTAGCTATAAGAGAAACCTTGTTGCTTGGCTGTTCCATATTTCGTGTTATATAAAAATCAACAATATGTTTCTAAAGTAGCCTATGTTCTTCTTCAGCATTGAATCTATCTCCATAACCACTTTAATTAATATCGGTTAAGCGGTTTAGTCGTGAGAGCGTGACAGAGAGAGCTTCTTTCGCATTTATAATATTACTAGCTGAACCCCCGCTACTTCGCATGCATAGGCTGGTTGATCTGCACAAGTTGTTTCTTTTTAATCCTGATCAAGAGTCCATATCCTAAGTTTCGTAGTTATAGCTTCAAATGTGAGTTAACAGCAACATATTTTTGAAAACCAATTTTTTGTGTCTTCTTTTTTACCCCTTTATTGGTTGAATTTCAAAAAATGCCGAAACAGGTGTCTTTTAAATTCGAACCCCGAATCTAAATCCGATATTTTGTAGTTTTAACTTCAAAATTGCCTAAATATCAACAGATTTACGATAAACATCCCTCTCCAATTTAACCCCCTTGATGGTTGAATTTCCAAAAATACCGAAACATGTATTTTTTTAACGTCTAACCAACTATACAAATATCAATTTTTTTAGCTCTAGCTTCAAAATAACGTGTTTTCAAAAAGAATTTTGATACTCTATTTAACCCTCTTACTTGCCGAATTTCCAAAAATACTAAAAACTATGTATTTTTAATCCTGATCAAGATTCCATATCCGAAGTTTCGTAGTTGTAGCTTAAAATTTGAGTGAACAGCAGCATATTTTCGAAAATCAATTTTTTGCGAAACCATTTACCCCCTATTTGTCGAATTTAAAAAAATGCCGAAACACGTGTCTTTTAAATTCTAACCCTGGAATAAAAAACGAAATTTTGAAGTTCTAGCTTCAAAATTGCCTAAATAGCTACGTATTTTCAAAAAAACGTATCATCCCCTATTTCACCCCCTTACGAACGGAATATCGAAAAATCGCTTCTTAAATGACGCCTAGAGAGTAAGATCAACGCTCTCCACAAATTTCAAGTTTCTGTCTTCAGTGGTTTGGGCTGGCCGAAGATGAGTCAGTCAGTCAATCGGGACACTTCTTTTTACATGTAGAGAAGAGATGACGATGTATCTGCTGCTGATCAATGTGTTGTTCAATGATATAATATTGAAGCTCCTTTCAGTGGTATGTAAAATGTCTGCAAAATACGTCGCGAAATCAGTTAGTAGGAAAGACGTAATAGACGGCCGCGGTGGCCGAGGGGACTAAGGCGCTCCAGTCACGGTCTGCACGAGCACTACGGTCGGGGGTTCGAATCCCCCCTCCGGCAAGGATAATTGTGCCGTCCTAGTTCGTAAGTGGTTCATAAGTAGTTTGTAAGTTTAGGGACTGATGACCCCGTAGTTAAGTCCCATAGACTAAACAAACATATTTTTTTTTTAAAAAAATACGTAATAAATCAAAACGATATGCGTGTTCAGGCGTTTTTTCATGAACCTGATTGTTGATAACTTCATATCTCATGAACTGTGTCGTACTATGATGAAATTTCGAACGTACGTTAAGTGGTATGTGTTTGTACTGCCTGTAACATTTCTCGCGATTACAATTAATAGTGTACGAGTAATAAATTGTAACGACATGCCAAATGCCTTAATTTTACTGCATGAACGCCGAAAACGTAGTAAGGAACAAGCTTTTTTATTTTCATCATTTTTCTGGGATTGTCGGCGAGGAAAAGTTTCCTGAAGGTTTGAAATTATGTTTAATGTTTGTTGCAAGACGGTGAGTGCTCTCCTTCTCAAATATTGGACTAATAAAGTTAACTGTCGCAAGACAAGAAAGTTTTCATTGCTTATGCCGTCATATCTCCCGTACTAACGGCCCTGTTGCAAAGTTCTTTCTTAGTTGGCATCTTCTACCTATAAACTACATTCCTGCCAAATTTGAGCTTCATAGGTGAAGTAGTTTTGGCGATTTCGCGTTCAGTGAGTGAGAATGCAGCATGTCATCCTCAATGGAGAGAAGTCTTCCGAAGTTGTTGTTGTTGGTTTTCGAGGGGACTAAACAGCTAGGTCATCAGTCCCCTGTTCCTAGCTTAGAGTCCACTGTCAATAACGTAAAAATAAAACAAATCTCTAAAAATGATAACGCACATAAGGGACAGACTGACAATGGTAAGAGTGATGTCAGGTGTGCCACAGGGGAGTGTCGTGGGTTGCTGTTCACCATATATATAACCAAAATTATCTTCCGGTTAACATCAGAAGTTCACTGAGGCTTTTTGCGGATGATGCTGTAATATATAGAGAGGTTGTAACAATGGAAAATTGTATTGAAATGCAGGAGCCGGCCGCGGTGGCCGAGGGGACTGAGGCGCTCCAGTCACGGTCTGCACAGCCACTACTGTCGGGGGTTCGAATCCCCCCTCGGGCATGGATATTTGTGCCGTCCTTAGTCTTAGCAAGTTCATAAGTAGTTTGTAAGTTTAGGGACTGATGACCCCGTAGTTAAGTCCCATAAGCTATACAAACATTTAAAAAAATGCAGGAGGAAATGCATCGAATTGACGCCTGGTGCAGGGAATGGCAATTGAATCTCAATGTAGACAAGTGTAATTTGCTGCGAATACAGAGAAAGAAAGATTCTGTATCTTTTAATGAAATAAATGGCAATTTGCGATCACTTAAGGCTTCACTGTACGTTTAGCTGTAATGCCAATGTGCAGCGAATGAAAATTTGTGCCCGGCCGGGATTCGAATCCGGGATCTCCTGCTTACTAGGCAGACGCGTTGACCACTCCGCCACCGAGGACACAATGACCAACCCGACTTGCATTGTCTCTTTCCTGTTACCACAGCCTCTTAATTCTGTAATGGAGATTTGGGTGTGGCGGGAGACGTGCAGGGAGGAGTCCTCTGCAGTCGGGCTGGTCACTGTGTCCTCGGTGGCGGAGTGGTCAACGCGGGAAGTAAGCGGGAGATCCCGGGTTCGAATCCCGGCCGGGAACAAATTTTCATTCGCCGCACATTGGTATTACAGCTTAACCTAGTACAGCGAAGCCATAAGTGATTGCAAGTTGCGATTTATTTCATTAAAAATGAACGCTGCAACGTCGTCCTGTATTATTTAGCTATACTATAGCAGATCAGCAACTGGAAGCAGTTAATTCCAAAAAATTATCTGGGAGTAGGCATTAGGAGTGATTTAAATGGAACGACCATATAAAACCAGTCGTCGGTAAAGCAGATGCCAGTTTTAGCTTCGTTGGAAGAATCCTAAGGAAATGCAGTCCGAAAACAAAGGAAGTAGGTTACAGTACACTTGTTCGCCCACTGCTTGAATACTGCTCACCGATGTGGGATCCGAATCAGGTGGGGTTGACAGAGGAAGTAGAAAAGATCCAGCGGAGAGCAGCGCGCTTCATTACAGGATCATTTGGTAATCGTGAAAGCGTTACCGAGATGATCAATAAACTCCAGTGGAAGATTCTGCAAGAGAGACGCTCTGTCGCTCGGTACAGGGTTTTGTCGAAGTTTCGATAATATACCTTTACCGAGGAGTCTAGCAGTTTGTTGTTCCTTTCTACGTATATCTCGCAAAAGAGATCATGAAGACAAAATCAGAGAGATTAGAGCCCACACAGAAGCATATCGACAATCTTTCTTTCCGCGAACAATAAGTGACTTTAAAAGGAGGGAGAACCGATAGTGGTACTCAAGGTACCCTCCACCACACGCCACCGGATGGCTTGCGCAGTAGGGTAAGGTGGTACAATTTCGATCATTTCGGACAAATGTTATTGTAACTGGAAATATAGTGAGAAAACAAATAGTTTTAACTATGGCACTTGTTGTTGGATGTTTAATTAATATGTAACACAAATATTAGACATTACAAATGTTGGTATAAACACACAAAAAAAGGTTACAGAATTGAGAAAAATCTATCTAAAATGTGTCAGACTAGGTACAATTGTGATCAAATCGTCGTGCAATTTTGATTACGTGCCTCTTCCACATAAAAATCACTTTTTTTTTTTTTTTTTTTTTTTTTTTTGTCAGACACCAACGCATGGTTCGCGGCACCAAACATTGCATTTTTGGCAGCGAATCCAGTCACCCTTAACTAGGTAATTTATAAGAGTGCGTTAGAGTAAGTAGCTTGACTTACCACTTAACAGGAAAAATTATATCTCCTTAGTACAAAGTGTTGTATTCTTGGAAAAAGGAGGAGCTGTAGAAAGCACTACAATGCCACACAACGGGACACTACGAGACTGACAAATGGCGCGAAAACTTCTGTTGATCGGAATTGTACATATATCGAATTTGTACCACCTTACCCTATGGACCATCAGTTTGATAAGTCATGGTTGCAAAATTTTAACACGAATTATCTACAGGAGAATGGAAAAGCTGGTAGAAGCTGACCTCGGGGGAGATCAGTTTGGGTTCGGGAGGAACGTAGGAACCCGGGAGACAATACTCATTTTACGTCTTATCTTAGAAGATAGATTAAGGAAAGGCAAATCTACATTTTTAGCTTTTGTAGATTTGGAGAAAGCGTTTGACAATGTTGACTGGAATACACTATTTCAAATTCTGAAGACAACAGGGGTACAATATAGGGAAAGGAGAGTTATTTACAACTTGTACAAAAGCCAGACCGCAGTTATTAGACTCGAAGGGCATGAAAGGGAAGCATCAGTTGGGAAGGGAGTAAGACAGGGTTGTAGCCTTTCTCCGACGTTATTCAGGCGGTGAAGGCGGTGAAGGAAAGCAAGGAAAAATTTGGAATAGGGATTAAAATTCAGGGGAAGAAATAAAAACATTGCGTTTTGCTGATGACATTGTAATTCTGTCAGAGACAGCCAAGGACCTGGAAGAGCAGTTGAATGGATGGACAGTGTGTTGAAGAGTGCGTACAAAATGAACATTAACAAAAGCAAAACAAAAATAATGGAATGCGGCCTTAGAAAATCAGGCGATGCTGAAGGAATTAGATTAGGTAACGAAACAATCAAGGTGGTAGATGAGTTTTGTTACTTGGGTAGTAAAATATCATGCGATGGTCGCAGTACAGAGGATATAAAATGCAGAATGGCATTGGGAAGAAAAGCATTTTTGAAAAAGAGAAATTTGCTAACATCGAATATTAATGTAAGTGTAAGGAAGTCTTTTCTGAAGGCATTTGTGTGGAGTGTTGCCTTGTACGGGAGTGAAACATGGACGATAAGCAGTGCGGACAGGAAGAGAACAGAGGCTTTCGAAATGTGGTGTTACAGAAGAATGCTGAAGATTAGGTGTGTAGATCGCATAACTAATGAAGAGGTACTGAACAGAATTGGTGAGAAAAGGAATTTTTGGCATACCCTGACTAAAAGAATGGATCGCTTGGTAGGACACATTCTTAGACACCGAGGAATCGTAAATTTAGCATTGGAGGGAAGTGTGTGGGGTAAAAATCGCAGAGGGAGACCAAGAGACGCGTATAGTAAGCAGATTCAAGTGGATGTGGGTTGCCGTTCTTATGAGGAGATGAAAAGGCTTGCTCAGGATAGAGTAGGGTGGAGAGCTGCATCAAACCAGTCTCCGGACTGAATACCAAAACTACAACAACAACCCTATGGATGTAGATGTAAGTGAGTGAGTGAGTGAGTGAGTGTCCTTTCTCTTTTATATAGATAGAGACAAGAAGATGTCTGTCCAGTGTCCAGCGTGGAGTGTCAGTCAGGGTCGACCTCGTCTCCCGCACCCTGTATGGGGATGTGCTCGCTCGCCCTAGTGCCCCCTTTCTGTAGCGCCTGCTCTCGCCGTCTCTTTCCCTAATCCACCTACAGGCCGAGTGTCACTCTACCCACCAGCCCATTGGCCGCGTCGCTCGGTGACGTCAGCGTGCTATTTGCGATAGAAATCGAAGCCGCCTGCGAGAGAAACATGGCGACCTCGCACACCTAATGCACACCCGACGGTCACTCCGACCGTGCTTCCTGTTACGTTAGTATTTACTGTGTAACAGTCACGACCGCTTCGTTTACCAGCTCTTCGAGTGCGCAATAACTTTGTAACGATACACTTACATTTTTTTTTTTTTTTTTTTTTTTTTTTTTTTTGTTTATCTTTGATTAGCGATGCTTATCGCCCCCGGTTCCCTCTGACTCGCAATGCAACTAATTTAATTTCGTTCATCATGTTTTTAGTCCCAAACAAGCGAGAAGTCGGAACCGAGATAGTAGTTTTTTACTCACTCTTTGGTCTGTATCTAATCGTTGTACGCGTCTTTCATACCTGTATCCACTAATGTAAGTAATGCAAGCTGTTGCTGAAAATATATTATTTAAAAGCATTCGGTCTCCTTGGTTTTCATTTAAATCAAAGTCCTCCACGCCAAATATTTAATTTCTTAACGTTTTCAGCCCCTTCGCAGCCTTAATAGTTTAATGTTCAGACGCCATTACAACCGCTTCGCATTGTCTGCAAAATTTCCATCAATCAATCATCCTTATACAATACTTTGCTAGTTTTTAAAAACTGCAGTCATTTCTTTTGTAATTTCACGAAGTCTGATCATTTTTTTAAATTATTCTATCATTACCAGTAACTTCATAATCCACCCACGGCCACACAACAATGAAAGGCGAAGTGGTCTGAACATTGATCTACTACGGAAAGTATCTTCAACGTTCATGTATTAAATTTAAAAAAAATCATTTCCAGCTTCTACAATACGAAGCGCAGGATCCAGCTAGATACTTTCGGAAAGTCTTATAACGTGCTGTTCCTTGTATGGTGCCCGACTTTAATATTCAATCCGCGGTTTATTTGCTTTAATGTTCATTTTGTGCTCTACTTTAACTTATTTCAGATTCAAACATATGGTACCATCAATTCCTTGTCCAGAAAATATTATCGCGGATTATACTTTTAACAATTATGGCATCATACGAAGCAAGGGCAACGTTATAACTTCGGTTATTCTGTTTCTGAACATAACGGCTGGTTGAACGTGCAAGGCACGTAATAACTGCTGCTATAGAATTCGTGGACTCTTAAAACCCAAACGTAAATTGATATATACTGGGTGATCGAAAAGTCAGTATAGATTTTAGAACTTTATAAATTACGGCATAATGTCGATAGATAAAAACTGACACACATGCTTCCAATGACATGGTGTTTTATTAGAACAAAAAATAAGTTTAAAAAAAGTGACGGAGTAAAACCAGTAATGAGAGTCGCAGCGGATAACAAGCTCTCACTACTAAAATCCTTCTAGGTCATAGGTTTTAGCCTCGATTAATCTGGTGTTGAATGTTTCGGTAACAGTGTATGCACCGGTGCTGTAATACAGTTTTTTAAACAAGACTGGCATTCAGGTGAATCTTCCGATCGGAACTGATAGTGGCTCACCATAACTCCGGACATGCTTTACAGTGCTGTTCACAACATTATTCCTCGACTACAGCTATTGTTGAGGAATGATGGTGAACATATTGACTATTTCCTGTAAAGAACGTCATCTTCGTTTTGTCTTCATTTGTTATGCTAATTATTGCTTTTCTGATCAGATGAAGTGCATTTTGGAACTTTTTTATTGTTGTTGTTCTACTAAAACCCCATGTCATGCCAAGCTAGTGTGTAAATTTTTACCTCTCTATCTACATTATTCCGTGATTTATTAAGTTATCAAATTTATACTGACTTTTTGATTATCCGGTACATCTACGTGTACGAAATAATCATACCTCTTAATTGTCTTACTTCTTCATTCAAGACTAGTTTTTTGGTAAAAGTATATATGTATGTAAGTTAGGTCCTACGGATAAGAAAAGCAAATTATTGATATTATTATTATTATTATACTCAATTGGAATATACAATTTTAATTTATCTAATATTGGCCCATTTTAGTTTAGTAACACAAAAGTGGGCCTTTCGATCGCCTTTCGACGGCTCAAAATGTAGATATTTCCGACAAAAAATAGGTCAGTAACAGTAAAAATAGGCCGTTTACTATGGCTTTTCGACAGCAGGAAATTTAAATGCAAATAACACCTTAATCTTTCATCTGACACGAAAATTGAGCCGGATGCGATGGCCGAGGGGACCGAGGCGCTCCAGTCACGGTCTGCACGGCCACTACGGTCGGGGATTCGAATCCCCTCTCGGGTATGGATATTTGTGTCGTCCTTAGTATTAGGTAGTTTGTAAGTTTAGGGACTGATGACCCCGTAGTTAAGTCCCATAAGCTATACAAACATTTGAACATTTGAACGAAAATTGATTAAAATTATTGGATTATTATTATTACTGGATTAATCACTACAAAGATTAATAACAACATTTAGTCGTATTCATGTTACTGGGCCAGCACCCAATTACCCAAAAAATTTAAATAAATAAATTAATTAATTTTTTAAAAAATCGCCTTGACGTGTTTTACGGCTCACTATTGATTTGCCTGTATTTGTATCATTTTTTTGCAAACATTTTCGATAAAAATTATGGACGATACGATTACAACTCTACTGTTATGGTAATATCTATGCACCCAACACGTAATACTCTTTCTGATCGTATTTTAACAAATAGGCAAAATTATATGATATTAGAGTTTAGTTTTGACAAACATACTCCTTTTTGAACTTTTACCTCTTTAAGCTATTATCTTAATATCACTCCCACATTTTCATTATCTTCCGTTAAAATGTTATCATCTGTATTGCTTTGGCATTTTGTTCTAAGTTCATTTTCTTTTCCTGTTCTGGTTTCGAATAACTATAGCCCGGAAGGAACGTGACAAACTTTTGGAAATCGGATATCAGTCCAGTGACTTCCCTCGCCCGAAACCTTCTCCGAAACTATCTTTTGCATATACCATTCTGCTTTCTCTATTTGATGATTTTCCCATTATAACTCAAGTGTTGTTATTTCAAAGGCGCACTGAAAATGATCAAAAACAAGACTCCTTGTTACTTGTGGCAAGAACACACACAATTTTTAAATGTGCAATACAGATGACGATCCACTTTGGTGATGCAAATTTTAATCTTTTGATAATGTTCTTTTTCCTATATTTCATTTTCACAAGTAACTCTTTATTTTATTGAAAATAAGAGAAAATTGTTATAAAAATTTGTTTCTGAAGATGATGACATAGTTCATCGAAACCGGTAAAAAAACAACAACAAATAAACTAGCGATCTTGGCTGAAGTATGTGTGTTTTATAATTAAACAGAATATCCCATTTCACGTTATCAAACGCCTTTTCTAAACCCACAAAGACTATTCAAATGTTGAAATGTTTGTAGAGCTTATGGGACTTAACTACGGGATCATCAGTCCCTAAACTTACAAACTACTTATGAACTACTTAATCCTAAGGACGGCACAAATATCCATGCCCGAGAGGGGATTCGAACCCCCGACCGTAGTGGCCGTGCAGACCGTGACTGGAGCGCCTCAGTCCCCTCGGCCACCGCGGCCGGCCACAAAGACTATGAAAGACTCATGAAATATTTTTTCCAAAACGAGCCTCAGTGATAAAACTGCTTCGCGATTTTCTCTTACGATACAAGTTGCCGTCTTCTATATTTTTGACTACCTTAAATCACTCAAGAAATTAATAAGTTTGCATTTTTTTCCGCATCGAAGCTCGTGTCGACATTTTTTTTCATTACTGCCCGTCTGAACAACTGCTACGTATTAAGTGCTGTATGTCGCCACTTAACGTTAATGTCGACGTTAAACGGTTAACCTGACCCACCGCCGGTTGCCATCTCTCGACAATTGGTAACTGATACTCTATCAACACGGACCGCCGGACCCGCTTAGCGGGGCTGAACTCTCTGTCCCGCAGCGAGTTACTGGCATAAACTTCCACCGGAGCCGTAATGGAGATGCTCTTGGCGTCCACAACTTGTCCGACAACAAATTCCCGGACAGCAAACATCGCTGCTCGTAATGGAGCCTCGGTCAGATCGATAGGGCGGGTTTGAGCTGCAGACAACCAAACTGCCCCGCTGGTGGGTCGAGTTTACTGATGGCAAGCGGCGGTAAAACTCGCCGCGTCCCACACAACTATGTCCGACGGAGGAAGCAGTAAGTTAGAGAAAACCGGGAAGGAAGGAGCCCGCGCAGAACATGTGCGGGGCCGAGAGAAACGGAAGCGTGACCGAAAGACTCCCGTCTTCCAGGAGTCATAAAAATCAGACGGCGCGAGCAGAAAATCGCGACTGCTCGAAGAATGGAGTCCGAGCTCTAGCTGCTATCGCGCCGTAATAAAATCTCATTCCAAAAGGGTCGTTCTTACGTCAGGTTGTCGCTTCTTTATAACTCGTGAAGGACTTTGAAGAAAGTGGAACGGTAGTCTATGGCCGGAGTTGCAAGTGTTTTCCATTTACGTGATACTCGTTGGAAATTACTCCCTCTGTTTCAAAGCGGGAACAGAAATTCTGAATTAAGTTTAAAAAACCCGAAGCTTGTACTAAATGTCACAATGGAAGAAAATATTTACGTGCCCGTAATGAATTACAAAGTTTTCACAAACAATTTTATAACCTGGGCTTCCGCAACTGCTCAAATAAAATGTTTGTTAACTTATAGGACATAACTGCAGTGGTCAACTGTCCCTAAACTTACAAACTACTTAAACTAACTCATCCTAAGAACAACACACATAAACACACACTCACGGGGCTGAGGGAGGACTGGAACCTCCGACGGGGAAAGACATCGCGCACCGTATCAATGTGCATTAGTGCGCACGGCTATTCTACCGTGGTTTTGTACACATTTTGTACACTTAACTTTCAGAATAGAGGAACGTTATCAAGTAAGTAAGATTTCATACGGTGCATTTCGGAGGGTACCGTGAAAGATGCTTATAAACCACTTACTGATCATCGTGAAAGTTAACAAAGTTTTATAATCAGAATGAAACTTTCACTCTGCAGCGGAGTGTGCGCTGATATGAAACTTCCTGGCAGATTAAAATTGTGTGCCGGAACCGGGACTCGAACCTGGGACCAGTGGTAGAGCGCTTGCCCGCGAAAGGCAAAGGTCCCAGGTTCGAGTCCCGGTTCCGGCACACAATTTTAATCTGCCAGGAAGTTTCATATCAGCGCACACTCCGCTGCAGAGTGAAAGTTTCATTCTGGAAACATCCCCTAGGCTGTGGCTAAGCCATGTCTCCACCATATCCTTTCTTCCAGGAGTGCTAGTCTTGCAAGTTTCGCAGGAGAACTTCTGTGAAGTTTGGAAAGTAGGAGGCGAGGTACTGGCGGAAGTAAAGTTGTGAGGCGGCATCGTGAGTCGTGTCGGGGTAGCTCAGTGGTAGAGCGCTTGCCCGCGAAAGGCAAAGGTCCCAGGTTCGAGTCCCGGTTCCGGCACACAATTTTAATCTGCCAGGAAGTTTCAAGTTATATAATGTTTTACAAATGGAGGAGGGAATTGACTGAGGAGGTGGAGGAGGAGTTGGTCAGAGAAGAGGAGGGGATTGACAGAGAAAGGAGAAAGGGAGATGAACAGAGGGGCAGAGAGAGAAGGACAGAGAAGCTGGACAGAGAGACAAAGGGGAAGGAGTGAGGGACTAACATGACTGGAATCCTAGAGGCGATGGATTTTCAGCTAGTATGCCAGAAAAAGTTTAGGATGTATCCAGCGTCCTTAGTCCAGTGTGCCATTACAACAACATTGTTATTAGAAGATATTCGTTTGGCCAAAGGAATTGTTTTATTCAAAATGGCACAGTGTTTACTTTTGATGGATGCTGATACGAGATTCAGGGTCGATTTCAGCTTATTCCTCGAACATAATGACATGCTTCATTGCGATGTCAGAAAATATACCGCAAAAGTTGTCATTTTCTTCAGAAGTACACTTTCTCTGGCATATAAGAACTTTTTATCTCGGTTCCATTGACAGACTGTCAATTATTCAGATCAGTATAAAGTTGTTTTATTTTACCGAATAGTTATCCTGGTCTTTTGCCTTCGACGGAGCTTTTAGTCGACGTTGATACCATGGTTCATTAAAGAAGGAAGACGCGGCGGAGCAGCCGGGCGCATTGAGGCACTATGCTACCGTCGTGGGTTCGAATTCCCCCCTCGGGCATGGATGTTTGTGTCGTCTTTAGTATGAGGTAGTTCATAAGTAGTTTGAAAGTTTAGGGACTGATGACCCCGCAGTTAAGTCCCTTAAGCTTAACAAATATTTGAACATTAAAGAAGGAAGACTAGCGTTTAACGTCCGGACGACAACGTACTTGGTCAAATACTCGACATACTGTCGATTCTGTTGGGATAGTGATCAATATAGTTAAAATATTTTATTTTGATATATTTATATTATGTATGCAGCTAAGTACCCGCAGCGTGGAACGTTTCTCCTACAGACATTATATACCTAAATACACCAATTTTTACGGTTTTTATTACATTGTAATGGATCAATTTCGGCTAAAGTGGCATCCTCAGAAATATACATTAAATTTTTATATATAATTTCCCGTTTTATTGTTATTTAAGTAGACTTCAGTGCTAAACCACTTTTGAATTTGTACTTTAGTCCATATCACATCAGTGGGCCATGTCACGCTTTCATACAATGTAAGGTGAGCTTCAGTGTCACATCTAATAAAAATATTACGAAAGAGAATTGTGCCACTGAAACTCACCTTATCATTATATAACAGCGTGACATTGCCCACTGACGCGATACGTACGTAAGTACAACTTTTGAGTATCGAAAATATACTTATCACTACAATCTATCTACATAAGGATGAAACGATAAATATTATGTAAGAATTACATTTATGTTTTTCAGATCGAGTGAAGATGAAATTTCACAAAAGAACGGACTACAGATATATTATGAAAAAAACCAGTATATGGAAAGACATCCAGAAAGTAAACCCCCTTTAATCACAAAATATGGTAAAATTGCACAAGCCTTCCATTTTAAATACCTCGGAAAAACTATACTGTTCTCAGGATTAAACCGAATCACCAATGAACATTGAATCACCAAACTCCAGAAGGCATATAACCTAACATGGAAGCATTACAACAATAAGTGCATTTCAATAGACGAAAAATTAATGCACAATAGAACAGTGATTCTTGCAGAAGCCATCTATGCAGCTCAAACAATGATGATTGATGGCCATTACAAAATTCGGGAAATAGAGAAAAAAACAGGAAATAAACATTCTCAGGACGATTTACGGTGCAATCAACAAAAATGGCGTTTGGATGAAGAGGCCAGAAAACGAACTCTGTAGCAAGATCAACACAGTAACAGATGTAATCAGAAAACGCCGAGTCAAATTTTATACACACATCTACAGGATGGAAAATTCCAGAACGGCAAAGAAACTATTCATTATTATAACAAAGAGTCATTGTGGCACAGAATTGTTGAAAGAAGTCCAGAGGGATCTACAACAGAACTTAAAAATTGTATTTTAAACGTTTTTATTTATATAACAAACAATTATTCAGTATAATACCATAACTTATTAGGGCTCAAGCCATCCCCTCCAATGCCTCCACCCCCCGCCACCTACTCTTACCCTCCCCACCACCACCTGCAACAAAATTATAACTGCTTTCATCATACTGTAAAACTCAGTACAAATTAGTACTCAGCCAGACGAGTTGCGTACGCAAATATAAGGTAAACAAAAATCTCTCCATTTATGTATAAATTGTTGTTCAATTAACCCTTAGTAATTTTACCAAATTGTACATTTTTATTTTACTTTTTTTAGATCTGAAGATGATCCAAGTGATCGAAACATGTCATTAAACAATTATATTGCAACTGTTGATGGAAATAAACACATTTGAAATAACACAGTGCAGTTGCGAACACTCTCCAGTCGATCATGTCAACTATAATAAAAAACATAAAAAATCTCGAAGATAGTACTTAGTGCCGGAATAAAATTAAAAAAAAAAAATGTTTAAATGTTTGTAAATCTATCGGACCAAACTGCGTGGTCATCAGTCCGTAGCTTACTACTTAAACTAAAGTAAACTAACCTAAGGACAACACACACACCCATCCCCAAGGGAGGACTCGAACCTCCGACGGCAAGCAACCGCGCGCTCCGCAGCGAGGCGCCTTAGACCGCTTGGCTACTCCACCGTGGCCTGCGTAAAATGACATGTGTGAAATTTGAGGAAAAATAGTCGCGTCAGCCTGGTAAAAAATGGTCAGAGGAACGGAAGAAGGAGCATTCAGAAAGGAAAAAAGAAGAAAAACATCCGAAGACGAAATTATGTATTCAAGATCAATCGCTCTCCTAAAGGGGAAGAATCGTTAAAATAAAAAATTATATAATAAAAGTTCTCTTGGATTTTGTTGACTTTTACGTACAATACACTTTTAGAGTGGTACTAAAGTGTAAATAAGGTCCACAACTTAAAAATACTGAAAATGTCTTCCACTGTGAAGGTCACATTTTCTACAAAACATATTTTTATTTATTCACTAATTTTAATTTTAATTTTTTTTTTTCAGTCTTACTTCCGACATCCAACTAGAAATGGTAGCGGTTAATGCTGGGGATATTTTCTGAAATTCAAAAATAATTTTAAAAAATCTCGATATAAACTAAAAAATCTGGTAAACTATATTCACGTTATATCTGCATGGCAGTAGCCCTGCGGTTTTTTTCCGAGCTGTTGTAGAGAACGTGGCTTTTATACACTCTCAATTTGAATCACATTTTTTACTTCTTCTGAACTCTAAAACCATGACACGTCCGATATGCTCGCTAATCTCATCTGTGCATGAGTGCTGCTCGCGGTGACCGAGGGGACTGAGGCGCTCCAGTGACGGTCTGCACGTCCACTGCGGTCGGGGGTACGAATCCCCATAAGTTCTACAAACATTTGAACATTTTTGTGGATGAGTAACAATACCGTTACCGCTATTTCTGTGGCTGGACGGTGGACAATTTCCCGCACGGTGGGCTACGTAATGTCCAATGCAGCCGTTGCCAATGTACACTCTTTGACAAAAAACCTGGCCGCCGGCCGGCCGCCGCTGAGCCTAAGTCCGAGCCGATCGCGACATGGGACAATAAAAGTGGCCACGCTGATTCGCTCTAAGTCCAGCTATCTGCACAATCTGGCAACACTGCAGACTGCGGGAGTTCACACAGAACTTCTTGTGTGCAGTTAGAAGATAACTCGGTCAGCTCCCTCCTTGGTCTTGCGGTAAAGTGCGCGCCCTGCATGTTCAGTATTAGCGATCGAAACCGACTGCTAACAAAAATTTTAATTTCACGTCACTCGTCATGCTCATGCCCCATGTGTAAGGGAAGCATATGTGTAACGTATTTCATTTTTTGGTACACTGGTAATAACATTTGTGCCCAATAACATCGCTGCCTCTGGCCGCAGCACTTGGCAGTGCTCTCCGCGGCCCACTCGCCGGCAGCAGCGGTGGCGGCGCTACACAGCGCTGCCTCGCCCTCTGCCCACAGCGCCTGCCGCCGCTCATCGCCCTGGATACGTAAAATGCTGTAGTGTTGCTAAGTGGTGATCCACAGGAAAGGTTGCGATTCGTATTTCACACAGGATATAACGAAGCAGACCACCTATTTTGAATGATGAGCATATCAGTTCATGTGTTTTCATCAAGACACAATATGTAACTCACTATTCACTCCGTACGGTAAATGTATGAGCTAAATTATGTGAATGCGTTTCAGTGCATGTTCTAAAGCAATACAGGCACACTGCAAGGTTCGTGTCTTCATGTCTCATTTCTACAGGAGATATTTCACATCAATGGAGGTGAATTCGAATTTCTTCGAAGGCGTTTGTATGGTGAAGCAAAGAAGACATCTAATACCATTTCCATAATTTGAAGTCAACCTTTCTGAAAGACTTATTGTATAAAGTTTTTCTTGATTCCGTTAAGGAGTTTCTTCTTGCAATCTGCAGCGTATAAAGTAAAATAAAATGAAATTAAATTGCATCCCCAAACGCACTTTCTCCAACCAGGATTAGAACTGCCACCTCACATAACGCTTGCAACGCAAGACACAAGCAGAACCACGCAGCCAACCACACACTGCCGGAGATTGCCCTCAGTCTCTCACATATTCAATGCTTAGCCTCTAATGCATCGTGAAAGAACCTGAAAGTCACCTACACAAATAACTACATTCCTTGAGTGCAAAAGTTAAATTTCTGTCTCTCATTTCACGTCGGCATTACAAATCATTAGTCATGAAAGTAGAAAAGGAATGTCAAGTGAACTTAGTGAGACAATTCAGTACCACTTGAGGAAGTAACTGCACTGTCACAGTGTTGCCAAATATCAGCAATGATGTTGCCAGTTCTTAGCTGTACTAGGAAGACCTGTGTAGCGATAAGCGACGCGAAATCGCGCTAGCCTCATGCGGGCTTCTAGAGAGGAGTCGCGCATTTCGGTTAATATGCGGCGCTATTTCCTGATAGATTCCGTCGTCACATTTACGAAGCAGATATTAAATTCATCCAATGAGGCCGAAACTATCGTTAAAATTTTTTGAAGCTTTACAGCATTATGATATTTCAGCAAATGACTAGAGAAGTTAAAAATACCGATATTGTGCTTGCAACATACGGCTGGTCAAAGACTGAGATATATAAACTTCCATCATGATTTCAGTTTTACCCCCGTCCCCCCCAAAAAAAGACTAAAACAATTACTTTGTTAGATATCTACAAAAGCAATTTTTTGATAGTTACTGGAAATGAACGTTGCATTATCCGCCACTAAACAGTAAGGTAGCAAACACTTCGCATCTTGAAAGCGACAGCCCACAATATTCTCAATCCTACTTGCATCTTGCCTCAACTGGCTTTTAGCCATGCATTGAGAAGAAATGATGATGAATTGATAACTTACCCTCATCAACTTTCAGTGAGAGATTTTTGTAACAAAACGAAAAAGTAATGCGAACCATCATTTTCTCCAATGATACTAGGCACTGTTGTCTGAAGATGGACTGTATCTACGTTGAGTCTTGTCAAACGTGTCTCACATTCAAGGAATTTTACCTAAATGAATTTAGTCCTCATGAAGCTGTAACAAAACAGAGAAGCTGGGTGGTTGCGCATATTCGTATTACCTTGCCATAATACTTGATGCAAAGATGAGCAAAATACAAATCCATCATCTATCGGTTTCGTCGATTCTTTGGACAGTTTTCTTTGGTTTGTACTCCTTCACTTCGTTGGGTATCTACTGGTTTAATTGAAAATACAGTAATCAAAACTACGCGACTATTTGTCCCACATTTTAATGTTCTTGGTTTTTATTCTGAATGACAGTGATGATTTCCGTTGGACTGGTTCCATATATCTGAGCCTAATTAATGAAATTTTATTCCCATGACAGATGAAAGCAATTAGAACCTTGTGTCTCTATAATGAATTTTCATATGAAAAAAATTAACGCCTGAAGATGGGCCTTTAAAAAACGTGAAAACGGTCTTGGACCTGTAAAGCAACATTCTTCATAAAAAAAAGCAGCTGACACGGTTTCAGAATTTATTATTTACTTTCTGGGATGACTACATTTGAAGTGATTACCAGATAAGTTGTTCTATCTATATTTAAAATTTTACCATCATTTTAGAATAAGTGATAAATTCATTTAAGAAAATGTTCTTTCGTTTTGTTTCTGGTGTCACTTGATATTCTTGAAGTAGGTGGCTACAGCATCTGCTATGAGGTTTCCATGAGACAGTTGGCACGGATGATTGTGTTTGACAGTAAGCGGATAAATTAAAGACGTAACGAGACGAAATGATGAGATCCAGCTTTTGCTTTTCCGATTTATAAATTGGCTAGGTTTTCAGAAAGTGACTATTATACAGCTAGACATTACTGCTATAAACCCTACCTCATTTATTTACTCACAGCTGAGGCAGATTGCTCGCAACGTGAAAGAGAGTAGGAGTAGTTAATGTATAAAACGACCTTCTTGAACACAAATTCAGTTAACTACTACAACGAGCATATTATGATGTTGATTTTTCAAAATATTTAATGTAGGTGACAAGAAAAAGTAAACTGACTGCAGAATTACATATCAGACTCACATCTACATGATGCCGAAGTTGAGAAACAATAGGCCCTACTACGACGTTGGAAAATCTTGATTACATTGGTGGCCTGATGAACTAGTTTTTGTAGCTGGCGTCCTGCATGTTAGGATCCGGATCCGTAATTCCACTCATGCTCGAGATACTGTGTTCTCCAAATTGCACATATGTCACGTGGCCAGCTATTTAAAAAAAATCAGTGAATACCTCACTGAGCGTATTACCAGTTTTATTTCTCGGTTTATGGTTGATTCATATGCAGGACTTATCGTTATGTTTACTGTACTCCATTAACTAACTGGCCGAGGGGACTGAGGCGCTCCAGTCACGGTCTGCACGGCCACTACTGTCGGGGGTTCGAATCCCCCCTTGGGCATGGATATTTGTGCCGTCCTTAGTTTTAGCTAGCTCATAAGTAGTTTGTAAGCTTCCTGATAGATTCCGTCGTCACATTTACGAAGCAGATATTAAATTCATCCAATGAGGCCGAAACTATCGTTAAAATTTTTTGAAGCTTTACAGCATTATGATATTTCAGCAAATGACTAGAGAAGTTAAAAATACCGATATTGTGCTTGCAACATACGGCTGGTCAAAGACTGAGATATATAAACTTCCATCATGATTTCAGTTTTACCCCCCTCCCCCCCAAAAAAAGACTAAAACAATTACTTTGTTAGATATCTACAAAAGCAATTTTTTGATAGTTACTGGAAATGAACGTTGCATTATCCGTCACTAAACAGTAAGGTAGCAAACACTTCGTATCTTGAAAGCGACAGCCCACAATATTCTCAATCCTACTAGCATCTTGCCTCAACTGGCTTTTAGCCATGCATTGAGAAGAAATGATGATGAATTGATAACTTACCCTCATCAACTTTCAGTGAGAGCTTTTTGTAACAAAACGAAAAAGTAATGCGAACCATCATTTTCTCCAATGATACTAGGCACTGTTGTCTGAAGATGGACTGTATCTACGTTGAGTCTTGTCAAACGTGTCTCACATTCCAGGAATATCACCAAAATGAGCATTTGGCGGGTACCGTCCTAGAGCAGCTATTACGCAAGTTTTTACCGATAATCATAAAATTGACAAGACGGCTTTTGCTGCAGAATATAGTGACTTCTATTACATCCGCATAACCTTTCCCAATAAGAACCTGTTTTCTTCGTATAGTGATGCCCCTGTTTAGGTGCATTATAATGTTAGTGTTTAATGTTGCTTCAGAAGTACTTTTTGTCTTAAATATTTTTATATTTGCAGGTGATTCAAAGTAATTATAATAATTAGTTTCCCTTCAAATTACTCCATTCATTCTATCTGTTATTTGTAAAGTAATTGCAACTGCCAAAAGTGAAATTGTCCTATAAACCAAACCGTTTTGTTATCTTAGGTCATTCGTATATGGGCAGAACACTTTCATCTGCAATATCTCCACGAAAGGCAGAGAAGCGGACGGTTCTCTGTCATAGTAGAGTTAGTCTCGTGTAGCTAGTCCTCTGTGCAAAAGAGATGGAATTATATGTTGAAGAAAGAAGTCATATCTAAGAAACTTGCATTTTAATTTTATTTTTCTCGTGTATTTACATTCTTTCCGTTGTCTCTAGATGGATAATACTTTGTCTCTGCCGATCCCAGATTTCACGTCGAAAGAAAACATGTGCTCCACATAATTCATTTCGCAGTAAGCGGTCGTACTTCCACCGTTGGTATATTTACTTGTACGAATATTGTTCGTAACCGTAAACAGTTTGCTCTTGCTGTTCATTTCCTTAATATTGTTAAACACATATTTTCCCTATAACTCTTCTCGTGAAGTGTTTGAACTGCTGTGCTTTATTATTGTTAGTACCATTAGTTTTTATTTCAAGTTGATCTCTGAATTTGTATTTTGTATTACCGTTATATTTGTTTGTTCAATATGTTTCACAATATTGAAGATCAACAAGTTCTCATATCCATTAATATAAGCGACTTAGAGCTAATGTATAACGTTCATTTTAGTCTTGTTTCATCCGCAAAAGTTCCTCTGAAAATCTGGAACACTTCTTTTAACACCCTTAATTTGAAAACCATACTTAGGCAGAGGACATTCAAGGATTGCTCATTTATTAACTTCATTCATAATGATAATTTGGATCAAATTTATTTACAAATTTTGTACTCAGTCCATTTAATTTTTATGATAGCGGTAAAATTACAGCCTTGCACAACCTAGGGCATCTGTTCAAAATCAATGAATAAGAGATACGTCAATACTTTTATTTACTACCTTTTAACAAGCAACAGTGCAATTGCTTTCCCTAATATTGTCCTAAACCATGGCACAATTCATCGATCAATTTTAATCGTTGTAACACGTGATTATTAGCTTGCTTTATTGTCTATTGTGTTTTTGTTACAAATTTTACAATTGATTTTATGCTAACGATAGGCCAGAAACTTAATTAACGTAACTCAGAACCGTGTGACAATGCAATATTTACTCGCATTCGTTTTTGCTACGGAGCGAGTTGGTGCAGTGGTAACACAATGGACTCATATTCGGCTGCACGGCGCATCGAACTGGCCTTCGTACATTTCGATTTGAGTTTTCCATGATTTTCCTAAATCAGTCTAGGCAAATGCCGGAATGGTCCCTGCGGCAGGGCACGGCCGATTTCCTTCCAAATCCTTATGATGACAAACCGAACTTCTGCTTCGCTCTAATGACCCCCTTGTCGAGGGGACGTTAAATCGTAACCTTCCTTCTTTCTTTCGTGTCTCGTGTGCAATAGAGCTTACTTTGTTCATGTTTCCGTGTGTTGGTACAAATTTTGCAGTTCATTTGAAACCAACTTCCCTCTGAACAAGAGACCTTGAGCTTTCAACTTAACTTAGAACTGGATGACACTGCTTCATTAACGCCATTTCTTAATTAGTGTGTGGTGGAGGGTAATTTTTATACAACTGCTGTTTTCGCCTATTCAAAAATGTTCAAATGTTTGTTAAGGTTATGGGACTTAACTACGGTGTCATCAGTCCCTAAACTTACAAACTACTTATCTACTGCCTTATACTAAGGACGGCACAAACATCCATGCCCGAGGGGGGATTCGAACCCCCGACCGTAGAGGCCGTGCAGACCGTGACTGGAGCGCCTCAGTCCCCTCGGCCACCGCGGCCGGCTTTTCGCCTGTTTCTCTTCCAGTCGTGAATGGTTCGCCGTTAAAACTATTTCTGGTAAGACTTAGTGTGAGTTCATATCGCGATCTTTTCGTGACTAATACATAAGAGGGGTCAGGTGAAATAGAAATAAAACAAATGTATCGAATATCTCTGTTGTATTCTCATAAAAACGGTTGAAACTGAATGAAAAATTTCACACATACAAAATTTGAAAAGTGTAAAATAACCATTCAGATGGAAAATGCATAGAAACGTGGTTTTAAAATAGACTAAGACGCATAAAGTAACTTTTGTCCACTCGATAATTGCTACCGCGTTAAGGATAGTTCCAATAAATTTTCGAATTTTTAATAGCATAGTAACACTGGAACATAAAGTGTTCTTGCATCATGAGTAATGCTAACAGTAGCGTTTAGTGGCCACCAACGTGAAGAGTAATTTATTTCATTAACGTTCTGAAGTCGATAAGAGGTATGACGCGGTGGCGGCAGCCACGGTCGTTTTGGTAAATGTGGCACAACGAGAGAGCGAAGGCGCGCGCGTCTGGAAACGGAGAAGGCGGGGCGCGCCTGCTGGAGGGATAGTTTTCGTTCTGAACAGAGGAAGCCATCAAAAGGAGCCTAACAGATATTCGGTAGACCTCTTGGAACGTACGCGTTTTGACTTTAACATAAGAAATAAATGAAATTCACGAATTGCAATGTATAGTAAATTAATGTCGTCCGCTATCTGCGACGACACCGATCGAATGATAATCTATCGACGTGAGATACCTGGCACCTAAAAGTCGCCATTAAGTTTGTACTTTGAAACCTATCACTGCGCTGTAATGAACACGTTGCAATTAAAACTATGTTTAAACCGCATCCGGTCATGAGACTACGTAACATTTGTTGAAATCAACGAGGCAGGCAACAAAGACAGGTCCGGAATCCATTGAGCACCTCATCAAGGAACGTGCTCAAAAAATTCAAATGGAACGCTATTTATGGTAGCAAGATGTTCTGTCAATAACAGGTCGCTTGTAATTTCCATATTGGCCTGTGGACATTTTATTTTATTAGGAAGCAAACTCGAAGGAAACTTGACAAATTTGGGTATTTAGGAAGACTTTTATGCGACAAATTGTGAGTCTTATTGTTAGTTAATGTTCAAATGATTGTAGAACTTATGGGACTTAACTCCAGGGTCATCAGTCCCTAAGCTTACAAACTACTTATGAGCTAGCTAAGACTAAGGACGGCACAAATATCCATGCCCAAGGGGGGATTCGAACCCCCGACAGTAGTGGCCGTGCAGACCGTGACTGGAGCGCCTCAGTCCCCTCGGCCAGTTAGTTAATGGAGTACAGTAAACATAACGATAAGTCCTGCATATGAATCAACCATAAACCGAGAAATAAAACTGGTAATACGCTCAGTGAGGTATTCACTGATTTTTTTTTTTTTTTTTTTTTTTTTTTTTAATAGCTGGCCACGTGACATATGTGCAATTTGGAGAACACAGTATCTCGAGCATGAGTGGAATTACGGATCCGGATCCTAACATGCAGGACGCCAGCTACAAAAACTAGTTCATCAGGCCACCAATGTAATCAAGATTTTCCAACGTCGTAGTAGGGCCTATTGTTTCTCAACTTCGGCATCATGTAGATGTGAGTCTGATATGTAATTCTGCAGTCAGTTTACTTTTTCTTGTCACCTACATTAAATATTTTGAAAAATCAACATCATAATATGCTCGTTGTAGTAGTTAACTGAATTTGTGTTCAAGAAGGTCGTTTTATACATTAACTACTCCTACTCTCTTTCACGTTGCGAGCAATCTGCCTCAGCTGTGAGTAAATAAATGAGGTAGGGTTTATAGCAGTAATGTCTAGCTGTATAATAGTCACTTTCTGAAAACCTAGCCAATTTATAAATCGGAAAAGCAAAAGCTGGATCTCATCATTTCGTCTCGTTACGTCTTTAATTTATCCGCTTACTGTCAAACACAATCATCCGTGCCAACTGTCTCATGGAAACCTCATAGCAGATGCTGTAGCCACCTACTTCAAGAATATCAAGTGACACCAGAAACAAAACGAAAGAACATTTTCTTAAATGAATTTATCACTTATTCTAAAATGATGGTAAAATTTTAAATATAGATAGAACAACTTATCTGGTAATCACTTCAAATGTAGTCATCCCAGAAAGAAAATAATAAATTCTGAAACCGTGTCAGCTGCTTTTTTTTATGAAGAATGTTGCTTTACAGGTCCAAGACCGTTTTCACGTTTTTTAAAGGCCCATCTCCAGGCGTTAATTTTTTTCATATGAAAATTCATTATAGAGACACAAGGTTCTAATTGCTTTCATCTGTCATGGGAATAAAATTTCATTAATTAGGCTCAGATATATGGAACCAGTCCAACGGAAATCATCACTGTCATTCAGAATAAAAACCAAGGACATTAAAATGTGGGACAAATAGTCGCGTAGTTTTGATTACTGTATTTTCAATTAAACCAGTAGATACCCAACGAAGTGAAGGAGTACAAACCAAAGAAAACTGTCCAAAGAATCGACGAAACCGATAGATGATGGATTTGTATTTTGCTCATCTTTGCATCAAGTATTATGGCAAGGTAATACGAATATGCGCAACCACCCAGCTTCTCTGTTTTGTTACAGCTTCATGAGGACTAAATTCATTTAGGTAAAATTCCTTGAATGTGAGACACGTTTGACAAGACTCAACGTAGATACAGTCCATCTTCAGACAACAGTGCCTAGTATCATTGGAGAAAATGATGGTTCGCATTACTTTTTCGTTTTGTTACAAAAATCTCTCACTGAAAGTTGATGAGGGTAAGTTATCAATTCATCATCATTTCTTCTCAATGCATGGCTAAAAGCCAGTTGAGGCAAGATGCAAGTAGGATTGAGAATATTGTGGGCTGTCGCTTTCAAGATGCGAAGTGTTTGCTACCTTACTGTTTAGTGACGGATAATGCAACGTTCATTTCCAGTAACTATCAAAAAATTGCTTTTGTAGATATCTAACAAAGTAATTGTTTTAGTCTTTTTTTGGGGGGGACGGGGGTAAAACTGAAATCATGATGGAAGTTTATATATCTCAGTCTTTGACCAGCCGTATGTTGCAAGCACAATATCGGTATTTTTAACTTCTCTAGTCATTTGCTGAAATATCATAATGCTGTAAAGCTTCAAAAAATTTTAACGATAGTTTCGGCCTCATTGGATGAATTTAATATCTGCTTCGTAAATGTGACGACGGAATCTATCAGGAAATAGCGCCGCATATTAACCGAAATGCGCGACTCCTCTCTAGAAGCCCGCATGAGGCTAGCGCGATTTCGCGTCGCTTATCGCTACACAGGTCTTCCTAGTACAGCTAAGAACTGGCAACATCATTGCTGATATTTGGCAACACTGTGACAGTGCAGTTACTTCCTCAAGTGGTACTGAATTGTCTCACTAAGTTCACTTGACATTCCTTTTCTACTTTCATGACTAATGATTTGTAATGCCGACGTGAAATGAGAGACAGAAATTTAACTTTTGCACTCAAGGAATGTAGTTATTTGTGTAGGTGACTTTCAGGTTCTTTCACGATGCATTAGAGGCTAAGCATTGAATATGTGAGAGACTGAGGGCAATCTCCGGCAGTGTGTGGTTGGCTGCGTGGTTCTGCTTGTGTCTTGCGTTGCAAGCGTTATGTGAGGTGGCAGTTCTAATCCTGGTTGGAGAAAGTGCGTTTGGGGATGCAATTTAATTTCATTTTATTTTACTTTATACGCTGCAGATTGCAAGAAGAAACTCCTTAACGGAATCAAGAAAAACTTTATACAATAAGTCTTTCAGAAAGGTTGACTTCAAATTATGGAAATGGTATTAGATGTCTTCTTTGCTTCACCATACAAACGCCTTCGAAGAAATTCGAATTCACCTCCATTGATGTGAAATATCTCCTGTAGAAATGAGACATGAAGACACGAACCTTGCAGTGTGCCTGTATTGCTTTAGAACATGCACTGAAACGCATTCACATAATTTAGCTCATACATTTACCGTACGGAGTGAATAGTGAGTTACATATTGTGTCTTGATGAAAACACATGAACTGATATGCTCATCATTCAAAATAGGTGGTCTGCTTCGTTATATCCTGTGTGAAATACGAATCGCAACCTTTCCTGTGGATCACCACTTAGCAACACTACAGCATTTTACGTATCCAGGGCGATGAGCGGCGGCAGGCGCTGTGGGCAGAGGGCGAGGCAGCGCTGTGTAGCGCCGCCACCGCTGCTGCCGGCGAGTGGGCCGCGGAGAGCACTGCCAAGTGCTGCGGCCAGAGGCAGCGATGTTATTGGGCACAAATGTTATTACCAGTGTACCAAAAAATGAAATACGTTACACATATGCTTCCCTTACACATGGGGCATGAGCATGACGAGTGACGTGAAATTAAAATTTTTGTTAGCAGTCGGTTTCGATCGCTAATACTGAACATGCAGGGCGCGCACTTTACCGCAAGACCAAGGAGGGAGCTGACCGAGTTATCTTCTAACTGCACACAAGAAGTTCTGTGTGAACTCCCGCAGTCTGCAGTGTTGCCAGATTGTGCAGATAGCTGGACTTAGAGCGAATCAGCGTGGCCACTTTTATTGTCCCATGTCGCGATCGGCTCGGACTTAGGCTCAGCGGCGGCCGGCCGGCGGCCAGGTTTTTTGTCAAAGAGTGTACGTATCACGCAACACGCCGCCAATGCCGGTGTCCTATAAAGAGCGCACAGTGTGCGTTCCGCGAGTACTTTGACGTAAATATATAGCGGCGCTTGGAACGAAGTTACGCGGTCCTGCCAGCCAACTCAGGTAACGTCATTACGTTTCCGTTGACGTCACCTGTACGCGGCAGTCAGTGGAGCTGGCTGGTGGTGTGGGAGTATGGGGTGTGTGCGGGGGCGTAGCATAGAGGGAGAGGGGGTTGAATGGCTGCTCCTCCAGGGCATGTCGTGTGTCCCGGCGAGACAATAGCGGGCGCCCTTCGGCTCTCAGAAGCTGCAGAAATTCCTCGAACCAACAGTGCGGATCTTTCCCTCCCCTTCCCATCCCCTAATCCCCCGCCCCTCCCGCCAACCCCAAAGGAGCCGCCAACTTTGCTCCCTGGAGGTGTTAGACGCCGCAAGACAAAGAAACGTAATTGTCGATCGAGCTGGTGCCTTTGTCTCCCCCGGGACACCGGTCTCACAGCCTGACAACAAGAATGTCGGTTACTCACCTCTGAAGCGTTGGACAGGTCTTTAAAACAGAGAGAGCGATGGCAGACGTCTTCCACAGAATTCGAAGTTTTAATCAGGTTTCCCGCTCTGTCACACTCGACGGATTGTCTAGAACTGGCAGCTTACCAACCGGATAATCCAATCCACGTCGTTCCAATGGTTGTAATTACGAGTAATTATTGATAGCATTTTTCTGGAACAGCGATATTAAAAGTTTTTAATACTTACAATAAGACAGTCTATAGCGCAAGTTACGTTTATTACTGGCAACTGGTTTCGGTTTTACAGAACAATCTTCAGGCGTTTGGCACCTTGTTGGTGGACGGTGGCGGTGGCCAAGACCTGAAGATGGTTCTGTAAAGGCGGAACCGGCTGCCAGTAATAAACGCAACAACTTGCTATCTAGACTGTCTTATTGCAATTATTAAAATTATCACTTTCACAAGCTAAACAATTCATATTTTCTGCACCCGAGGGCTATTCGCGACGAAACACACGAGAGATGCGCAAACTAGATCATTTTTGATAATCGGTTCATTGATAAAAAAAAGAGAAGTTCAAATGTTTGTTAAGCTTATGGTACTTAACTGCGATGTCTTCAGTCCCTAAACTTATAAACTACTTATAAACTACCTTATACTAAAGACAACACAAAAAGACCGAGAGAGGATTCGAACCTGCGACGGGTATAGCCTCGCGTATCGGAGCATAGAGCCTCTATGCGCTCGGCCACCCCGCCTTCGCTTCACTGATGATCGTTCATCTTTGGGAACAGTTCCTTTGTACGCTTCCACTGATCTCTTTTTCATATTACGAGCCAGTAACTGATAAATATAAATGAGTCATCGTATTATAAATGCTAAACAATAATCTAAAATATAAAAATTAATGTTTGGTTGTTTGTCTTTTTTATGCACGGCCATACCGTACGTCTGATTTCGGTAAAACAGTGTCAACTAACTGCTTGGTCTGGCTCAAATTCGTATGGTGCATGGCGGAGGTTGCTTTAGGATGAGTTATATCTTACGCCTTCACGCTGAAGTGGCTTGACGGATAAGAATGAAATTTGCAGTGGAGATAGCTTGTTGTTGTCGTTGTTATTGCGGTCTTCAGTCCGCAGGTTGGTTTGATGCAGCTCTCCACGCTACCCTATCCTGTGCAAGTCTCTTCATCTGAGAATACCTTCGGCAGCCTACATACTTTTGAATCTGCTTACTATATTCGTTTCTCGGTCTCCCTCTACGATTTTTACCCCACACGCTTCCTTCTAATGCTAAGTTGACAATTCCTTGATGTCTCAGAATGTGTCCAACCAATCTATCCCTTCTCTTAGTCAGCCAGAAACTCCTTATCTCCCCGATTCCTTTAAGCACCTCCTCATTAATTACGTGATCTACCCATCTAATTTTCATCATTCGTCTTTAGTACCACATTTCAAAAGCTTCTATCATCTTTTTATCTGAACTCCTTATCGTCCGCGTTTCACTCCCATACAATACTACAGTCCAGACAAATGCTTTCAGAAAGGACTTCCTAACATTTAAATTAATATTTGGATGTTAACAAGATTCGCTTCTTTAGAAACGCTTTTCTTCCCATAGCCCTTCTGCATTTTATATCTTTCTTATTTCGCCCATAACAAGTTATCTTGCTTCCCAAATAACAGAATTCATCTACTACCTTTATTGCCTCATTACCTAATCTAATTCCTTCAGCGTCGCCTGATTTTTTGACTTTGCATTCCATTACTTTCGTTTTACTCTTGTTAATGTTCATCTTATATCTTCCTTTCAAGACACTGTCCATCCCATTGAATTGCTCTTCCACATCTTTTGCGGTCTCTGACAGAATTACTATGTCATTGGCAAACCGCAATGTTTTTATTTCTTCTCCCTGCACTTTAATGCCCTCTCCAAATTTCTCCTTTCATTCCTTCACTGCCTGCTCAATGTACAGATTGAACAGCTTAGGGGAAAGGCTACAACCCTGTCTTACTCCCTTCCCAACCTCTGCGTCCCTTTCTTGCCTTTCGACTCTAATTACCGTTTTCTGGTTTTTGTATAGGTTTAATATAACTCTTCGCTCCCTATATTTCATCCCTGATACCTTCAGAATTTGAAAGAGTTTATTCCAGTCGACATTGTCAAAAGCTTTCTCCAAATCTACAAATGCTAAAAACGTAGTTTTCCCTTTCCTTAGCCTATCTTCTAAGATAAGTCGTAATGTGAGTATTGCCTCCCGTGTTCCTACATTTCTCCTAAATCCAAACTGGTCTTTCCCGAGGTCAGATTCCACAAGTTTTTCCATTCGTCTGTAAATAATTCGTGTTAGTATTTTGCACCCTTGAATTATTAAACTGATAGTTCTGTAATTTTCACATTGGTCTGCACTTGCTTTCTTTGGAATTGGAATTACAATATTCTTCTTGAAGTCGGAGGGTACTTCCCCTGTCTCATACATCTTGCATACCAGGTGATACAATTTTTTCACAATTGGTTCTCCTAAAGATATCAGCAGTTCAGACGGAATATCATCTCCTCCAGGGGCCTTGTTTCGACTCGTCCTTCAGCGCTCTGTCAAATTCTTCTCGCAGTATCTTATCTCCTATCTCATCTTCCTCCACTTCGTCTTCCATTTCTAGAATACTGCCTTCAAGTTTATCTCCTTTGTATAGATCCTCTATATATTCCTTCCATAGTTCAGCTTTCCCCTCTTTGCTTAGTACTGATTTTCCATCTAAGTTTGAAACGTGTCCATAAAAAAATTATTTTGTAAGAAAATGTCCAATATTGTGCCTCCTGTTTTGTATCGAGTAACTTGCTTGCAAGAAAATGTATAATATCGCTTCTACTGTATGTATCGATATGTGTCCTTTATGAAGTTTCATCTTTGGCAAAGATCATGTATTGCATAGCATTGTAGCTAACACTGAGAGAGAGTACGACTAGTGGTTCAGCTCGCTTAGAGAGCGGTTGGGTTGTGTGTATGGCTCCGATGTAGAGCAGAGGCTGCTTTGCCAGCAAGTCAGAAGTTGTATTATGTAGGTAATGTAATGCTGATTATTAATAATAAGTAGCTTAAACTTGCTTTCATGTTTCATTTACGTAGTTAGAAAATTAACCTACTTCCTTCATTTGATAATTAATTATTAGTGGATTTAAAGTGCAGTATTGATGTGAATAATATTGTTGAACGTATTTCATTATTGGTGCCATAGTAAATGATAGTTAATTGACTATGATACTAAATTGATACTAATTTTCAATAATTAGAGACTGATCTGCATAAAATTCTCACAGTCAAGCATTAAGAAAGTGATTTGTGGTTTTTTTTAATATCTTTCTCGCAGTCAAAATTTTTGAGTATAGTCAGTGTCTGTTTCAAAAGGCTACATGTCACAGTTGTTTTGTTAAAAATATCCGTTGCGCACATAATCAGTTTCATGCACTGTTTCTCACTTAATAGCATATACATCAGTATCAGGGCCATAATTAAACCAAATTGCTGTGTCAAGGAACAATTTGTTGTCTGATCTAACGATAGGTTCAACATCCACACCACACACGTACAGCTTTTATCTGGCGCCCTTTCTGCCAGGATAGTTCACAAACAGGATCGTGACGTAGTTAGATACGTAGCCTTATTTAAGTTAGTTTGTCTTTTCCACTAACCAACTTATCTTTTGGCTCTTAATTTAATTTTTGTAGCACCATCCTTTGTTATAGCAACAGTAGCATAGTAATTGTTTCTGTAGTTTGTTACTTACCATTCTTGATAGTGTGTAGCATTGTTTATAGTAGATTAATTGAATATACAAATAATTGCATTACTACTGAACAAGTCTCTCTTCTATATTGTCTGATGTTTGTTGTGATGAAAGTTCTAGTATCGCGGAACTCGTGTGATAATTAACGGTTCGCGTAATCTCGATTGTGATTGTATGTTGCACTAGCCCGATTCAGCCTATTGTTCTCCCATAATTACTGTGTGTGATTTTCAAAAAATATGCAGTAGGTGAAAATAAATATTATTAGTCACTTTACTGCAAAATTCTGTTAACAATGTCGAAGAATAGGAGAGTCCGCGCTGATGCTAAATCTGCTTCCGAAAATGAGACCTCGAATGATGCAAGGAGAGAAGCTGAATTTTTACAAGAGTCTTCTCACTGCACTGATACAAATACGACAGTAAATACCGTGTCCGAAAATGCGGAACAGATTAGTTCAGGAATAGACAATATGGATAATGATACAGTACAGGATTCGACAATACAGAATTCCAATTCTTGTAACGTGGTTGCGGAAAATAATGCATCGGTTCCGCCTAGCTCTGCTACAAAAAATACTTGTGCGACGGCTATGGAAAACGTATTACCAAATGATTTCATGCAAATTTTATTGTCACAGCTCTCTAAATTAAATGAGAATAGTCAATTACAATCTCAGGAATCTCAGAAATTAGGTGAAAAACTTGAGAAACAATCTCAGAAATTAAATGAAAAACTGGAGGAACAATCTCAGAAATTAAATGAAAAACTTGAGAAACAAGGTAAAAAACTTGAGAAAATAGAACAGACGTGCGATTCGAGGTTTGTGAGTATTCAAAGTAGTTTTAATAAAATAAATGAGGACAACAATCGGTTCAGGGAACAACTGCTCAATACTTTCAAAGGTGAATCTCAGCAAATAAGACAAGATATTCGCGACGAGATTAACCCGGTAGTGGAAAGCCTTGCGTCACGAGTGGAAAATATGGAAAGCCTAGCGTCACGAGTGGAAAATATGGAAACTACTGAACTCGCTCAATTGAAGCAACAGAGTAATCTATTTGATGAAAAGTTGCAGAACTTCCAGTCAGTCACGACGGAACAGATCAATAAAATTAATAAACAGTTTGAGGATATTACCGTTAAAATTACCCAAATCAGTGATAACAGTGACAAAAGTTCTGATGTAACGCATCCTACCCCGTTTAATGAAACTAATGAATATCTAGCCCTTGACCGTTTCAAACAAGGTCAAATGACCATTAATCAGCAATACAAGGCTGAGGTCAGGAAATTAGATGATCGCGTGGCGCGAATAGAGAGGAAATTTGACCATACTTGTGGAAATGCATACGAAGACGTAGAAGAAAATTTGAACGAAAATGACAATGATGATTCGACTCAAGTAGGTCGCTTGGTACGTGAACGAAGTGTACCTCATAGTAACAACAATGAAGGCGCGATGCGTAGTTTACGCTCACTTACACCGCACAGGCGAAGTGAAGCGTTTGACTACAAGCATTTCCTGACTGTACGTAAATTCAAGACATTCAAAAACTCTCCGAATGACTTGCACCCTAAAGAGTGGTTGCAGCAATTCGATTATTGTCTTCCCCCGAATTGGCCACTTGAGCACAGATTAGAATTTATATGTGGTTATCTGGAAGGCGAGCCAGCCACCAGAATGAGAGCTATTGCACAAGAGTGCTATAGCGAGAATCAGTTCCGACGCTCATTTCTATCCGCATACTGGTCGGAAGCGGCACAAGACCGCGTTAAAAACAGTATTGCGACGTTCAAAACTTTTGAGCGATCAAATTTCTCGAGCCCGGTGGAATATTTCCAACATTTGGTATACAAAAATCAATTTTTATCGGCACCTTACTGCCCTGCCGAATTAATTAGAATTTGTTTGAACAAATTGCCTCTACACTTGCGTCAAATTGCCATTGCGGCACGATGCAAGAATGATATTGAAGCCTTTAGAAACCTCTTACAAGACTTAGAGGAAGAAGACGAGGAAAATTCCTCGCGCAGTCGATATTTTGATAGAAACAGATATGATCGCCGGTCGCAACAAAGCCCGCCGCGCACTAAACGTTATTCAGAGCACGACGATAAACCAAAAAATAATTCTTTCACTAATGAATCTTACAAACAAAGTCGCGACAATGAGAACAGTGATTGTCAAGATCGTGAGAATAACCGTGGAAGTTTTCGTGGCCGTTACCGAGGTGGTGGCTTTGGTCGCGGAGGACGCCACAATAATTACTATCATAACAGCAATACCTCAAATAATACTAATTGCCGTGAAAGACGCAATACTGATAGTGATCGCGAGACTGAAAATAACAACAATAACACTGAGAAGCGTAGTCGGGAGGGCACACGCGATAATTCTCGTGATCGCCTTCCGCGACACGAAAACACAAATCGGGGCCTAAGCAGATCGCGTACCCCAGAAAGACAAGAGCAAAACATCAGATCTGCCAATCCACGCTATAATTCGTCAAAAAAGGGGCCGCGTCAGGTATGACTAGCGGACTCGACGGCAAATAATTCGGCCGTACAGGATTTGTGTGATCCTAACTATACGCTGAAACTTGTTCATTGTGAACGTCCTCACAGAGAGGAAGGTTACGATGAACAACCTCCCGAACAAAACAGAATAGTAGTTTGTGCGGAAGTGCACAATACTGATGCTGGTAGCACCTCAGTAAGTGATAAGGCAAAACCGACACAAATTGTGTCAATACCTAAAGCCGTTACTCCTGAAAGTAATGACAGTAACAAAAATTGTACTATCAGATTTAACGAAACAAATGAAAAGGCATCGAATAAACATTATACTGCCCAACGGTTAAACGAGATAATTGTCGATCAGCAATATAATGACGACAATTCAGAGTGGGAGACAGAAGCTTCGTCTTCAGGCTCTGAGGAAGACACTATATACGAAATAAAATTCTTACAGTATCAACCAACAATTGCATATGACAGACCGGTCATGTACTTTGAAATGCAGGATACGGTACTGCCACACAATAATGCAACTAACAGTAACCTTGGAACAGCAAAAAATGATTTCGAACAATTAGATTTGCAGCACACCTCTGTCGCTGACTGGATAGATAATTACATGTCTTCTAATGACGATGATAGTGAATGCGAAGTTGATGAACAATCAAGATTTGAAAAGCACTTATCTTGTGAAAGCCTCATTAATCTTGGTAACACTTGTCTCAACAAAGAAATTTCTTATGAACCTTCCACCGAACAAGACGTAAAATTTGTACAGTTAGATGACATAAAAAAGGCACTATTAGAAGAGAAGGTAGACTGTCTCGATATTCCAATTCACCCAATTGTATCTGTCAAAATTGGCAAAATCAATCTTTCTGCTGTCTTAGATTCTGGTAGCCCTGTGTCAGTAATTAGTGAGGTGACTTTCAAGAAATATCAGAACTTGCTTAATGGTCCCATTCTGCCTTTGCATTGTACTAAAATTCGTGGCGTCATTTCTAGCAAACCTGTCGAAATTCGACAGAAAACATACGTAGAATTTTTATGTCAAGGTCATATCTTTTCCACCAACCTATTGATTGTCCCCCGTTTAACTACACAGATAATATTAGGTGTGGACTTCCTATCCAAGTACAAGGTTATTTTAGATTTCAATACGGCTTGTGCCACTGCTTTTGTTCAGGAAAATGCCATTCAAATTAAATTCGAAGACTGGATTACCAGATATGAAGAAGGTGCCAGTTGTTTAAAATTTTTATCTACTTCTAATGTGACGCAGGATGTCAAACCTGATGATGATATAACAGATAAACATTTCGAGACTGAACAAATTGACTTGATTTCTGATATCATTAAGAACAAATTAGTAGAAGTTGAAGATGCCTCAGAACGTGATAAGGAAGAATTGTTCCTTATCTTGCGGCGTTATTCCCGTGTATTCGCGAACAGTCCTGGTACCATAAAAAATTTTCTCTATGAATTTAAGATCAAAGAACATAATAAATTTTTTGTACCTCCATATCCCATTCCCATAGTATACAGGGAAAGAGTTAAGGCTGAAATTCAGTCCATGCTCAATCAAGGTGTAATTGAACCTGCAGTTAGCTCTTATAACAGTCCCCTACATATTGTTGAAAAAAGAGATAAGTCAATTCGATTAGTGCTCGATTCCAGACAAATTAACACTATCATTTTACCTGAAACCGACCGACCCCAAACCCTTGAAGAATTGTTACAAAAATTCTATGGTGTCAAAGTTTTATCCTCATTAGATCTTAGGTCTAGTTTTTGGCAAGTGAAACTGCACCCCAACTGTAGGAAGTACACCGCGTTTCTCTGCTTCGGAAACTGTTATCAGTTCCGTAAATTGCCTTTCGGACTGAACATCTCCTCATCTGCTTTCATCCGTGCGATGAATACCACACTTCCTGAGCACTTAAAACAACAAATCACAATTTACGTTGATGATATTTTAATTGCAGAATCTTCCTGGGAAAAACATAACAGTACGTTGGCATCTTTACTTGAAGTGTTTGCTCAATCCGGGATTACTGTCAACTTAGAGAAGTCACAGTTTGGTCGTTCTCAGATTAAATTTTTAGGGCACATTATTTCTAAAGATGGGATCCAGCCCGACCCCGAAAAGTTAGAGGCGATAATGAAAATGCCTGTTTCCACCACTAAACGCCAATTAAGAGCTTTCTTGGGTTTAATTAATTTCTATCGGCGTTTTATAAATTTGAAAGACCTAACTACTCCCAGATTATATGAATTAACTGGAAAGAATACTGTTTGGTTTTGGGATGAAGCTGCCCAAAGAGAATTTCTTTGCTTAAAAGATGCACTCCTTCACGCACCTATTCTGCACCACCCAGATTTATCTAAGAACTTTTGCATTTCTACCGATAGTTCAAAATTCGGACTTGGCGTTCACGTGTTTCAAGAGGATGAAGAAAATGGCATTGCCACGCAGAGAACCATTGCATTTGCTAGTCGCATATTATCCAAGTCAGAGCGGAACTATTCAGTCACTGAGCTTGAAGCTTTGGCAGTAGTTTGGGCATTCGAAAAATTCCGTTATTTCTTGTTTGGCAGACACACTAAAGTTTACACGGATCACCGTGCACTTCAATTCCTCATGTCGGCAAAACTTAACCATGATAGACTTAGACGATGGGCATTGTTCCTTCAAGAATTCGATTTCTCTGTAATTTACATTCCTGGTAAACAAAACGTCGTTGCAGACTCGCTATCTCGTTCGCCTGTTGGGCTCATCAAGGCGACGGAAGAGGCATACTTAGAAAATAACTTTACTATCCTCTATATGCAGCAAATTGCTTTCGAAAATTACATATCTGCCACATTTTCTGACATTGCTAAAGAACAAGATAAAGATCCAATCTGGCGAGATATTAAAATAAAATGGCACGATAAATATAATGTTTCCATCAGACAATTCTTCATTATCCATAATAACATTCTCTTCAAACGTAAAGCCCCTGACAGTCAATTTTGGTTAGTGTGTGTTCCGGAGGAATCCGTGAACAAATTGATTTGGTATATTCATCTCAGTTACGGACACTATGGTGCCAAGAAGTGCTTCGCGAAATTACGCGACTCTTGTTACTTCATCAACATGGAGAAACGTATACGCAATGTGTTATCTCGATGCAAATTGTGTCAGAAAGCAAAGCCGCCGACCATATCGCATTCTGCTCCACTTTTTCCGATTATACCTTCAAAATTAAAGCAGTTAGCAGCCGTTGACCTGTTTGGACCTCTTCCGAGAACTAACAATGGTTTCTCCTTTGTTTTAGTTGCTATTGAGCTCACATCAAAATTTGTATCTTTTACTCCGCTCCGCCGTGCCACGGCGAAGACAGTAACTAACGCCTTTGTCAAAAACTTCCTAAAAGATGTTGGCCATATAGATAAAGTCATCTCCGATAACGGACCTCAATTCCGTTCTCATGATTGGGCACGGATGTTGCGGCGCAGAAACATCAAACCTGTGTTCATATCACTTTATCATGCTGCCTCTAACCCTTGTGAACGAGTGATGAAAGAGCTTGGAAAACTTTGTAGGCTGTATTGCTACCGACGACATAACACATGGGATAGATATCTTCTGTCATTTCAAAATATTATCAATGAACTTCCTAATGATTCTACAGGTCTTTCACCAATTCTGGTTCTGAAAAACAAGCAACCTCCCGACCGTATCAAGGAATTGATACCTTTTCCTAAATACAGAAGACTACGTCATCATGAGATCATTGAATTGGCGCTTAAAAACATTAAGAAAGCAGCTGAAAAAAGGAAACGCTCCCAACGTAATTGTTATGCTAAGCAACTCTATGTAGGACAAAAGGTATTAATTAGATCCCACCACTTATCCCACAAGGGAAGATCTATGATTCACAAATTCTTCTTACTGTACAATGGTCCGTATCGAATCAAACGTATCATCCACGACAACGTCGTTGAGGTAGAAACTTTAAAGACGCACAAGTCGAAAGGCATACACCACATTTCCAATATTAAAATTTTCAAGGAATAAAAATGGGGTAGAGAGTCCATTAATCTGTTTTGGACACACCAAGTGGCGATTGGTGCCCCGTTCTCGAGCTGAGTGTCACTATTCTTCCGCTTTTCCTTAGTGCGCTCTATCTACATCTTTTTCTCACTGTTACTTTTCTCTAACTCTGAATACTTATGCTCTGTGCTACGCTGGGATATTGTCATACAAAACTATGACTATCTTGCAATTTACATATAACGAACTCTGTGGCTGTGCAAGACAAATAAAATTAATGGAAATTTTTGATTGAGTAATCTAATTAAGTTATTATGTTTCAGAAAATATCAGATTTCTCTTCTGTATTACTAATTGCATAACTTACGAACTTCGGAGCGAGTGAAGAAGATTTTGAGTTGACATAAGCATTTTGTAAGCCAATTAAGCAGTAAAAAAGAAAAAGGACATTCTGGAGGATGATGAGTAAGGCAATACACAATATGTCATGGTGGTCTTTAAAATGCACTATTGTTTATGGATAAATGATGGTAAGGAAGGTATTGGTAACAGTCAAAGATGTTTGATAAATGTAATTATGTGGACGAGAGTATACAATGATTATGAAGCAATTATGAGGAGAATCGCTCTGTTGCTAATGATGCTATGCTCTGTTCTTTTCTTATGTGCCTACTCGCACTGCGCTTTTGTGTTTTCTCTTTGTGCTTATGTGCACCATTTTGTATGTTGATGCATTGTGCCTTCAATGGCATGTGTGATTGGTGAGAATCATATCCTTCTGATGCTCTGTAATTATTTGTAATTATGTGTAATGAATATCTCTAATTATGCTTGCAGCTATGCTTATTGCTCTTGTAATCAAAGCTTACCGCTTTGCTCACTAATTATATACCTAAGCCCTACCACTATGCTAATTAATTTTATAATGAAGCTCATGAAAATGTATGGTTATGCTTATACGTTGCACACAGCCATCTCTCTTGCGAACTTGCAGTTTTGCCATAAACTACGCCTAGTTAAGTCTAGTTAATGCACAGAGATACTTTGCTTTTGCTTACTGCTATCTTCAAAATTTTTATTGATGATCTTATTGATGAAAATCTGCAGCTATGCCTAACAAGTAGTGTACGTTATCGGATGACTTACTGTGATGTACATCTATTACTGTGCCAAAATTTGCCTTAATTGTTTTGTCTGACCCTACTGCTGACTCAGACAGACACAGACATGACCTGATGACTTGAACCTCTTTTGATATTCTCACGAAACTACCCTGATGTGTTATACCTCAAGGCAATGAAATATGTAACTCAGTTCAGACAAAAGCCTGGCCATGGCAACATATGTAATTTAATTGTTATAATTTGGTGGTAATGCAATCCCCACCATAGTGATGTAAACTAGTGGTAATTGGAATGTCAAGTTATTTGAAGTGGCTTCACGTTAATTGCTCTAATTATGACAACAAATTTACTTTACATGACCTAATGCCAAATTGATGACAAGCACCCTGAATGTATTTCATACGATTATGTGTTTGTAAAGTAATATGTACATAGTATGTAAAGCCTTATGCCTATATGAAATGACACTAATTTTGTAGATACTCTAGTATAAGAATTAAATTACTCATTACTATTCCAATGTATCCGTCTTCAAGACACTACTTGTAATGTAAAAATATGGTTTAATACTCAACGACTTTTCTTTCAGTGTAAACTGAAATATCATGACTATGTTACTAATTTGTGTGTAAAATGCTTTATTTCATGTACTTTGGACACGCATGGGAACTGGCGATTTCGCACACGAGATTCCATAATGCACACAGAACAATGGACGTGTTATTATACACCACTGATTTTGGGCCTTTTAATGAAGATGTTTTTTGGATGATGTTTGGCCACATAGTACTGTCCATTGCAGCCTTGGCCAACCACCATAATTTTGCTCTAATTTTGGCTATGCTGATGCAGTCTGCTAGTAGCCCCGTTGGTTGGAGCACACTTGGTTGTCGAATTGCATGGAGGAATACATCAGAACCTTTTCCCCATGACTTCAACTTCAATGCAACCAGCCAGCTCACCTACAGTGTGGTGTAATCTTACAGTGTTTTGTGTTCGTGTGCAGACCTAAGATGAATGTTAGGGAATAATTGGCTATTCGTGTGAAGACCTAAAATGAATGTTAGGAGCTAATGTGCTATTCGTGTGCTTATACTATTCAGTGCCTCCCATTGCAAACGTTGTCCACAGGTTCATTACAAGTGTTTAGGTATATTTCATGGTTCTTTTACATTGAGTGACCAAAATAAAATTGTGCTCTTGATAGATAAATATGCTTTCAGAACTATAATGAGTCAATACACTTTAGTCTGAACTGTCATTGTAACTATTCGATTGACAAACGTAATATTGAAATCCTATTGTGCCGAAGCAGTGACATTATTTTGTACATGATCAGAAACCTATGTAGTCAAAAATTTTACATGTATGTTCTAGCATCCATGAAAGTATGGCATCTTAAATGCATCACAGAATACAAAATTGACACTTTATCTTATACTAAGTGCACTAAAAATTTACATAGACTACATTGTGCACAAGATACAAATGTTCATTTTATGTTCCCAAAAATACTGATCTTCCTATTGTGCCGAAGCAGTGACATTATTTTGTACATGATCAGAAACCTATGTAGTCAAAAATTTTACATGTATGTTCTAGCGTCCATGAAAGTATGGCATCTTAAATGCATCACAGAATACAAAATTGACACTTTATCTTATACTAAGTGCACTAAAAATTTACATAGACTACATTGTGCACAAGATACAAATGTTCATTTTATGTTCCCAAAAAAATACTGATCTCTTGTACAAAATTTAGACACATGGAACTTACACTACTGTGTGTATTACTTGTAATTACCTCATTTTCTTTAAAGAATGATGACATTAGTTAATCTACCTTTTGTAAAACTTTGTATATGTTCATGTTTATTATTGTATTTTTTTTCACTTGTCTATTACTTCTAGCTATCTCATTTTCTCCACTATATCATTTGTCAAACTATGTTCTCTGAAATTCTATATATACTTATGTTTATCATTATGTATATTTGTCATGTATTCCATTTATTGCTGATGTGCTGTACATTTTGACATTTGCTTATCCCTGTTACATCGTGTACCACTCCATGCATGACTTTTGATGGTACTGTCCTGTAAAATGGCATGTATTTATGACTGTAACATTTTTTAAATTTTCTATGAACTCCATCTGTTGTTTTGATCTTGAATATCTTGTATAAAAATGTTTATCAGGTTTTCATATTTTTCATGTTATATTTTGGATGTCATTAATGGATTTTTGGACTTGAAATTCAGTAATTTTGCTGGCTAGGCAATGCCATTGGCATCACCCACCCTACAAAATTTTAATAGGTAGGAGGGGGGTGATGAAACGTGTCCATAAAAAAATTATTTTGTAAGAAAATGTCCAATATTGTGCCTCCTGTTTTGTATCGAGTAACTTGCTTGCAAGAAAATGTATAATATCGCTTCTACTGTATGTATCGATATGTGTCCTTTATGAAGTTTCATCTTTGGCAAAGATCATGTATTGCATAGCATTGTAGCTAACACTGAGAGAGAGTACGACTAGTGGTTCAGCTCGCTTAGAGAGCGGTTGGGTTGTGTGTATGGCTCCGATGTAGAGCAGAGGCTGCTTTGCCAGCAAGTCAGAAGTTGTATTATGTAGGTAATGTAATGCTGATTATTAATAATAAGTAGCTTAAACTTGCTTTCATGTTTCATTTACGTAGTTAGAAAATTAACCTACTTCCTTCATTTGATAATTAATTATTAGTGGATTTAAAGTGCAGTATTGATGTGAATAATATTGTTGAACGTATTTCATTATTGGTGCCATAGTAAATGATAGTTAATTGACTATGATACTAAATTGATACTAATTTTCAATAATTAGAGACTGATCTGCATAAAATTCTCACAGTCAAGCATTAAGAAAGTGATTTGTGGTTTTTTTTAATATCTTTCTCGCAGTCAAAATTTTTGAGTATAGTCAGTGTCTGTTTCAAAAGGCTACATGTCACAGTTGTTTTGTTAAAAATATCCGTTGCGCACATAATCAGTTTCATGCACTGTTTCTCACTTAATAGCATATACATCAGTATCAGGGCCATAATTAAACCAAATTGCTGTGTCAAGGAACAATTTGTTGTCTGATCTAACGATAGGTTCAACATCCACACAATACACGTACAGCTTTTAAGTTCTTGATATTCATACAGCTGTTTTTCCTGTCTCCAAATATCTCTTTTATTTTCCTGTAGGCGGTATCTATCTTTCCCCTAGACATGCATTCTTCTACGATTCTGCATTTGTCCTCTAGCCACTCCTGCTTAGCCTGACCTGTCAATCTCATTTTTCAGACGTTTGTACTCCATTTTTCCTGTTTCACTTGCTGAATTTTCATATTTTCTCATCTCATCAATTAAGTCCAGTTTATCCTGTGTTATCCCTCTGAAACTCTCTACCACCGCTGGTTCCTTCAATTTGTCCAGGTTCCATCTCCTAACCTTTCTGCAGTCTTCTAAGTTTTAATCTGCAGTTCATAAACAATAAGTTATGGTCAGAGTCCATATCTGCACCTGGATATGTCTTACTGTTTAGAACCTGGTTTCTAAATCTATTCCTTACCATTATAAAGTCAATCTGGTACCTTCCAGTGTCTCCTGGTCTCTTCAAAATATACAGCCTTCTTTTATGATGATTAAACCAAGTGTTGGTGATCATTAAATTGTACTCTGCACAAAATCCTCATCATCGGCCGTGCTAGGTGGCATATAAACTTACACTACTGTGGTCGGTGTTGGCTTCGTGTCTATCTTTACTACGATAATGCGTTCACTATGCTGTCCATAGTAACTTATCCGCATTCCTATTTTCTTATTCACTATCAGACCTACTCCTGCGTTACCACCAACTGATTTTGTATTGATAACCCTGTACTCACCTGATCAGAAATCCTGTTCATCCTGCCACCGAACTTCACTAATCCCTACCATATCTAACTTTAACCTATCCATTTCCCTTTTCAAATTTTCTAGCTTATACCCCGCATTAATGCATGGGCCACCCTAGGTTATGTGGCGGAAGGTACCTTACAATGGGTTAGTACGTTTGTTTGTCTTCACGCTAAATCAGCTGGATGGATTTGAATGAAATTTGGAATGAAGATAGCTTATACACCGAATTACTACACGGGGTACCTGTCGTAAGCCTCCGTAAGTGCATGGCACGTTACAACAAATATCCAAATTGTTTGAAGACACCCTTTTGGTACTCAGTTAATATTACGCAAAATAATTTTTAACGCCAAAACCTCAGACCTAAGTAGCACAAACTTAAAATTGCAGTCACCTAAGTGTCACGTTTCGGCAAAGAACGAATCTGAAAAATCTATGTATTTGAATCCTCTTGGACTACAATTTAGGGAAATGATTAAAAGTTACCTGAAAAACAAAACATTAAATGAAGCAGATGAAATATAAAAATATACGAATAATAATAAAAATCACGTGAGAGTTATGTCTTCTGCCGTTGATAAAAATTACGAAGAAGAAAGCAGATTTATCTTTACGATGCCTATAAAAGTCCTTGCGGTGACTACAAAAAGTATATATTACACAGTATGCAATTTTAATTGTGAGTCAAGTTACAAAATCGTAAAATGCCTGACAAACGTTAGTTACTGGTGATGGACGCTGAACAGAATACGCGCAGGACCATTTGTTCAAATGTTCAAATAGAGTGAGAATGGAACACGTAACAGACAGTTCCTGCTACTGGAAGTCTCCGCAACCGTTCCAGACCGGGGTCGACTGGGAGCACCTAAATGAATGACGACCTGCCTTCCGTCATCTGTACTTCTTCGGTCCTCCAGTTCACATATGGACCGTCCCTTTGGGACCGGTCGTTCGCGAACAGCCCTTTTCTATAACAAACGCTTTGGTCTATCGTGGCGGTAGCGTGTGCCACTGCTATTATTATGCTTTCTTATGTGTTTTAAAATGTGCGCCGCAGTTGAAAATATGGTGCATGATTATTATGTGTCTTCGCATGGGAATATGATAAATGGTTATCGTTATATAAATTGAAGAACAGGTTTTTATATTAATTAGTCGAGGAGTACAATGAAACGCACGTAATTCAAAAGGGGCTTTGTCACAGATGAGCACAAATTAAAAATCAAGTGTGTAGACAGCTGTTAATAGTGGTTCAGGAAAGTAGAAATTTTCAAATGTAAAGGTGGTATACGCCACGAGAGTTACAGGTCTGTCAAACCAGGCACCTAGCGGTGGAATGGTGGAACTATGAGATTGTTCACTGTGTTAAAGATGACTGATAACGTTATCAGTCTGACGTACATATTTTAATGGCGGATCCATATTTCGATTTCATAAACCAACCAAGAAGGCTAGGAGCGTGTTTTTGTTGGGAAGAGCCGATAAGCAAATGCTAGGATCGCACTTGGAAAACGAATAGGCATCGTTTAATTCCGGGACTATGGATGTAGAGGAATTTTATACTAAATTTAACTGCATTGTAAATAAAAGGTTAGAGAAATATGTGCCAGTAAAGACGATTAAGGATGGAAAAGATCCACCGTGGTATAACAATAATGTTAGAAAGCAAAGACTGTTGCACTCTCGATTCAAAAAAGAACACGCAAATGATGACAGGAAAAAGTTAGTAGAGATTCGTGCGTCTATAAAAAGATCGATGCGCGAAGCATACAATAATTATCACAGCCATACCTTACCAAAAGATCTTTCCGAGAACCCGAAAAAATTCTGGTCCTATGTAAAATCGATAAGCGGTTCAAAGCCCACTGTCCAGTCACTCGTTGATCATTCCGGGGCAGTAATAGAAGAAAGCAAACGGAAAGCTGAAGTTCTAAATTTAACCTTTAAGAAATCTTTCACGCAGGAGGACCGCGCAAATGTACCATCATTTGATCAACGTACTAATTCCGAAATGGGGGACATAGTAATAGGTATTTCCGGTGTAGAGAAACAGCTGAGAGAACTAAATACGAAAAAGTCTGCTGGTCCGGATGGAATACCAGTTCAGTTTTACAAGGACTATACTGCGGCATTGGCCCCCTTCTTAGCTTGCATTTATCGCAAATCTTTAATTCAGCACAAAGTTCCTAGTGATTGGAAAAAAGCGCAGGTGACTCCCTTTTATAAGAAAGGAAAGAGAACTGACCCACACAATTACAGGCCAATATCGTTGACATTAGTTTCACGTAGAATTTTAGAGTATATTCTCAGTTCGAATATAGTAAATTTCCTTGAAACGGAAAGGCGTCTTTCTAATCAGCACGGGTTTAGGAAACATCGTTCATGTAAAAATCAACTTGCCCTCTTCTCACATGACATCTTGCGAGCCATGGATGAAGGGCAACAGGCGGATTGTGTTTTTATCGACTTCAAAAAGGTGTTCGACGCGGTGCCACTCTGCAGACTATTAACAAAGATACGAGCTTATGGAATAGGTTCACAGATTTTTGACTGGCTGGAAGACTTCCTAAGTAATAGAACGCAGTACGTTGTTCTCGATGGCGAGTGTTCATCAGAGACGAGTGTATCGTCAGGCGTACCCCAGGGGAGTGTGATACGACCGCTATTATTTTCTATCTATATAAATGATCTGATGGACAGAGTAAGTTGTAATTTGCGGCTGTTTGCTGTGGTGTATGGGAGGGTGTCGTCGTTAATTATGAAATGGAACGAATATGTAAGGACAGTTATGAGTAAGGCGGACTGCCGACTTCGGTTTATTGGGAGAATTTTAGAAAGATGTAATTCACCTGTAAAGGAGACCGCGTATAAAACGCTTGTACGACCACGCCTTGAATATTGGTCAAGTGTTTGGGACCCGCAGCAGATCAGTTTAAAGGAAGACACAGAGGCAGTTCATAGGCGAGCAGCTAGGTTCGTTACTAGTAGGTTTGACCAATGCGCGAATGTCACGGAAATGCTCCGGCAACTCAAATGGGGATCGCTGGAGGAAAGACGACGTTCTTTTCGTGAATTTCTGTTGAGGAAATTTAGAGGGCCGGAATTTGAAGCTGAGTGTAGTACGATCTTGCTACTTAAATTTCGCGTAAAGATAACAAAAGCAAGATAAGAGAAATTAGGGCTCATACGAAGATATATAGGCATTATTTTTTTCCTCGTTCTATTTGGGAGTGGATAGGAAAGGAAGTGCCTAGTAGTGGTACAATGTACTCTCCGCCACGCACCCTACGGTGAAATGCGGAGTATGTATGTAGATGTAGATGCCGATGTAGATGTAGTCGCAGGACAACTAAACATTTACTTTTCCCGATTATGTCCAAAATTTAAACGGAAACTCGTTAGACTTAGTTGCTATATGTGTTGAAATAACTCAGCTACTGTACTTGGAAATTTGTGCGCTACGGGAACTACAGCCCGCATAAGGCTAGCCCCTCTTCCACCCTTCATGTCCGAGGATATATATATATATATATATATATATATATATATATATATATATATATATATATATATATGTGTGTGTGTGTGTGTGTGTGTGTGTGTGTGTGTAACAACCATCTACGACACGTAGTTCATGAGAAGATATGGTGTAACAAACAATGAGACTTGCCAAAGAACAACCACTTCATGCGACGCATGAAAGTTTAGATTTTATTCTCCAACTATTTGGCAATGTAAATACTTAGCGAGTTTGCTCAATGGTCCAATGGTTAATCAATTTAAAAATGGTCAAAGCTTACAGAACGACATGCAGCAAAGCACTTTGTGTTTTATCAGGTCTCATGCTTATAACACTTAAGATACAGGAAATAGCTAAAAATTATAACCTGGTCAAAACCAAAGACGCCAAACAGACAATCGACATCGCCGTAGAGTACAGAAGCTGGGCACACCCAGCAGACTTTACAAGGATAATTAAGAATGACGCCGATAAAAGCTACACCGTTGAAGTATATACACAGATGGAAGCAAATCAGACGACGGAGTGGGTTCGGGGATAGCAATATTTGTTAATAAGAGGCTTACTTACCAGATACAGCTAAAACTGTCTAATGAATGCTCAATGACGTGGAACAATTTGCTATCGTCAATGCTCTTGAGTTCATAAACAATCTCTCGAATACTGATAGAACTGCAGTAATTCACACCGACAGCAGGATTACTTTGGACTCTTCGCGAAATCCGAAGAATCACAACTTGTTGATTGAAGAAATAAGATGTAAAATCAGTAGGTTGCAGACACACAACTGGCTGGTGCATTTTGAATGGGTTAAGGAACATCAAGGAATATGGGGAAATGAACTAGCTGACAACCTTGCTAAAAGAGCAGCTCGATCACGACAATCAATACGCTACAACAAAATACCTACAAGTGCCGTAAAGAAGAAACTTTTCGAGAAGGGTTTAGGAACAAATGGGACATTGAGTGGCACAGAACAAAAACCGGGGGACAACGATCCGACAACGTTTAATGATTAAACTTCCAACATCTCAGAATTTTACAGCTATGTTAACAGGTCATGGGAAACTGAAAGCCTACTATCAGCGGTTCAAAATAATTGAAGACGGAACGTGCACATGTAACAGTGCTGTTAAAACTATTGACCACGTGCTTTTTGACTGCTGCAATTTATTGAACGAGAGGGACCATCTCAGGAAAAAATAATAGCTGCCAAAAGAGGAGGATGGCCCGTCAGTAAATATGACTTAGTACATAAATTCACTACAGACTTTTACAATTTTTGTAATTCAGTAAGATTTCCTAATGTATAAAATCTTTTGTTCCTTTGTAAACCCTGTTATATACTGTACTTGTGTTTGCAAAAATATTTGATGTAACCGCCTGAATCAAACCATCAAACATGTAATATTACTATGTAATGGGGCATGTTAAATAATAAATAAATGAAATAAAAAAATCTCTGAAAATGAACGGTCTGGCCTATAATATTCTTCTCGGGTTTCCTGCCGGATCAAAACGTTATCTTGACACAATATTTCGGCGGTCCACTTGGCCGCCATCCTCAGGTGACAGTGCTGGTACACCGACTCGCCGAGACTGAGTACAAGCCGCGAGCGGCGTCCCCTATATGCACCGCGGAAGACCGAGGGCGCGTGCGCAAGAATTGACAGTTCTGCCCTCTACGTTTCAGCGCCGCCAGTGGTAGAAGCTGGCGTAAACGATAGATCGCTATTCAGCAGAGACCGTTGTTTTTTTTATGTCAAACAATAAAGGGTTCCGCTACTTGCATGCAACAAGTTGTCATCCACCTTACCAGCGCACTGGTGTCCTGCGTACGCTGACAAAAAGAGCTTTTGCCATTTCAGATGCTGAAAGTCTAACTAAAGAGATGGACCATCTGAGAACGGTTTTCAAGGAAAATGGTTACACGGACCAACAGATCTGCCGTGCTTTTCTATTTTGTCCGTCGCGGGAACCACAAGAAGTAACTTGCAAGTCGCTGGCTTTCCTACCGTTTTCTGGAAGCATTTCATCTAAAATAGGAAGGATTTTGAAACAATATGACATCCAATGTATTTTTCGTCCACCTGCCAAGGTTAGAGCACTCCTGGGCTCAGTAAAAGATGACTTAGGATTGAGGAAACCCGGTGTAGACAAAATTCCTTGTCACTGTGGAAAAGTTTACATCGGCCAGACAATTCGCACAATTCAAGATCGATGTACTGAACACCATCGACACACAAGATAGCTTCAACCAGAGAAATCCGCAGTAGCTGAGCACTGTCTTACTGAGGGACGTAAAATGAAATATGATGGAACACAAATGGTTGCTTCTGCGTATCGCTATTGGGACTGCATTTTAAAAGAATCGATTGCTATTCGTCTTTCTGACAATATTATAAACAGAGATAAGGGTTTTCCTTTAAGTAAAATGTGGAACCCTTTATTGTTTGACATCAGAAAACAACGGTCTCTGCTGAATAGCGATCTATCGTTTACGCCGGCTTCTACCACTGGCAGCGCTGAAACGTAGAGGGCAGAACTGTCAATTTTCGCGCACGCGCCCTCGGCCTTCCGCGGCGTATATTGGGGCCGCCGCTCGCGGCTTGTACTCAGTCTTGGCGAGTTGGTGTACGAGCACTGTCACCTGAGGATGACGGCCAGGTGGACCGCCGAAATATTGTGTCAAGATGACGTTTTGATCCGGCAGGAAACCCGAGAAGAATATTATGAAGCATTACGCCGGGAAAGCCCACGCAGTCACAACGGTCTGGCCTCCTGTACAGAGCGCTGCGTCCTAAGGCGTCCTGGGCCGGGCCAGACGCTGGGGTCAGCAGGTCGCGTGTTCGCTAATGACGGTAATGCCCTCCCCCCCCCCCCCCCGTGCTGTCTGGCAGCGCGCATCAGCTGGCTTCGCATTCAATTAGGAGGCCGCCTCGGCGCTGTCCCGGGGCGAGCATCGATCACAGCGCCCCTGGCGGCGGATCACGCAGGCAGCGAGGCACAAGCCTGCGTTACCACCGGTCACCGATCACCACGCCGCAAGCTCCACACGTGTACCGGCTATTACACTTCAAATCCAACGAAAAATGACAAAAGAAAACTCGTACTTTAAAAAAAATACATGTGCTAATTAACGTAAAAGAAAACGGACTGTCACTAAATAGGACATTATTTCTGAGGTGCCCACAGTGGCGGTTACGAGGGCGCGGGCCATCCCGGGCCGCTCGTGTTGGTGGGGGGGGGGGGGGGCGGCTCTAAATACCACGAAAGCACTTTTTTTTTTAATTTTATAGTTTCCAAATGATAAGCCAAGATCGCAAACTACCAATTTATTAAGTGACGACCGGTTTCGGTGCACTATGTCACCATCATCTGGTCATATAATCTGGTCATCTTGTTAAAAAATTTGGATATAAAGTAAGAAGTGCAACATTGCACTTAGTGACTATATAAAAAATACTTAAGTTATAAACATGACAGCTTAGTATTTTGTAAGCTGTCATGTTTGTAACTTAAGTATTTTTTTATATAGTGACTAAGTGCAATGTTATAATTCTTATTTTATATCCAAAATTTTTAACAAGATGACCAGATTATATATGACCAGATGATGGTAACATACTGCACCGAAACCGGTCGTCACTTAATAAATTGGTAGTTTGCGATCTTGGCTTATCATTTGGAAACTATAAACCGAATTGATTGCCTCCACACCAGACGATGTTAGGTAATCTTTTTATTAATTTTTATTTCATTTTATTCTATATATTTATTTATTATTTTTAGCGCCCTTCTGCTCTCGTTCTAGGGCCTACAAATCTCGAAATCTATTTCTTTTAGACTGTACCTTGCCTATTGTTCTGCGGGGGGGGGGGGGGGGGGGGGGGGGAAGGAGGGCTCCACTCCCAAATGTTACTGTATTTATAGTTCTCTCGATTGCACAGTTGGTAGAGAGCCAAACTACGCATCCTAAGGTGCCGAGTTCGATCCCCACCAGCTCCTAGGATTTTTATCTGTCACTTTACACTTCTTTCCCGTCTGGGTGTTATTGATGTGAAATATACCGGCTGGTTGGGTAAGTCATTTCGAAGGTCGGAGGAAGGCAACGGCATACCACCTCCAAACAGGACTATGCCTAGTAAAGCACTGTGGTGTTTTAACCAATCTCACGATTCTTGACTGCTTTGCCTTTACCTTACCTACATGTGTTTCCAAGTGAACGGGGCCCCGGGCCTCGGATAGCCTTAGTCCGCCATTGGGTGCCCAGCCCCCCACCAAAAAAAAAAAAAAAAAAAAATGCAACCAATCCTCCTCCTCCCCCCCCCCCAGAACTTTACTGAAATTTTGGGAAGGGAAAACGGATAAATCTCACACAAGGAAAGTAAACCATCGTTTATACAGAAACTCTATTACCTACGACACACGACCACCCTCTCAGACCAACAAAGATATTTGATTTAAACATAAGGCATCAAAGGAGTAAAAATTATTTATTTATCAAATAAAGCCAATAACGACATAAAACGTGACTTCAATATACTCTTACAAAGAAGACACTCATTCTAAAATGTTTTATGCACGTCAGGCCAATTAGACGTAAGTAAATTTGTAAGCGAAATAATTTTATATAAAATTGTAATTCATAGACGTAGGTAATTATTTTATTAAAACATCAACAGGTCCGCCTGATAAGGGCAATAGCTGAAACAAGCTTATAGTGGAAACAACCAGCACAAGCAGAACATATATTATTGCAGCAAAATTCCCTATTACGATAATGTAATGAGTAATTTAGTGTAGCATAGTTTTTAAGCCTATGGACTGATAACGATGCAAGTTAAGTCGTGTATATTTACAAACATTTGATTTGATAATATCTATAATATCGGACTTTATTTTGCCTGCGAATTCAGTAACTGGACAAACAAAAACGATGAAAGGGCCTGAGGTAATACTGAGATACGGCACCTCTGTAGCCGACGTCTCATAACTCTTAAATTACACCCCAAGTTGACAGTCTTTCACATACACTTCATATTGGACATCGTCAGTTTATGTCCTTTTGTATCTCATTCTATAATATAATTTCGATACCTGATTTCGTCAGAACACACCACATGTTTTGTGTTCTGAAAATCGTCTTGTAATTTGTTTCGGAATATCGATACATTTCATTCAACTGCACGTCCTATTCCATTTTTTTTAATGGAAATAAAGCCAAGACTGGAGGGTGTCATCTTTCTAGGGAAACTGGCCTCAGTATTCCAGGCCGAAATCACTGCTATTTTCTTAGGTGCTACAAAGATCGTAGTATCTATATCTATTCAGACAGCCAGGCAGCCCTGAGATCACTGGCAACTCCTACAACAAGGTCTAAAATTGTTGCAGAATGTCACAGGGTTGTGGTGGAGCTAGGGGAAAGCAATAGAGTAAACCTATTGTGGGTCCCTGGCCACTCGGGGGTCAGTGGCAACGAACATGCCGACAGATTAGCCAGGATGGGGGCAGAGACTCCATTTATTGGACCGGAACCTGTCCTGACAATCACCGAGGCAATGATCAAATTGGAGCTACGTAACTGGCTCAGAAGACAGCACGTAGAATAGTGGACCAAAGTCCATCAACAAAAACATGGCAAGGTAATGATGCCAAAGCCATGTTTTAAAAGAAGCTCTGCAATCCTGGGTCTGAACAGGAGAGAGATTAGACTCATGGTTGGATTGCTGGCAGGCCATGGGAATTTCAAAAAGCACCTACGTACAATGGGAATAACAGAAGAGGACCCTAAAAGTAGGATCTGTGATGACGGTGATGAAACTGCATCACACCTAATCTTCGAATGCATTGCATTGGAGAATAAAAGGCACAGAATATTTGGGACAACCAGACCCGAAGAAATTGTGTCTAATAAAGAACTGGTAAAGGGACTCCTTGCACTGTTCAAGGGCATTGGTTGGCTTTATTAGATATACAGGGAGCGATACCGCACAATAAACTTAGATTCGGTGCTGGCAGTGGCGGGTTGGACCAAGACTGTTTTGGCTTCCCTGGAAAAATCAATCAATCAGTGAATCAAGACTTTAGCAAACCTCATAATTATTAAATATTCTCAATTTAAATGCGCGTCTATATTTATTCTTGGTGACCTTCAATGTTTTCTCAGTATATAGAACGAACAACACTGCCTTACTCTTTTGTCAACTTCTCCGCCCTTTTCACGTCTTTCTCATATAATTGTTGTCCGGTTTCTGGACCAAAATTTCACAGAATGCATTCGAATGAGCACAATCGAAAGCTTTGTGTTTAACTACAAATACTATACACGCAGATTTGCGTTTTGGCACACTTTAGGTTACGGTAGTAATACTAAAATTGGGCCTTCCCGATCGCCTTTTGGCAGCTCAAAATTGAAATTAAAAATAACGGCTTAACCTCTAATACGAATATTGAAAAACGAATTTGTGGGGGAGAAAATTCTCTACAATATTTATCTCTCTTATGCTTTTTTCTTTTTTCTTTTTTTCATATCTCGCACCGTTTCAGAGATATTTGCAAAAATAACTTCATTTTACATTATTCATTTTACAGTAACCATTACGGGCAAAGAAAATAAACTTGTAAAGAAGGAAAACTACCACAGCAAGGCAAATGATAATATTTTAACACAAAAAAAGATAATGCAAAGATGGAAGAGATATAAAAATAATACTTTAGAGAGGTTAAAAATTCAAAATAGTGTATGTTTGTGAAAGCTAAACTCAAATATCCAGTAATTTTGGCTGTTTGTTAAAATACGGCCAGAGAGAATATTGCGTGTTAAGTGCATAGATATTATCACAATAGTAAATTTTTTTTTTGTTATTTACACTTATACTATTTTTTCCGAAATGTTTGCAGAATATCAAACTACAGGAAAACATAAAGTAAGCCGTAAAACAAGCCAGTGCGACATTTTTCTTATTTAAGTCGTTTGATCAGTTTTGTCTGGCGAAATCCTACATTTTTCCGGGTTCATGATCTTCCATGAGGTCAATTCTATTAGTCTTTTCATTCTTCTGTTACTTGCTAAAATTATTCTGGACGTTTACTCTGCTACGACTTTTTTGTTCTAAAGCAAGTATCATAAAATCCTAAGCAGATTGTGAGTACACAGTGTGTAATTTTGACTCTGGTTTTAGCCCCGCCAGCTGCACTCGGTGAGAAGAAGTCGTTCCTATTCCTTACTAAATATAATTTAATATTCCTGATTAATTTCGGGCCAAGTACTGTGCTACATTTCATTGAAATGCTCTAGTATCGTTTCCTTTGTGAAATGTCCTCTACAGGGGAGTTGCTTTATTCTGCAGCAGCTACTTCTACTAATGCGACAATCTCATTTTCAGCTTTGGAAGATGGGCTGATAGTGCCTGCTGCTGTTCATTTGTTCAAATTGATTTACTTTATCATACCTGTCAACGGGAATCAGCTCTACTAGCCAAGTATTTCAAACCAGGATCTCAAATGCAACGTAAGGGATTGAGCCAACAAAACGTTTCACCATGTAATGGGGCAGCAAATTTAATGCACAAAGCTTTCAGTATAATGCGTGCGTACCTGTTTTTGCAAATGTAAAACATCGATTGTTCCCTGTCGATATCAGCACGCTCTGTTGTTGGAGCTGATGGAGGCAAATCTAAATCCACGCACTTGTGTGAGCTACACTCTTCTGCATTAACAAAGCAATTAATTTTCTGATTAGTGTAAAAATGTATGGTTAAATAACCAATTACTAAGTAATTTCAATAGTTTTCCGTCATCCTCCTGCATAAGATGACGATTGCCACCAGTATTTCCTTCTACAGCTACTGTCTTCTGTAACTAATAATTATTTGATATTCATCTATAGAATACCGCAAAGTAATATTACTTCAGCCTAGTTAATTCTGATAATATGCACCGATCTCAAAACACACTGTCACTGCATATCTCGGTAGACATTTGATATTTCATTTATAGCATCATCACGATCATTATATTGATAATTGTCCTTAGAAGGATTAAATACACGCATCAGAAAAAAGTGTTGGTTGGTCACGATTTTAGGAGTTGACGACGCTAAACAAAAAAAAAGAAAAAGGGATAGAGATGCACAACGAACAATATTTCAGTCCTCTTCATTGCTCATGAAAACAGGAATTGACAAATTGCACGACAACAACCCAGTAGTTCTGAATTTGTGTTGCGTATTAGAAGAAAAAGAAATATAGCTCTCCCCGAGTGGCTCACGGTTCTTTCGTGAGTACCTTACTATTAAGATTTATATAGCATTTAGATCACATTTTACCGACCTTATTGTAAACATAATTCTAGTTAGTACAAATTACTTTGGAATTTAGACTTTATTATTAGGTTTTACATCGCAGTTAGTTATCATTTTACGTATGGATTACGTGCTAAAGAATGTGTTCGATGCGTCATCCTTGTATCTGTATGCAATAATGTGCTCGTCTCTGCAATGAATTTCGAATTCTTTCGAAAACCTCTGAATCATTTTGCAATTCTCGACAGGCGTCTACAACTCTCCGAAATGATCCACGGCACGAACCTGTACCTTGGCCTCCAAGATCACTTGATAGAAATCCTTTGGATATTTTGTGTATGGGTTCACCTCAAAAGCGAAGTAGTGTACAGCACAACTGTTAACGCGGTTGAAGAAGGGCACCGGACAGTTGTACACGCTTGTCAAGAATTGAGAAATGATTCAAGGCTTTTTTTTTTATGAATCCGAAATTCATTGCAGAGATGAGCACAGAATTGCATCCAGATGCAAGGAAGACACCTGCTTTATCAGGTAACACGTTCGGGTGCTGAAGACGTAGATGTCGAGTGCCCATAACCCCCTATCCATCCAGATAACACACACGTCAAATGTGAACCAAATGCTATGTAAAACTTGATAGTAAAGTTTAAATTCCAAATTATTTGCATTGATTAGGATGATGTGTACAATAAAGGCAGTGAAATGTGAACTAATTGAGATGTAAATCTTCATAGTAAAGTTTAAATTTCAAATTAATTTTTACTAAGTAGGACGATGTTTACTGTGACGGCTTGTAACCATACATTCGTAATTATGTAGCAAAATGTTTACTGTGACATTTTTTCTTGTACCATCGTGTATTTTCAACCGTGAACCGTGTAAGTTTTCACCATCATTTTTGATACACCCTGTATATCTGTCATAACGCACAGTGGTGGAAAGGAATAGATACAATCTACCCCGTGTGTCCGACGTTATCTCCGGCATCCCGCTAGTGCACAACGGCGACAGAATCGCTTGGTTACATCCGACGCGATCACCGTTTCTCTGAAGGATTATCTGCAATCTTGTGGCAACTATTCGTACGCGGTAAAACTCTGAAACATCCGAAAGACGCTGATATCTTCTACGAAATATGTCGAAGCTGCTTACAGAAAAGGACAGCACAGAGAACAAGTCCTGTACGTCCCCACGGCCGTCCGTTCCGTTTTATACAGAGCCTGCCGGTGGCACTCGTGACACCGTCGCGCGCACCTTCGCTCAAATACTGGAGTTGTGTGTATGTCTCATCACCGCAAATGCCTGCTGAAAACTTCACCTCATTTGTTGGATGCTTCTTTAAGGATGCTGTATTTTGGATGATCAGCAATGTATGTTATTCATACACTAGCTGAAAACTCGGCGTCGCCCGGGTCCTTATTTATTCCAGTTTTAAGTTACTCTAGCTCTCCTTCAAAATTTTAAACATGGCTGCAATTCAGCAACGGTGGAACAGGGTCCAAAAGTCAACACAGTTTCAGTCGACCAGTTGCATAAAATGGTTTACATGTATAAACCTTTACTTAGGTTTCGGCAAAATCAATTTTTCCTTCTTCAGAAATATATATAAAGCTCACATTAAAAAAGTTGTTAAAATGTGGCTGACTCCATGTCAGTAGATTAAAAAGTAAAATTTAAAAACAATGCCACATCATAAAATTGTGGAGCCCGTCCACACACAGGTCGAGTGACCACTGCGTACTGGCAGAGGTGTAGGAACACTAGTACTGCCAGTACGCAGTGGTCACTCGACCTGTGTGTGGACGGGCTCCACAATTTTATGATGTGGCATTGTTTTTAAATTTTACTTTTTAATCTACTGACATGGAGTCAGCCACATTTTAACAACTTTTTTAATGTGAGCTTTATGTAAGTACATTCTCACCTATGCTCTAATTTTAATTTCTTATTTTAGAAACACTTTTGTATTTTACTATGACTCATATTTGTGTGTTACGTTTCATTAGGTATACTTCTGAAGAAATCAAAATTAATTTTGCCGAAACCTAGGTAAAGGTTTATACATGTAACCATTTTATACAACTGGTCGGCTGAAACTGTGTTGACTTTTGGATTCTATCTCTCCTTCATTTTTCTCTCTACCCACCTCTCTCCTCTGTCCATCTCCACCACCTCCTCCCCCCCCCCCGGTCACGCTCTCTCTCTCTCTCTCTCTCTCTCTCTTTCTCTGACGATCTCCTCCTCCATCTGTGAAAAATTATACAATTCTGTTATCTTTCAAGGTGATAATTGAAGTGCTGTTGGGTATTGTAAGGTACCCTCCGCCACGCATCATAGGGTGGCTTACGAAAAGTAGCGCATGTATAACTTACATCTTTTGCAAATTACATTCATATCCGTCCAGCCATTTCAGCGTGAAGACGTAAGTAACGAATTAACTGTAAAGCACCCTCCACCATGCACCATACTAAGCTAATTTTTGGTATGCTAATAAAGCACTGTAACGTACCCTCCGCCATGTACCGTACCGTGGCTTCCTAAGGTTACCTTATGCATTCCAAATTTCATTCAAATCAGTCCATACGCTTCAGCAAGAAGAGGAACGCATTAACCCACTATAAGGTAAGCTCCGCCACGCACCGAAACATAAGCCATGTATTAATGCAGAAGATAAGCTAACTCCATTATAAATTTCATTCAGGTGTGTCCATCCCTTTCAGCTTGAAGGAGTAGCAAACATATTAACCGATTGTAAGGCACCCTCTGCCACGCCCCATACGGTGGCTTACGAAAGGTAGCCCATTAATGCAGAAGATAAGCTAACTCCATTATAAATTTCATTCAGGTGTGTCCATCCCTTTCAGCTTGAAGGAGTAGCAAACATATTAACCGATTGTAAGGCACCCTCTGCCACGCCCCATACGGTGGCTTACGAAAGGTAGCCCATGTATTAATCAAGGCATAAGCTAACTGTGTTCCAAATTCCATTCATATATGTCCAGCCATTTCAGCGTGAAGGCGTAAGAAACGAATTAAATAAATGCAAACACCCTTCGTCAAGCACCATACGAATTTTAGTGTGCCTATAACCTTCGCGCGACTGCAAGCAATAGACAATTTTTGATTGCAGTCGACTGTCGGTATGGCCGTACATAAAATACGAACAAAAAGACAAACAAGTAAACAAACATTAATCAAATGAAACATCTGACGGGCAAGTGATAGCTATTTTCTGTATTTTTAATTCTTAGTGGTAGTTATTGGATGTTCAATGTGTCTCTAATGTTTACTCGCATTTCGGTGCTTTATGAATAATTGTGATCAAAAGTTCAAATGTTTGTAAATATATTGGACTTAACTACTCTGGTTATCAGTCCCTACACTTATAGAATACTTAAACTAGCCTAAGGACACACACACACACACACACACACACACACACACACACACACACACACGAGGGAGGACTCGAACATCCGACGGCAGCAACCACGCGCTTCGCAGCGAGAAGCCTTAGAACGCTCGGCTGCTCCACCGCGACTTAATTCTTACATATCAGTTTACTATATTTGATAACAATGGAAGGTCCAGTAAGGATTGTTAATAATAATATGTGGTAGGCAACAACTCACCGTAAAGTCGAACGCTGAGCCGCCGACAGACACAAATAAAGGACATACAAACACACACACAGTTCTAAATTTTCGGCCGCGGCCTTCCTCTGAAAGAGAACACTCATCCATACAATCACTCAAAACAGTCATCAACGCATGTCAGCCATCTCTGGCCGCCCAAAACAGGCTGACCATATTTGGACAGATAAAAAAGAATGTAACGTAGATAAGTAGATGTAATATGTCAATTTATTTTAAGAAATTTGATTAACATAACTACATAATTATAGATGGTATTCTCACAATACAAATAAGACATCAAAAGGCGGAGAAGCTAATAAAATAGTGGTATTATGAGAATACCACTGGAGCAAGGGGTTAAGAGACATGATAAGGATAAATTGATAAGAATTTGGTGAGGACTTCAAACAGGGCTACAGACTTAAAAATGGAAATGATGTGAACTGGTGAATGGACACTTTTTAGTCATCAAATAGTGAAGGTAGCAGAGGATGAGTTAACCAAAAATAGTTCTACAAGTAGAAACTTTGAATAATAACAATAACATGAAAGATAAATACTTTGTTTGCACTATTTCAGAGTGGAATAAATACCGCTCATTAGAATAAAGAAAGGATGCTTGGGGTTTAATGTCCGGTCGACAGCGTGGTTGTTAGACATGGAGCTCACGTTCGGATTTTTTGATAAGTTTGGGGAAGGAAAAACAGCCGTGCCCTTTCAAAGAAAGTATCCAGGAATTTTCCTGGCGTGATTTAGGGAAATAACGGAAAACTTAAATCTGGATGACCGGAGGTGGATTTGAACCAACGTCCTTCCGAATGCGAGTCCAAAATCTTAACCACTGCACCACCTCGCTCGGTAGAACTTTCTAGGTATGATCAGATGACTGGGGTACACCTAGCTGTAACACACGCTTCGTTGTTATGCGAGTGCGACTTTTTTTGCAAATTTTCCTCTTAAAATTAGATTCTGGACGAAGTTTTCAAATATACTGCGCCAAAGTTCGTGGCGTCAGGTGCTTCACGACCCTAGTACCTAAGGGGAGACAGGGGAGGGGATGAAGTAGCTGACGAGCACATTATTGCATCCAGATTCGAGGATGACGCATCGAACACCTCCTGTAACAGGTAACCCATACTTGAAATGTTAACTAATGCGATGTAAAACCTAATAGTAAAGAATAAATTCCAAAGTTATTTGTACTAACTAGCATTATGTTTACAGTGAAGTCGGTGAAATGTGATCTAAATGCGATGTAAATCTTAATAGTAAAAGGCTAAATTTCAAATTAATGTGTATGAACTATCGCGGCGGAGTGGCCGATCGCATTGACGCGCTATGCTCCGATGCGCGAGGCTATTCCCCGTCAGGGATTCGAATCCTCCCATCGTGTATGGATGTTTGTGATGTCTTTAGAATAATTAGTTTATAAGTAGTTTGTAAGTTTATTAACATGACCTCTCACTTAAGTCCCATAAGCTTAACAAATATTTGATTTTTGTATATTAACTAGGACGATGTTTCCAATGACGTTAGTGCCGGCTTGAAACCATACATTCCTAATTATCTCGCAAACGGCTTATTTGCGGACCTCTGTTTACAGGGACATTTTTGCTTCCATTAACGTGTGTTTTCAACCGCGAGAGTTTGCTGTGTAAGTAGGCTGTGATACCTCCAGTCCTCCTTGATTTTAAATGATCTTTCATTTCCTTCACGTCATTTACATATCAACTTATTTCTCCAACTACTCAGTCATTTGATTTTCGTTACATCATCATCATCATCATCATCATCATTACGGTTACTTTGGTGAAGTGTTACCTCTAGTCGCATATTGTCCTAATCACCTCTGCATAACCACCGGAAGCAGAATCCGTAATAAGCTGTTTGCTGTGTACCAATCTCTACAGCGTCTGCAGATTCCAAGTAAACAGTTCCGAGCTGTCTCCTACATGACCCAGTAAACAATTTTTTTGATTTGTTATTGATTTGGGACAGGGGGACCAAACTACCAAGGTCACCAGTCCCCGATGTGGAGGGCAAGGAGTGAGGATAGGAAAGGAGAAGAAAGAAAATCAGGGAGGAAAGAAAGACGGAAGACTGCGTTAGCTCCGGGCCCCACGATCGCCATGCACGTACTCACGAAAGAATCGACAGCCACCCGGGGGAAACTATATTTCTTTTTCTTCTTCTAATACGCAACACAAATTCAGAACTACTAGGAGATGAGCCACCCGTCACCAGTAACGGAATCGAAAAACAGTACCGATTTTTCTTTCTTACCGAAAACATATATTTTTTTTTTCGTAAAGTGATTACTGTTATTTATCTTTCACGTCTTTATTATTATTATTCAAAGTTTGTACTTGAAGAACTATTTTTGGCTATTTCATCCTCTGCTACATTCACTATTTGATGACTAAAAATTGTCCATTCACCAATTCACATCGTTTCCATTTTTAAGTCTGTAGCCCTCTTTGAAGTCCTCACCAACTTCTTATCAATTTATCCTGATCATGTCTCGTAACCCTTTGCTCCACATTGGTATTCTCACAATATATCTATTTTATTAGCTGCTCCGCCTTTTGATGTCTTAGTGGTATGTGAGAATACCACTTATAATTTTGTAATTATGTGTAACAAATTTCTGAAATTAATTTACATATAAACATTAGTGGTTTCTTTTGTTACTTTGTGTAGAGGAATTGCTGATTTCGAGGAAAATTTTATTTGATGAGCAGAAAGGGTTAAGAAATGATCTAGTTGGTACTAGTTAGATCTGAACTTAGTTACTCAAAAATTATTTACAGTTCCCAGATACTGTCCCAGAAATGTTTGTTACCCATATAAACACAACCCCAGGCGAAATTCTCAGTGACCACACAGAATTTAAACACAAACTTTATTTAGAAATTTTTATCGAAATTTTACGATTAGATAACGTCTGATCCAAAGATGCACTGTTTTAGATCCATATATAACAAAATTCATAAAGTATTCACACATAGCATCTGAGTGATCAGAGACATATTACCACATAACAAACGATTATAATTATTTTCCGATATATCATCTTTGTACATTTTGTAAACATATAGCATCTATACCATCTAAGATAAACATTAAATCTTACAACGATACGAAAACGGAAATACCAAATAAAATAAACTTTTTATGCAATATACATCGATGTAATTTAAGTATTTTTGCCTGAAAGACATAAATTTCAAACTTATAAAATCGTACTGCCTACACAGAACCAAACTTCGAACGAACATAGCTTCTCTGCAGGCATCACTTTGAGAATGGCATAAGCCGAAACGGCCGTCATCTATATCTATAAATGTGAATGTCTGTTCGGTGTACGTTTATCACGTCCGAACGACAAGACGCAGAGACTTAAATATTTGTACAGTTACTAATTTATACCCGCGGAAGGTTTTAGGCACGGTTTTATAGCAATAAGGAAAATTCTGAACAATAATTACTCTTTGAAAATTATATTTACTCTTTGAAAATGGTTTTATTGGTTGCATTGTTGCTTGAGGGATGATAATGATAAAAGGGTGGAGTATATTGGGATGGAAAGTTATCGGTGTATACAAAATTCTACATGTGTGTGTGTGTTAATATTTCTCTCTGCAGCGAAAACTACCAGAACGCAAACGAATGGTGTGTGTGTGTGTAATTGTTGTCCGAAGTATCCCGTTGTACACCATAGCAGTTCCTGCCGACAGCTATAAGGGTGTGGAAGATATGGTGGTTGAAAGTCGTCAAATTATAAAACAATTCAGACTGAAGGCCAGCGATGACGTTTGCGACTTTATAGCAAGGAGGTTACATACAGCGAAACGTGATGCCATAGACCATATCTTTGGTCTATGCGTGCTATAATGTCTTCAGCTCTTTCTCTGTAAGAATAAACATACGAGTAAGGAAATATAGAAATAAATAAATAAAGCAGTAAAAAAAGAAATTTCTTTTAATACATCTCTTTAAAACAATCGATTTGACGTTTCGCGCATTACATCAAGTGATCGATCTGAGATATTATATTGATGGATTTCGTGATAGGATTCTTCGAAATGAGTGCATTTTTACGTGTTATTTGATCTATACTACTTACTTTCCTGATAATGTTGATTAAAAATGTTTGTTTCTAAAGAAGGTATTGTGTTTCATTTCATCCTTGAAAACCAGTCTCATAGCACACTACTGAAAGATAGCTTATGTATCATAATCAACCAACACGCGAGCAGAGCCGCGGGTTTAAGCTAGTTAAAAATAAAATATTTGCAGCAACTTAGGTAATTATAATTTATTAAAAAAATAGGGATTTTGGCATCTATCCTTCTATTTACTCTTGTAATACATGCACGTAACTTTTTATACAATATGTTTTGCGGAATTATTATAGGCGGAGAAATCCATGTCAGTGTTGGTATTAAAATAGTTTGTGATTTATACGTAGGATTGTCATAGGCTTATTTCGGATGAAGTTCCATTTTCCATTTACCGTTGGACAAAACGTCGTTACCCCTTATTTGTATTGTTATGTATATCTACTCTCATGTGTAACTACTGTGATACATCTGATTTATTTTTCATGTCGATAATGTGAATTGGTGAAGACAGCAAAGACTTTACAACTGTGGCAGCTGTATTTCCGTACCTTTCAAAATTCCCCGATTAACGACGTCGTGCTTCTCGTATCATCCTGTGCCTCAAAAACCGATTCCAGCAGGCTATTGGGAAACAGATTTTGTATTACTTGGACTATCGACATATCGCCGATACTTTGTAGGGTTTCGAGTCTGTGCAATCCTACCCGTAGAGCACGAAATGCTAGGTGGAGGACGGGCTTTGTCACTTTTCATAACCTGCTAAAATCGATATGCGATGACAGTTCGAGAAGAGGGCCAGAACACGTGGTTGCGTCTTCAGTGTCAGACGCATTGAAAGCGGCATACAGCGCATACACCTGAAACATCGAGTATTACAGCATTCCTTTCACGTCAGGATTCATAATATTACAGCATTCATTTCATGTGCTCCTCTGAGGCTATTACATTTTCCTCCTATTCTCATGCGTCTCAGCCTTTTACCTCCCCCACCCCCGTCTTTCTTTCCTCTCCTATCTCCCGCTACGTATGTGCCATAAACGTCGGAGCCGCTAAGATACAGAGCGACGCCAGGAGCTCATCTCGCACGTCTCTTTAAAATTGCAGGGCAATCTCACATACATGATAGATTTACGCTGCACCGGCTCCCCGTGGAAGGCCATAAACAGCGAGGCTTCAGGCCTTTCCTGACCCTGAGGCTGGCGCAGGGTGCTGAAACGCCAAGTCGCCTACTTTAGGCTTGCGAACAGACCTCACTGTAAAATTAACCACACAGTTCTGGTTAGCGCGACATGACAATAACTACAAAACAAAAAATAATTTAGTTGGGGAACCATTTTTCATGCTCTCGAATCGGTATTTCGATATACTGACGCAGTCCACCTCTGATCTTACGAGGGCAACACCAAGTATGGTACCAACGGATTTTAATGGGTGGCAGGTATGTTGTGGGGGAATTCCTCCAGATCATCAAGCTAAAAGGATTTGTTCCAATGAGCCTTGATTTCTAAGAAAATCGAAATCAAATTCGCAGCAAATTACCACGCGTAACGTGTCTACGTATACATGGAGGTTACCGCTCAACGAGACAGCGTGGTGGAATCGGCAAGGAGCTATGCTCTTAAGCAGGAGACTCGGGTTAAATATTTATCGGCAGAACATTTTAAAAAAAATTGTATTTGCTACTTTTAGTATTTAAAAAATAATTAAGCAAGGAAAAATATATAAAGAAAGAAAAAAAAAAGATATAATGAAAGAAAAACAAACATAATGACTAACCGACTGGCCGTAGCATAATAGTCCACTAGGACGCGTCCCGTGGGTACACACGCCATAGTAGGAAATAAAAACAGCACGGTCAGGAACTGTAAACATATGTATTAAATGTTGCCCAAATATTATAGATATTAACGAAAGACTATTTACTGATTTCGAAACATACTTCAATCGCCTTAAAAGTGTGCTTCGAAGGAAAAAAAAAATAAAAAAAATAAACGTCGGGCGATACATAAAATATTGAGCGAATGGTAAATGTTTTTATCCTGACCATTTTGTTTACATAAGAATGATTACAAAAATACATAATTATGCACAATCATCGAACAGGTGTGAAAAGTAATTGACCCCTGTCGGACTTGAACCCAGCTCGCCTGCATGACAGCCTCGCATCTTGCCGATTACACCACGCTGTCTCGCTGAGCCCTAACCTCCATGTATAAGTAGACACGTTACGCGTGGTAATTTACTGCGAATTTGATTTCGATTTTCTTAGAAATTAAGGCCCATTGGAACAAATCCTTTCAGCTTGATGGTCTGGAGGAATTCCCTCACAACATACCTACGATCCATCAAATTCCGTTAGTACCATACATGGTGTTCCCCTTGTTAGTTTATTCCCATCGTGCAACCTTTATGTCAAAATTCAACTTCATTTTAATCAGCCAAGCCCATGTATTCAGAATAAAAATTAATTTGATCTGTGAATAAGAAGAAAAAGGTTTAAGTGAAGTAGGCCTACCAACATGATAGCTTCTTTTTTTTATCGTTGAGTGTCTGGTGTTGACTGCGATGTTTAATGCCTGCTACACAATGTGAGTCGCCTGTATTTATTTCAGTCTTCCATTTGTCTATTTCTTGATGCCTCTTCTGTCTATCTACGATGATCTGTCTCCGTCGCCTTTCACCTTTCTCTAGCCATCTCACCACTGCCTTCTCCTATCTGCTCCTCCTGCCCTGCCTATCACGTACTTTCCCCTCCTACTTAATTTCCGGAAGAATCGCCATAATGTCTTTGTTTCTTCCAGTGAAACGTAAATGGAATATGTTACCCACCGACAATTGCATTAATGAATGAGGAAAAAGTATGTACTGTGACCTAGGCATAGTAGGTGGTAAAAACGAAATAAAATAAAAACAAAAGGCGACCCCCTTTCATACTTCAAGTTTCGGCTCGAGAGTGAGCATTTTCGGGGAGTCAGTTTGTTTGGTTGTGGATGATTAAATGCCACGCATTACTTTTCGGGTCAGATGAGGTGATATATACCTGTATGTGGAGCTTGAGACCCAGAACAGCTGGGAGGAGACAGGATTTGGATAAATTAAGAAATATATAAGGGGCAACCTTTTAGTATATATAAGATTTAGTTCAAATCGTTGCACTGTATCATATTTTTCTTGTATCTGTTGAGAATACTCCCTAAAAAAATTAAAAGTCGTATATAATGCGGTACTTTTTCATGCATATAAGAAATTATGACTCATAACTTCTGAGCCATGTGTTGCACACTGATAGCTTTTTGCAGGTAATTTTGGTGACGTGTGAATAATGTCAGCAAAATGTGTTATGGAAACAGTTAGCGGAAGGAAGTAGTCAATTAAAAAGTCGCCCAAAAACATACAACGTCCAGAATATTCTTGAATAAAAGAAAGTCTTGATTGCAATCAAGACGTTATTTTATTCAAGAATTCAACTGAACACGGTTGCTGTACCACACCACGTAAAAATGGTACGGGAAGATTTCTGCGAACGTCCAGAATAGGTTACAAATTCCCATTACAATTTTTGCCGTTCACAACCACACCCTTCCACCTCCCCGATCAAACCGCATTAGTGAACAATGCGAGACTGAGAGTTACTACCATCCAAAGATGTTACTAGTAAGGTGAACAGGTGGGGCCTAACAGCTTTGACATAATTGCAGAACGACATATTGACCATAGCTGCTACAGAATGTAGCAGTCAGCCACTGTGGTAATATCAATGATTAGAGCAATGACAACAAATACTTATGTTCCAATTTTGAATTTTTGTGTTACGACATGTTAAGCTATTAGCTAATCTCTGCTAAGGCTTGATAATGGTAAACTGACCGTAACCCGTAGCATTGAGAAAAAATCAACAGCTATGGTCAATATGTCGTTCTGCAAAAATATTACTAGTACCCAGTGTATATATATGGTACGCTGACCAAAATTCTATCTTTTGTGCGGATCACCATTCTACATATATCACTTGACAAACTGATTCATTATATCGCGAACTAGACACAGGTTTGGAAAACTCCACTTTGTAATTTGGACAACTTTGGAGTTGCCACAATTCTGGTAGTGGCTGTTCCGTTCGTATAATGTCTCGTATACTACCATTCAATTTTCTCTGTGCTTTGTTCACTATTTTGTGATATTTTAAAACCGTTTTATATTATTGAGTGACGTAGCTGACGCAGTTGTAATCGTGGGATGGGGTTAGATTTCTGTCGTAAAAGAAATTACCGCTCCTACAATGTGATGTTTCTGCTTTCCCAGCAGCACAGCTACAGATGGCTGTAAACTATAAACCCTTCTGTCCATTTCCCTTGTCAGCCAGAAACCGATTTGTTCTCCTCCTGGCGCAGTCTTATAGCTTTGTTTACTCTCGGTGCGACGTTAAACTCAGCCGCACTCTAACATGGCCGCCATACCTTCGCCCCATCCGAGTCTGTATGAACATCACACGTGTCACTCAGACAGCGATTGCCGGCGCAGTTCTTTTTACAACACTGACTTACGACTCTGACGAAACTGTAACGTCAGACTTCGGGTTAAGCTTTTTGGCTGGAGGTTTTAATGTGTTTGACGGGCTCATCTTTTTTATTCCGGTGATCGTCCAGCCATGATTCTGTAGTTCTGTGTTTCAACTTCTTTTACGTCTCCGTCAGGAAGCAAACCAATATTGGCGATATAGGAGTACTTTTTTTATGGTTTCTCACCGTCGGAGGTTCGAGTCCTCCATCGGGAATATGTGTGTGTGTGTGTGTGTGTGTGTGTGTGTGTGTGTGCGTGCACGAGCGCGCGCGCGCGCGCGCGCGCGCGTGCGAGTTTTCTCCTTAATGCAATTCAGTGTTAGTAGTTTGTACGTGTAGGGACCGATAACTACTGCTGTTTGATCCCATAGCTTTACAAATATTTCAACATTTCTTTTTGTGCTTTCGTTTAGGTGAGTACACAGTTCGGATAGTTTGGCTCCTTTTTTTTCTGTTGCCAGTTTTTACTCATTTACTATCACCTTTTGCTTTAGTAAGGGTGGTAAAGAGCTAGTTGTGTTGCGCCCTACACATCCATATATACGTCAGAATCACACAATTATTTTGAATGACACCATAATTTACAAAATGTAATTTGCCTCATCATTAACATAGATCCGGTCAAGGTGGGGTAAGGTGGTACAATTGCGATCATTTCAGCCAAATGTTATTGTAACTGGAAATATATTGAGAAAATAAATAATTTTACTACGGCACTTGTTCTTGGATGTTTAATGAATACGTAACACAAATATTAGACAGTTACAAATTTTGGTATGAACACAAAGATTACAGAATTGAGAAAAATGTACTACACTAGGTACAACTGTGATCACTTCCTGGTACAATTTTGATCACTGGCATCTTCCACATAAAAAGCACTTTTTCCCTCGGGTGCTAATGCACTCATAGGTCAGCTGGCAGAAGAAACAGACCCATCCCACACTCCGATATCTGGCCACCATGTTCGGAAACACTCGAGTATTTTGTTGGGCTCATGGTAATACTGAATTATTTCACGGCCATTTGATTGTATCATCCTTTTTAATCACAATCCTGATTTTGGCTTTAGTGTACATTTCATTCGACTAATTGTACGCTTGAATATTGCTCTAAAGTCGAAATCCAGATTGCCACTAAAAGTAATGAATAATACAATCAAAAGGCGGTGAAATCATTCAGTAAATCAAACAGTAGGACGTGGAAATAGCGGCGGTTGTTTCGCTCGTGAAAGCGACATGCTGCTACCCCAGACTCCGGTCTCCCACGTGGCACTTTGGTTTGGCACCGCATGGACCCATTTTTGTCTTCTGTATTGTCAGAGGTGCAGGCTGGCTGCAGCTTCATTGCTGCTCTTCAGCCGATCGCATTTACAAAGTTGACAAGGCGATAAAAACAGAGAAAGGTGATAAAATTTGATGAATTTAAACACTACAATGGAAATGAAAATGAAGAGAACAGATAAAAAGTAAAGAAGTTGAAGGAAAACATATTCAGAATTAACACTGCCACGGTGATTAAAATCACACACAGATAAAAGTTAAAAATCCAGGGTAGGTAAAATCATATTGGTGGACCACGCTACACGACGATGAGACACTGCTTAAAATCTCTGGCAACACTATTATTCTGCCTGATTGGTGGCTGCTTAAGTATTAAAATTCCACTTAGGCACAAAGCACAAACACTGGCACAACACTAAACGGCGCACTGTTAAAATATGCCGAAATGGGGGCCCCGCAGTGGGAAAAGAGGAGGAAAGGGGAAGCGTGGTGGGAGAAGGATGGGTGGAGAGGGGGAGAGGGAGGAGAGGGGAAATCGCAAGGAGCTGGGAGAGGAGAGCCAAGCGAGTGAGTGGACAGCGATGGCGGGGGGGGGGGGGGAGAGGGGGAGTAAGGGAGACGTACAAAGACGGGGATGGACTAAGGTTGAAAGGAGGGGTAGACGTCAGGATGGACGGCGTCATCCAGGAGAGGGAGTTGACGGAAGTTAGCCTCGTAGAGGACATGGAGAGTGTGGAGGTGAAGGGAAGGAGCGATAATGAGGTATCGGCGTGGCAGAGGCCCAGAATGCAGCAAGAGGTGGGAGACAACTGGGTGGCAAGAAGCTATTTTACGGGAGACATAGCGGAGGCGGAGGTATTCAAGGAACTTCAGAAGGTTATAATGACACGATTTCCTTTCCCCGCTATTATTAAAAGAGAATTTTGTATTTTTGAATTATTTGGCATGTAAAAATAATTATCTATAAATGTCAGAGAAAAAATTTAAGAACATTACTTTCAATGTTTTTTTCTTTTAAAGATGCCTTGTACTTCGTAGCTATAGCATCTTGCAGACGAGAGCTGTACTTTATCATTTTATGCGGCCGATGTTATATGGATTTTCTACATTCAGGTAAATATATGTGTTGTGCGCGAATCTTACTTTTATTAATAACCGCCGCGGTGGAGTAGCAGTCGAGCGGTCTAAAGCGTCTTGCTGCGGAGCGCGCGGTTGCTCGCCGTGGAGGTTCGAGTCCTCTCTGGGGCATTGGTGTGTGTGTTTGTCCTTAGGTTAGTTTACCTAGGTTTAAGTAGTTTGTAAGCTACGGACTGATGACCATGCAGTTTGGTCCGATATATTTACAAACATTTGAACATTTTATTAATAAACCCACCTCTCACTTAAATTCGCACTTATAATTTTTATTAATAATTTTGCCTTTTCCTCCCTCCACCCATGATGCTTTCTTTTAGCCTTGTTGCATCGCCGCAACAATGGATGGCACTGTTTTTAGTTAATATCGAGTGGTGATATTTCATGTAGCTTGCAACACTTTTTTCCAAAATTTATTCCATACTAATATCATTTACCGGCAATAGAATCTGCAGTCGATTTCCTTGTAAATTTTTTGGAAGTCCGATGTGTTTGACTTACCTAATGTTCCTATCCGAATTTTATCATATTACGTATCTTACTTTACGGTCTGCTACACGAGGCGCAGTTTGATATTGACGAACTGCCATCCACTGTTCGGCGAGTGGTTATCATATTATGAAAATTTCATTTACATCCAAATTTCAACCACCGATGGACCTCTTGTTAAAGGTAACCGCTCGTCGATTCTTTTTGTAATGTTCTGCCTACACAACACTCCACTGTTAATTAGCTTTCCATTTCATTTAAATGCAAGTAATAATTTTTTTCCAAATTTTTGTTTCGTAATTATCTAATTGGGATCTTTTATAGCTTCTAACTTCAAACCTCTTCCTTCTGTAAATTTGTTAATCTCAAACATTAATATGCAGGCTGGAACATTATAAACAGATTTGGCGACCGTGACAGAACTCAAACCTGTATTAATAATTTTTCTCCATTTTTTAAATTATCTAATTGGGATCTTATATATCTTCTAACTTCAAACCTCTTCCTTCTGTAAATTTGTTAATCTCAAACATTAATAGCCAGGCTGGAAATGATAAGGTGAGGAAAGGGAATCAAGTCATAGATGATCCGCGTGTGGGATGGGAGGTGGATACGGTAAGCGAGTCGGAGGGACATGAACCCACGACCATTTTCAGCTTAGTATGATGTACGGGAGACGTAACGCATCGAGAAATTTGACGACAACACCTCGTGTTGATTATAAGATAGAATCCAGCGTGAGACGCTGCTGGACTTTTAATTTCAACGCAATAGTTAGTTGTTGTTGGCACTTGCCGCTCGGTCCCTTGTGTACCATTTGACAGGCCTGGACAGAGGCTCTGTTGCGCCCGCCGCAGTGCGGTATATCAGCGGTGGACACGGCCGGTGGATGGCCGGCAAACAAGTTAGTGGCGACACTCGCGTGTGTCAATATTGGCGGCGGATGACAATGTAGCCGGAGCGTCGTCCCTCATTGGCCGCTCGTTGCCCGCAGTAACGTGCCGGCGCAGTCCCGCAGTAACGCCGCGCGTAAAACAGGAACAAGTCGGCAGGTGAGCCGTCGTAAAAGCCGCCGCTCTCAGCCTGATTGGCCGGACGTCGGGCCGAGGAGGACGGCTGCGTCCGGCTTTGAAGTCTGACATGTCACTCGTCACTGTCTCTTACAGACACACTGCCGCTGAAAAAGCTAGACTGAGGACGACATCAAATAACGAAAGCTGACTCACTGCCCACCTAGAATGCAGTAAGAGGAGTTCGTGTTTGGGAAAAATGAAGGAAAAAAGTATATTATGGTTTGACGTTGTTTTTTCCTCGTCGGACTATCTTTGGGGAAAGGATGTGCTCAGGACGCTTGGGATGCGTGGAGAGCTAAAACAGCTAATCAGATTAGTAATATAACTTTTATTTACTAAGGTATACAAAATACCTAACTTTGTAATCTCATAGGCTTTCCCGCGATTCGTTGACATCTCGCTGATTCGGGTGTACTGCCGGTGATCCGCGTCTTTCAAACACGATATTTCGACACCGTAACTTGGCGTCTTCATCAGGTGTTCCCTGAGACTGATCGACAAGCGCGGAACTGTTATACGTGCGGGCTTCTTGTTTGCCCGGGTCTGGAAAGAGAAGTTGAAGCCTTGCGGCAACGCCTTCACCTGTAACATATGATTAACAAAAATACACTTGGCTATATACATGGTGCTCTTATCGGTTAACTGCAATTACATTAAAAAAAAAAAACCTTGTGAGGTTGGTTTATGTGAAATTAGAGAATAGTGGGAGACAATAGAATAAGATATAGAGAAAGATACATATATACATATATATACAACATTTTTAATTTGAAGGATAGAGACGATAGTAGGAGAGATAGAGATTTAACTTTTATTTATTTATTTATTTTTTTTTTTTTCTTATTCTCATTTCTCAGGTGATCAGGCCATCTTGTGGTTGCAAACCTGTGAACTCTTTGTCCTAATTCCGTTATCAGTGGGTTTTGGGCCTGTGCAAGCTTCCTATAAAATTCCCTTGTTGTGTGCCGGAATCGTTCTTTTAGGTAGGGTACACCGGCAACCTGTTGGAGTTCTTCCGTTGGGAATCTATATGGAAGGCGCAGTGTCCTTTTTAGTGCCTGGTTCTCGACTATCTGGAGATGATCTAGGTTTGTATCTGCAGTGTTTCCCCATATGACTGCTGCATATTCTAAAAGAGGCGTTACTAGTCTTAGGTAAAGTATCACTCCCAGTCTAGGTGACAGAGAGGAAGACGGGTTCAGTAGTGGGTAAAGGATCAGCATTCTTTTCGTGGCTTTTTCCCGCAACTCCTCTATATGTGGGGCCCAAGTAAGACGTCTGTCTAGTACTATCCCCAGGTATTTTGCAGTTCTACCCCAGGGAACTGGTGTTCCTCTGATGGTTATCGGTTGCAGTTTCTGCGGTATTGGTCGTAAGCCAATGGGTAGTGCTTGAGTCTTAGTGGCCCTGAACGAGAGCTTCCAGTGATATCCTATTAAGATCGTTCTGCAGTAGATTCGATCAATGCGCGAGTGTTACTAAAATGCTTAGGAAACTCAACGGGGAGTCGCTGGAGAGAAGGGGACTTTCTTTTAAAGAAACACTGTTGGAAAAATTTAAGAGTGCCAGAATTTGAGGCGGGTTGCATGAAGATTCTCCTGCAGTCAACCTACATTTTGCGTAAAAATCACAAAGGTAAGCTCAGAAAGATTAGGGCTCGTACGGGTGCATACAAGGATTTGTTTGTCCCTCGCTCTATATGGGAGTGGAACTTTTTCTTTTGTCAGTTGTTGTGGCACGCTGGCAACAGCTTAAGTGCTACTGGTGTTCAGCCGATCGCATTTACATTGATAATAATAATAATTTCGTGTGGCTCATTGGCCTCGTGCAAGTCTTTCAATTGGACGCTACTTCAGCAATTTGCATGTCCCTAGCCTACGCTAGTTATCCAACTGGGGAACTATGTGTCGTTTCTGGCGACTCCTCGTATCGTTGAGAGGTGAAGGATGGGTTAAAGTGCAGACTGAAAAAATCCGAGGTTCGACCGGGTTTTGAACCCGCGACCTCTTTTTTCTACTCCCCTCCCCCTTGTTCTTCTGGTAGATCTATGCATCGCAGTCGTCGGTTCAGTTTGCTCTTGGTTGTTCGTTGAATATTGGGATCAGCTTTTTTCCTATAGAATTTAAACAATTGTACAGGAGATAAAAATGGAGATAACATGCATATAGCAAGGAATTTGAAAGAAACATATTCAGAATTAAAACAGCCACGTTGGATAAAATCACACATAAGAAGTAGTTTAAAATTCAAAGTGGTTAAAATAACAGTAGCGGAGCACACTGGATGGCGACGAAGACACTGCTTAAAATACAAGGCAAGACGAATATTCTGACTATTCGGCGGTCGCTTACGTTTTAAAAGCCCCTTGTAGAACAATACACGTACAGTGGTAAAACGCTGATAGTGCACTGTTAAAATTGTATTGCACAGGCACCCTGCAGGAGAGACGCGGAGTATGGGTATATACAGACGGGAAACCTCCGTAAGGGCCTGGTCCCACGCTAAGGGGAGCCAGAGCAGGCGGCAGGTAGCGACTGTCCCCACCACCACCTCCCCTCAAACGCCGGCACGCCTGACACAGCCGTGCCCTCGTAGCAGGTGGCACGAACTCTCCCCTCAGCCTCCCCTCCACACTACCCTCTGACGTGCGAGAGGCACCCTCAGAAGTGCCTCTTGTGTGGTCTACCGGTACTAAGCCAGGGAACCGCCTGACATCTGCTGGCATCTTATGGAACTACGGGGGGAGCGTAGGACAGTGGTTTAGGGGGGGGCTGCTTCTCTGTATATGTTACTCTGTGGTATGGGTGTCAGACGGGGGGGGGGGATGTGGGAGGCGCAAGGACCCTCGGGGATGGGGAGGGAGCGGAAAGCCAAGAGTGACGAGGGGGGGGAGGAGTGGGACCGGAAAAGGGAGGGAGAGGGGGCGTAGAAATATGGAAAAGGACTAGGATGGGTAGACGTAGGGACGGAGGGCGTTGGGAGTGGAACAAAAAAATGTTCAAATGTTTGTTAAGCTTATGGGACTTAACTACGGGGTCATCAGTTCCTAAACTTACAAAATACTTATGAACTAGCTAATACTAAGGACAGCACAAATATCCATGGCCGATGGGGGATTCGAACCCCCGACCGTAGTGGCCGTGCAGACCGTAACTGAGCGCCTCAGTCCCCTCGGCCACCGCGGCCGGCGGAGTGGGACAGGAAAGCAAATATCTAGTAGTGGTACTGAGTACTCTTCGCCACGCACCTTTGGTTGAACTGCGGTGTATATATATAGATAAAAGAGCTAAATGATAACTTACATGACTATTTTTTGTAACTGCACAAGCCTGCAGTAAACGCTCGGCACTGTGTAAACTAATTTGGAGCGACAGTATCCACTCGCCGGTGCTTGGCACAGCGCCAGGCCCCTTAGTTCCTGTTTGCCCCGCCTGGAGCGCGCCTGGCGGTGTCTGCGCGGCCGTGTCGGGCTGTTTACACGCGTGCTGCCGTGTTGTTTGACATCGCCGCTGTCGCGTGCGCTTCCGATGATGGCCGTTCTCGCGTATGGCTAAACCGCCACGTGCGGAAGTCGGTAGCAGCATGTGTCGATTTCCGTGTCGTGGCAAGCTGCAGTTTGTAAAATGCAAGTAACAAATGAGAACAGTTTGTAATAGGGAAAGTTTCGACGGAGCGGCCGATGAGTTTATATCTGCGTGTTGTCCCGGTTCTCTATGCAGTCAGCGAGGCTGTCGTTTAGCCAGTTCGTTTTCATCGTTCATTTGTCGGATCTAGATGCTTCTGTGAGCCACCATCGTCCTGTTTTTACACGCAGAGCTGGCCACTGAAACTTCAGTACCGTTGAAACAGCTTTAATGAAGTACACTATGTTAGTAAAAGTATCCGCATCCCCTAAAAACATATTAGGTGCACTATGCTGTCACCTACTGTCAGATACTCCATATCAGCGATCTGAGTACTCATTCGACCAGTGTTGACAACCGTAGGGACATGTCCCTACGCGTAGGGACGTTTGACTCTTTTTTTCCAAACTATAGGGACGCAATCCCAAAAAAGAAAAAAAAAAGAAATATATTGTAGAACTTACGGGACTTAACTACGGGTCATCAGTCCCTAAGCTTACAAACTACTTATGAACTAGCTAAGACTAAGGACGGCACAAATATCCATGCCCGAGGGGGGATTCGAACCCCGACCGTAGTGGCCGTGCAGAACGTAAATGAGCGTCTCAGTCCCCTCAACCACCACGGCCGGCGACGCATTTCCGATCTCTTTGCAAAACGCAAGTATTTTTATCAGGGACGATGCAATAGTGAAAGTACTCCATTTTTTTATTTTTTATTTATTTATTTATTTATTTTTACTCAGCTCAGCTATATATATATATACAGGGTGTTTCACTAAGTGTGGTTGCCTCTGTAACTTATAAAATAATAGGTGGCGGGAAATTTTAATGCGGTAGGTCAACACAAGAAATGTTACACTTCCTGCGGAGCTGTGAACATAGTTTATTGTATCATTTTCCAAACAGTTACAGCACAAAGATTCAATTTTTTAAATGGAACAATAGTTTTTTCTATCGTGCATTGGAATTGTCGAAACCAGCTGCGTCCAAGTCAATTTAAACTACTTTCCTATCACTGTTAGTTTGGGAGCTACAACTCTTCAAAGTTTCAGGGGCAGATACCACACGCTGTACATAATACATGGCTGTGTGGTGGGGTTGGGGCGCCATGGTCCTCATTCATGGCCCGCAAAGTTGCCCGATTTAACCCCAGTAGATTTTTCTTTTTGTGGGGATATCTAAAGGATCCCATTATTTTATAAGTTACAGAGGCAAACACAGTGAAACACCCTGTATATTAATGGCCAAGTACGTTTGATCGCGTTATATCTAATTATTTATATATGTAAATGATATGAGATATAATAAACTATATATTTATACATCTGATAAATTTAGGTCGCCACTATGTTTCACAAAACATATAAAAATATATTCCTCACTTAACTGAAGAGTGGCGTACCAGAGCAAGGCCAAGAAATAATAATAAAATTCTATCATGAATCAATTTATGAACAAACCATCATATCATTCCCCATACTGCCAATAGAAACAAACTATTTTCCCTCCAAAATGGTGACTGGGTTAAAGAAACAAGTTATTACAAAATTGATAAAAATTACATATATTGGCAAAATAATGCACAACCTAACCAAATACAATTGTATCTGGTGTCACACTCTGATCACAAAAAATTAACAAAAAGAATTCTTATAAAAATGAATACACACTAGTACAAATAAATTGAAACTTAATTCAAATGACTGGCTGTATCATTTAGGAGCCTACCGTTGAAAGTCATTATATAAATAGACCTGTTATCTCATCCCAATCCGAGTGAAAAGAAACAAGGTAGCTACAGCAACTGATAGCATTAGAAACGAAGAGCAGAATCCTAACCAGGACTGGAGCAGTGCAAGCAATACTATACCAAAGACTGGGTGTCGATTGTGCAGCGGAAGTCTGGTGCAGCAGCTGTGGATTTTATGCGTGAAAATACTATCGCTTTGGCAAGTAGAGATGCGGCAGTATTTAACAGATATAACAAGATAGTGTGAGCTCACGAGAGCAACACACTGCAGGCAAGATTCACGTAAATAATAAAGCAACAACAAATTGTCAAAGTGTTGTCGCTTCCAGCGAAACAACACTCTGAAAACAGATACACTCAAACCGCAACTGCGGTGCCCAACTTGATATGTTGCTCGCAAGAGCGGAGGCTACCGTACTCGGTGGCGGCGCCTCACAGAGTCCCGCCAAACTCCGACCCCACACTCTCACTCCCCACAACTCACTGACTTCTCTCCTCTGCCCAGATCCACCCGAGCACGCGTCCACGCCTTACTCGTCAAAGAGCCAATCTCATCGACCCGCTAATGGCCTACCCAATCAGAATGCACGGCCGGGAGTCGCATACAACCAAAAATGAAAGAAATAACAACGACAGCCAATCACGAAGTTAGCCGCCAACGGCTCTAACCCCCTCCCAACACACACAGCTTTCTCACGCCAAGTCACGAACGCCCGTGCAATACCAGGAAATTCTCTGCGAATTATCACTAGTTGGCATCTTGGCGCCTACTGGCCCACCTTAGATTACGGTAGTAACACTAAAAGTGGGCCTTTGCGATCGTCTTTTGACACAAATAACGGCTTAACTATTCATCTGACACGAAAATTGAATAACCGAATTTGTAGAGGAGAAAATTCTCTACAACCTTGCTCTGTTATGTTTTTTTCATATCTCGTAGCGTTTCAAATATATTTGCAAAAATAACGGCGATTTTGGGATGTATGTCTGTCTATCTGTCCGTCCGTCTGTAACGTGTTCCCTGTTTTTAATACGAACCGTGCAACCGATCAGCGCCAAATTTTACAGACATGATTGTAGACCGCCAGAGACCAGAACCTCCCTTTTTCAAATTTTTCGGACGAAAAATACGTTAGTAATACCAAAAAAAGCCGTTTGTAATATAATTGTAATTGCAAACGAAGCGTTCATCTGACACGAAAATTGAATAACTTAATTGGTAGAGGAGAAAATTCTCTACAACTTAGCTCCCTTATTTTTTTTTTCATATCTGGTATCGTTTGCGACATATTTGCAAAAATAGCGGAGATTTGACACCATCCATTGAATTGACGAAAACCAGCCGTTCAGACATGTCACGTGACATTTCTCGCCCAGAATTCTCTCTGGCATACGCCATCTTGCGTTGCGTATTTGATGATTTTCTTACTGTAACTTACACGTTGTCATTTCAAAGCAATGGCGCACTGAAGAATTAACAAAAACACATCGTTCTTCGTACGATAAATGATAATCTATTGTCTACAAATGCCATATTACCGCCAGTTAACAACGGCCATCAATAGTATGAGATTAAAGAACTCGTCTTTTGATCGATAGTCGTAGCGTAGTGGGCAAGGCGTTGGACTATGACCCTAAAAGGGTTTAAGAACTGTTGTTAATAAATTTTTTATTATTTACGTTATTATTTTGGTCCAAAATATTTGCAAAAGGTATAAAACTACAAATCTAGTGTGGGCCGTAAAACACGTCAGTGCGATTTTTTTACTACTGCTGGCGACACTGTCCTTCTGTGCCAGACAGATTTCACTTCGCAGAGACGCGAACTTGATGCGTCCTACCATTCGTTGAAACGTAAACTATGCTACCCGCTACTGATAGTTTAGGTACGGAAAGAAAGCAGGGCGTCCAGCATCCATCAACGTTTTTTCCTCTCCTGCTCGCACAGCCAAAGAAACACCGCGGTGCCAGACAGGCACCGGTCGCTCTAAACAGCTGACGCATTGTCTGAGCTGACGGCACGCCCGAAACCGCAGGTAGACACATGACGTTAGCGGCGGAAAAATACCAACCGGAAGTGCCTGTAATTTCGCAGTCAGAAGTATAGTATCTGTGTCTTGAAGATCTTTGAGTAGGCTACGCAACGCAAAGTGACAGCTCAGGATGAAAACAAAGCAGACAGACATGCTATTTTGTTTGGACACCATTGACTTATTAAATAAAGGTTGACACTTGGCTAGTGTTTACCTCAGTCTGTTCATTACTCGCGAAATAGTTGGTGTTTCACTAGGTATTACGTAATTTTCTTTCCTGTTCGAATGAAAAATAACTGTTTCACAGACAGTACGTATCTTTCAGTGACTATTCAACTACTTATTTTTTTAAATAAATATTCAATAATAACGTTCTCTATGCAGATCAGTTTCTGATTATTGCAATTTAGTATCATAGTCAATTAACTATCATTTACTATGGCACCAATAACGAAATCTGTTCAACAATATTATCAAAATCAATACTGCACTTTAAATCCACTAATAACTAATTATCAAATGAAGGAAGTAGGTTAATCTTCTAACTACGTAAATGAAACAGGAAGGAAAGGTCAACTTTGTTACTTATTAATAATCAGCATTACATTACCTACATAATACAACTTCTTCCTAATGACATCAAATGCTATTACCTTCATTCCAGCGGTGTTACAATACAATACAATATATATTCCAAATACAATCAAATCGACTTGCTGGCACAGCAGCCTCTGCTCTACATCGGAGCCATACACACAACTCAACCGCTCTCTAAGCGAGCTGAACCACAAGTGCTACTCTCTCTCTCTGCGCGAGTTACAATGCTATGCAATACATGACCTTTGCCAAAGATGAAACTTCACAAAGTTAAGTACACATATCGATACACACAGTAGAAGCGATATTATACATTTTCTTGCAAGCAAGTTACTCGACACAAAACAGGAGGTACAATATTAGACATTTTCTTACAAAAATATTTTTTATGGACACGTTTTAACTTCATTGCTCTTGGAGGGTGAAACTTGGGCGATGTCAGCAGCTCATACTGGGGCGAAACGTCTGACTAACCGCAAACTTAGACAGAAAGTCTCGAGACAGATGCCAACGGACAACATGTCAACAAACAGCCACAAAACCTTAAAATAGATAAGAACTTGGGAAACGTCTTTAAACATCTATGTTTCTCAGTATCTTGAATCCCCAGTAGCTGCGACCGTTATTTATCTTGAAATTGCCGATACCAATAGATTGTTTGGATTGTACCTACCTTGTAACCACAATAAAACATTTTCATGCACACTGAGTCATTAGCCCCTGTTCTGCAGATGAATAAGAAGCTGCTTATAAAATATTTGTATTATCACATTACTCAGACAAACGTGTGTTAGGGTATCAACGTATTCTTTATTAATGACCCCACCAATGAATAATGTCTACTGTCAAGGCTCAAATACAGAAATATTTATCCTTCTCAGTGTACTTTGATAAGTGATATTATCCATTCGAAAATATTATTACATTTATAGTGATTTGTTATTAGGACAGTATTTCCCTAAACACACACTCGGAAATCGTCACATATTCGGAAATTACTATCTAAATAACTGTTTCGTCCTTTGTTTTCTAATCAGTTGTGAACGTAAATAAAAGACAGAATCGTAGAACTAACTTTTAATACATTCAGAGAAGTTTATTTAAAAACGTAAAGACGAAGAAAAAAATATTAGGAGAGGGAACGATACGAACCTGCACCCATACAGTATTACTTATTACAAATCCATAATGCTATCCACTACGCTACGATGACATAAGGGAAAACGGGCTTTTATATATATACAGTTGAATAGTTACGTTGTTAATTTGCTATAAATTACTATTTATTTGTAAGGTAAGCGTTTTCGTGATTACTCTTAAAGGCATCATAATTGTATTCTTAATGTTTAAAGTTCACAATTTCTGAATAAGCTCAATTTAAAATGGCGTCTGTCACATCGTGCCAAAGATTCTATCCGTGCTGTGTATAGTCTCTGGTCCAAAACGGAAGTGGTATTTTTCCGCCGCTAACGTATACTCAGGTAGACGGCGGTCAGGCGTGTCGCCCTGCGAAACCGGCCGGCCCTCCCCAATGCAGTATAGGGACCCCTCGGGTGGCCAGATTTCTCCGAAGCCCTGAAAGGAGCATGCCCCACATTGGATTCCTGTGTTCTAGCCGACCGCCCAAGAGCCCTGTCCCACGCTGCTCTACAATGCTGACTCGACAGCAAGGAAGCATTTGAAGTCAGAAGCACTAAACCAAGAAGAATAAATAAACCAATACATCTGAAAACCAAATGCAATTCTCCCAACCCATAGCAGAATTTAGAAGTCAGGAAACATGTGAAAATAAATTAATTTCATGCAACGAAAATCAAAATGAAGCAATTAAAGCAATAAAGAGACACATGAAGCGAGAAATAAGAAAACTGATAGACAAAAATGACCACCATCTGTCTATTGTACAATAATGTTAATAATGGGATATATAACTACCCAATACGTAAGTAGCTTCTTTTGTCAAAAAAAGAATTATACCTCTTTGTGCCGAATCCATTTGATTGGGGGGGGGGGGGGGAGGAGGATTTCTCTCTATCACTTTTTTTTTCTTTTAGAAATCTGTTTCATCCATAGGGACTTTAATAGTAACTGTGGGATTTTTGACACTTCATGTAAGGACATGATTGGAAACGGGTTGGCAATACTGCATTAGAGAGCTGTATGGGGTGCTCCACTGAACTCGCGGGCTTCAAACCAAGGACTTAGAACGTGGTCAGGTGATTGGGAGTCACTTGTGTCAGAAGTCTTTATGTGAGATTTCGACACTCATACACGTCTCTATGCTTACTGTTCCTGATGTGATAGTGAAGTGGAAACCTGAAGGCACACGTGCAACACGAAAGACTGCAGGCTGATCTGAAGCTGCTGACAGTTGAAGGGGATTGTACAGTGTAATAGTCCAACAACAAGAATTTAATTTATACATGTGGCGTCACTTCTGATCCTGCGGTTGCTATTCTTTCATATTTACAGAATATATGACATCAACTGCCAACGGGCAAAGGTGACAATATATACCCAGCCGGGATTCGAGCCCGAGTCTCCCGCTTTCTAGGCAGTTGTGCTGACCACTACACCATTGGGGACACAGGGATCACTGCACATGCAAGGACTACTTAAGCTCGCCTCCCGTCAGACACAAATTGGCAGTTTTACCCTGCCACAGTACTCAAACTCATAGTCACTTTGTACTAATTACCGTACGAGTAAGGGCTCCAAATGTGCCCACCCCTCCCCACTAACGAAAGGATCATTGCCCTTCATGGGTATGACGAGAGGCGTGCTTAGGTAGTCCTTTTAGGTGCGGTGATCACTGACCCCCAGTGGTGTAGTGGTCAGCGCAACTGCCTAGAAACGGGAGACCCGGGTTCGAATCCCGGCTGGGTACACATTTCCAGCTTTGTCCATTCGCAGTTGATGTCATATATTCTGTGAATATGAATGAATAATAACTTCAGGATCAAAAGTGACGTCTGTTCTTTCGGAATAGACGCCACATGTAGATATATAATATTCCAGTGACGGGCAATGATCCTTTCGTTAGTGGGGAGGGATAGGCAAGTTTGGAGCCCTTACTCTCACGGGATTTACTACAAAGTGACTGCGAGTTTAGTACTGTGGGCAGGGTAGAGCTGGAAATTTGTGTCTGACGGGAGGCGTGCTTAGGTAGTCCGGTAGTGCGGTGATCACTGTGTCCCCAGTGGTGTAGGGGTCAGCGCAACTGCCTAGAAAGCAGGCGACCCGGGTTCGAATCCCAGCTGGGTACACATTTTCAGCTTTGCCCATTCGCAGTTGATGTCATATATTCTGTGGATATGAATAAGAATTTTGTTGAATGGTTTTCGTTGGAGAAGTACTAATTCGTGCTAATGCTGACCAATGGAAGGCCAACTCACAAACGTGCTGGCCTCTTCCAGTCCACGTTTTTGTTTTGGCAAACGGCAGCTGTACTTACAGTGCTTTAGAAAAGCTCTTTAGTGCGGCGCCATTCCTGAGCTTGTTGGTCTCTCTCACGATTTAAAAAAACAGCACTCCATCCATCAGTGGGGTTGTTTTTAAAGTCCCTGCTATTTTTTGGTGAGGGCTGACTTTCTACGGCGGTTGCACAAAGGTGCCTCGCCTCTGCTATCTGCCCATCGTCCAGAGTGCTTTACAGTGGGGAACGTTTTGTTGAAGCTAGTGGCTTTTATTCTTTCGCGGCTCTCTCGCATCCCCTAATTACTCGTGTAAAGCACTGAGCGGGTCTTCCGCCGGTCGGCAGCGCTATCCCACTGTGAAAGACGCATCCGGCAAAACACCCCTCTCGCGGTCTGTTTTTCCTCCCGTGCCATGTTGCGATGAGCCGACTGGCGGTGTTACTTAGGTGTTGGACAGGATTCTTGTTTTAACTCTTCACCCTTTCCCGGCGATATAATGACGTACTGGTTTGTCGGGTGTTCTGTCGGATATTATTCTCAAAATGTTCAAATGTTCAGATGTTTGTATAGCTTATGGGACTTAACGGCGGGGCCATCAGTCCCTAAACTTACAAACTACTTATTAACCAGCTAACACTAAGGACGGCACAAGCCGGCCGCGGTGGCCGAGGACACCGAGACGCTCTAGTCACGGTCTACACGGCCACTACAGTCGGGGGTTCGCATGCCCCCTCGGGCATGGATATTTGTGCCGTCCTAGTTCGTAAGTAGTTCATAAGTAGTTTGTAAGTTTAGAGACTGATGACCCCGTAGTTAAGTCCCATAGACTATACAAACATTTGAACATTTTTTGGACGGCACAAATAACCATGCCCGAGGGGGGATTCGAACCCCCGACCGCAGCAACCGTGCAGACCGTGACAGGAGCGCCTCAGTCCCCTCGGCCGCCGCGGCCGGCATATTATTCTCGTACTTGCTCGATATTTCTGTTACGTAGCTGCTAACCTTCATCAGGTGCGATCTTTAATGATCACGGTATCTCGACAGGTCGTTAAATCCTCATCTTCATTCCTTCCTTTTTCTTTTTGATAATGACATATCTCTTGGGAAATATCGATATTTTATCAACTGAGCTATTTTTGGGGTGCAGATTCCCTTCGTGCTTTTCACTTTGGCGTCCAAACTGCTACTCAAATTCCCTGTCATACCAGTAGTCAGGGGAAGTAATAGGTGTGAGATTCAGAAGTTACCTTATCTCAACAAACAACTTGTTAGCTTTTATATCCCATCCTCGTCGCCACTTTTGATTCCCATCCTTATCGCCACTTTTGTGTCTCGCTTCCGCCGGTTGTCTTAGGTGTCGGTAGCCGAGTAGAAAGAGACCGACACAGGAATAAAGGATGCACGCTTGTGCAGGTACGAAGATGACCATCCAGTGGGACAGCAGAAACTAGAACATTAGGCTAAATTAGAACTATATATATATATATATATATATATATATATATATATATATATATATATATATATATATATTCCGTAGAGTCTTGGTAGTACTTAACTTTTACATAGTTCTTGACTGCAGAATGCTGATACATAGTTTAGATAGAGGGCTGCCTACTGATGATTCCTAGTGCCTAACCGATAGCCAAGTCTTAACTGGTGCCTATCTGCTTCCCAAGTGGACAATGCAGCAGTCGTGGCCACGAGCGGAGTTGCAGCAGAGAGCGCTCGTGGCTGACGTCGTAAGAGCGCCGCGCCGTGCGTGCATGGCGGCGCGCGGCGAAAGTACGTGGCGCGCACTTCATACTTGTGCGACACCACATTAGCCGTGATGGCTTGATTCCCGTTTGTTCTCCTTTGCTATGCACTGGCGTCAATTACCAGTCGCCCGTCATCTCCTCCCTCGTTTCCTCCGGCTATGGCGCAGTTACCAAGGCCTTCCCTAGATGTTCTTTGGTCGGCCACCTGGCCATCATCTGGGCGGAAAGCGGGAGTTGGCTGTTAACCCGAGAATATGAAGTTAAAACAACGGAACTCCTTCAGCCGTTAGGTTATGAAAATTTTATGCGTGTAGTACTAATGGTCTGGCCTCGCATATAACCATAAAATCTTTGCACTGGTTATCGCGCCTGATGATGACTTAATGAAGAGTCGAAACTGGTAGCGAAGTAAAACTCCCATAACGGATGAAGGTGTTCAATTCTTTTAGTAGTACAGTCGACGAGTCACCATCTTCCTTAGAGAAGGGCAAAGGTTTTATTATGATGTTATGAGACTCACTAGCCCGCCAGTAATATATTTATCTAATAAATGTGTGACAATCGTGTCCACTCCTTTATCATCTAAGTCGTTAATCTGTCTTCTTACTTTTTCGCCATTATCTGCATTTAGGTTTTACTACTATTTTACGTTTCTACCGCTAGACAGTTTTTTCTAGATCGTCTGACGTGTATTATACTTTTTGTGCTAACGTTTATAGTAACTGTATTTTTTTAATCGCAGGTACGTAAAGTCTAATTTTAGTCATCTTCATGTTTTCCCTGATTCATTTTTGCGTCTATGAAAATTCACTGCGAACTTGTGGTGTCGCACAAGTCTAAAATGCGCGCCACATGCTTTCGTCGTTCGCCGCCATGCACGCACGGCGCGGCGTTCTTACGACGTCAGCCACGAGCGCCCTCTGCTGCAACTCCGCTCGTGGCCACGACTGCTGCGTCGGCCACTTGGGAATCAGATAGGCACCACTTAAGACTTGGATATCGGATAGGCACTAGGAATCATCAGTAGGCAGGCCTCTATCAAAACTATGTACCAACATTCTACTAGTCTGCTGCTCTCAAAGCTAAGTATTTGTACTCTCTCTATAAAACATATATATCTCGTTCTAATTTAGCCTTGCGTTCTAGTTTTTGCTGTCCCACTGGCTGCACACGCGTGTATCCTTTATTTCTGTGTCGGTCTCTTTCTACTCGGCCACCGACACCTACGACAATCGGCGGAAACGAGACACAAAAGAACTGACGTAAGAAACTATGCTGACGTGGCCGGCGAGAAAGACAGGCCTCAGCGCACACGTCATGCCACGTAAGCAAGGTAGTTCCGAGCCGACGCGATCGCTAGCCGATTGGCCGGCCACTGGGGCTCACCCCACTGCCGCATAGCGGGCAGCCACTGAGCTAGCGATCGTTCCGGCTCGGAACTACCTTGCTTGCGTGGCATGACGTGTGCGCTGAGGCCTGTAATTCCCGTTTGCCGCGCTATGCTGAACAAGCACGCCATCTATCCCTCAAGTCTGTTACTGCCGATGAGTAATCTCCTCTCTACGCTTCAACCTCTACTCGCGACGCGTCATGAGGAACACGAAAACCGAATTTTGTAAACTGTTTTCGGTGTCGCAGCCGTCTACGCCAGAAGCCCATTTAATCGATGTAGTTCCATTTTATTTTGGAATTGGGACTGTAGCAGGTCTATTTTTAATTCCAAATAAGTAATGTATTTACCAACCAACAGCCGTAAAGTTTGTTGTTTTATTGAAGTACCGGTTTTGGTATTACAATAATACCATATTCAGGATAATAACAAAATTCAGGTGTTTTATTTAGGAAGGGAGGGTTGCATAAAATTGATGTTTTATATATTTAAACATGACGCGTTTCACCTCTTCTAGGCATCATCAGACGACTGAAAGGGGGGGGGGGGGGAGGGAGATTTACAAAATTGTTTAAAACGCGGCTAAAATATGTTACATTTTTCTTCAGCAAGGAATATTACAATAGGGAGGGTGCACACATTCACGTTTTTGTTTTAAACAATTTTTTAAATATCTACCCCTCCCCCTTTTCAGACGTCTGATGATGCCTTCTTCTTCCCTAAAAATATCAAAATATAAACTACGGTTGCTGTGCTAGCGCCACTAAAATGTGGAGTATTCAGGCTATGTCATGACATATATCCAAGTAAACTCGTGAAATGGCCTTTTATACCGGTTTATTTAAAAATTCATAGATCCTAAAAAAACGTGTTTTAATTCACACGTGCGACAGTAGCTGGACTTCATGCAACTAGAATTTAATCTGTGCAGTTGTCCAACCCTACAAATGAAAATTCAGCCGGCCGCGGTGGCCGAGGGGACTGAGGCGCTCCAGTCACGGTCTACCACCGCCACTATGGTCGGGGGTTCGAATCCCCCCTCGGGCATGGATATTTGTGCCGTCCTAGTTCGTAAGTAGTTCATAACTTGTTTTTTTAAGTTAGGAACTGATGACCCCGTAGTTAAGTCCCATAAACTATACAAACATTTGAACATATTTTTGAAAATTCGTTTTTCTAAAAAATGTTCAAATGTTTGTTAAGCTTATGGGACTTAACTACGGGGTCATCAGGTCCTAAACTTACAAACTACTTATCAACTACCTTATAATAAGGACGGCATAAATATCCTTGCCCAAGGGGGATTCGAACCCCCGACCGTAGTGGCCGAGCGGACCGTGACTGAAGCGCCTCAGTCCACTTTTTTTTTTTTTTTTTTTTTTTTTTTTTTTTTTTTTTTTTTTTTTTTGCCTCAGTCCCTTTTTTTTTTTTTTTTTTCGGGCCTCCTTCCACCCCTTCAGCCCGTCCTTGCGCTCGCCAAATTCGCCTTCTTCGGCGTCGGCTTCAACCGCCTTGTAACGGAATATTTCCTTTCTTTGTCCAAGCGGAATCGGATAGTGTCTTCAATCATTTTAAATGAACTTATACGGCGTCTTCCACCATAATTAAATGAGTAATTGCCTCTTTGGCGTATATTTTAACTTTTGTGTAGGAAATAGTAATCTGGTGTCTCGCGACAGTTGAGATATGCTGCAGTGCAAATGATATGTCTTTTAGTTAAAATATAAGAAGAAACACATATAACTTAAACGAATCTACTACGCGATGTAAACTTGCAGTAAAAATAAAACACACGTCTTCTTCACAGCAAATAAAAGTATGCCTTCATTGGCCGTATAAATATTGGTTCTTGAATTCGGCGGTTTATGAAACTAAACAACAATTCCGTAGGGAAGAGTGGTAAAATAAAATAATTCGTAGTAAACGAAAAGCAAGTATGGGATTTCGCACAAAACATAGCTAAATAAATAAGTCTTCTAGTTCTTAATCTACTGCAATGTTCTAGTCAAAAAATTCGCATAGTTGTTTTTATAACTTTTCTGACGTTTCAGTTTCTGATGTTCCGTTTGTAAATACATCCAGTAATCTTCTTTCTTGTTTTCTCTGTTTGTCAATAGGTAATGGACCGTTTGTCCTTTAACCAGTTGACTGCTCTCCTTTTGGTGGGAGGGTAAGGCACTTCGTCTGGATTGAGTAGGCGAGCCGGTGTGATCATGTTGGGAGACGTTCGCAGCATACTTGCAAGTTTTGTTCTGCAGAGAAGCCATATCTCCTGTACAAGGTGACATGTAAATCTATGTTCATCCGTGTCTATGAGATTGCAACTTATGCAGATTGGCGATTCTGCCAGGTGAATGTCGTACAACTTGGAATTGGTCGGAAGTTTTCTATTAACTGCTAAGTACCATGTGGACCTCACGCTTGTTGGTAATTGCGCATCCTGTACGTTTTCCCAAATTTTGTTCCAGTTATATTCTTTATATATGTTCTCTATTCTATTTCTCTGTTTGTTTTCCATCATCATGTTATATATTGCTTTAACTTGGTACAGATCTTTCTCGGCAATACGGCGTTTAATGTAGCTATACTCCAGAAGAAAATGTTTCAGATGATTGAATGCAGTCGGAATGTGGCGTACATCCATAGGTGCCTCCATGCTGTCCGGAGCTATTTCTTGTAGTAAGTGACTCACAAGTGCGTTGGGTGATCTCTGCCACAGTTTATATGTTTTGCTAAGATACAAAGCTTGGGCCTTGACATAGATATCTGTCAAATTAAGGCCTCCCTTTCCCGTTGCTAATGTAAGAGTGTCGTATTTTACTTTAAATAACTGTCCTCTGCTTACAAAGTGGCCGAGCGCTGCTAGCATTTGTTGCGCTATTGTGCGAGGTAGCGGTAGCAGCTGAGCAACAAAGTTGATCTTCCAGGTGATGTACGTGTTCGCTAAATGTACTTTTTGCATTGCATTTATGCTTCGCAAAACATATTGCTGTGTGCTAGCTCTAATTTTTTCCAGCAGTCTTCTGTAGTTGAGGGCGGCACTGTTGTTGATATTGCGCGTGAATTCGATTCCGAGGGTTTTGAGTTTGTCCACAAGTTTTATGTTTTCGGTTCGAAATTCTATCCCTCGCCCGATGTTCAAAATTCTTGACTTTTTCTGGTTGAGTTTGGCCCCTGACGCGGCTTCATATCGAGATACAATGCGAAGTGCGGTCGCTAGCTCGCTTTCGTCTGTCACTATACAACTGACGTCATCAGCGTACGCGTGGCAGAGTATTTTCTGACCACGTAGCCGCAATCCTCGGAGTTCTTGGGTGAGCGTGAACAGGAGAGGTTCAAGCGCTAATGCAAAAAGTGCCATAGACATGGGGCATCCCTGACGGACCGAGCTCTTTATAGCGATCGGCCTGCTGAGTTGTCCGTTGATACTGATTTTGGACGTACCGCTAGTCAGTAGGTTCTTAATCGTGGTTACAACTTTTTGTGGCAAATGGGCTTCAGTTAATATTCTAAAAAGATATGAATGGTTGACCGCATCGAAAGCTTTGGCAAAGTCGAAGGATACGATAGCGCATCTGATATCACAAGCATCTGCGATTGCGATAATATCGCGGTAGTCGCTTAATGTGAGATACATAGTTCTGTTTTTCCCCACACCTGTTTGATAGGCTCCCGTTATGGTCGTGATGACTGAATTTAATCTTTGCATTATTATTCTTGCAAAAATTTTATAGTCACTATTTAATAGTGTTATGTGTCTAAAGTTTTCTATAGTCTTCCCTCTTGAAGTTTTAGGGACTAAGACCACGGTGCCTTCACAAAATTCTGTCGGAATTTCGTTCATATTCGTTAGTTCATTACATACTAATGTCATCTTACTGGCTAACTGCTGTCGGAATATTTGATATAGTTCCGCAGGTAGGCCATCAGGGCCTGGGGACTTATTTTTCGGACTTCTTTGAATAGCGTCTATGACCTCTTCTTCTGTTATCTCTCCTGCGAGTTCTTCCGCGTCCTCAGGGCTCAATCTTCCTGACAAATTCGACGTGATGGTTTCCTGCGCTATTTCGTCTGTTGGTTTATCCTCTAATAGTGCTGTAAAATGTTTGTGCACTTCTTCTCTTATTTCCACTTGTTCTGTCAATAGTCTTCCGTCAGTAGTTTTCAATTCCGCTAAAATTTTTCGGTTTGTCCGCTTGACTTCCTGTATGACATGAAACATAGACGTCGTTTCCTCTTGTATCGTATTTTGCAGTCGCGTTCGAACTTTGCATCCTTCAAGTTGTTGTCGCTTCAGCGTTAATAATTTGGCTTGTATTCGTTTTATCTGTCTGTAATTTTCGATTATAGTTGCATCTTGGCTATATAATTCCCGCAAACATTGGAAATAAAATTCAACAGTCTTCTTTTGCCATGCACTTTTTTCGCGAGAGTAAGTTTTTAAAGTTTTTATTATCGCCGGCTTGGCACATTTTATCCACCAAATAACAGCGGAGTTGTATCTTGAGAACTTCCTCTCACAGTCTACCCACGTATTACAGAAGGCTGCGCGGCATTCTGGATCGGAAAGATGAGAAACGTTTAGTTTCCACGATCCTTTCCCTCTGTAGGTCCCCTGTTTTGCAAGATTTATAGTGCATATATACACTACGTGGTCAGAGAATATGGTAGGCCATCTCTCAGATTGTAAAATGTGGCCTCGCAGATTGGATGTTACATAAATTCTATCAATACGGCTGGCAGAGTGACCAGTCACATGGGTAAAACCTGGTCTATCACCGTGTTTTTCCTCCCACGTATCAATGAACTTTAAGTCTCGTACGATCGTCTCTAACTCAACTGATTTATTAAAATTGGGCGTCTGGTCCTTCGGACTAAGGACGCAGTTAAAATCACCCGCAAAAATTGTTTGTGCGGATCGTGGTAAAAGGAGAGGAACTATGTCTTCCTTGAAAAACTGTGCTCTTAGGCATTTATTTCCTGTTCCAGAGGGAGCATAAACGTTAATAAATCGAGTACTGTTCACAGTAAAAGCTATACCTCGGCTGTTCGGCAGTTTCTCGACATTTTCAGTTCGTATCCCCTCTTTAGTCAATATTGCTGTACCAAGGCCAGTCCGGGGTTCATTATGACGTTGTAGCCAGTGATGCGATGTAAAGGAATCTCCTTTACCTCTTGCAAACATACTATGTGAATATCGGCTGCGTACAAAAAGTCTTGGAGATTTCGCAATTTTAGCGCGCTACTGATTTTGTTAATATTGAGAGTCGCAATTCTATACGCCTGAAGAGATGTCATGTTTGATAGGTCTTCCTCACTGTTTGTGTTGTTACGATGTTGGGCATTTCGCTTTAATAGAATTCCGGGTCGTCCTGGGGCAGGATTGCATCCGGGACGTCATTTTGCGGATGCTGGGACTCCACCAATCCGGATGCGGACGACGCCCCTCCGGTATCTTCTCTATGTTCCGCCATCTCTGTATCATAAGTGCAGGCGTCAACCTCGGCTGCCCACTCTTTCGAGGTTTGATGTTTTTTCACGTCTTCTTGTGTATTTCCTGACAAGGTTTTCTCTCTAACTTCGTCATAATCCATCATCTCGGTACATTTTATTGAGGTCACAATCTCACGGTCTTGTTCGGTGATGGCTGTTTTAGATTTCTTCGTAATTTGTCGTTTTGCGGAAGTGATTTCTTGCGAATTTTCAGTCAGTGTTTGGGCAATCATTTTTGCTTTTTCACGCAGAATTTGTGCGTTTTTTTGCGGCTCCTTGATGAGCTCTCCTGCGTTTTTTGTGCGTCTTTGGTGACGAGTCTGTATTCTGATTGTCATCGGTCTCAGATGTCTCTACGAGGCTGTCCTTGGGATTGACACATTCGGCTCGACATTTGTCGAGTCTTTCTTCCGTGTGGTCGGACTCATGATGTTCTGTATGTTGACTACCGTCTTGGTCGGTTGGGGTGGCCATGGGGGTAGGTTCTGCAATAACGGCTTTCATAAATTCCGTCACATCGTTGAGGTCACCTTCTTCTTGTATGTAGGGTCTCCCTTCTTTAACAGCGGAGTCATTCTGTGAGGTGTGTTGGCCACTATCTCCATCCTTGTTAGTAGAGTTAGATGTGGCCTCGATGATCATAGATTCTATAGGTGTGGTGGTTTCCTTTGAGTCAATGTCGTCTATTAGTGTCGGATCTACGTTTGGTTCCGGTTGGACGTTTGCGCGGACTGCAGCGACGTACGTCACAGGTAACTTGGATATCGCGCTTGGCCCGTCCCTCTCTCCTGTCGGTAACTGCGCCACACGCCGCTGAACGCACTGGACACGAACGTGTTCTGTCGACCCGCAGGCTGCGCACGTTCTCGGTTGTCCGTCGTACATCACTATAGCTCTATACCCACAAACAGTGATGTACGAGGGGATATGCTTCAGCAAATCGATTTTCACTTGCCGTACACCGTTCAAAACCGGGAATTTATGAAAACTTGACCACTTTTCGGCGACGTTACTAATAACAGTTCCGTATTCTCGTAGTTTGACATTGATTTGTTCCGCTGATATTTCGAACGGTAACTCAAAAATCCTTAGAGTTCGTATACCCAGTCCTGCATGTGTGACTCGGACTGTTCCTACATTACCATCGGAATGTTTGAATTTCAAAGTGCCGCCGCAGGATGCAACTACTTGTTCACATTTTTCTGAGCTTGTCAACTTCAAGTAAACAGTACTACTAACTATCGACAGGTTATTCCAATCAGGTCATCCGCGGAAAGTTTCATTTCTTCTTCTACAAAATTCTCAACTTCAAACGATCGAGGTCGTACAAAGTTCGGGTCGAAACTTATTTTCAATGTATCCTTTCGTAGTTGTTGATCCATTACGCCATTCTGTTTCTATATTAACTTGGAGAATATAGGACGCTTAAAGCGTACACTTACCACACAGCGCTCGGCCACCAGCAGCGAGGATGTAAACATCGTCCGCACAGCACGGCCGCCTCACGCGGAATGTCCACTCGGCCACCGCGGCCGGCGCGTTTTTCTCGGTCCTAAGGAACTAACTACGCAGTTACCACTTCAGTTGGCAGCGAACAATTAAGTAATAACAGCTGCCGTTCGAAAAATTTAGTAATATCCGTGGAATTATCCGGTTTAATAATACAAAAAATTTCCGAGCTATTATGCCGTGGTCATAAGGATTTATTATTCAAACCCAACGTTTCGTCCCCAACTGCGGAGGACATTTTCAGGGAGGATCGTGGCACTTTTGTATGTCCGATGCACACCCTGGCTCGCTACTGACTGCAGCCGAAGTCCGTTTACGAGGGCTCGCGCGCAGAGGTGTGACATCAGATGTTTTGGATATGCGCGCGGAATTCGTCGTTGCCGACTGCCGTCGTCCTTTGTTAATATCTGCAAATGACTGATAAAGGAAGGGAAGGAAGAAGGATTAACAGTGGCCGCCTTTTGGTATTGGTATTAAGCAATGGTGACAAGTGAAAATGAGAGCCGGACCGGGAATCGAACCCGAGTCTCCCGCTTTGGGCCAGCGGTCGCCTTAACCACTTGGCCACCCGTGCTCGCCTCCCGTCTGTCTCAAATCCTCACAAGTCGTACGCTGTGTTTGTAGCGCTCCTATCGTCCATGCCCTCTTACACTCGTCATTATGGATTCCCGTGCGAGGTCGGACTTACTTTCTCCTCTTTAACCTTATGATGCCCCACTTGTCGTTGTTAGCAATAACTTAATATTGCGACCGAGAATGCCTGGTTATAATAAATATCTATTTCGACCTGAGACACTGCCGCGGTGGAGTAGCCGAGTGCTGTAAGACGCTTTGCTGCGGAGCGCGGTGTTGCTCGCCGTCGCGAGCAACCTTTTTCAGAATCTATTTCTTGTGCCAGAGATATTTGGACTTAAAAGTTTAAGTGGAACACGACGTACAAGAGACAAAGCTGCACAGACAAATGACAAAGAATGAAAGCCAGCAGACTTCCAGAAAGAGTGTTGAATTACAAGGAAAAAGGCAGAGGAGGGAGGGGAGAAAGAGATGAAGAAGGCAAAAGCGCAAGAATGTACATTCAATGAGGAGGAGGAGGACAAGGAGCAGAAGAAGGAGAATTACATTTCATCATCTCTCCTGTCAATTGTTTATGTTATGGTCTTCAGTCCGGAGACTGGTTTGATGCAGCTCTCCAAAATACTCTATCCTGAGCAAGCTTTTCATCTCCTCATAAGAACGGCAACCCACATCGACTTGAATCTGCTTACTATACGCGTCTTTTGGTCTCCCTCTGCGATTTTTACCCCACACACTTCCCTCCAACGCTAAATTCACATTTCCTTGATGTCTAAAAATGTGTCCTACCAAGCGCGATCCCTTCTTTTAGTCAGGGAATGCAAAAATTCCTTTTCTCGCCAATTCTGTTCAGTACCTCTTTATTAGTTATGCGATCTACCCCCCTAATCTTCAGCATTCTTCTGTAGCACCACATTTCAAAAGCCTCTATTCTCTTCCTGTCCGCACTGCTTATCGTCCATGCTTCACTCCCGTACAAGGCAACACTCCACACAAATGCCTTCAGAAAAGACTTCCTTACCCTTAAATTAATATTAATATTAATTTCTCTTTTTCAAAAATGCTTTTCTTCCAATTGCCATTCTGAATTTTATATTCTCTGTACTGCGACCATCGCACGTTATTTTACTACCCAAGTAACAAAACTCATCTACCACCTTCATTGTTTCGTTACCTAATCTAATTCCTTCAGCATCGCCTGATTTTCTAAGACCGCATTCCATTATTTTTGTTTTGCTCTTGTTAATGTTCATTTTATACGCTCTCTTCAACACGCTGTCCATTCCATTCAACTGCTTTTCCAGGTCCTTTGCTGCCTCTGACAGAATTACAAAGTCATCAGCAAAACGCAATGTTTTTATTTCTTCCCCCTCAACTTTAATCCCTATTCCAAATTTTTCCTTGCTTTCCTTCACCGCCTGCTCGATGTACAAATTGAATAACATCGGAGAAAGGTTACAACCCTGTCTTACTCCCTTCCCAACTGATGCTTCCCTTTCATGCCCTTCGAGTCTAATAACTGCGGTCTGGCTTTTGTACAAGTTTTAAATAACTCTCCTTTTCCTGTATTTGACCCCTGCTGACTTCAGAATTTGAAACAGTGTATTCCAGTCAACATTGTCAAACGCTTTCTCCAAACCTATAAAAGCTAAAAATGTAGGTTTGCCTTTCCTTAATCTATCTTCTAAGATAAGACGTAAACTGAGTATTGCCTCCCGGGTTCCTATGTTCCTCCTGAATCCAAACTGATCTTCCCGGAGGTCAGATTCTACCAGCTTTCCTATTCTCCTGTAGATAATTCGTGTTAAAATTTTGCAACCATGACTTATCAAACTGATGGTTCTGTAATTTTCACACCTGTCTGCGCCTGATTTATTTGGAATGAGGATTATTAGATTTTTCTTAAAGTCTGAGGGTATTTCGCCTGTCTCATACATCCTACACACCAGTTCAAATAGTTTTGTCATGGCTGGCTCTCCCAGAGACTTTAGTAGCTCTGAGGGTATGTCATCTACTCCTGGGGCTTTGTTCCTAGGTCTTTCAAGGCTCTGTCAAATTCATCTCTCAGTATAGTATCTCCTTTTTCATCTTGATGTACTTCCTATTCCCTTCCTACAACATCGTCTCTAAGTTCATTTCCTTTGTAGAGCTGTACTCTTTCCACCTTTCATCTTTCCCTTTTTTGCTGAGAACTGGTTTCCCATCTGAGTTCTTGATATTCGTAGAGTTGCTTTTCTTGTCCCCAAATGTCTCTTTTATTTTCCTGTAGGCGGTATCTACTTTTCCCCTTGCTATACATTCTTCTACAGATTTGCATTTGGTTTCTAGCCACTCCTGCTTAGCCATTTTGCACTTCCTGTCAATCTCATTTTTTAGTCGTCTGTACTCCATTTTGCCTGTTTCATTTACTGAATTTTTCTATTTTCTCCTTTCATCAATTAACTGTAGTATTTCTTGTCAATTAAAATGACATTTTCTTGTCCTTGAAGTTGTTTCTGTTGTCGTAATGTATATTACTGCTTCCAATCCTCCAGATGTCAGTGAGATCGGTACGAAACGTTGTAGCCTATATCTATAGAGTATCAACGAAACGACATGATATGCCCTCGAAATTATGATTTTCCTCTACTCCGTAGGTCAGGTTTTATTGCCGGCCGCGGTGACCGAGGAGACTGAGGCGCTCCAGTCACGGTCTGCACGGCCACTACGGTCGGGGGTTCGAATCCCCCCTCGGGCATGGATATTTGTGCCGTCCTTAGTGTAAGGTAGTTGATAAGTAGTTTGTAAGTTTAGGGACTGATGACCCCGTAGTTAAGTCCCATAAGCGATACTGAAACTTGAACATTTTTTGAACAGGTTTTATTATTAGACATAGCTTATGCACCTTCTCCTGCACGACAGCACGCAGCAAGAATTATATCGAATTCGTGCAGTATGATGTCGTCAAGGAGAAAGTGGATAAGCTATCTCTAATAATAAAACCTGACCTACGGAGTAGAGGAAAACCATAACTGCGAGGGCATATCATGTCGTGCTCCTATGGGCAAGTTCGTAGAGCATTGTTATACCGATGATCCTGCTCATAGCGTCTATTTTTACTGCAGTACGTTGGTAACTGTTATATGAGGCAACATCTTGCCTGAATGTAAAAAGAGTGTAGAAGTGTGTTGTCGATAGTTTCCATTTGCTTCATTTATTTGAAAACAGCAAACCTTTAGTGTTCATTCGTAGTTTCACAGAATAAACAAACACAGACGTAATTCCATCAAATATAACCTTCATGCTGGATATTCTTTACATTAGTCTTCAACAACCAGTCTTCTTAAGCTGCAGTCGCTCACATACAATCGATTGTATCATGGCTAAGCTCGTTGATGAACCCAGATCCTTTGTAACGTCGACATAGTTCTATTTCAACACAAGCAGTCTCCAACCTACAGGTTGGATGGTCAAATATAGAAATCATCAAACGCGAAGTATTAAAATGCCAAGATCCCAATTGATTAATTTATTTTTCTGACGACCGGTTTTAGGATACCATCATCTGATCACTTGTGATATATGTTTTCGTTCCGTGAAGGCACATGACATTAAAATGCTACGTCAAAGATAAAACATTTAAACAGTTAAAATATTTGAAACACATTCTCCAATGTGTCATTTAACTTTGATGTACCATTTGTCAAAATTAAATGTTTTATGATTGGCGTACCATTTTAATGTCATGTGCCTTCAAGAAACGAAAACAAAGAACACAAATGATCATATGATTGTACCCTAATTGTATCGAAACCCATCGTCAGAAAAATAAATTATGAATTGCGATGTTGACATTTTAATACTTCAAAGTACGGAGATCGCCGTCCTACCATGGAAAAATTAAATCATCAAACGTATTAGGTACATGAAAAGAATTTGTTTTGCATATTTCTGTGAACACAAACACAATAATTAAACATTCTTTCTTGAATGTAATCTGCGTGGGTGGTGCTGTTTGATTCCAGGCCTGAATTTATAAACTTATTATTTTCATTTTTACTCGTTTTATTACTTTAATTGTGATTATTATTTTTATTATTACTATTATTTTCCTTATGGTTCTTACTATTATTACTACTAATTCTGCTGAACGTGTAATGCAATTGTCTTTATTCGTAAGTTCTGATTGTGTATGTTTATTCGGTGAAACTACGAATAAACCCTACAGGTTTTTTACTTTCAAATAAATGAAGCAAAAGCAAACTGCCGATAACACACTGCTATAAAATCCGAACTGTCCTTTCACATGCCAGGAACACATTGCCCCATGTCACAATTGTCAACTTACTGCAGTAAACATAAATTGATAAAAAATATAGCTCTACTAACTTGCCTACATGAGCTCGACATAATATGATCTCATAGTAACACTTTTCCTCTAGTCCGTAGCACAGGTTGTAATTATTATTATAGTTAATGCTCGTTCTGCTGGATGATAGCACATACAACGAATTATATCGTTTAGGCTGATTATCGACAGAGCTGGGCTCCGTTAATCAGAAAGTTAACTTTGATAATCATTAATCCGTTACTAAAAAGGATAGTTTAGTTAAACGTTAAAGCGTTACTCTGCGGGCAAATTAACGGAAGTTAACGTTGATCGTTAACTCTTAACAGCATTGTGCAGCCTCAAAAAATCGCCTTTAGGCTCAGACTTTATGTATTTATATTGTTCAAAGTAGTAATTAAAAAAATAAGTAAAAAGTGTTACCCTACTTGATAATTAAGGAAACTGTTTTGGATATGCAAGTTTAAATAGGGTTTGGAGTATAAATAAAGACTAGCATTACTCGGCCACTATCGTGGTAATGAACCCTGAGCGTCGTAAACAGATAATAAAGTGTAAAAATAGCCTCCGTGTGAGTCATTTGCTTTGGAGGAAAAGTCTTTTTTTCTTTAAAATGTTTGGCTGTAAAAAAGAAGAATGTTTGTTTGTCATTTGTTTACGCTCACGGCCGACTGCTACGATATAGTGTCCCAGTAATATATAAATGTTAATTTTTAGTAACAATTATTTAGCAGTAAAATTGGGATACACCGATGCAAGTTGCTGCAATGCCAAAAGACTCCCTCAAAATGTTGTCTTTTTTTAGGGGGAGTACTGCTACTGGCGCCACTGTCGATTCCAAATGCAAGACATTAGAATTCCTTTTGGATTTTTCGCAACCGGAGCTGCTTTGACTTATTCTTCAGACTGTAGGGACTGCGATTCATGGCATCTCCTCATGGGCTGTTTAACATTATTAAGGCTAGAGGTGTGTGCCTTAATTGTTGATTTTTTCAGAAGGCATAATTTACAGTTCAAAAGTATTCGTTCCCCCGTTCTAGATATGATATCAACAAAATCACTTAGATGTGGCCACGGATTTTCATCAACTGTTCAACCCATGATACCGTTTTCACACACAAATCTTCTTCGACACTCATTCATTTCCACTGAGGTGCCCTTAACTCGAACTTAACAAGCAACTACCTACTGCCGGCGAGTACAATCCACCGAAACGGGTCGTCAAAGTCGTAATCTTTCTTCTTCCTAGACCACTTAGCGCAGATATACGCAGAGTCAAAAAAATGTTTAAATGTTTGTATAGTCTATGGGACTTAACTACGGGGTCATCAGTCCCTAAACTTACAAGCTACTTATGAACTATTTACGAACTAGCACGGCACAAATATCCATGCCCGAGGGGGGATTTGAACCCCCGACCGTAGTGGCCGTACAGACTGTGAGTGGAGCACCTTAGTCCCCTCGGCCACCGCAGCCGGCTACGCAGAGTCGCGGTTTTCCCTCAGTTGGAGCAAGACTACGCCAAGCCGTGGGTTTCACTTGGGCCCCCATTTCCGCTGTTCGTTTCTTGGCAGAAAGTCTCACAAGATCAACCGTGCGCTTCCAGGGAGTGATAAAACGCATAGACTGGGCGTGGCAGCATACAGGAGGGACCTGCACTAAAATAGACATAATTTACGTGGCAAGAGTTTTGTTATAAGAAGCGGGTACAAATGTAACGGATTAACGAAATTAAGGCTAATTAACGTAAGTTAAAGACTCCGTTAACGTTTTTTAATTAACTTAAAAGTTAATCTGTTACTCAAAAAGTCATCTTCGTTAATTAACGATTAACGGATTAACAGAAATGTGCCTAGCTCTGATTATCGATATACAACGTGCGGTATCGATTTGAAGGTTTGTGCGTCACAGTAGATTTCCATCGAACCTCCATTAGTTCTGCAAGAATTTCCACTCCTCGGGCGCCGTATTGCATAAACGGCGCTTCGTTCTGCGAGCGAGCCCCGCTATCTCACAGAGACACAAAGCAGATCCGCTGGAGGCCACAAAGCCACCCCGATCCGCAAGTCCGCCGAGGCCCGTTCAAGTGGCGCAACCCCCTGTCGCTGAGCCTGGCGCCCTCTCACCCCTTGCCGCCACCACTCCTAACACCCCCCCCCCCCCTACCGGCAACCGCCACACGAGTTCTGCCAAGTTGCCAGCTACCGCAATCGGCCCCGTGCCGCCGTTTCAAAGAAATACGAGACACCGCCGAACTGAAATAACTGTTGTGACGGCAGTAGACGAGAGATACCGAGACAGACAAGCAGAGCGAAAGGGGGGTGGTTGGGGAAGAGGGGTGGGAGGGGGAAAGGGAGGGGTAGGACGGTAGGGACGGGAGGGGGCAGAGTAAAGGCGGCCGCGAGACGGCCACTTGAAGTCTTAATTTAAGAGCAAAGTTCGGGAGGGACCGCCTCCGTCAGAGGGCCTCTGCCCGCGGGTTTAACAAGCGCCCTACCAGCGGCGGAGGCTGCATTACGAGCAACAACTGAACAACGTCGCGCAGCACAGTAAAATTCTTTGGAGTGCTCCTCCCCAAGAACAGTAACTTTCGAGCACCCATCAAGTCGCCGAACCAGCTTTTCCGACTTTATTTCGTTCACCGCGTGTTCCCGTCATGTTGTCTCACAAATGTGGCGCAGCAACGTCGTTAAAGTCGAACGAATGAAACTGTATCCAGATTCAGCGTCTACATACGACGTTCACCCAGACAGTAAGTTTCCCTGTTTCCTTTTTTAAAACGAATACTACATATTACGGTGATGTACTTCACCTGTAAAGGAGACCGCGTGTAAAACGCTTGTACGACCACGTCTTGAGTATTGCTCAAGTGTTCGGGACCCGCAGCAGATCTGTTTAAAGGAAGACATAGAGGCGGTTCAGAGGCGAGCAACTAGATTTGTTAGCCGGCCGCGGTGGCCGAGGAGACAGAGGCGCTCCAGTCACGGTCTGCACGGCCACTACGGTCGGGGGTTCCAATCCCCCCTCGGGCATGGATATTTGTGCCGTCCTAGTTCGTAAGTACTTCATAAGTAGTTTGTAAGTTTAGGGACTGATGACCCCGTAGTTAAGTCCCATAGACTATACAAACATTTAAACATTTTGAACTAGATTTGTTACCGGCAGGTTCGACCAATGCGCGAGTGTCACGGAAATGCTCCGGCAACTCAATCTGGGATCGCTGGAACAAAGACGACGTTCCTTTCGTGAATTTCTGTTAAGTAAATTTAGAGAGCCGCAATTTGATGATGAGTATAGTACGATCTTGCTGCCGCCTACATACATTTCGCGTGGTGATCACAAAGACAAGAGAAATTAGGGCTCGTACGGAGGCATATAGGCATTCTTTTTTTTTTTGCCTAGTAGTTTTACAATGTGCCCTCCGCCACGCACCTTACGGTGAATTGCGGAGTATGTATGTAGATGTACCTGACATTGTCAGCTTAGCAAGTGTTCTCAATGTATTAAGCTTTCCAACTTCTTTTTAACTCTTTGTGGCCCAAGGAACAAAACTGAGTTGTAAAACAATTCTTTTGTACTAGTTTAAACCCGCGGCTCCGCTCGCGTGTTGGTTGATTGTAATAGATAAGCTATCTTTCAGTAATGTGCTACGAGACTGGTTTTGAAGGATGAAATGAAATACCATACCTTCTTTAGAAACAAACATTTTTAATCAACATTATCAGCGAAGTAAGTAATGTAGATCAAATCACACGTAAAAATGTACTCGTTTCGAAGAATGCAATCACGAAACTCAACAATAATGATTGTAATATATCACAGATCGATCACTTTATGTAATGCGTGAAACGTCAAATCGATTATTTTAAAGAGACGTGTAAAAAGAAATTTCTTTTTTACTGCTTTATTTATTTATTCTTATATTTCCTTATTGTATGCTTATCCTTACAGAGAAACAGCTGAAGACATTGTAGCACGCATAGACCAAAGATATGGTCTGTGGGATCACGTTTCGCTGCATGTAACCTCCTTTATACAGAGTCGCAAACGTCATCGCTGGCCTTCAGTCCGAATTTTTTTATAATTTGACGACTTTCAACCATCATATCTTCCACCCCCTTATAGCTATTGGTATGGAACTGCTATGGTGTACAACGGGAGACTTCGGACAACAATTACACGAAGACCATTCGTTTGCGTTCTGTAGTTTTCACTGCAGAGCGAAATATTAGCACACACACACACACACACACACACACACACACACACACACACACACACACCGATAAGTTTCCATCCCAATATACTCCACCCTTTTATGATTATCAACTCTCAAGCAACAATGCAACCGATAAAACCATCTTCAAAGAATAAATATCATTTTCAAAGAGTAATTATTTTTCCGCATTTGTATTCTTCAAATTACTAAATATCTATCAGATCGCTTTAAAACCGTGCCTAAAACCTTCCTCAGTGATAAATTAGTAACTGTACAAATATTTAAGTCTCTGCGTCTTGTAGTTCGGACGTGATAATCGTACACCGAACAGACATTCATATTTACAGATATAGATAACTACATTACAAATGATATATAAAAGTTATATATGAAATGAGAAAAGTACTCGCATGATTAAAAATTTCTTTAGAACATACGGTTACGTAGTGAAACCACTGGTCGGCTACATAAAGTTCCGCAAGACATGGATCAAACTAAAATATCAGTGTACTCTAAAATACATAACCTTTCGTAACTTAGCAGAACTATGCCAGCTCAGAATATATGTAACATCATAATCCTCAGTAACACCCCGGAATACACTGCGCAGCTGAATGTTTTTGTTACTTTCCCGCGAAATGTATTACCCCTAGGCGCCAGCGAGTTGAATAACTTGACGACAGAGGATAGTATACTCCAGTGCCGTGATGAGCCGCCTTTGAGGCATTAAATTAAACGTGGTCTCACTGTGAAACCAGTTGTACTCAAAGGGTTAAAGAAGATCTATGTGTCTAGATGGATATTACATGCCTTCTCTTTACTAGTTTCGGCTAATTTTAATAGTCATCTTGAAATTATGTACGAATACTGCTTACTGCTTTGTCAAACGTACATTTGTGAAACAAAACTGCAATAAGGTTAATATAGTAGGAGATATTCCACGTCAACATGTGATACAATTACATTCATGTACTAATTACGCATACATTTCAAACACTGGCAAAATTATAGGATGTGGACGTGCTGAAGCCAGTTGTTCTTAGGGGATTTCAGACTCTCAGCTGGCTTCAACACTCCCACATCGTGTAATTTTGCCATTGTTTAAAAGGTACCTGTAAGTAGAACATGAATGTAATTACTCACATGTTGACGTGGAATACCCCTACTATGAAGATGGCTATTAAAATTAGCCGAAACTAGTAAAGAGAAGGCATGTAATATCCATCTAGACACATAAATCTTCTTTAAAAAGACGTACAAATGCTTAACGTCTAAGCTGACAATGTCAGGTAATAACCGTAATACGTAGTCTCCGATTGAAACGGAAACTGGGAAACTTAGTCTCTGGGTGAACGTCGTATGTAGACGCTGAATCTGTGCACAGTTCCATTCTTCACTCTGTCGTTCAGGTCCGTGCACCGTGTACTCCACGTGACCTCTAGTTTGGCTCGTGGCTGGCTCAGTGTACTCTACGTGACTACCAGTCCGGCTCGTCGTTGGTGGCTGGGTTCTGCCGACACCACCTAGAGACCTGGTCTTACAACGTGCTACGTCACACTGACCAGGTCGTGACCGCAAACTGAATGCCTGGTCGAAGGGACACGACCTCTGCCTCGTAGCAGGCAGCCAGTAAGCTGGCGGCCGCGGCCTGGTCAGTGTGACGTAGCACGGCCTGTTGTTCAAATGTTCAAATGTTTGTTAAGCTTATGGGACTTAACTACGGGGTCATCAGTCCCTAAACTTACAAACTACTTATGAACTACCTTATACTAAAGACAGCACAAATATCCATGCCCAAGGGGGGATTCGAACCCCCGACCGTAGTGGTCGTGCAGACCGTGACTGAAGCGCCTCAGTCTCCTCGGCCACCGCGGCCGGCACGGCCTGTTGTAAGGCCAGGTCTCTAGGTGGTGTGTGTTCAACACCGTCTGAAAAGAAGGCTGCAGGCTGCCGTACCACGTCACACAGAGTAGGTCGCGATCGAGTAGCTCACTGGCTGGCTGATGGGGCACAGTCCACCGCCTCCCATCCGCCAGCCAGTGAGCTACGCGATCGCGAACTATCTGCGTGACGTGGCACAGCAGAGCGCAGGCCTTCTCTACAGACACTCTTCAGAATGTCTTGGTTGTTTCCGCCGAGTCTCCGAAGGTGGCGTACCCTCGTCAGCACAGCCAAGCCACCAAGGAGTGCCGAATCAACAGGCAGTTGTCGGGAACATGAATGTGAAGAGTGCCAGCAGCAGGCACGTGGCACGACCCGTGATCGGCCTGGCCAGCCAGGCTGAGCGAAATACGTATGAAAAATTTTAAAATGCTATTTCTCACTCCTGTGCACCCCAGGGGTAGGCGTCGCCCTCATGCTACATATAAGGAAATTGTATATACATAGTATATATTTATAAAGATACGTGACGAAGCAGTGCTGACATTAGTTCCATTTGTATCGACGCCATTATAGCACCACCGTATTAAACCATGGCACTAACAGGTATGCTCTATGGCAGTGTATTTCAACCTGTGGGTCGTGACCCCCAGGTGGGTAGGGGGTCGCAAAGCCTTGCTCACAAGTACTTGTACCATTGAACAACCAGCCCAGTACACCTCTAACTACAAAGGGTTCCGTAATACAAAAATATAGGCTTAGTAAAAGAGATATGTACTATTTGTTAAAATTATATAATTCCTTCTTTAACAATAGTTCTGAAATGAATAGAACGTAGATTTTCTTGTATTACAATGTGTTATAGATGAATAAGCGCGACGTCTGAAAACTGGTTTCAGAAACCATTCGTTAGATAGATGTACAAGATTCAATAATTCCAAGAAATTAAAAAAAAAATTATGTCTTTAAAAATTGTCTATACAATGGGAGCTTTCTTAATCAGTATAATTCTGTTCTGAATATTGCCTAAGTTCGAAACATTCGTTATGCAAAACATACATTTCTGTAGGAAACCATGTGAAAATGCTTTCGGTTCCGAAAATATATACATTAAAAACAGCTTCTAACAATTTACAAGTAAGCTGTTTCAACAAAAAGAACATTACATTGGTCGCCTTGGAGATAACGAACAAAGTTTTGTTAGAGTTGGTTAGAGGGGGCGGGGGTTCAGTGGGGGTAGCCAGAATATTTTTAATTTGAAGATCCACCTCCAGAGGCATTTCCCTTTACTTACAAATAAATTCTAATTTTATCCTGCTCTTCATAATTGGCTCGAGCAATAATTTTCCGATGTTCGTCGTTAAGTCATTCACACACTAACGACAACTGAAACATAAAAATTACTCTGTGCCCCCCCCCCCCCCCCATAAACAGTGAATATGCCCCACGTAAACAATCAGTAGAGAGCACTGCGTTTGCCATGTTTAGCTGTAACTGCAGTATGTGTCAAATTATTGAATTTGTGTCCTGCTTGTGTTACACAGTTTACAGAAAAAAACTGCTTAAAAGCTGTCGTTATTGTGTAGGGGTAGGATGTGATGATGGTTTCGTTTTAGCTGATATTGGCCCACTTTAGGTTACGGTAGTAACACGAAAAGTGTGCCTTTGCGATCGTCTTTTGACAGCTCGAAATATAAATTAAAATAACGACTTAACTATTCATCTGACACGAAAATTGAATAACCTAATTTTTAGAGGAGAAAATTCTCTACAACTTTGCTCTGTTTTGTTTTTATCATATCTCGAAGCGTTTCAAAGATATTTGCAAAAATAACGGCGATTTCGAGATGTCTGTCTGTCTGTCCGTCTGTCTGTCCGTAACGTGTTCCCTGTTTTTAAGACGAACCGTTCAACCGATCAGCTCCAAATTTTACCGACATGATAGTAGGCCGCCAGAGACCAGAACCTCGTTTTTTCAAATTTTTCTGACAAAAAATACGGCAGTCATACAAAAAAGGCGTTTGTAATATAATTGTAATTGCAAACGAACAATTCATTTGACACGGATATTGAATGACCTAATTGGTACAGGAGAAAATACTCTACAACTTAGCTCCCTTAAGTTTTTTTTTATATCTCGTATCGTTTGAGACATATTTGCAAAAATGACGGAGATTTGACACCCTCCATTGAATCAACGAAAACCAGCCGTTCGGAGATGTCACGTGACATTCCTCGCCCAGAACTCTCTCTGGCATACGCCATCTTGCGTTGCGTATTTGAGGATTTTCTTATTGTAACTTACACGTTGTCATTTCAAAGCATAGGCGCACTGAGGAATTATCAAAAACACATCGTTTTCCATACAATAAATGATAATCTAGTGTCTAAAATGCCATATTAGCATGAGTTAAGAACTGCCATCAATAGTATGAAATGAAAGGACTCATCTTTCGATTGAAACCTGTAGAGTAGTGGGCAAGGCGTTGGACTATGATGCTAAAGGTCGGTGGTTCGGAATCCGCCACTACCTAAGTTTTTTTCCTTGACGTGTTTCAGACAATCTTATTAATTAATTTTGTATTATTTAGATTATTATTTTGGGCCAAAATGTTTGCAAAAACTTATAAAACTACAAATCTAAAGTGGGCCGTCAGTGCGATTTTTTAGATGTAGTTTAAATGACTGTTTCAACGATATCCGTGTTCTGAAACTAATTCTCGTTTTCTTCTGTTCCAGGTGAGTACCCAGTCTTGAATGCCTCTGCACCATGCAACTATTCCCTGGTGAGTTGCATTCAGTTTGTCATCTCGTTGCACGATGATTTCCAAAGCCCTACATTCTCTTGTGAGTACCAGGAGAGCTTGTAGCAAAAATTTGGGCCTGAGCCCCTAGGATATGCACTGTATAAACACCGCAGTGATTAGACCCAGGATCACCTATGGGGCGGTCGTGTGGTGGAAGAAGGTAGAACAGCAGGTTGCTGCTAAGGAGCTTGGTAAGGTGCAGAGATTAGCCTGCTTAGCCATAACAGCTGGAATTAGCAGCACACCAACTGCTGGGATGGAAACCATGCTGTATATGCCCCAATTACACCTTTGAGCCAAGATGGAGGTAGCGGCTGGTGCATACAGACTCTAATCTGGCAACAATTGGAACTCTTTGGGATATCCAGAATCACACACTAAAATAGTGAGTGAGGTAAATATAGGAAAGGTTGGGGAAATGCCACCCGACTATAACACCATACTGCTTCAACAAGCCTTTCAATATAACAATTGGAAGTAGGGAGCAGTGGGAGAAAATAGTTCGACACCGTACGGGGGATATTTTCTGGTTCACTGACGGTTCAAAATCGGACCAAGGCGTTGGGGCCGGGGTATATGGGGTGCAGCCAAGACTGGAGGGCGTCATCTCTCTAGGAAAACTGGCCTCAGTATTCCAAGCGGAAATCACTGCCATCAGGGCATGTGTGGAGGAGAATTTGCGTAGGTACTACAAAGATCGTAGCATCTATATCTATTCAGACAGCCAGGCAGCCATGAGATCACTGGCAGCTCCTGCAACAATGTCTAAAATTGTTGCAGAATGTCAAAGGGTTCTGGTGGAGCTAGGGGAAAGCAATAGAGTAAACCAATTGTGGCTCCCTGGCCACTCGGGGATCAGTGGCAACGAACATGCCGACAGATTAGCCAGGATGGGGGCAGAGACTCCATTTATTGGACCGGAACCTGTCCTGATAATCACCAAGGCAATGATCAAATTGGAGCTACGTAACTAGCTCAGGAGACAGCACGTAGAATATTGGACCAAAGTCTACCAACAAAAACATGGCAAAGACATGTTTTAAAAGAAGCTCTGCAATCCTGGGCCTGAACAGGAGAGAGATTAGACTCATGGTTGGATTGCTGACAGGCCATGGAATTTCAAAAAACACCTACATACAGTGGGTATAACAGAAGAGAACCCTAAATGTAGAATCTGTGATGACGGTGATGAAACTGCATCACATCTAATCTTCGAATGCATTGCATTGGAGAGTAAAAGGCACAGAACATTTGGGACAAGCAGACCCGAAGAAATTGTGTCTGATAAAGAACTGGTAAAGGGACACCTTGCACTGTTGAAGGGCATTGGTTGGCTTTACTAGATATACAGGGAGCGATACCGCACAATAAACTTAGTTTCGTTGCGGGCAGTGGCGGGTTGGACCAAGACTGTTTTGGCTTCTCCGGAAAAATCAAATCAAGCCCTACATCTCGAAACAGTGCAGAAAACTGTAGCAGGGTTTTGAATATACAAGAGCTTTGCTGTTAAGTGTGAGCCAGGTGGGAGTAGTCGAACGGTATGGAGCGCCACACTCCGATGCTCTAACGCTGTGGACGTGTGAAGCACAACCGCCATTTTTAACAGCGCGAGTAGCAGATTTTGCCGACCCTGACCAAGCATGGTCCAACACTGGGAATGGATACCTTGACATCGCATTTGCAGCCATAATTTCACTAAAAAAGAAATCGTGCGATTCAGTTATTCATTATGGCATAATATTTTGGTCAAATTAACTAAATGTAACAAAACTCCCAATATCACAGAAGAAAATAATTACGAATGTGCCAAACAACGGGAATCTTGTAGACCATTGCCAATTTTTTTTTTTTTTTTTTTTTTTTTTTTTTTTTTTTTTTACATACATTTCCTTGCTCTTGTAGAAACACTTGACAGTTTCCACTTCCACAAATAAAGTGCTCGGCACATTTTAAATTTCCACCATATCTTTTAAAACTTCGAAGTTCATGGGATTACAATTTTACGTTAATAGAGGCCATTTACATATATGGACCGTGTTATGTATCACAAGACCAAGCGCCGTTACTTTATATTTCTGATGTGAGCGCAATTAGTGCTGTTTAGTAGTTATGTACAGTGAGATTTCACTACTAAGTGAAATAACACTAACCCTTCTTTGGTACAAAAAGTCGAGAAACATTCATAAATAAATATATTTTAAAAACATGTAAAATTTACGTTCCATTATGTCAGTTATGACATATGGCGCTTGGACTAGTGATATGTCACACCGTCCATATAAGGCTTCGTTGACTGAAGCGACTGCTCTTAGCTTTTGTGGTAGAATGGTACTACTACCCCATCGTCGAATAATTTCAAGACAGTTTCACAGTTTGAACAAGGAAATTATACTTTCTTATTACTTGTTTTAGCACTTTCTACACTAAGCCATTTACACAGGTTTTCTCCCTGCGGACTGATATCTTGGTTTACAAATTTCATGGATTTTTACGAAAGTCATGAAGAAAATATTTAGTAGAGTATTTAACTTAAAGTTAAAAACATCGTGTTTCTAATGCTGTTGTATTTTTTTCCTGGCTGTAAATGATTTTTATTTTTTATTTTTAATTATTTATTTTTTACAATTTTGAAACTTCCGTGTTTTCCCAGAAGAAGAAAGCTTTTAACTTATAAAATTCAAATTTTGGAATGTTTCCAAGAAATGTACCAAGGAACATAGGCCTACTGGATTGAAAAAAAAATCTATACAGGAAAAACATCAATACAGAAGTATAGTTTTGTTCGCATGCTGTACCTGAGATCTGTTCTGGAAATTGTCGGGGAAACACAGTACGTGCCTGAGGTGGACAAAAATACACCATATATCTCTATCTCTACATGTCCTAAATCCCGCCCCACTATCTGAAGTCATTTTGCTGTCTATTAATTTTTTTCTTGCTTATAGAAATGTAGGAATTTTATTAAAGGTACTATGCTCCAGACTGAATGCTGAAAGGCACAATCAGTCTCTAATGATGATGATTATAGAAATAATATAACAACCTTTCAACACTTCCGGCAAACCACTAAAACACTAGGTAATAAGTTTGTAGTTTGTCAAGGTTTAAGTCAAATGTAAAATAAATAAATAAAATGAAATAAAATAAAAAAAATCGAATAAAAATTGACCCTCTGTCATCTTAAAATGTTGTTTATTTTGTTAACTTGCAAAACAAATGATTGTAACTATAGTTTCAATACTCCATAACTTTAATGTAATGAGTTTTATGTATGCAGTACCGGCATATACATGCCAGTTGCGAAAACGTGTTGTAAAATGTGTGCAAATGAGTAAGTTATTTCACCAGTGCAGGAGATAATTTCATCTCGACAAATGCAGGTAATACTTCACTGTATGTTCATTATAAGATACTTGCATTAACGCCTGCGTCATCTTTCTCGCCAAAAACTAACAACTTTGTCGTTCCTCTACCGTTAGGTGAGAAATTGAAGCAGATATAACACTAAAATACAGTAATAGATTTCTCGAAAATGGAGATATATTATTGTGACTGAAGACGGCTTATTATTATTATTACTACTACTATTATATACCCCTAACATATACAGTACTGTCACGGGCAGCACACGGCAAAATGTCGATTAATAATTATAATAATGAAGATCCACCTGTTGAAATCTAAATTCCCTCCGCACCATCACGACTCTAGCTGTTTACCTCAGGCCGAGATGAAGGAAAACAGAAGGTATTATTTTGTGATTTGGTTGCACTGAATACAACTATTCACTACTGCTAAAAGGAACAAGGTACATAATTTTAGTCTCTTCCGAAAGAAAGTATAATACCTTGATAGTTGGTCATCCCTGTCTATACCCGGGCCGCTGAAACATTGCACTTGACGTTTCACGTTACGGCGTGTTAAGTTGGCCACACTGCTATAGGGACGTTGCAACACAAGCCTCTTTACACACAGCAGACGACACGGTTTTCAGTTGCATCTCGTAAATGTAAGCTATTGAGCAATAAAAGTTCGTACAATAATTATTTCTTGAGCTGCTACCACAAAGCAGCAATTAATTAACGGTATAGTAATGTAGACAAGAGCACAACAATGCACACGCTTTCAATAACACAGCAAAGAAATATGGAAAATAAGCATTTGATCAAGGCAGATACGAAATAAACAATAATGAAGATAGTAACTTCTCTCTCTACGTTTTATATTCACAGTGCTTTTCACTCACGGCGACATTGGTCAATTCCATCCACCTGCCAATCTTCACTGTTGTCGTCACTGCCAATTTCGTCTTCATCGTCGTCATAATTAACTGTTCATGATTACTGATGATCCATTCCATTGTCTGCACTGCCCGAATTTTTGAACGTGCTCCTTTTTCCTTTCCACGGTGCAGCATCTACATTGGCAACTGCTTCACATAATAGCCTTTCCGTCTCTGTTATTGTGGAAGACTTGTCGTTGTTCCTTACGCAGTTCTTCACGTCACTCCATACTAATTCTATAAGGTTAAAATGGGAGTGACATGTAGTGGCAGCCTTATTACATTGTGACCCTTCACCTTTGCGATTTCGTCTACTAGCTACATACGTGGACGTAATAGGTTTATTCTGATTCACTAGCGATTATAAAAAGTTTTGACATATCTGCAGCAATATTTCTTTCTTGTAGCGACCTTTTTTCTGTATGGGACTTAACTACGGGGTCATCAGTCCCTAAGCTTACAAACTACTTATCAACTACCTTATACTAAGGACGGCACAAACATCAATGCCCGAGGGGGGATTCGAACCCCCGACCGTAGTGGGTCGGACTGGAGTTGCTCAGTCCCCTCGGCCACCGCGGCCGGCTCGAAGATTTTATTCAAATGAAATTGAGAACTTACTCAGAGAAATTAAATGTTGTGTGTTGTGGTCTTCAGTCCGGAGACTGGTTTGATGCAGCTCTCCACAATTACCCTATCCTGAGCAAGCCTCTTCATCTCCACATAAAAACGACAACATACATCTGTCTGAATCTGCTTACTATATCCGTCTCTTGGTCTTCCCCTGCGATTTTTTCCCCACACACTTCCCTCCAACGCTAAATTCACAATTCCTTGATGTCTAAGAATGTGTCCTACCAATCTATCCCTTCTTTTAGTCAAGGTATGCCAGAAATTCCTTTTCTCCCCCAATTCTATTCAGTACCTCCTCATTAGTTACGCGATCCACCCATCTAATCTTCAGCATTCTTCTGTAGCACCATATTTCAAAAGCCTCAATCCTCTTCCTATCCGCACTGTTTATCGTCCATGTCTCACTCCCATACAAGGCAACACTCCATACAAATGCCTTCAGAAAGGACTTCCTTAGGTATAAATCGATATTCGATGTTAACAAATTTCTCTTTTTCAAGAACGCTTTTCTACCCATTGCCATTCTGCATTTTATATCCTCTGTACTGCGACCATCATTTGTTATTTTACTGCCCAAGTAACAAAACTCATCTACCTCCTTTATTGCTTCGTTTCCCAATCTAATGCCTTCAGCTTCACGTGATTTTCTTACACTGCACTCCATTACCCTAGTTTTGCTCTTGTTAATGTTCATCTTATATGCACCTTTCAGCACACTGTCCATTCCGTTCAATTGCTCTTCCAGGTCCTTTGCTGTATCTGACAGAATTACTATGTCGTCGGCAAAACGCAATGTTTTTAATTCTTCACCCTGAACTTTAATTCCTTCTCCAAATTTCTCCTTGCTTTCCTTTACAGCTTGCTCAATGTACAAATTGAACAACAATAGAGAAAGACTACAACCCTGTCTTACTCCCTTTCCAATCACTGCATCCCTTTCATGCCCTTCATCTCTGACAACCGCTGTCTGGTTTTTGTACAAGTTGTAAATAACCTTACGTTCCCTATATTTTACTCCTGCTTGCTTCAGAACTTGAAAGAGTTTATTCCAATCAACTTTGTCAAAAGCCTTCTCCAAATCTACAAAAGCTAGAAATGTAGGTTTGCCTTTTCTTAATCTATCTTCTAGGATAAGCCGTAAAGTGAGTAATGCCTCCCGTGTTCCTACATTTCTCCTGAACCCAAACTGATCTTCCCCGAGGTCGGCTTCTACCAGCTTTTCCATCCTTCTGTCTATAATTCGCGTTAATATTTTGCAGCCATGACTTATTAAACTGATGGTTCTGTAGTTTTCACACCTGTCTGCACCTGCTTTCTTAGGGATGGGGATTATAACATTTTTCTTAAAGTCTGAGGGTACTTCACCTGTCTCATACATCTTACAACCAGGTGAAACAATTTTGTCATGGCTGGTTCTCCCACAGACTTCAGTAGCTCTGATGGAATATCATCTACTCCGGGGGCCTTGTTTCGACTTAGGTCTTTCAGGGCTCTGTCAAATTCTTCTCTCAGTACAGTATCTCCTATTTCATCTTCATCTACATCCTCTTCCCTTTCTACAATATTGTCTCGAAGTTCATTTCCTGTGTAGAGCCCCTCTATATACTCTTTCCACCTTTCAGCTTTCCCTTTTTTTGCTGAGAACTGGTTTTCCATTAGTGTCCTTGATATTCATAGAGCTTTTTTTCTTATCTCCAAATGTTTCTTTTATTTTCCTGTAGGCTGTATCTATTTTTCCCATATTTATACATTCTTCTACACCTTGCATTTGCCTTCTAGCCACTCCTGTTTAGCCATTTAGCAGTTCCTGTCAATCTCATTTCTTAGTCGTCTGTACACCATTTTGCCTGTTTCATTTACTGCATTTTTGTATTTTCTCCTTTCATCGATTAAATTTAGTATCTCCTGTGATATCTAAGGATTTTTGTAGATCTTTCCTTCCTACTTATTTTGTCCTCTGCTACCTTCACTATTTCATCTCTCAATTTTACCCATTCCTCCTATACTGTTTTATTTTCCCCTGTTTCTGTCAATTGTTGCCTAAAGCTCCCTCTGAAATTCTTACGAACCTCAGGTTCCTTCATTTTATCCAGGTCCCATCTCCTTATTTTCCTACCTTTTTGTAGTTTCTTTAGTTTCAGCCTACAGTTCACAACCAACAAGTTATGGTCAGAGTCTATATCTGCCCCTGGGTATTCTTACACTGTAGAACCTGGTTCCGAAATCTATGTCTTACCATTATAAAATCTATCTGGTATCTTCCAGTGTCTCCTGGTCTCTTCCACGTATACAACCTTCTTTTGTGAGTCTTGAACCAGGTGTTTGTTATAACTAAATTATGTTCAGTGCAAAATTCTACCAGTCGGCTTCCTCTTTCATTCCTTTTGCCCAGACCATATTCACCTACTATCTTCCCTTCCCTTCCTTGTCCTACTACCGAATTCCAGTCTCCCATAACAATTAAGTTTTCCTCTCCCTTAATTGTCTGAATAATTTCCTTTCGCTCCTCATATATTTCTTCGATTTCCTCATCATCGGCAGAGCTAGTTGGCATATAAACCTGTACTACTGTTGTCGGTGTTGGCTTCGTATCTATCATGACAATGATAATGCGATCACTGTGCTGGTCATAGTAGTTAACCCGCATTCCTATTTTCTTATTCATTATCAATCCTACTCCTGTGATACCCCCAACTGATTTTGTATTTATAATCCTGTACTCACCTGACCAGAAATCCTATTCATCCAGCCAACGAACTTCACTAATCCCCACTATATCTAACTTCAACCTATCCATTTCCCTTTTTAAATTTTCTAATTTTCCTACTCGATTAAGGGATCTAACATTCCACGCTCCGACCCGTAGAATGCCAGTATTGTCTTTCCTGATGATCACATCCTCCTGAGTAGTCCCCGCCCGAAGATCCGAATGGGGGACTATTTTACCGCCGGAATATTTTACCCGAGAGGATGCCATCATCATATGTTCATACAGTAGAGCTGCATGTCCTCGGGAAAGGTAACGGCTGTAGTTTCCCCTTGCTTTCAGCCGTTCGCAGTAGCTGTGTGGCAAAGACACATTAGCTGATGTTACAAGGCCAGCTCAGTCAATCATCCAGACTGTTGCCCATGTAACTACTGAAAAGGCTGCTGCCCCTCTTCAGGAACCACACGTTTGTCTGGCCTCTCCACAGATACCCCTCCACTGTGGTTGCACCTACGGTACGGCTATCTGTATCGTTGAAGCACGCAAGCCACCCCACCTCGGCAATATCTGTGGTTCATGGGAGTGGAGAAATTAAATATAAATTCAAATACCCTGAGACGGTTTTTCGTCTCAAACAAGTCCAAGACATTAACGATAAATAAGAAGCAATGAATTTGTGATGCAGTCGAGAATCGAACCCGGACCTCCATGCTTACTAGGCAGACGTCTTACCGTTAGACCACCGCACCACAAACAGTTAAGGTGCCTTAGAGTAGCTGAATAAAAGTTTGTGACGTGGAGGGAAGTCGTACTTAGACTATTCCAAGGCGCCTTAACTGTTAGTGGTGCGGTGGTCTAGCGGTAACACGTCTGCCTAGTAAGCATGGAGGTCCGGGTTCGATTCCCGGCCGCATCACAAATTTTAATTCATTGCTTCTTATTGTTACTCAGAGAACGTCACTAGTCAAACGTCTTTTCGTTGACATTATCCTATTACTTGAACCGAGAAAGTCAGTGGCCCGGGTATACTCCATCTACTGCACTTTTAAAATGTTCTAATGTTTGTATAGCTTATGGGACTTAACTACGGGGTCATCAGCCCCTAATCTTACAAACTACTTATGAAGTAGCTAATACTAATGACGGCACAAAAACACCTGCATACAATGGTAATAACAGAAGAGGACCCTAAATGTAGGATCTGTGATGACGGTGATGAAACTGCATCACATCTAATCTTCGAATGCATTGCATTGGAGAGTAAAAGGCACAGAACATTTGGGACAACCAGACCCGAAGAAATTGTGTCTAATAAAGAACTGGTAAAGGGACTCCTTGAACTGTTCAAGGGCAGTGGTTGGCTTTACTAGATATACAGGGAGCGATACTGCACAATAAACTTAGTTTCGGTGCGGGCAGTGGTGGGTTGGACCAAGACTGTTTTGGCTTCCCTGGAAAAATCAAATCAAGGACGGCACAAATATCCATGCCCGTGGGGGGATTCGAACCCCCGACCTTAGTGGCCGTGCAGACCGTGACTGGAGTGCCTCAGTCTCCTGGGCCACCGCGGCCGGCTGCACTTTTAACCATAACTATAGTCCAGTGATTCTCATTTGCTCTCGTGTTGTACAGGAGGATGTATTGAAGTTTATCAGTGCCGCGGTACTATCTCGGGCCTGGCCTGGCGCAGTGTCTGGGGCCAGGTAGCAGCAGCGGCTGCCAGCACGGGCCGCAGTGTCGGCCGAGCGCTGACGGCGGCAGCCTTCCAGTGCAGCCAACTGCCGGCCTGAGGACCACCCATCGCTGGCCCCCAACCTCAAACCAGAACGGAGGCAAGAGGAGGGGTAGGGGGAGATCGATATGGCCGCCACCGGGCCGCCGGCCGATGGACTGCCGCGTTCTCATTGCATTGCATCGCTCCTCGCCCCGCCGCACAGTCTCACCGGAAGTTACGTCTGCCGACCGCAACCCTGCTTAGCTCCCAACCCCTGGACCCTTCCCCAGCAGGCCTCTAACCGCATCACCGCTGTGTCTGACGTGGCGCGGTCGAACTACCCGGCACACTATTGGACCTACAGGTTGTCCGAAAAATAATGCAAAATCATGTTCAGAAAATACACAACACCTTGGAAGAGTCACGAATTTCATATTCTCAAATTTATGTCATTTCTGGAATCGGTAAACTTTCCTACATTGATTTCGAAAGCGGCGATCGTTGGGAACATAACTCGCGCCGTTCAACTGCGATATCCATTAGCACTAGGTACAGTATTCCAGGTACATAGCATGTTTCTTGTAGTAGTCTTCCGCATAATAAAAATTGTGTGCCGGAAACGGGACTCGAACCTGGGACCTTTGCCTTTCGCGGGCAAGCACTCAACTTTTTTTTTCTATGGGTAGTTCTCTTCGATGCGGACAATAGTCGTTTTTGTTCATTCTTGTTCGGTGTATTGTTGGCTCAGCTTTTTTATTACAGAGGGCGAAAACACGTAGGGTGGGAGCTTGTCGCCTTAACCGCTAGACCACAGAGTCTGCTAAATGTTTGTTAAGCTTATGTGACTTAACTACGGGATCATCAGTCCTTAAACTTACAAACTACAAAGGACGGTACAAATATCCATGTCCGAGGGGCGTTCGAACCCCTGACCGTAGTGGCCGTGCAGACTGTGACTAGAGCGCCTCAGTCCCCTCGGCCACCGCGGCCGGCAAGATACCCCGACACCAGGATATCCTTTCTTCCAGGAGTGCTAGTCTTGCGTGTTTGCAGGAGAGCTTCTGTGAAGTTTGGAAAGTAGGAGGCGAGGTACTGGCGGAAGTAAAGTTGTGAGGCGGCATCGTGAGTAGTGTCGGGGTAGCTCATTGATAGAGCGCTTGCCCGCGAAAGGCAAAGGTCCCAGGTTCGAGTCTCGGTTCCGGCACACAATTTTAATCTGCCAGGGAGTTTCATATCAGCGCACACTCCACTGCAGAGTGAAAGTTTCATTCTTGCGCATAATAGTTCGCGATCGGGAGCGCTCACTTTCGTTCTTTTAGTTCGTCCGCTCCCAGTGACGGCTGAGCGGCGTGGTCTGCGCATGCAGGTGGAGGGAGAAGTTCCCTCACCTAGCTGCTTTCATGCGCTTGCTGCGTGAACCGCTAACTATATTACGCAAACCAAAATTTCTCGCGTTTAAGTTTAGAGTCATCTCTATATCTTTTCATTATTGAATTTATTAGTCAGATATTGTACAGAACACTTCAAAACAGAGATTTTGTAGCACTGAACTATGTAATCTAGCAGGCAGACGCTCACCTCGAAATGGTTCTCACCAGCAGTAGGCAAACACGTGATTTTTAATACTGATGCGCGCCCTCTCGCTATTGCCCGTCGGTCTTCGGAAAAGAATTCAACGAACTATGAAGAAGGATACGTTTGGCATAATAGTCCGCAACCGGTAACGCTTGTTTTAGTTCGCGACCGATCGCTCATATCTTAGTTCGCGACTCGGCCGCGAAGTAAATCGCTGTTTTTAGTTCGGCCGCTCTTGTCGGCTTTTGCTACAGCTACTAAAAGAACTCTTTCTTTTGTTATGACAGCTTTTTTATATAATGACCAGTGTTGCCAAAGCGTGTGCTATTACCCGTATTTTTGGGCAGTTGGACATCAAATACTTAAGCAAATAAACCATTTATTTACACGAATTTTATTTTTAAAATGGATTTCTTTATTTATTTAATAGGTCATTGAAGGAACATTACCTACAAATCACGCTATGCTGGGCGCTCTCGCGTTCTCTCGCTGTTCCCCGTCAGTCCTCGGAAAAGGAGCGGACGAACTAAGAGGCGAGAGATCTGCGAATTAGTTCGCGTAGTTCTCCTGTCGGAGTGATCTTCTGAACTAGTTCGTTCGCGAACTACACAAGACTACATGACAGCCGCGGTGGAGTAGCCGAGCGGTCTAAACCGTCTCGCTGTGGAGCGCGTGGTTGCTCGCCGTGGAGGTTCGAGTCCTCCCTGAGGCATGGGTGTGTGTGTGTGTTGTCCTTAGGTTAGTTTACCTAGGTTTAAGTAGCTTTGTAAGCTACGGACTGATGACCAGGCAGTTTGGTCCGATAGATTTACAAACATTTGAACAGTTTTTTGTTCCCCGTCAGTCTTCGGAAAAGGAGCGGGGCGAACTAAGAGGCGAGGGATCTGCGTACTAGTTCGAGTAGTTCACCTGTCGGAGTGCTCTTCTGAACTAGTTCGTTTGCGAACTACACAAGACTACATGACATCCCAGTTTGTTTACTTCGGTACATGGTCAGATTGGATATGACCAATATGTTTAACTTATAAATAAAGCGTTATTTATCAAAATCTTTAAGCGTCAAGATCGCATTAATTTTCGAATAAGATAACTCTAGTTGGCGTCATGTAAGAATGCGCTTTTGCGCATAGAGGCGGATCGATAGGCGATACGTGAAGGGGAGCTACGGCCAAGCGCCAACAGTTGCGCCTGCGGGAGAAACATTGCGTAACTCGCGGCCAGCCACGCGCCTACAGAGTGAACATTACTTACGTGACGCTTAGTTTGAGCTTATGTGCAAGCTATCTTCATATAGAGTCCATATTCTTCCTGCCCAGAATTCCAAGAAATTATGGGGGGTGAACAAATCTGAAGATGGCTTGCGTATAAGCCGAAAAGTCAAATTTCGTAAGTACGAGTATTATTGCACCATACACAATTGGAATACACAAAGTATCCTCCGCCCGTGGGATGGCTTGCGGAGTACGGGTGTAGATGTAGACAGGTACATTAATGGAATGAAACTTTCACTCTGCTGCGGAGTGTGCGCTGATATGTAACTTCCTGGCTGTTTAATATTGTGTGCCGGAACCGGGATTCCAACCTGGAATCTTTGCCTTTCGCGAGCAAGTAAAGTTGTGAGGCGGCATCGTGAGTCGTGTCGGGATAGTTCAGTCGGTAGAGCGCTTGCCCGCGAAAGGCAAAGGTCCCAGGTTCGAGTCTCGGTTCCGGCATACAATTTTAATCTGCTAGAAAGTTTCATATTGGCGCACATTCCGCTGCAGAGTGAAAGCTTCATTCTGGAAACATCCCTCAGGCTGACGCTAAGCCATGTCACCACCATATCCTTTCTTCCAGGAGTGCTAGTCTTGCATGGTCCGCAGGAGAGCTTCTGTGAAGTTTGGAAAGTAGGAGGCGAGGTACTGGCGGAAGTAAAGTTGTTAGGGAGCATCGTGAGTCGTGTCGGGATAGCTCAGTTGATAGAGCGCTTGTCCGCGAAATGGAAAGGCCGCAGGTTCGATTCCCGGTTCCACCACACAATTTTCATCTGCCAGGAAGTTTCAGGTGCATTAATAATATCTGTAGAAGTGAGTTGCATTTGAATGTGAGCTCGCTGGTTCAGGATTAACATCGATATCGGTATCTACTGCTAAAATGCACCTTCGGTTCTCAGTGCCACTATACATGGCAGGCGATGGCTCAGCGTGACTTGGGCGGACGTGACTTGGGCGCTGATCGCACTGTCAGCTCAGTGAGTCTGATAGGGCGCATTATTAGCGCCAGGGAATGTGATGCATCGATCCGGGAATTTGCTGCTCAAGTGCAATGAAGTGTGAGCAGTGCAACGGGTCTGTGAGAACGACGCACGGTAGGCCGTACAACATGAGAAGGGTCACATCGCACTACCGAGACCACCTCCGAGAAGACTGACACCTCATCCAACTGCTAGTGATTTTTAACAGTTGCAATTTCTGATCTGCGTCCTCCTCGGCACTTGTTCAACAGCGGATTACTGTGACATGTCTCACACTGCCAGAGTGACAGAACGTCGCCTTTTTTAAAGGGAGTCGGAATGCCCTATTTAGCCAATGTTAAAATTGCTAGCGTTATGTTATATATAGAATTACAGAAATGTTGGCAGCTATTTTAGCATATGTTGTTAGCTCACTGAACTATGCTACAATATTATATTATATTGCTATACTATTTATTAATTTTTTTACCGTTAAGCCATTTTTATTGGAAAAAAATTTAACATAAATTTCTCTGTTTCAGAGAATAAATCAGATTTCGTCTTGATTCTAGTTCGGCGACCCCTTTTAACTGTTATATAGCATTTCTGAAAATTTTATTGTTAATGATTTAGTGCTTTGTGAGAAGGTACATGTAACACTAAAAATGTCAATTGCAGAAAATGCTATAAAAGTAATTTATTATGAAAATTCACAAATTCGTCTCACATCAAAAGTGTCCAATAGAGTAATCAGGGTCATCTTCTAGTTTTTTTCTTCACCTATGAACTTTCTTCACTTTCAACTATCAATAAAATTCTTCTGAGTATGAGACCGCGTCGTCATTTAATAAACTATACCGACGTTTTGGCCACTGTTGCAGGCGGCCTTCATCAGGGTCTGTGTCTGACTGCTGAATATACGATAAGCTGGGGTTTAAATAGTAGCGGATGAGGGAGAGGAAGGGGGTCGTTGGTTTTCCTTTATTGGTGGTTATATTATTGCACGCCATTGGTGGAAAGCGGCAATGCTGATTGGTGTTTTAAAGGCTTGTTTTCCAAATGATTGGAGGTGGTCTCCGGGGCAGTCTGAGCGAGTCATTCCGCGCGCGGTGCCGTCACGTAGCGTTGCAACTGCTGGCAGCCAAGACGCCGGCAGCCTGTAGCCATCCTCCCTGTTCATATTGACGGGACGCTTCGCTATTTCTATAGCTTCTCCACTTCACTTTGCTGCCCTTGGTTTTCTTGTATTAATTTCAACTGCCTTCTGGACCTTCCTTACTCGCATGTTGTCCAGAAGGCGAACATCTCTGATGGTGTTGATTCCAGAAATAATGCGAAGGCTTTCCAAGATCTTTAGCCTACCCAAATGAACATCATTGAATGAAATAACTATATCACTGACTTCCCATTTCAGAGTTTTTATGGCAAATAAAATGTATTCTCCATATGAGGTGCACAAACTCAGAGATCGAAAACTGAACTATAATACAGCTAGTTGCAAAGACATTGGTACCAAAGGAAAGATCAAAGATTCTACAACTGATGAGCGAAATCTACAGGCTTCTATACCAATATTTTTGGAAATGTGAAGATTTAAATGTGTAAACGTCGCAAGTTGGTAATTTTCTTGGACGCACATATAACTTTGAAAAAAATGAAATAAAACTACGACCTATTAGAATTTCTTATATAATTTTGTACCAGTGAAAGCAGAAAACGTCAAATTACTTTACAAGCTTAGAAACGGAAAATATTATCTTTTACCGTTTTGCTGCATTCCAACTCCCTTAACCCTTTCAGACCCAAGACTGTAGGTGATGTGACAATGTAGAGAGGGACGTTTAAGATACAAAATACATAAAGTAATTCATCACAAAACAAAACAAAAAAGAAATTATATCCACACTATTGTCTGTTTCGGGTCTCCACTACAAATTTTTATGTTATGTACTATCTTACAGTAATATGCCTTTGAAAGAAATAACATAAAAACCTCACAGGATCATATAAAATCAACTGGCTGTCAGATATAATAGCTTTACATGTCAAAACAAGGATATCAACACCTTGTCAACAAGTCTTTCTTGCCACCATTCTAAGTGTACTGGATGTTTACCAACTGCTGGTGTCACCCAGTGTAGAAACATGGAACTAAAACACGCTGCGCTCTATACCACAGTGTTGTGTGTTGCAGACATAAACTTGCTAGCTTGAATGGCAAAGAAATAAAGCGAGCAAAAACAGAAACGCGCAATTATGCGTGCACAGCCTGAAAAGTATAAGATACGATTGCGTTATATTGTGATTAACAACGAGATACTCACAGAATGAAAGTTTCACTCTGCAGCGGAGTGTGCGCTGATATGAAACTTCCTGGCAGATTAAAATTGTGTGCCGGAACCGGGACTCGAACCTGGGACCTTTGCCTTTCGCGGGCAAGCGCACTACCGACTGTGCTATCCCGACACGACTCACGATGCCTCACAACTTTACTTCCGCCAGTAGTTTACTTCCGAAGTTTGGAAAGTAGGAGGTGAGGTACTGGCGGAAGTAAAGTTGTGAGGCGGCATCGTGAGTCGTGTCGGGATAGCACAGTCGGTAGTGCGCTTGCCCGCGAAAGGCAAAGGTCCCAGGTTCGAGTCCCGGTTCCGGCACACAATTTTAATCTGCCAGGAAGTTTCGAGATACTCACAATTTATACGCACGAGGAAAGACTTGTAGTAGATAAACAGTGTGAAGTCGAGGACAACGAGAAAGACAGGCCCCAGCATGCATGTCATGTCATGTAAGCAAGGTAGTCCTGAGCCGGCGCGATCGCTAGCTGATTGGCCGGCCGCTGTGGCACAGTCCACTGCCTCATAGCGGCCAGCCACTCATCTAGCGATCGCGCTGGCTCAGAAGTATCTTGCTTATGTGACATGACATGTGCGCCGGGGGCTGTCTTTCTCATTGGCTTCGTGCGCCGACTACTGAGGTATAGCAATATTGTCGACTGAATACATTCCGAACACGACCCGACGTCATCCGTAAGAACCCGAAAGCTAGTTTCGGCGAAGCCGAAGATTAGGCCGAAACCAATATTTTCGCCGAAACTGGCCAATACCGAAACCAAATATCGGGTGGGGCGTTATTGATGAGTAAGGCGACCCACCTCGGTTCCAGTTGGCATGGCAGTTGGGCCTGCTGTGTATTACGGGGGCACGACCTCAGCGCAGAAGTGACTCTACAGGCGGGCTAATTAGTTTAATTCCCTTTGCGGCTCTACGGCGCCGAGTGGAGCCACAGTGGCTGGGATTCTGCGGAACACTCGTGCGCCGTGTTGTGGACTTCGGGCTCAGCTTGAGTGGTGCTCGGCTACTCCAGTTAATTAACAGGTGGACTTATTCCAGAAACACGTCGCCCTCTGCGCCACACAGTCGCTGTTTGCGCTGCTGAGTGCTCGCGCTCGTGTCACTTTGTCCGCTACACTCGTTAATAAACGCGGGAGGTACTACACAACTACTGGTAGAACTCAAGGTACTGACCGACAATCGCAAGAAGTACCTCGATATCTCATTTGAGCATTTCCGCATGAGGGGCACTGTTCTGGATTGTGCCCTGTTTCGGCTGAAGGATGTAATCCACAGAGAGTTTTTCGGTAAACTTCTAGTAGTTCTTAGGCGTTTTTTCTGTACATTCTTCGAGGGGCTGGTCTATCATGGCATTCAGGGTACACTGATTTACCAAATCTCATACCACAGGAGCGGAAAATCGCGTGGGGACATCCTTCGACGCGGTGAAATGGCTGAGCGGTCAGAGGCGCCTTGCTGCGGAGCATGCGGTAGCTCCCAGTCGAGTCCTTCCTCGGGCATTTGTGTATGTGTGTGTGTGTGTTGCTGTAGATTAGTTTAAGTAGTTTGTAAGCCTAGGAACTGATAAACACAGTGTATGCAAGTTTTAACCCAACCATCACCTCTCAAGGATGTGAGGAGTCTCCAGAAACGACACATGGATCGGATTCCACGTTAAGCTGTAGGTCCCCTTTCCCTAGTTGGATGACTGGGATATGCTAGGGACACGCATGTCGCCGAAATAGCGTCCAATTGCACCAGGTCAATGAGCCACACGAAATTGTTAATATTAGTCCATAGATTTACAGAAATTTGAAATTTGGACCACCTTCAGCCCTGCGGACTATAGGGATACACCATCGATGATGTTCAAATGCTTTTAAACCTTTGGGACCAAACTGCAGTGTTCATCTGTCCCTAGGCTTACGACGACTTAAACTAACTTTTTATAAGGACAACACACAAACACAGACACCCGTGCCTGAGGGAAGACTCGAACCTCCGACAGTGAGCAGCCGTGCACTCTGCAGCAAGGCGCCATAGAGAACATGGCCATTCCCTATCGAAATGAGTCCACAGGTCTCTGATGCTCCTCTGCACACGACTGGCACCAAATCGTTCGCAGAGCTGTAGCCATTTCTAATCTGTTCGAGGGTGTTGCAACCATGGTATGGATCCTGCGTTCCATGACATTCCAGTTTCGTTACTTCGCTACATGGTCAAACTGGACATGAGCAATATGTTTAAATTGTAAATAGAAAGTTATTTTTCAAAATCTTTAAGAGCCAAAATCGCATTACCTTTTCGAAGAAGGTAACTATAGTTGGCGTCATGTAAGGATGCGCTTCCGCGCATAGAGGCGGAGCGATAGGCGATACATGAAGGGGAGTTACGGCCGAGCGCCAACAGTTGCGCCTGCGGGAGAAACATTGCGTAACTCGCGGCCAGCCACGCGCCTACAGGATGAACGTTATTGGCCGCCAATGTGCTACTGGAGGGGGATGCGCAGAACGGCTGAAAACTGGGCCGCCTTCGTACGTGACGCGTAGTTTGAGCTTATCTGCAAGCTATCTTCATATCTTGTCCTCATTATTTCCTGTCCAGAACTCCATGAAATAATGGGGTGAACAAGATATAAGCCGATAAGTAACATTTCGTAATTACGAATATTACTGATATGTTGCCTAATATAAAGTTTGCAAAAGAGAGATGTTATATTTTAGCAATACGTCGACCTCCACTTTGGCACAATACGGATGCAATCGTTGGAAATGCGTACTATGCTGAAACCGATATATATATAAAAAGAAGTAACTTTTCATGATTTATCACGTCCCTGAGGGCTTTCGTATTATTTAAATTTAATCAGATTTATGATTTTGAGCTGACAGTGGTTATATTTAATAAATGAGCCTTCTGCACTCCAATAATTGGATTGTTCCCCAAAAGCCAACAACTAGCAATCTGAAAATTATGGTGCACTGCCTATTACATTTTGATATCAGCATTTCTGCAGCTATTTAATTAAATTAAATGATAAATGCAGTGCCACTACATAGGAAATGTAGCAGTTTGTGGGATACTACATTTCCTTTTTTGTTTTTTAGTACTCTGACAGTACTCTACAGGGAGTACTGTCTCAAACAGAAATTTCGATGAACTAAAATCATATTTTCAGTCTCATAGTAAATGAAAAGCATACTGATTTATTTAAAATAGCTCTTGGGTGTAGTACGTTAAGGATTTAAAAAAAAAAAAAAAAAAAAAAAAAAAAAAAAAAAAAAAAAAAAAAAAAAAACAATCTGCTCTCAGCAAATCAAAAAGATTTAGACAAATATTTCCAAAATGTAATAACGTTACATTTCAAAGTATTTTTATTAACATCTCGGTTCTGCTCAATGAGATTCAAATATGGGCTCCGGGCTGGGAATCTGCCTTGACCTCGGGTGAGGCAAGATGGCGGCGCCATGCATCAGTAACCCATACGCCTGTGGCAGTCTGGTAATGTAGGCGGTCATGCATGCAGCAGACCAGTGCCGCCTGAGGTGTCTCGTTTGACAGGTCAGTTGGTGCATTCGAGATGACCGCGTCCAGTGACGCCAGCACCTCCTTCCAGTCGGAAAGCTGCCGTCGGCTGCCACTCATTTGCTGCGAAGCTTGTGTAATATACAATAAAAACTACTTGTAGCTACAGTAGAAATAAAGAAACACTGTGTACACATAGGCGAATCCAGGGACGTGGGGCAGGCATGGGGCACTAGACCCCATCCGTCAGTATATATCTGGTTTAATTTCTTTTCTTTCTTTCTTTTTTTTAATCAATAAAATTAAAATAAATAAAAAGAAAATAAATAAACCACCACACACACATACACAACACACATTGCTTACTATAGAAAAGTTGGTGTGGTGACACCAGTCTATGAGCTCAGCTCTCCCACCTATCCATCCTATTACCATCATAAGAAAACCTGCATTCGCGTAAGTTCCGTCTCTAATGACCACGGGACCACGGGACGATAAACTCCAAGCTTTGTTGCATTCCTCCCTTCCTTCCTGCATTCGCACTCCACAGATACACGCCATAGGACAAATCGCTGCCGCTGCATTGGGCAGCACTGAATCCAGCTTCTCGCTCTCTGTCAGGCCTGCGCCGCCAACGCCATGCTTCGTATGTCATCTGGTCTGACTCTCTCGGTGCCATTCAAAGTCTCAGAGTGTGGTGTCGCACAAGTCCAAAGTGCGCGCCACCTACTTTCGCCGCGCGCCGCCATGCACGCACGGCGCGGCGTTCTTACGACGTCAGCCACGAGCGCCCTCTGCTACAACTCCGCTCGTGGCCACCACTGAACGACATCGTTCACTTGGGACTTCGATAGGAACCGGTTAACACTTCGGAATCAGATAGGCACCAGTGAAGACTTGGCTATCGGACAGGTACTAGGCAGGCCTCTAGCTCAACTATGTATCAGCATTCTGCAGTACTGAACTATGTAAAAGTTAAGTATTACTAAGTCTCTAAGAAATACATATCTCGTTCTAATTTACTCTAGTGTTTCTAGTTTCTGCTGTCCCACTGGCTGGTCACCTTCGTAACTGCACAACGTACATCCTTTATTCCTGTGTCGGCCTCTTTCTACTCGGCCACCGACACCTACGACGGAAACAAGACACAAAACAGAGTATCTGGTCCATCCTGTCATGTACCGAATCCCACACTCCCTTCAAATGTTAGCGGACGACGGTTCTCACGTTCGCTTCCTGTGGGTACCTGGCCACGGAGGTGTGCCTAATAACAAGGGTGCTGATGCTGAAGCCAGGACTGCACCCCTCCTACCTCGCATAGTTACATTTTGTGTCCCGTCAAATGATATTCAAGGGGCTATTTGCCGACGCATTTTATCGTCGTTGCATAGTTTGTGGTTCTCGCTCCATGACAATAAGCTTAGAACCATTAAACCGATCCCAATTGCTCGGAGGATCTCCTCACGACCCTCCCGGTTGCGGATCGGACTTTTCCGGTTAAGCCACACGCACTTGCTGAGTGGTGACCACACACCGTTGTCCCTGTGGTCACCCGATGACGTTGAGCCATGTTTTAATATACTGCCCAAATTTCGTTTCCGTGTTCCACTTAATATTCCGTTCACTCTAGAGAAAAATTTAGCTGACGATGCAATAGAAGCTGTTCAGTCCTGCATTTTATAAACAAGACTAACTTATCAAAGGACGTTTAATTCCTCCTCTTGATATACTTTACCTCATGCTTTCAGCATTCTCCTGGTATCATTCTCACTGGCAGTTGTCTTAACTCTCCGATTTTTAGTGAATACTTTATCTAAGAAGTTGTGCGACCGAAAACATATGTATCTGTGGCATGGTACCTGTGTACTTCACATGGGGATATCACAATACATCTACATAGATACCCTGAAAATCACATTTAAGTGCCTGGTAGAATGTTCATTAAGCACTTTCATAACCTTTCTCTACCGTTCCATAGCACGCGGGATTTCTCTTATTTTATTCGGATGGTTATGTCTCCCTATGTAGGTGGGTGCTAGCAAAATATTTTCACATTCAGAAGTAAAAGTCGGTGATTAAAATTTCGTAAATAGATCTCGTCGCGCGAATAACGTTCTTTTAATGATTTCCACCTCAAATCGTGCAACATTTCCGTGATGCTTCCCCCCCCCCCCCCCCCCTATATCGCGGTAATACAAAACGAGCTGCCCTTCTCTGAGCCTTATCAATGTCCTCCGTCAGTCCCACCTGGTGAGGGTCCTATACTGGGCAACAGTACTCCAGGAGAGGACGCACAAGTGTGATGTAGGCAGTCTGTTTGGTGGAGCAGTTGCATCTTCGAAGCCAATGAAATGTAACCTTTGGTTCGCCTTCCCCACAATATTTTCCTTGTATTCTCTGCATTGTACGTTGTTCGTAAATGTAACTCCTAGGTATTTTGTAGAATTAACGATCTTAAGGTTTGACTGATTTATCGTGTAACTGAAGTTCAGCTGTTTTCTTTTAGTAGCCATGTGTATTACTTCACACTTTTCATTATTCAGTGTTAACTCCCAATTTTCGCACCATGTAGAAATTTTCTCTAACTCGCTTTGCTGTTGCTTTTGATCCTCTGTTGACTTAACTAACCGATAAACGACAGCATCATCCGCGAACAATCTAAGAGAGCCATTCAGATTGTCTCCCAAATCGTTTATAAACACAAGGAAGAGTAGGGGCCTATAACGCTCCCCTGGGAACTCCAGATACCACTTCTTTTTACTCGATGACTTACCGTTAATTACTACAAACTGTGTACTTTCTGATAGGAAATCGCGAATCCAATCGCACAATTGGGGCTATATTCCATAAGCACGCAATTTCATTAGAAGGTACAGTGTCAAAAGCCTTCCGGAAATCCAGGGCTGTGAACATCGCCTTTTGAAGGGTATACATATATGGCGCGCGCGCCTTGGTTGCACAGTGGGGAGTGCCAGACTACAAATCAAAAGTTCGCGGTTCGATCCCCTCCAGGTCCTAGGACTTTTATCTGACGCATTCCACTTCTTTCACCTCTGGCAGTATTGCTCTTGTGAGAAATACCGAGTAGCACCTTGGTTCGAAACCCACGTTAAACTGTAGGCCCCCCCTATAACTGACTGGGTGAGTCAGTTCGAAGGTCGTAAGAAGGCAACGTCATACCACCTCCAAACAGGACCATGCCTAGTAAAGAACTGTGGTGTTCAAACCAATCTTCGGACTGTTGACTGCTTTACCTTTTACATAAATGGTACTCTGTTGATTGAAACCATTACTTCAACAACTACTATCCCTTAGGAGGCATCTGACTTCATCCGGTCAAAATGGACATAGTAACACTAAAAGAGGGCCTTTGCGATCGTCTTTTGACAGCTCGAAATTTAAATGAAAAATAACGGCTTAACTATTCATCTAACACGAAAATTGAATAACCAAATTTGTAGAGGAGAAAATTCTCTACAACTTTGCTCTTTTTTTTCATATCTCGTAGCGTTTCAAAGATATTTGCTAAAATAACAGTGATTTTGGGATGTATGTATGTATGTCTGTCTGCCTGTCCGTAGAGTGTTTCCTGTTTTTAAGACGAACCGTTCAACTGATCAGCACCAAATTTTACAGACGTGATTGTAGGCCGTCAGAGACCAGAACGTCCCTTTTTAAAAATTTTCGGACAAAAAATACGGTAGTAAAACCAGAAACAGCCGTTTGTAATGTAATTGTAATTGCAAACGAACCGTTCATCTGACTCGAAAATTGAGTAACCTAATTAGTAGAGGAGAAAATTCTCTACAACTTAGCTCCTTTATGTTTTTTACATATCTCGTACCGTTTGAGATATATTTGCAAAAAGAACGGAGATTTGATTGAATTAACAAAAACCAGCCGTTCGGAGATGTCACGTGACATTCCTCGCGTATTTGATGATTTTCTTATTGTAAATTACACGTTGTCATTTCAAAGCAACGGCACACTGAGGAATTAACAAAAGCATATCGTTCTTCGTACGATAAATGATAATGTAATGTCTACAAATGCCATATTAACATTAGTTAACAACGGCTACCAATAGTATGAGATTAAAGAACTTATGTTTTGATTTATAGCCGTAGCGTAGTGGGCAGGGTGCTGGACTGTGACGCTGTCGGTGGTTCTAAACCCGCCACTACTTAATTTTTTTTCCTAAAAGGATTTCAGACATTCTTATTAACACGTTCGCTGCCGTTCACGCTCTTGCGTGTTGTAAACGTAACTTGAGTCAGGTGCCGCTCACGCTGTGGCGCGTGCTGCGACCTAGCATCCTAAGGTTATGGGTTGTTGTGAGCTGGCATCGTCTAATAAAGCTGTATACTCTGGTAGGCGCTCAGGGAAGAGTATAAGTGATATGCACACGTACGTGGTTCCATATTTCCGCGTTTGCATTATCGGCTAAGAGCCACAAACGCTTCTCATGATGTCATGATAGATTTATTGGATTCTTATGTAAACAAGCAAGCAAGCTTTTGATTACTTTAATTTTATTGCGATTAGTTACCAGTTTATAAAAAAATACTTCTTAGTTTTGATATTATTCATACTTATATATATATATATATATATATATATATATATATATATATATATATATATATATATATATATATGTACTGTTTATATTGTTCATTTGTTGTTTTCACAAAAATACAAATAAGAAACCATATAAAAAAAACTGGAAACTAAACCCAAAACATTCAGTGGCTCAAAGCTGTCAAAATACGATCACGCGCCAGAGCGTGAAGTGGCACCTAGCATCACCGCGCCAGAGCGTGAACGGCAGGGAACGTGTTAATTAATTTAGATTATTATTTTAGTCCAAAATGTTTGTAAAAACCTATAAAACTACGAATCTAAAGTGGGCCGTAAGACACGTCAGTCCGATTTTTTTTTTCTGTTTTTGCTCTCTATGTAATTTGTATCACCTCACGTTTTCGCCGTTAATCACGATACAAAAGTTTGAAACGATAACCCGTTCCATGAATACGTTTCCGACAGATAAGCAACCACCACACGTCCGTACAGCGCGACCAAATCCAGTTCCTGCATTTCTCCCGGTCGCCAGGAATGGAATCGACGCGGACTCGAATTTCATTGGGAATGGGGAGCGGACATCATTTCCTAAAAGGGCTTCAGACACTCTTATTAATTAATTTAGGTTATTATTTTGGTCAAAAATGTTTGCAGAAACTTATAAAACTACAGATCTGAAGTAGGCCGTAAAACACGTCAGTGCGATTGTTTTTCCCTTGTTTCCGTTTTTGCTCTCTATGTAATTTGTATCACCTCACGTTTTCGCAGTTAATCACAATACAAAAGTTTGAAACGATAACGCGTTCCGTGAATACGTTTTCCGACAGATAAGCAACCACCACACGTCCGTACAGCGCGACGAAATCCAGTTCCTGCATTTCTCCCGGTCGCGCGGAATGGAATCGACGCGGACGCGAATTTCATTGGCAGTGGGGAGCGGACATCATTTCGCAGTCAAAGAGGACGGATAGGAGGGGAGGGGAGGAGGGTAACACGTCTGTTTGCCGCTCACGTCCTGATATACGGCGCGGCTGAGGGTCGCAGCATCCATACCGAGCGCAGTTAAAATGCGGACGCGACTCCCACACTGTGGGATCAACGGGCTGGCTCGCGCCATCGGTATGCAAGTGCGCCGTTCCAGCCACGCGAAACCTCCCACCTTCCTGTCGTCTTTATGTATGGATTTCGGTGTGGGAGTCACGGATCAGTCTGCGGAAACAACCGCCTGCATGTAGTATTTTTTTGCGGCAGCCTCTCAGTCCCTGATAACACCACCTACTGTATTCTTGCCACGAACCGAGGGGGCTTAAAAAAAAAGCGAGCCACCTCGTCGGTGGTACTCGGCAACCGGAAATGAGTTACGCGCGCCACGTCGCCGTCAGCAGGAGCAAATCCGAAGAATTCTCGCCGGAACTGGCTCCAGAAGTTATACTGCCGACGGCAAGAGTTTATAACGGTGTGGCCAGTCGGGAAACTGCCGAGCGACATCTTGCGAAATGAATTTCGTCGACATGTCGCTCTCGTAACAAACTGGCTTTCGGTGTGACCGAAGCAGTCGATATCTCATAACCCGTCGCTACGGCTTACTATGGCAACACTTTATCAAAAATCAAATGTCTGTAAATCTATCGGACCAAACTGCGTGGTCATCTGTCCGTAGTTTACAAACTACTTAAACCTAGGTAAACTAACCTTCGGACAAACACACACACCCATGCCCTAGGGAGGACTCGAACCTCCACGGCGAGCAACCGCGCGCTCCGCAGCGAGGTGCTTTAGACCGCTCGCCTACTCCACCGCGGCAACACTTTATCGCTCGTGTATGTAGTAATACAAACCACCACAGTCGAATGTAAGGTATGATTTTTATAGTTTCAGAATACATTTCTGGAGAAACAGCGATCGTTAATGAAATTTTATTTTTAAAAAGACAGTCTCGATCGCAAGAGAATTTTTATTGTTCTCAGGCAACCGGTTGCAGTCGAATGTTCGAATGTTTGTATAGCTTATGGGACTTAACTACGGGGTCATCAGTCCCTAAACTTACAAACTACTTACGAACTAGCTAACACTAAGGACGGCACAAATATCCATGACCGAGGGGGGATTCGAACCCCCGACCGTAGTGGCCGTGCAGACCGTGACTGACGCGTCTCAGTCCCCTCGGCCACCGCGGCCGGCCTGGTTTCAGTCCCCTTGTGAGACCATCTTCATGACGATACAGTAATGTTACAAACATTAAGAAGGATGTACAGAATTCGATGTTATGGCAATAAACAGTAAAATAATAACAATGTGAAAAGTTATACCCATGGCAGCCGACTGTGGTCGGGTCGTAACCATTGGCTGTGGAAATCAACTGCGGAATACTGCAGTAATGGTCGAGTTTATATACGGCCAGCTGAGAAGCGCCAGATGAGAAGTGGACAGTCCAGTTGAATAGTTCCGTAACATAACTGGCTTCATAGTACTCTAACAGGATGTTAGTACGATTCAAACGAATTTATCGTACCCTTTTGACATTTCCCGTAAATTAAATCACTGAGGTGGAAAAGCAGCACTTGAAAAGTGTTTTCGTTCCTTTTTTTCACCCTAACTCTCTTTTTTACCTATCTCGCCCAAAATGTCATAAAGCCCTCATCACCCGTCACTATGGCGTAAAATGGCTACACTTGATCGCTCCTGTACGTAGTAATACTAAGTACAACAGTCGAATGTAAGATATAATTTTATAATATACTAGCTTAAACCCGCGCCTCCGCTCGCGTGTTGGTTGATTATGATAGATAAGCTATCTTTCAGTAGTGTACTATGAGACTGGTTTTGAAGGATGAGATGAAATACAATATCTTCTTTAGAAACAAACATTTTAATCAACATTCAAATAAAAAACATTGTATCATGCATATACCAAACATATGGTCCGCGGCATTATGTTTCGCTGTATGTAACCTCCTTGCTATACGAAGAGTCGCAAACGTCATTGCTGGCCTTCAGTCCGAATCATTTTATACTTTGACGATTTTCAACCACCATATCTTCCACCCCCTTATAGCTATCGGCATGTATCTGCTATGGTGTACAACGGGAGACTTCGGACAACAATTATACACAGACCATTCCTTTGAGTTCTGTAGTTTTCGCTGCAGAGGGAAGTTTAACACACAAACAGGTAGAATTTGGTACTTTCCATCCCAATATACTCCACCCTTTTATTATTATCAACCCTGAGGCAACACTGCAACCAATAAAACTATTTTCAAAGAGCAAATATGATTTTCAAAGAGTAATTATTATTCCGCATTTCGCTTTATATTCTTCAAACTGCTAAATATCTATCAGATCGCTATAAAACCTGGCCTAAAACCTTCCTCAGGTATAAATTAGTAACTGTACAAATATTTAAATAAGTCTCTGCGTCTTTTCGTTCGGTCGTGATAAGCATACACCGAACAGACATTCACATTTATAGATATAGATTTCTGGAGAAACAACTGTCGTTAATGAAATTATATTTAAAAAAAAAACCAGTCTCGATCGTAAAAGAATATTTATTGTTCTTAAGTAACCGGTTTCAGTCCGCTTGTGATACCATCTTCAGGCCGACTGCAATACAGTAATATAAGAAGGATGTACAGAATTCGATATTATGGCAGTACACAGTAAAATAATAACAATGTGATAAGTTATATCCATGGCAGTTGTGGGCGGGTCGGAACCGTTAGCTGTGGAAATCAACCACTGAATACTGCAGTAACGGTCGAGTTTATACATGGCCAGCTCAGCCCCTCAATTTTTTGAAACATTGCTAAATAGCTTCAAGGATTGTCAGTCTATAAAAGAGATAAATTCTGTTGCCTCATCAGCGGTTTTTATAAAGATCACTCCTTATAGATCCACTACTTGTTTCACGTCATTGCAGACGCATCTTCAAGTGTTCTACATTGAAACAAAAACTATAATTAAAAATACAGCAATGATAGAGTAATAAGCGTGCCAGGGATTAAACAAAGTTGTACTTACAAAAGTAATATTTCGAAATTCCTTACTAAGTCCCAACTTTCGAATTGCTTTCCTATGTCATATGATAAAAATTTACTTAAAAGGTCTGGATATATGGGAAGAAAAGATTGGGTTTGAAAATATTCCTTGCAGTCGCTCTCGAACCCACTACCTTGGACATCGCATAGCGATTCCAATAACCACACGGGTATTCTTGCTAGGTGGACAGTAGTGACGTGATAATTCGTCAGGATCGTATCTTCTGAAGGCTTTTACAGTATATGCGGCTTTAATTTATAGTTATAAGATAATTTACCAAATATGACGTGTTTTTCATGAAAATTCATTGCGCCAAAAACAAATATGAAGGGCGCACGTTGCCTTACGCATGCGCAAGGCCAGGTGCGTAGTAGCTTCATTGTGTAGCTTCGGAACCATTCGTGCATAACCGCCAGGGGTCGAGCAGCCAGGAGCTGGCGTCTCTACCTGCGGCGTATAACTCTTTCAGTCACACTTTTACAATAGGAACATAATTACCAATATCTGTCCACGCTTGTACAATAGGAACATAATTATCAATGTCTGATCATTGAAGCAACTGTTTCAACTGAAATATCACAGACAATAGAGGAAACATAATATGGGTATTCAGGCTTTCAAGGACTGAGTTGGTCACTAACGCTAACCACCATGACTATTGCTATAAATAATACTATGATGATTGTGAATTTTATTTATTAGACGAATCATCATTAGAGACGTACAAAAGTAACAAAAACAGATTATTTTTTATGAAAATCTGCAAAACATATTTTACCTTTGCGTAAGCAAAGAGGCACTTTACATGTACTACACTGCCACACAGTATGCACGGGGGATATTTTAGTGCTACAATTGTATCATCATCCTGATGTGCTTCTTTCAGGTTGATGGCGACTGGATTCTAGACGAATCTCCTGCGGGACTGTAGGTTTGTGGCGTTTTATAAATGCAGGTCCTGGAGATGAGGCCGCGGAATTACGGCTGTTGTTCACTGAATCCGGCCTGTGTTTGTCTCTGACATATGCTGGTGCCAGTAGGCCCCGATATACTCTCATAAAACGCACCAGGCATAACCATTCTATAACCCTTCGTCCATTTTGGAGCAATCATAACCGTCATGTTTGCACGTACATTATTATACTCTGTAGAATCAGGCGTCCGTTGTAACCGGTTAGACAAAGGGAGGTCATCATCAGAATCATAACTGTCGTCAGGAGCACTTTGAACTCCACTCAAATGACCTATCACCATCGGATTTGGCTGATTTTCTGTCTCTTCTTCGTCATCGTCAGAGCTACAAATGCTCTAGTTACCTGAAGGGATGTCTTCAAACAATCTCTTCCTCTCCTAAGCGGCGCGTGCGGCACGACATACTGTAAAGAATGTGAAAAAAAAATGACGTTACATCCATAACCTAACCCGCCACCGCCATTGTGGTTTGTAAGCAAACCACCACATTCCCTTTGTAACTAAATGTTCAAATGTTTGTATACCTTATGGGACTTAACTACGGGGTCATCAGTCCCTAAACTTACAAACTACTTATGAACTAGCTAATCCTACGGACGGCACAAATATCCATGCCCGAGGGGGGATTCGAACCCCCCTTTGTAACTACTCAGTGAAAACACAAAAGTAACAGAATACAAGTACCGTCATCGAAAAGAGGTGGTTAGTAACACTAACCACCAAGACTGAAAGAGTTAAGCGGCGTTTCCCCTCGCCCCTCCCTGCCGCGAGAGCGACCATATGCTGCGTCCAAGGCGATTCAGAAGAGAATGTGAACCTCAGCCGCGCATGCGCATTGGATTACTGTGGACACTGCCACGTATATTAGGCGACCGCACTACGACTCGTATACGTGCTGTCTCCGCGACAAGAAGCAGTTCTCATGCGATATACGAGGAGCGTCCAGAAAGTGAGTTCCGTTTCAATTTATTTCCGCTGCAACGCTGCGATTGCAGTTCTTCACATGCGCTGTAGACAATATGTGCATCAAGGAGAAGAACGTGCGCCATTAGGAGATCGCTGTCAGTTACGTACGCTTTGTTGTGCTTGTTTGAAATGTCGGCGTTGATTGAAAAATCCCGCCGCCTGTGAGATCAGGTCGGTGATTCGGTTTCTGAATACGAGGAAAGTGATACCAAGTGAAATTTATCGGCAAATTTGCGATGTTTACGGACCAAATGCGATGAGTGATTCGATGGTGAGAAGATGGCTCCGACAGTTCAATGGCGGGCGTAGTGATGTGCACGATGAAGAACGAAGTGGGCGTCCACCTTTGGTTACAGAACAACTGGTTCACGCGATTGATGACAAGATCCAGGAATACCGTAGGTTTACAATTAGTGCTCTCGCTATGGACTTCCCCAAAAATTTTATGATCACTGATGCATGAAGACACAGGCGGCAGATTTCTATGAAGAAGGTATACAGCCGGCCGCGGTGGCCGAGGGGACTGAGGCGCTCCAGTCACGGTCTGCACGGCCACTACGGTCGGGGGTTCTAATCCCCCCTCGGGCATGGATATTTGTGCCGTCCTTAGTATGAGGTAGTTCATAAGTAGTCAAGTCCCATAAGCTATACAAACATTTGAACATTTGAAGGTATGCAAAACCTGGTGCCACGCTATGACAAATGCCTGAAAAATTTCGGCAGTTATGTGGAAAAGTAGTTTACGAGTTGTAGAATTTTGTGCAATAAAAAATTCTTCCGTATCTGTGCACAATTTCATTTTATTACCAAACGGAACTTACTTTCTGGACGCGCCTCGTAACTCCTTCGCATGTACATATAAAATGATGTGATAGAAGAACGAAACGAAGGATTACAGTTGAAAAATAAATATTTCACACACACACACAAACACAAACACACACACACACGACGAGCTTTTTTCTGGGGGTTCACTAAACCAGTGAACACATACAACGCATCACCACTGATCATGTGACTACTTGTGCTAGACCAAAGCTCTAACCCGGATTTCACTCTTTTTCACTACAGAACTTACCTCTTTTGAAAATACGGTGTTTGCGTGTCAAATAACGTGAACATTTGTGGAATGAATACCAATAATTACGTGGCCTAATTTATTCCATACCCTAATAGTAGCGAAGTGTCACTACTCGGCTGCGGCGGATTAGCCGTGCCCACTGGGTCGCAGCATAGCGCCTCAATGCGTTCGGCCGCTCCGGCGCGGCCTTGATGTCCGGGAGGCGTCGTATGCTATCTGCGTATCATTTTTATTGATGTCTCGCTTGACCGTTCCATCTTTAGTGAGATGCCATTGGACATGTATTGCTTTAGTAAGACACCGGATTCTTCGCAGTGGTTCTTTGAGTTTAGAAAAGAATCAGTAACCTCAGAAAGCACATGTAGAAAGCACACTGCTGCTGCTGTCTAGAGCCCCTTTCGCCGCCGCTGGTAATAGTGGCTCTGGAACAACCACCTAACTTACCTGAGTCCCTATGATTACGATCTCGCTGCCAATGTGAAAGCAGCATTTCGAGGGATCCGGTATCACAGCATAAATGACATTGACCATGCCGTAGGGTGGCCAATACCGTACATCAACCGATATAAACACGCACATTTACGAAAAACAAATGAAAAGGGGCTTACATTGAAGGTGTGTAACTGTAAATAGCCGGCCGCGGTGGCCGAGGGGATTGAGGCGCATGCGCATGCGATGCGTGCGGTCCTTCGCCGTCGGGGGTTCGACTCCCCATCCCCCACCCTTGGGCATGGGTGTTTGTGTAGCCCATAGGTTCGTTTAAGTAGTTTGTAAGCTACGGATTAAAAACCAAGCAGTTGAGTCCAATAGATTTACAAACATTTGAATACTTTGTCACTACTCAATACGGTGTCGCCACCCGACTAATCAGGAACCACCACCTAAATCCTTCTGACACGTCCCGAACGAATACAGTACCGGATACCCGCCATCTCCCCCTCAGTTATACTCGCAAAAAATTACCTGTAACTAGTTCTCCTCTCGCTGATCCCTGCAGACTCTTTTACATCTCGCATCTTTGCAACATGAAATACGCTAAATTAACCTTTCCGACGCAGCGATTCCAAACCGCTTTCCTGCGGCAGACGAGAAGTGGTCAGTCCAGTTCAATAGTTCCGTAACATAACTGGCTTTATAGTACTCTAACAGGATGTTTCTACAGTGCGATTCAAACGAATTTATCGTCCCCTTCTGACATTTCCCGTAAATTAAATCGCTGAGGTGGAAAAGCAGCACTTGAAAAGTTCGGAATTCTGCGCCGTGTTTTCCTACTTTTTTTTTCCCTTCCTCTCTTTTTTACCTATCTCGCCCAAAATGTCATAAAGGCCTCATCGAGGGCAGCAATAAATCTGCTCGTGTGAGGACGAAGCGAGCGCTTGGCATTTGTTCTGCCGCAGCGCCTGCGTCATATATATATATATATATATGTGTGTGTGTGTGTGTGTGTGTGTGTGTGTGTGTGCGCTTGCGCGCCAAATGCTTTTGTTCCGTCCGGGGCCCTCCGTCCTGTCAAATAAAAAGAATGCCACACATGAAATCCTATTTTCCATCAGCCATTGAGCAGCCTGTGCTTTCTAGGTACGTAACAAGCCCATGAAAGAAAACACGTACGAGGTAAAAAGGACGAAAACTTTCCACATTCCTTTCTGTTTGTGCCTTATTTCGAAGTAAAATGTCTTTCGCATGCACCTTCAAAGAGCATTCTTCGGCAAGGTGTGAATAAACAGAATGGCAGAAACTTCCTTTTTATTGGCTAAGATATGAATTTATATATTTACTCGCCAGCTCTCCCATGGATGTATTTGTTCCATCCTTATATTAGCTCTTTTACTTCTTCCTTCGTTTGCCCTTCGCCTTCTGCCACAGCATGTACGTTTCACGTTCGTTTTCGTGCAGATAAATAGTTAAGACGTCATTTCTCCTCAATAATATGCCTATGCATCAATATAATTACCGACGTACGAAGATTCAGATGTTACGACACTTTCTATGAACAGAGTTGGTAAGCCGCGGTGGAGTAACCGAGCGGTCTAAGGCTCCTCGCTGCGGAGCGCGCGGTTGCTCGCCGTCGGAGGTTCCAGTCCTCCCTGGGGCATGGGTGTGTGTGTTGTCCTTAGGTTAGTTTACCTTAGTTTAAGAAGTTTGTATGCTGCGGACTGATAGCCACGCATTTTGGTCCGACAGATTTAAAAAAAAAAAAAAAAAAAAAAAAAAAAAAAAAAAAAAAAAAAAAAAGAGTTGGTTATCAAGATAAGACGGAGAGGGTACTCATGAATCTTATCCTATAGATATTATAAATGCGAAAGTTTCTATGTTTGTTACCGCATCACGCTAAAACTACAGCACTGATTTAGATGAAATTTCATATAGAGATTTCTTATGTCTTAGATTAGGACATAGGCTACTTTTCAAAATGTTTATTACAAGTTATTTATTATACATATTATATATGCGATAGTTTCTATGTTTGTTACCGCATCGCGCTAAAACTACAGCACTGATTTAGATGAAATTTCATATAGAGATTTCTTATGTCTTGGATTAGGACATAGGCTACTTTTCAAAATGTTTATTGCAAGTTATGTAATAAACTTCCGTTATTGTGGGCAATGGTTCGGGTCCTGCTATATTGAATTTTTTTTCTTTGTTATTGTTATCTTTTTTACTTTCGAATATACAAAAAGATTCTTGGATACTGCCAAAACGGCTTAACTGATATATAATTACATACACAAGAAATCTGAATGTTGGCGTTTATGCCGCATTCATTTTCATTTGTTGTAACAAATAAAGTAAGTATGTATATAAATTGAAGACTTTAAATAAAATATGTTCTAAGTACCTTGGCAAGAAATAATTATTGACGTTTTGTGTAGAATGGGATCTAGATACCAAGCCCTATTTTGTGTACAAAGCGCGAACTGCCTCGTATAGCGTACGTAAACTGCAACGAAAGTAGTAGCAAATGCACTCAACAGATGGCAGGCGGTACGCTGCAGTTAACATATGAAACGTTATAGATGTTCGAACATTGTGATGTTATCGTAATTCTTTAAAATTGTATTCTCTTTGGATTTCAATGAATAATAGTTTCTTTGCTGATTTCGATTATTTATTGCATTCGAACATTTGCATTTAGTTCTTTTGTTGGTTCGCTTTGCATTTGTAGGATCTCAACAGTTCGTTTCTCCGTTAGATGTCTTTTTTATCTCTTTACTTTTCTCCGTTAGGTTTGTTGTTTATTTCGTTACATTTCTCCGTTAGGTTTGCTGTTTATTTTGTTTCTTTACTTGGCATTTCTTTTCGATTACTGTATTGTTGTTATTGTAGTTACTTACTGTCAGGGGTGCCATCCAACAAGTTGGAGCCGAAGGTGGGTGTGCCTGTTTTATTGATGCGTAACTTGGATGCACCATGATTATTGAATGGCACCAGGTTACGCATCACGGACCTGAGAAGGCATATCGTGCAGGCCAGAGAGACTGTATTAATACCACGAATTCCCATCATCCCAACAAAATTGCCATTCCAGGTTAACCGATTACAGTTTCCATTGAAAGTGACCTTCTCGATTACTATAAACAAGAATCAAGGACAAACATTAAAATTGGCAGGTATTCATGTGGCCACCCCATGTTTCTCGCACGGACAGCTCTATATAGGCTGCTCCCGTGTATCTAGAGCTAGAAATCTCTACGTATACTCGGAGAACAAGAAGTCTCGAAACGTCGTTTACAGGGACGTATTGCAATAGATTTTTGGCTCTCCTTCCGTTCCAAGACAATTATATATTCTGTGCTAACAATGTCGCAAACAGTCATGTAGTTATTTATGCCGTTTCTTGGCACTTTAAAGTCTGACTATTGAACCACGGGTAACACCGCGGGGAGCAGCTAGTTATTTATAGCGGCCTACTTCGTAAACTATGTGCCTTAAAAAAGATGCAATTTGGAAGGTACAGTGGTATATGTGATTACTGTCTCTAAAGTTCGAAATGAAAATTCGCTAAAAGGTTTTATAATTTATTTATAATAATGTGACCGGTTTGCCGGCCGCGATGGCAGAGGGGACTGAGGCACTTCAGTCTCGGTCTGCACGGCCACTACGGTCGGGGGTTCGAATCCCCCCTCGGGCATGGATATTTGTGCCGTATGTAGTCTTAGCTAGTTCATAAGTAGTTTGTAAGTTTAGGGACTGATGACCCCGTAGTTAAGTCCCATAAGCTCTACAAACATTTGCTATGTGACCGGTTTCGAATAATAAACCAGTTCGCTGTTTTCCTAATAGGAAACAATGATTTCCGAACTCATTGTCTGTCAAATGCGTATGGAATACAATTAATAGTCTAAAAGTAATAAAATGTGAAGTAATGCCGAATACCGTAATTTTTACTACACGAAAAGTGGATAGAAATGTAACCAATAATTCCATTCATTATTTTGGTTGCTATACTTAGTGGGAAGGTTTCAAATTATTGTTTAACCCAGATAGCGTGGAATTATTTTTCGTTTAATTTATTGCTCAAAAGCTACTAATTACCTTCATATGACTGCGCACGATCGTTATATGTGATTTTTTTTTCACAGTCAAGTCATTAGATTTGCAATACTGCCCTTCTTTCTGGAATGACGTCAAAATGAGTGTTTTATAATTTTAATACGAGGAATCATTATTATTATTAAAACAACATTTAAGATGAAGTATATACATCTAAATGTCACAAAAATTAAAGGAAGTTGAAGAAAAATAAACCCAACTACTAGGAAGTTTTCAATGTCTTCTGTATGAACCTCAAATTTGCAGCTTATCCTACCACTTTGCAATCGACAAGCTAAAATTGATTTGCAATGGGAGCTAGGTATTCAAAGAAATAATATGACACTGTGCACGAATTCTTGCCGACAAGAATAAAAAAAAGTAAGCTGCCGTTCTCGTCCTTCTGGAAGGACGTCAGCGCTATCTGGGTTCAAAAACGTATAGGTTACTCTAGATCGCTTTGAAATATCGTAATTTTTCGACTATTTTTGGCAGATATAAACTGTCATCTTTAGACCTTGTATATTATTAAGAGAACATAATTATCAAAATAACCATTGCTCTTGTTTTGGGAACATCAGCGTGTCAAGACTAAAAAGCACATTTATATAACACATGAAACATATTTGCTGCTTTCCCTTCACACTATTTTATAATATAATAATAATACTAATAATATGGTTTTCTGTTCCGCTAGACCTAACTGAAGAACAAGACTCCATTGTCATGGAGCAAGTCAGTAGTACACAAAATTTTACCAAGCACATGACAGTATTAACTCTTGAGTAAAAAGAATAACGAAACATAGGAATCAGCTTAATTTTTTTATGTTTCCAGCAGTTCCTCGACAGAATAAAAGGAATGAGCTATGAGGTAACTCCTCAGTTTACACTTAAATAAATGTGGGTCAGTACTGTGATTATAGGGTCCTTGTGGCAGCTTATTGAAAACTGAGATTGCACAATACTGCACGCTATTCTGCACAAGAGTCGAGAAGGTGTGATCTAAAATAATTTAGATTAGATTTCTGTCTAGTATTCACCAAGTGAAAGCTGACATTGTTAACAACAAACGACATTAAAGATAATACGTATTTTGATGCCTACTTCAGAATCCCCAGTCTACTGAAAAGGGGTCGACACGACGCGACGTTCGCGAACTTACACCACGTATTGCTCGAGCCGCCCGTTTCTGATCGAAAAATATCCATTTTGAATCAGTAGCGTTCCCCCCCCCCCCAAAAAAAAAACATTACATGTGATAAGTGGAGAAAAGTAAACGTAGTAGACTACTTTTCGCCTTGAAAAATCACTTATTTCAGAATGTTTTTGAAAAATATACTGAACATGAGCTTTTACGGCAGCTTACTATCTATGTGAAAAACTAGAAATTTGATCTCTAAAGTCTTACTTATCACATGCCATTATGTCTAATCAAAATTCCAGCTGTTGGTGGTGTGTATTATAAGTTGTAAAAACTGAGTTTCACTGTGATTTACCATAAATATATTTTCAATAAACCATGAACTTATCTCTTGAACTGCATTATTTGATATTGTGTCAATAATAAAGCAACATCCTTCTGTACAAAGCTGATATCATAAGCGAACAAAAATATTTGTTACACTCCAACGCTTATCATTTACAGAAATAAGAAATAGTAGTGTGCCACAAGAGACCATTGGGGCACCCCAGGGTTAGCTGTGTCCCATTATTTCAATGGCACATAGTCTCATGTTCTCAGCAGTATCTTATATTAATCCAAGACCAATAGATGCCAGTATACTTATATTCTCTTAGACCTTCAGAAGCTGGAAAAAAATTAAGATTTTTTCAAGCGATGATGAAAGAACAAGACAGATCACCTCCAAAGACAGCAATGTCAGAAGTATATGTTTCAAAGTACGTATACATTTATGGACAAGTCTATCATTCTCAAATACTGTAGGTACGAAATAATAATTAACGCCCCGCATAATGCGGCAGATATTTCCGACTCATAGTATTCATGACGTCACATCTCCATATCTCCATAACTATGTGTAGTAATTGCTTCTTACCTCCACTGTTATTGTTTCCTGGCGGCAATGAATATTCCACTTTCACCGCGGCCGCTCCCCCGATATATCCACTACGCCCTGGCATTAATCGGTTAGTAACACTAGAAAACAATGCAACATACACCAGCATTTTTTCTTAAAAATATAACTATTCAATATTAAGCTCCATGAAGCACATTGCTGTAAAATGTTAACTACAAATCTCCAATTTCAGAATGTTTATAAATTTATGGGACCTTACTGCAGTAGTCATCGGTCCCTAACTTAAAAACTACTTAAACTTATCCTAAGAACAAGAAACACTCTCTCTCTCTCTCTCTCTCTCTCTCTCTCTCTCTCTCTCTCTCTCTCTCTCTCTCTCTCTCTCTCTCACACACACACACAAACACATGATCAAGGGAGGACTCGAATCCCCAACGGCGAACGGTCGCGCGCACCGCAGCAAAGCACCTTAGTACGCACGGTTATTCGGCCGCGGGATGTTAACTACATTCCCTAGATTTTTGCCAAGAAAAATATTTATCTCGGCTCCAGAAGTACGCAGAAAACATTATTTTATATCAGTTTGGAAAACATTGTTTTCTTATTTGGAAGAACAGCGAACTTATCATTTAATGGTAAAAATAACAGTCCAGTTCGCAAAATTATTTTTGCAATTTATTAATATAGGTGACCGGTTTCGATCTAGGTTTAGATCATCTTCAGACCTCGCTACAGATGTTCAGGCGGTGAGCAGTCGCCGCACGATCATCGCCTGAACATCTGTAGCGAGGTCTGAAGATGATCGAAACCTAGATCGAAACCGGTCACCTATATTAATAAATTGTAAAAATAATTTTGCGAACTGGACTGTTATTTTTATCATTATTTGATGTAATTAAGAAGATATAAAAATTATATTGTAATTTATACAATTCAGCAAGTAATAATTTATTTGCGACGTCCAGTTTCGGGAGGTTGTGAAACCGATCGTCGCAAATCAATTATTACTTGCAACTGCTTGCTGCATTTTATGAATTAAAACCTGAACAGTTGCTGCCATGGATAAAAAAACTTACAAAACGTTATATAATAGGATCATTTTACAACTATTCCTGAAGAAAACAGACCAAAAATTATTCTATGTCGCTTTTTGAGCTACTATAGCAAATTTTGTAGAAAGCCTTTCATAATAATAATAGTAATCTATATATTTGGAAAAATACCCCCTAATATTTTTCTTTCGAACAAGTACTTTTTTTACTTACGCTACACTCACGGCATATGGCAATTTTGTAAACGTGAAGGTTGACAAGTTATAAAGAATCTAGTTTTTAAAGTGTCTTCTCTATTTTTTGAAACGTAACAAAGAAATCGATACGTACAAATAAACAATCGATAGGTAATCTTAAGGCCTATAAGTTTCTAATTTAACATTTTTCCATCGGCGTTATTGTTTTTTATTTATTTAAGAAGAACCGATTTTTGGAACTTTGCGAATATTTTTAGCAAATTTCGCCTTCTTGGCTCGACTTAGATGAAAAAAAAATCTGTTTACAATTTAATTTCCTATATGCTCATATTTTTTAAACTTTTCATTTAATAATTTTTTCAAGTTTAACATTACGCCGTCACAATGCCAAGACTAGACGAAGACAGACGCCCTGATCCTCTCCCTGTCCGCCTGTAGTATAACACTTCACCCAAGAATTGTTTGTCGAACACGAAGAGCGTAGTGGGCAGGAGCTCCATCTTGTTGGAGCCACCTGCAAAAAAAAAAAAAAAAAAAGTTGGAAGTAAGAAATTTGATTCACTGCACCACGGCGAGATCATAACATGCAGGGAAGTATTCTCTTTCTCTGTAATATGGGTTTTCCTTGTTCCAGTAAAAACTGACCGTGGTCTGACATGGACGAAAGATTTCACATTCGTCTGAGAAGGAATGGAAGATGACAGAAACCTATTCTAATGTTGAACAAGCTTCAAGTCTTCGCTTCATGTCCTCAGCACTCAACTCTTTTGCGAATATTGGACTAAAAGATTCGAGCCGGCCGCGGTGGCCCAGGGGACTGAGGCACTCCAGTCACGGTCTGCATGGCCACTACGGTCGGGAGTTCGAATCCCCCCTCGGGCATGGATATTTGTGCCGTACTTAGTCTTAGTTAGTTCATAAGTAGTTTGTAAGTTTAGGGAGTGATGACCCCGTAGTTAAGTCCCATAGACTATACAAACATTTGAACTAAAAGATTCGAATTCCCGGAATATTTGTTCCGCCACCCCTGGATACGTTTATTGTATTCATGGTCGTCCTGTCTGTCCTCGTTTTAACCAAAATGGATCCGACTCTGAAGAGTATGTTTTGCCGTAGCAGTATTGTTGGTTTCGTTGGATATTCTCTGTGGAGTCGTGCTGCAGAATCGAACACCTCCTACTGTTTTCCAGGTGTGTGTACGTTTATGAGCCCATACACTGGCCAGACCACGTTCTTCCACACTGTTGGTACTTGTTTTCGCCATCTGAAGAGACAGAAAAGATACGACAAGTGTAATTACACACATGGGCAAATGATAATCGGGGAAGAAGATTTTCGGACCTTATCGTTTAATATGCAGACTGAGTTACTGTAATAACAATAGCATGGGATTTGATCGTACTGTAGTGACCGACCTCGTAAACCAACATCGGATGAATGTAGCCCCTAGCGAATTCTGATAACTGTTTTTTCTTTCTATGTGACTGGCCCAAGCACAGTAGGTCGAAAATTAGATGTAGTAATCATAAACGAGGCTGCAGATTCGCCGAGGATTGAAAAAGTCGAAACATTTACGAGAAGAAAGGACAGGATGATACGACATGTACTACATCAAAGAATGACTTCCGCGATAAATTAGAGACCAAGAATAGTAGGGAAAGACAGAGACTTAATATATCCAACAAATGAATGAGAACGCAGTGTCCCATTGCTGCTCGGAGACGAATAGTGAATAAACTATTGAGGAGCAACAAAAAAGTCATAACAGTAACTGAGCTCCAATGTTTGCAGGAGAAGCATTGTATATTTAACATTGCCGTTGTAGATACTTGGTTAAATGTCAGTGGTTCCAGACCAGCTAGAGGAAAAGGTGGTATTATGGGCTACCACTTCATTTTTAAACCATAAATTCCAAAATTGTCCGTGAAATTTGCTGAAGACTTCAAAAAATAATCTTTATGATGTAATAAAAAAGCCAAACACATATGTTTTAGTTTAAATCATTGTTATGGTCTTCAGTCCGGAGACTGGTTTGATGCAGCTCTCCACCCTACTCTATCCTGAGCAACCCTTTTCATCTCCTCATAAGAACGGCAACCCACATCCACTTGAATCTGTTTACTATACGCGTCTCTTGGTCTCCCTCTGCGATTTTTTCCCCACACACTTCCCTCCAATGCTAAATTTACGAATCTTCGATGTCTAAGAATATGTCCTACCAAGCGATCCCTTCTTCTAGTCAGGGTATGCCAAAAATTCCTTTTCTCGCCAATTTTGTTCAGTACCTCTTCATTAGTTATGTGATCTACCCACTTAATCTTCAGCATTCTTCTGTAACACCACATTTCAAAAGCCTCTATTCTCTTCCTGTCCGCACTGCTTATCGTCCATGTTTCACTCCCGTACAAGGCAACACTCCACACAAATGCCTTCAGAAAAGACTTCCTTACACTTAAATTAATATTCGATGTTAGCAAATTTCTCTTTTTCAAAAATGCTTTTCTTCCCATTGCCATTGTGCATTTTATATCCTCTGTACTGCGACCATCGCATGTTATTTTACTACCCAAGTAACAAAACTCATCTACCACCTTCATCGTCTCATTACCTAATCTAATTCCTTCGGCATCGCCTGATTTTCTAAGACTACATTCCATTATTTTTGTTTTGCTCTTGTTTATGTTCATTTTATACGTTCTCTTCAACACACTGTCCATTCCATTCAACTGCTCTTCCAGGTCGTTCGCTGTCCCTGACAGAATTACAATGTCATCAGCAAAACGCAATGTTTTTATTTCTTCCCCCTGAACTGTAATGCCTATTCCAAAATTTTCCTTGCTTTCCTTCACCGCCTGCTCAATGTACAAATTGAATAACATCGGAGAAAGGCTACAACCCTGTCTTACTCCCTTCCCAACTGATGCTTCCCTTTCATGCCCTTCGAGTCTAATAACTGCGGTCTGGCTTTTGTACAAATTGTAAATAACTCTCCTTTCCCTGTATTTTACCCCTGCTGACTTCAGAATTTGAAAGAGTGTAGTCCAGTCAACATTGTCAAATGCTTTCTCCAAATCTACAAAAGCTAAAAATGTAGGTTTGCCTTTCCTTAATCGATCTTCTAAGATAAGACGTATTGCCTCCCGGGTTCCTACGTTCCTCCTGAATCCAAACTGATCTTCCCCGAGGTCAGCTTCTACCAGCTTTTCCATTCTCCTGTAGATAATTCGTGTTAAAATTTTGCAACCATGACTTATCAAACTGATGGTTCTGTAATTTTCACACCTGTCTGCGCCTGATTTCTTTGGAATGGGGATTATTACATTTTTCTTAAAGTCTGAGGGTATTTCGCCTGTCTCATACATCCTACACACCAGTTCAAATAGTTTTGTCATGGCTGGCTATCCCAGAGACTTTAGTAGCTCTGAGGGTATGTCATCTACTCCTGGGGCCTTGTTCCGACCTAGGTCTTTCAGGGCGCAACTTTAATATGGAAACATATTTACAAAATTGACATATCGTGAAAAATTGTTAAAGTGGTGGTAATATGGGCTACCCTATAAGCACACAAAAAAGTCAATATTATTTCCTGTAGATTTTTAGAGTAATTGGAAAATAGCAAACCCTTTATACTGGGACATGTTTATCATAAGTTGTTCATTTAGGGTTGGCAGAAATAACAAATATAATATTCCGTTTCACAGCCAGCACACTCTCGGTTGATTATTGTAGGTCGATGGTCAATTTTCGCTTCACTGATGGAGTTTTCATTTTTATTCCGTGTTTCTTTCTTTTGTCAAAATCTGGCGATTGTCCATATTACCACCCAAGTACTCTTGGAAGGTGAAACGTCGCTATCCGTTATAAACAAACTTTAATTAACCAACTTCAGGAGCATTAGAGAGTTAAATATTTATATAATATATAGTTAAGAAGTTAACAGCTAACTACGCATTGGCAGTACTTCTAATATAACTGCCATTTCTTACCTTTCAAAGTTTTCAAATGAGAAAAATCACGAAACAGCTCACCACTAACATTCCACGTAACTGACTGCGGCAGCACATTCTGTGGCGTTTGTACGAACTAGCTACTACTATTTACTGAGGTTGTCAATAGAATGTGCAGGCTTGTTAGTCAGATATTAACCTAGCCCATATTGCCACCTCTAGCCCATAATACCACCTTTGCCTCTACAGTTATACATACGAAGACTTCGATTAAAAACTTTTCAGGAAAGGCTCACCATTTGTGTGTGCGCACTTTCATGTTCATACAGCGTAGATACTTTGTGTTTCACGCGATCCCACAAACTTGGTCGGAATATTTAGCAGCTGCGTTACAGTTGTCAACGGTACATTTCATACAGTCTACTGCATAGCGAGAGATTTTATCTACGCTACCAACGCGATGTAATCCAACTACGAATTCAGCTGTGAACAGGTGTACCACTTTACATCGTGTTTTTTGGGATACTGCTAGGAAACAACCTAAAATGGAACGAACCCGTAATATGAGTAACATTGAAGTTCAGAGACGCGTTTTGCGATAGTATATAAAGAGCAGAGACCGTATCAGAGGCAACGTCGCGACCACACTGAAGCTGAGTGAAAAGCCACTGCGGAAATTAAAACAAAGAGACATGATACATCAGAGTGTTCACTGAAATTTCGAGACTAAATGTAATACAGTAAGTTTACATATTCATGTAAAGTTAAACACACGATACTTACTTCCACCCTGGCTGGTGTATAACAACTAACAGTAAATAATTGTAAATATTGTGTACTTCAAAAAACATACACATATTTGCATTTCATTGCTTATACGATGCGTAAACGATCTTCGTGGGATAAAAAAATAAAATAAAATTTTTTTTAAAAAATCGGTAATTGGTTTCCTACAAATTAGCACACTTACTACTTTGCTTTCAAGCCAGCCGCACGATAGGTACCAAAAATGGTGTCTACTAACACACCGTGCCACCACAATGATCGATGAAATAGTAGCACAGCCCCTTTACGCATATTTATTCTACCTCCGTAGAGGATTCGATATTCAACAGCGTTTAAAGTCTACATTCAATCCATGTGGTGTGTGGTACAGGTAGTTTACATATGTTTTAGGATATAACGACTTATTTATCATATAAAAACATTACAGCACGTTTCACGAACAAGAGTTTGAAATAGAATTATCTATTACCAGCTCCGTTCGGAAAACAAAAGAGGAAAATACGTTCTTGTTAAAAGGACTCTGGCAGAACTCCTTCCTAACGAAAATTGTTTGCCTGTGGCCACTGTAGACATCTGCGTTAACGCATATGATACATCTACATCTACATAGATACTCTGCAAATCACATTCAAGTGCCTGGCATAGGGTTTATTAACCACTTTCATAACTTTTCTCTACCGTTCCATTCTCTAATAGCGCGCGGGAAGAAGGAACACCTAAATAGTTCCGTTTTCGATCTGATTTCTCTTATTTTATTGGGATGGTCATGTCTCCCTAAGTAGGTGGGTGGTAGTAAAATATTTTCACATTCAGAACTAAAAGTCGGTGATTGAAACTTAGCAAACAGATCACGCCGCAATAAATAACGTCTTTCTTTTAATGATTTCCATCCCAATTCGTGCAACATTTCGTGACGCTTCCCCCCCCCCCCGTAACGTTATAGAACAAAACGAGCTGCTCTTCTCTGAACCTTCTCAATTGTCTTCCGTCAATCCCACCTGGTGAGGGTCCCACAAGGGGCAACAGTACTCCAGGAGAGGACGCACAAGTGTGATGTAGGCAGTCTCTTTGGTGGAGTGGTGCATCTTCGAAGCGTTGTGCCGATGAAACGTAACCTTTGGTTCGCCTTCCCCACAATATTTTCTATGTATTCTCTCCAGTGAAAGTTGTTCGTAATTGTAACTCCTAGGTATTTGGTAGAATTTACGACCTTAAGGTTTGACTGATTTATCGCGTAATTGAGGTTCACCAATTGTGTAATTAATGAATTGTATCAATTATTTCAAGGTAAGCTCTACTTCACGTAAATATTTCTTAAGCAATTTGTCTACAGCATTGTTTTGTTAATTATTGATTAATACCAGGCCGTTTATTTGTTTCCTTTTTTTTCTCTCTTTTTCTTTTTCCCCCCTTGAACCCGTCCGATCACGCACCATATCGAAAAGAACAAAACAGAAAATTCTGAAAACTAAAAATGCTCTTTTGCTGTAACGGAACCGAAATGCAACAGTTGCATATAAATGTAGAAACGTCCTCTGCCACAAAGGGGAAAGAAACTCAAAGCCTTCCGGTAGAACAACTATTGGACTACAGTCTAAACCAAATACATATTCAGTAGCGGAACTATTTGAGAGACATAAAGGGCGTAAAGGAAAGAGAACAAAGATATGCCACGACAGAACACTAGCGGATACACTTTCTTCGTAACGCCCGCAAGTGAGAAGAAGAAGGAAACACAAAGCGACCTGCTCCGATGGGTTTTAAAGTAAATGGGACATGTAATTCCCAGAACATGAACTGAAGAAAAAAAGACAAGGAAAGGTCATGTACGATACATTTCATACTTAACAGGTATTCCAGTAAATGACATAGCTGCAATTTATTGTCTTAGATCGGGTTAATCGTAGTCACTGTGATGAGGGCAATGGCGGTCACTACTCCAGTTGATCATCATTACCCCATTAGTATTAATTATTTTTTGGTCGGTCAGAAAATATGTAAGGAAGGCAGGCAAAGGTAAGTGGACTGCAGAAGATTTGAAAACAGTGAAACAAGCTGTTATTGCTAGCTTAGCGATACTAAAGGCTGCTGAAAAATATAAAATACCTTTTAACAGTTGCCGTGGAGTCGCTGAGCGTTCGAAGGCGCCTTGCTGCGGAGCGCGCGGTTGCTCGCCGACGGAGGTTCGAGTCCACCCTCGAGCACTGGTGTGTTTTATTTTTGTGTGTGTGTGTGTGTGTGTGTGTGTGTGTGTGTGTGTGTGTGTGTGTGTTTCTCCAGAGTAGTTGAGTCGCAAAGATTTACGAACATTTCAACATTTGAACCTTTTAGCAGGCTGCAAATGTTATTTAAGATTTGCAATCATTGGAAATGATTATGTCGCGGCGGAACAGCCGAGCGCATTGAGGCACTATAAGTAGGGACTGATGACCCCTTAAGCTTCACAGACATTTGAACGTTCGTAAATAATTATGATCCATGACTAGGAAGAAAGTGCTATTTTCCTCTTGCACATGAAGCAAAATGTTAAAATACAACCAAAACATTTCTATACAACACCAACAAAGGAACCAAAAAATATGTTGGAAAACAGACTAGATTTTTTCTGTATAATTATTTGTAGATTTTTTTCTGTATAATTATTTGTTTTCTCTGATAACTTTTTCGTTTTGACTTCGCACTTTCAGTAATAGTCTTCTTGCCTACCTTTTATAATTCATCAGTTAAACATGACTATGTCATGAAATGCCTCCCAGATTTCTTGGTGTATCGTGAGTAAATAATCAAAGACACAACTTGAAAATTTCTCGGGATTTCAGCCGGATGACGTCGTCCTGTCATCGCGATATTTCGACAAGATGATTACTTGCCATCTTCAGGCGTACCTGGAGACTCGATGTTCGCCTGAAGATGACAAGTACTCATCTTGCCGATACATCACGAAGATTGGACGACGTCACGAAACGCCGGGAAACCTAAAATCTAAAAGACACGACTGACACCCATTACCCAAAGTAGGTTTAATACAGATAAAAACTGATGTTTTAAAATTTTTCTCATCAAGAAAAATCTCTTTAGTTTTATTTCAACATTTTATAGTTAATAGTAACGTAAGATCATAAGGATAATATTAGGCAATCTAGCGTTTAACCCTTTATTTGGCACAGACAGGAACCACAAGAGGAATATGTATTATGTTACTTAAATTAAATGTGTAAGGCCATGTGAAAGGATTTATATGATTTTTTTTTTCGAAATATAGTCTGTGGTAACATTGCCCAAAAAACTTCGCATGGTGGTACAGTATCAATACTAGTGTTGTTCTTGTGACTGCAGAAATTATAGTATCTTACAGTATTTCATGTGAAACATGTGAAAACAAGTCGTTTTTGGTGTAAAGTTCAGAATAATCCCATGAGTTATATATTTTACAATCAATTACCTCTGAAGACAAAACTGGCAAATTACTTTTGGCCCGTAATCTGTCCGTGAGAACATATTGTCCTATCTGTCATACCGTACATCATTGAATGGTACAGGAGATGCTTTTTCGTTCTTCATTTGGACTTATTGTCCATTTTGTTGTGGTCTACTGGGCCTCATCTTCTCGATAAATATAAGTTCATTTTCAGTCTCACATATAAGAACTCTGGAAAAATTTTCCATAATACGAGGTACGTCCACAAAGTAAGTTCCGTTTGGTTATATAAAACAAAGTGAATCAGGTAGCAACGCTGTACAAAGAACACTCCTTGCGATTCACTCTGTTTCACCGGATAAGTTCAAACAGTGCCGGGTCAAGGACAAACGCTTCGGAGAAATCGAACCGATGAATACGAGCGGTTGAATGTAGAGAGGGACAGAAAGCAAGGGCTACGAATTGGAGGGCCGTTGTGCTAATTAGAGGTCAGACAAAGGCACGGCGCAGACCTGCTGCCGATGGCTGCGTGGGCGTACAACGACGCAGGGTGAAGTCTGCGGACGGCGGTGCCCTGCGATTGACTCCGGCCCTCGGGGTCAGGAGGCGTGCTAACGAGATATCTCCGCCCTTTGAAGCGCCGCACGAGTCCCCAGTTGCGCTAGCGAGTTGCCAAGTGTGGGCAGATTTTCCGATGTTTACTTGCTCTCCCAGACCTCACGTCTTTAGAAGAAGGCACTGATCAAAGTCTCGTTTGGTATCCGCGACCGACTGGAGACAACTCCAATCCCACTGCGCGAGAAACGCCGCGTATCCGATTATCTCGTAGACAGCCTACTTTGTAATTGCTGTTGCATATCGAATATCTGCGGCATTTCGATAATGTTATAAATGAATATTCCTGCCTTCCAAAATCACACAAATACGCCTATTTACACAGTATCTACATCTACATCTACATACATAAATACTCCGCAATTCACCGCAAGTTGCGTGGCGGAGGGTACACTGTACCACTACTAGGCATTTCCTTTCCTATTCCACACCCAAACGGAACGAGGAAAAAAAGAATACTTATATGCCTCCGTACGAGCCCTAATTTCTCTTATCTTGTCTTTGTGATCTTTACGCGAAATGTAAGTAGGCGGCAGCAAGATCCTACTACACTCAGCTTCAAATTCCGGCCCTCTAAATTTACTTAACAGAAATTCACGAAAAGAACGTCGTCTTTCTTCCAGCGATCCCCAATTCAGTTGCCGGAGTATTTCCGTGACACTCGCGCATTGGTCGAACTTACCAGTAGCAAATCTAGCTGCTCGCCTCTGAACCGCCTCTATGTCTTCCTTTAAACTGATCTGCTGCGGGTCCCAAAAACTTGAGCAATACTCAAGATGTGGTCGTACAAGCGTTTTATACGCGATCTCCTTTACAGATGAAGTACATCTTCCTAAAATTCTAATAAACCGAAGTCGGCTGTCCGCCTTACTCACAACTGTCCTTACATGCACGTTCCATTTCATATCGCTCTGCAATGTTACGCCTAGATATTTGAACGACGCGACAGCATCAAGAAGCTCACTACTAATGCTGTATTCGAACATTATAGGATTGTTTTTTTCTACTCATCGCATCACCTTACATTTTTCTACATTGAGAGCTAGCTGCCATTCTTCGCACCAACTAGAAATTTTGTCTAAGTCATCCTGTATGCTATTACAGTCACTTACACTCCCATACACCACAGCATCATCAGAAAACAGCCGTAAATTACAATTTACTCTGTCCATCAGATCATTTATATAGATAGAAAATAATAGCGGTCCTGTCACACTCCCCTGGGCCACACCTGACGATACACTCGTCTTTGATGAACACTAGTCGTCGAGAACAACGTACTGCGTTCTATTACTTAGGAAGTCTTCTAGCCAGTCACAAATCTGTGAACCTATTCCATAAGCTCGTATCTTCGTTAGTAGTCTGCAGTGTGGCACCGCGTCGAACGCCTTTTTGAAGGTGAACACATGTTGAAGTGATCAACAGATTGATAAACCTTCCTCTAGACCAAAACTCAATCCAAAACGAAATTCAGATACTACAATGTGTGGCGCAACAAAACGAATATAACCTACAAATAATCATTAAATTATATAACAAAATGACCTCTCACAAATTATCTATCACACGACAAGAAATTACACTCACTAGAGATAATCCAAAAACACATAAACCTGCATATATTCCTACCACATATCCGGGTGATATTTCTGACAAAATGAACAAAATATTGAAAAACATCAGCATAACCTTCATTTACGAAACACAGCACAGCATTAGAACAAAAATACAATAATGTATTTGCAAACCACTTATTTACTCATACCTTGTTATATATCAAATTCACTGTAAAAATTGCCAGAAATACTACATTGGACAAACCGGGAGAAATTTCGAAGTTCGTTTTAGTGAACATGTTAGACAAACTGATAAGAACCCATCCACTTTCTTTCACCATCTGAAAATAGAACATCACAAAGTAGACGATCTTCAAAGCGCTATCGAAGTGTTCCACATTACACCTAAAGAACCAACAATGAACATCTTGGAAGAATTGGAGATACTTTTACACATCGGAAAAAAACACTTCTCGTAATTAATGAACAAACAGATCTAAAACATAAAAGTTTCCTCGAAAATTTTATTGAAATATTCAAAGCGGAAGCAGGTTAATTACAGTAACCCAGTAACCCAGTAACGAACCAGTTTAAAAGAACATACCCAGCGATAAATTTTAGCGCATGTTATACCAAAGAGCACCTTATAAATTATTTTCGTATTTCGTTGGTAAACAAACCATTGGAGGCAAGCAATATCGTTGCCTATCCTAATCAGAGACAAAATTTAATACACACTTTGACCTATTTAATATATCGTTGATATATATATAAACAAGCTCTTGTAACCATAAAATATCGTTGACATACACGAGCAATTGACAACTACAGCAGTTTATTATAACTAGCCACTACAATTTATTATAACCGTACCATATCGGTGGCATGACAACGATCTTATGTGGAAAGCCACATTACGGGAGGTATGTATAATCAAAATTTATGTAAATATCGTACCATTGACTTTTATATTATCTCACGACTTTTATATTACACGATTGCAGTTAACCTGATGATGGCTTTGTAGCCGAATTGGCCATTGTTAAATAAATAAAAATATTATGCAGCGATTTGGAATCATTGAAAATTATAGAATAACTTTTGATAGTTTTGTAGTAACTGAAAATGATTGTTCGTCAGTTGTGACGCAACCACTCTATATAATTAGCGTATAGATTTTTACTGTGATTTTTGTTGTTTTTTTCAGTCATCCCTGCTAGTAAGTGTTGCTCAAAAAATGTTCAAATGTTTGAATTCTGTGGGACCTAACTACGTTGGTCATCAGTCCCTAGACTTACAAACTTATTACACCAAGGTAAACTAAGGAAAACACACATCCATGCCCGAGGAAGGATTCGAACCTCCGACGCGGGAGGCCTCGCGATCCGCAACGAAGCGCTCCATATCGCTCGACTATTCTCGCGCGGCCTGAGTGTTGTAATCATACAATATGGACATATGACAATTTGTGCCTGGAGCCAGGATTCAAACCCGGAATTCCTGCTCACCATAAAATTGCCTTCAACTCGTCCACATCTCCCCCCCCCCCCAAGGACTTGGTCTTAACATGCCTACAGGGAGTACCCATCATGTCTGAAAGAATAGACACGAAAACCTTCGCTGCAAATCACAGTAGTTACAGCTTGATTCATTTACTTATTTTTAATTTGTTACGGCTGTAAGGGTTGGTGGCTAAAACGACTCCAGATGTTTGTAGTATGACCTAAATTTCGATTTTCCTGGCAGATTAAAATTGTGTGCTGGAACCGAGATTCGAACCTGGGAACTTTGCAAGCGCTCTACCGTCTGAGCTGTCCCGGCACTCTTGACGGTCCTTCGCCGGCCGCGGTGGCCGCGGGGACTAAGGCGCTCCAATCACGGTCTGCACGGCCACTACGGTCGGGGGTTCGAATCCCCCCTCAGGCATGGATATTTGTGCCGTCCTAGTTCGTAAGTAGTTGATAAGTAGTTTGTAAGTTTAGGGACTGATGACCCCGTAGTTAAGTCCCATAGACTATACAAACATTTGAACATTTTTTTGACAGTCCTTCCTCACAACTTCAGCCAGTACCTTGCCTCCTAGTTTCCAAACTTCACAAAAGTTCTCCTGCAAATCTACGTAATTTTGCGACTGGTATTGATCACCTGAAGACACTACTTGACGATAATATTAGAGGATCACCTTGAAACAGTCTGAGAAGCAGACCGCAAGGCTATCGGATTTTTGTACCCTTTTATATGCGGTAGGGTCAGTAAATTCTGAGGCTTGTCGCCTGGAAGCTTTGTATATTGCACAAGCACGCTGTCGCCATTAAATGTGTAAATGTTCGTAAAGTTTATGAGACTTAACTGCACGGTCATCAGTCCCTAAACGTACAATCTGCTTATGAACTAACTTATACTAAAGACATCACAAACATCCATGCCCGGTGGAAGATTCGAATCTCAGACGCGGGAGGCCGCGCGATTCGCAATGTAGCGCTCCAGACCGCTCGGCTACTCCCGCGCGGCTGTCGCCATTCACGGAATCAAACGGCAGTGTGTGCAACATAAAAAGTCGTGTGGCTTCCTATCCTCCAAGTGACAAGCCTCAGAACATACTGACTGTACCACGTTCTGAAGTTCTGAACTCAAATACGAACAAGCCAAAGCCATTTCATGAAAATAAAAATTCTCGGCAAAGTCGGCTTTGAAAAATTCTTTACGACTTTTTTTTTGTGTGTGTGGGGCGGGGGGGGGGGGGGTGTGATATAGGTACTTCTAGCAGGACAACAACACGATCAGATCGTAATAAAGTTCAAGAATTCGCTCTACCGAGAAAGATTATGATGTCCAGCACTTAGCACCCTTAATGATCGAGGACGAACTACTGGTGGCTGGATGCATATTTTTAGTTTCTATCCACTGATTACTGCTCACTCCAGAGGCAACGCCAGAAATATATAATGGCAGTCAATTGTGTTTAGCGGTGTCAAGCTTTCGTCTTCGACGATCAGGTCAACATCGTCTGTAGACGAACTGCCGAAAGGACACTACAAAATGCTTGTAAACCTATTGGACCAAACTGCTATGACAATCAGTTCCTAAACTTACTGTTTTGTCCTCGTCGGCCTATCTTTCGGGAAAGGATCTGCTCAGGACGCGTGGGATGTGTGGACAGCTAAAACAGCTATACATATTAGTAACACAAGCTTTATTTACTAAGATATGCAAAATACTCAACTTTGGTTTAGTATATCTGTTCTCGTGGCGGCGTCTTCTTGAACGATGCTAGCTGCGCTGACTCATAGTAACTGCCTAGTTCGGAGTGCCCTTCCAGACGCATGTCGGCCTAGATATAGCCGCTTGTAGAGGGCGCGCTTCTCGGTTGGTCCTTTCAGGAGGCGCGGCGCCGGCCTGTGATTGGCTGCCGGTCATCCACTACCTTCTTCACGATCGCTTTCGTGCATATGGCGTGTGGTGCTAACTTTACACCAAAACAGATACAAACTACCTAAACTAACTGACGCTGACCACACACACACCTATGCTCGAAGGAGGACTCGAACCTCCGACGGCGAGCAACTGCACGATCCGCATCAAGGCGGCTTAGAGCGCACGGCCAGTCCACCGAGGCGCTCACTGTCAACAGTCAATCTTAAGAATCATGCCTATTTCGTATGTACATAACACGACGAACTACACAATATTGCAACATGCCTAATTTTTTTGAATGTTGAATACAATATTTGGTGAAAATGGCTGAGTGTTGCCTCACATTAATGACCATATTCCACGTTATTTATATTCGAACAAGACAATGCAAGACCCGCACACGCCACAAACGTTGCATCAGTTGTCTCTCCATTTCGCTGTTTTATCACCCACAGTGCATGTCTGGTATACCATGTGAAGACTTATACTAGGCCTTAGCCAGCAACGCCCGTTAACTAAGCCTGGATACGTATCAAGCGTGGCTAGAATTTCTTTAGTTCATTTTCGGAGGTCTTTTACATCCCCGCTACAATCAGTACAACTAGTTTGACTGACAGCGTCACAGATCTTACATAAATATATGACAACAGGATTTCCAGATTTACCAAGATCGCATCTATTTTTATTACCTATTTTCTCACCTTTAATGCCATAATCGGATCTTGTAACATATTAATAGGCTTTCATAGTGTTTACGAGTCTTTCTTTCAATTCCCATAGTTATAATACGTCATTCTACAATAAAAGGTAGAAGGAATATCATCATATCGAATTAAAATAAAAAAAATAAAAAATAAATAATAATAATAATAATAATAATAATAATAATAATGATAATAAAGAAAGAAAAAAACGGAATAGACCCGTTCAGTTGCACTACAATGGTGAAAGATGTTGACGATAGAAACCACATCTACGTAGAATAAATGACTTCTCTCAATGCTTATGCTCTTAATATATTCGAAATGTTTCGTTAATATCTGACTGCTCTGGTTCGTGGTGTAAGACTTTCTATTCCCTCGGGATATTTAAAACGAGCTAGACTATTATGATGCCAATCGGGGATAATTAGTCAATAATCTAAATTGTTTTAAGTGAGACTCAAATCAGAACTCGTGGTCCTGTTAATAAGAGATTTATTTCACCGACGGTCTGCGCTTAACGACCAGAGAAGCATTTTTCAATTCGCCCATTAAAATTAGCGGTAATGGACGCCGTTAATCTTACGGAACGATCCATTTTACCAGACGTCGATTGCGGTCTACTACCGCCTCACCCAACGCTACTTTTATTGCGCCAAATTTAAGCTCTTAATGGAGCAACTAATTCTTACCATGAATGTTGGGTATAAGACGTTTAATGTCGCTCTCTGGTACATACTATTCTGGCCACTTCTCCAGGAAAATCGTAATAAAATACGTTGTGTGTCTTCGACGAGGTCGTGTAACTGCCCTCAGTATACAGAGGATTAATATAGTCGCGACAAAACGTTGTTTAATGTTTGATTTTAGGTTCCAAAGAGGTAAAAATCACATTTATCATTTAGCTTTTGCTGACTTTTGAATCCATTCATTAAGTCTATTGCTTTCATTCTTCACGTCGTCAATTGTTCAGAATTTTCTGCAATGATTTTTGTAATTTTTAATTTTAAGGTCGTTTATAAATGTTCAAATGTTTGTTAAGCTTATGGGACTTAACTGCTGGGTCATGAGTCCTAAACATACAAACTACTTATAAACTACCTTATCGTAAAGACAATAGAAAACCAAGCTCGAGGGAGAATTCGAACCCCCTGACGGGAAACGACCCCGAGCATTGGAGCATAGCGCCTCAATGCCCTCGGGCGCTGCGCCGCGGGTTCTCGTCGTCGTAGAATCTTCTTCGTCCTAACAGTCCTGTCATTCAGAATGATATGTTCATTCTACAGCGGTGAGAGCGCTGATATGAAACTTCTTGGCAGATTAAAATTTTACTGTGCCAGGAAGTATCATATTAGCGCACTCTCCAATCCAGAGTGAAAGTTTCATTCTGTAAACATCCCTTAGGCTGTGGCTAAGCCATGTCTCCTCCATATCCTTTCTTCCACGAGTGCTAGTCTTGCAAGGTTCGCAGGAGAGCTTCTGTGAAGTTTGTAAAGTAGGAGGCGAGGTACTGGCAAAAGTAAAGTTGTGAGGCGGCACCGTGAGTCGTCTTGGGATAGCTCACTGATAGCGCGCTTGCCCGCGAACGGCAAAGGTCCCAGGTTCGAGTCCCGGATTCGGCACACAGTTTTAATCTGCCAGGAAGTTTCATTCCTGTCATAGTTTATTGCGTTTCTGATATCCTTGCGTTAGTTGGTTGGAATCGATTTGCTGTGTCATGTATTTTTGACACTGCGTCAGTTCTTGAGAAAAATCTAATTTTCTTGCAATAATCAGAAAAATCGGGTTTGCCTAAGATTGCCCATAAATCGGTACCTATTACCGTTTTTCCCGATATTAACACGCGTTCGCGATTTTTCAAGTTACACAGCGATATTACGTCATGCTACTGTATGAGGTCGCCTAGAGCTCCTAAAAACACAGGCTAGCGCATCCGCCATTTTAATTCCAGCGAATGCTAAACACAGCACGCATCTTATATGAACAGTGTTGTTTTATTTAAGTTTAAGTGCCCGGCATAGAGCCTTGGATCGTTCTACTTTCAGCTTGCATTCCGCTTTTGTTTATATCGATATGTGGATTAGACACTTTACTTTACTTACTGCTGCTGTCCAAATACAGAAAAAAGAGTATGAAACATATGTTTCTGTAATAAAAATCGCGTACTACGTTCAATGCTGCCGAAACTGGTCATCTAGATAAAAAAATTTAAGCGATCTTGGCTTCTACTTGAATAATGACTATCAATATGCGAGGTTTGTTTGCCGTCTTGCAATAAGTGTTTGTTGTCTGCTGTGACAAATTCACCACATCGGATTTTTGTACTCACATTGCTGAAAGTACTTATATTATGCTACTGAGAATGTTTCAGAATGTATTACAAACTAACAAGAATATTCGTGTACAGGTTTCAAAGTTTACGCTCGTAGAGGCACACTGTGTCGATGTTGGCAACAACCTTTGAATGCTATTTGAAAACCTAATCGTATAGAATGTGTTGACCATGAAATAATTAAATAATTCTGTTCCTTCTCTAAGGTTGACAGGTTTTCTTATGTAACAGTACCCTTGTCTTGTCAGTAATTTAATAATCCTTATAAAGCAAAAATTTCGTTGCCAACATTAGCACACTACGCTGTCGCAGCCGTAAGTAAAAGTTACCCTGTATTCCTTGTCAGTTGCCTTACAGACTCTTATAGATAAGCGTCAATATTGGCATTTACTAATAAGAAATTGAATTGAGGGTGTATTTTGCGATAAAACATCAGGTACCGTACTATTCTGTCAAATTTGATACCACAAATAGCAAAAAAATGTTTAAATGTTTGTAAATCTATCGGACCAAACTGCGCGGTCATCAGTCCGTAGCTTATAAACTACTGAAACCTAGGTAAACTAACCTAAGGACAACACACACACCCATGCCCCAGGGAGGACTCGAACCTCCGCAGCGAGGCGCTTTAGACCGCTCGGCTACTCCACCGCGGCCACAAACAGCATTCAACGGTGGTTGCCTGTATCAGCACAGTACGCTGCCACAGCCATAACGAAAGTTTTTGCCCAGTATATTTATATTTTTCCTCTTAGTGTTTGCAATAATTTCTCGCAATAACCTAAGAGAAGTATCTTCAACAATTTGTACAATGTCAGTACAAAACTTTTTGATGAGGTATATTTCTTAATATTCTATGTAAGACTCACATATTGTGCTCTAACACAGTATGTTCTGGGATGCTTTGCTGTAATATGATATTTTGCATCTGCTAATTCCCTACAGGCAGCTTCTCTATTAAGAGGTAGTACTTTCAGAAGAGCTAAACAAAACCGTAAGTTCAAATATCACAAACGATTTAATAATAATAATAATAATAATAACTATTTATTTACAATACATAACTGTGGGCTCGGTTCGGGTTCCCAGTTTTTGAGCCGACATTTAATGATCCATTTTTTCTTCTCTTAGAATCTCTCAGGAAACTAAACGTTCTGTAGCCACCTCTGGAATGTGTTGAGCAGTTTATGGCAACACAATGTCGTCCTAAAGTGCCGTGACGCAAATCCTATAGTACCGCAGTATGTTTAACTTATGAGCCACGAGAAGAAAATGGCGGATGCGTCAGCTCGTACTTATAGGAGTCTTAAGGTAACCAGGAACGTCAGCACTTCATTTGCGCTAATGTCGCAGTGCAGGGGTCAACTTAGATGACAACTGCGCCATTGTGAGTTAAGTGGACATACATAGAGTGTTATCGACTTGTCCGAAAGAAGAAACACCATTAGTTGAAAGTAACGGCCGTAACTTTATGAAATCGAAATATTTTAACATTTCGACTTTCGACGAGGTTGAAATAAATTCAACGACAATGTTGAAAATTTGTGCTGGACCGGGATTCGAACCCGGATTTTCTGCTTCGGGCCAGCGGTCGCCTTAACCAATTATGCTATCCAAACACGCTTCCCTTCCAACCCAAATTCTCACCTTGTAGCCCGCCGCCCATTGATTCCTCTTGCTCGCAGCCTATACTAGATTCTCGCAAGGTATCGAGCGTTTGAAAGCGTCCGCATTTAAAATTGCCATTGCCTGTAGATGGCTTATTTTACAGTTATTGATATGGTGTCTCTTCGTACGTGTCCAAAAGAAGTTGAGAATTTCGATTGGAAGGGAGATGTACCTAGATAGCCCAATTGGTTAAGGCGACCGCTGGCCCGAAGAGGGAAAACCAGGTTAGACTCTCGCTTCAGCACAATTTTTCAACTTTGTCGCTGAATTTATTACAACCAGTCGAAATGTTTCAATACATTATAGAGTCCAGAAAACTCGGTCTAATGTGAACCGAAGGAGTTTGTGAAAATGCCCGGTTATCGGGAACGTTGTTAAAAAAGAAAAGAGATTTTTTTGTTCTAAAATACTTTTTAATGCTACCTTAAAATGCAATAGAAATGATGGAATACAGTAACACAAAATAAATTTAAGAAATGATATTCGTTACTTACGAGCGTCTACTTTAATTTACACTAGCTGAAAACCCGGGACTGGCCGGGTATTTATTTATTTATTCCTGCCATTTTTCAAGTATATATTCATTTGTGTAAGAGCTGCATGTCTGTAAAATCTCTTGGGAATACAATTAATAGTAAAGAAGTACCAGATGAAAACTTGATGCGTGATGGGGCGGTTTTCCATGAACGTTACTGTTTATGTGCTCATATCTCATAAACTACATGTCGTACTGTGAAACAACTTAGAAGGTACACTCAACTATATACTGTTTGTAAAATTTCCTACGGCTCCAATTTGTAGTGTAGAAATTATAAATTGTAACGTCATACCGAATGCCTTAGTTTTACTCCATAAACAGCGGATAAGTAGTAAGCGGGAAACATTTTTCCTTTCATCACTGTGCTATGGTTATCAGTGAGAAAAAGTTTAATAAAGGTTTGAAATTAAGTTCAAAGTTTGTTGAAAGTCACCAAGTACTGTTATTTTCATACAGTGTATTTCGAAAGTCTCGTCGCATTATATGGCATTTTTTGCAATTGCTATTGGTTATGACGTAATATCTTTTGAACCATGTGCCGTAAGTGATCCTTAGCCATGCAGCCATTGTTACCTCACGGGAAGGAATGTGTGAACCAAATTTGGTTGAAATCGGTCCAATGGTTTAGGAGAAAATGAGCAGCATTGCCACAAAATGCAGCAGTTTTTCGCGCATCTCATTGTTTATGACGCCATAACACGTGAACTATATATCGTATGTGATTCTTGCACTTACGGCGACCGTCCTCATGGATTGAAGCTTATGAGTACAAAATTTCATAAAGATTGGAACAAAACTGTAGATTTGTATGCAACACGTACAAACATACGGACACTCTGCTTTATATATTAGAAGATTTAGAAAGCTACTTTAAGAAGGCATACAGCCTTTAACAAAGAAAAATATGCACAATAGTGATTTACTTCATAAATCGTATTCCACTCAAATTCCCGTCACGCCTTAGCTGATTTTAAAAGGCACTGTGAAAAAATGAACTCCCATAATTTTGATCACGGCTGATTTTTAATTTGAATACGCATCTACTTACCGTATTAATGAAACTCAAAGGATTTTTAAATACAGTGAAGGTCGTACAAGATGATGTCTAGGCCCGTTTATAGGATAGCCTGTAAGTGCTACACGCAACGATTTCAATTCTATCTTGCCTTCTGCGACGACGGAATAGTAACAGATTTCGATGCATATGGTGATTCAAAAAGAATACCAATACCAATACCTCTAAAATCTGTATTTAATCAAAGAAACATGATGGATTCTTTGGTAATTAATTAATGTGAAGAGTACTTTACAAAGTTTTTTCGTTAGAAAACAAGTTCTTAGATGTTCAATAGAACCCCCATAAGGCATTCAAATGACACCAATCCATTACTCTGTCCCACACTATCTACAGTTTCAGTCATAATAATTTTGATAGCTGCAGATATTACTTTTTTCAGTTCCTCAAATTCAGCTCGTATAGCTGGTCTAAGCAATATATCTTTAACATACATTCATAATAAAAAATTCACCGGGGGTTGTGAGGTCGGGACTTGTTGGAGGCCAATGATTAAGTGCTCTCTATTGAGCTGCCTGGGACCAAACCCATTGTTCTGGGTAACATTCGCTAAGTAGACATGGTGTTCTAAGTGCCAATGGCATGGTGTCCCAGGAATGTGAACTGACGAACTTCGAGTTGAAGGAACAGTCAATTCTGGAATATATTTTCCAGATGGGTTTTGTGCAGTTACCAATGTACTTTTGAATACTGAAGGACCAAAATTGTATTGACTGAAATAGTACAAATTCCTTCACCGTAGGTGAATCACGTTCATACTGAATTGTTTCCCACGAATCCCAGTGCCTCATATAGGGACACTTGCCGAATGACGTTTCCGTTTACATGAACTATAGCTTCACCGTTAACAATAGCTTCTAAATGAACAAATCATTTGTTTACATTTGCTCAAGTACAGTCTCTCATAAATCGAGTATTTTCACCTCATCAGCCTCGAAAGGGCTTGAACCAATTTACTTAGATCTCCACAAATGGTCGGTTCGGAAATTTGCAATTATCTGCTACCTCGGTAGGTCGATTTTCTTGAACTGCGAGCAAACGCTTTCCGCATGCGGCCAACATGTTCCTCACTCGTGTACAACTTCCGGAGCTTTGCCCTTTGCAATAACACCATTTCTCTGTAAATAGCTTATATGAGGGTTGGAACCAATAGTGGGAACTATTTATTTCGCAATCGGTACAAAACCGTTACATATTTGTACCTATTACTGTCCTTCAAAATAGTCACCAGCGATATGGAAGGTGTGGTATATCGTTGGCAGAGCCTGTTCTGTTGATAATGCGAATGGAGCGGTTTACTGCCTGTCGAATCTCTAGAACAGTTGTGAAGCGAATACCACAAACTCGTATCCTTCATCTTCGGAATCAAATCAAAGTCACAATAACTTAAGTCCGGGAAGTATGGCGGATGGTACAGTACTTCCCAGTCCCATCGAGTGAACAGAACATCCGCAGCTTGCGTTTTATGCGACCGCGCATTGTCGTGCAAATTTATGAGTGGGTTGCGCAGAAAGTCTGAAACTGGAAAACCTAAAAGTAAGTCGCAGAACACTCTAGTGCGTTTTTTTTCAGGCTACTGATGTGTCGATACTGCCTGATAATAGGTATCTGGACAACAATATGAGGCGCAGTGGAATGGCCCTGCAGTCTAAGGCGCCTTGATGCGGAGTGCGCGGTTGCTGGCGTCGGAGGTTCAAGTCCTCCCTCATGCCATTTGCGTGGGCGTCTGTGCGTGCGTGTGTGTGTGTGTGTTTTCTCCTTAGATTAGGTTAACTTAGCTGAATTAGTAGTAAGCCTAGGGACTAATAACCGAAGAAGTTAAGTCCCATATATTTTCAAATATTTTGTGTTCTAGAGTATGAATTAATGAATCAGGAGAGGTGAACTGGTTACGATGAAAGAATGAAGCGTGCACTGTGTTGCTAGAGGTGATATTGTAAAATTGGCCAGTGAGGAGAGCTCTGTGACGTCAATAGGAGACCAATCATTGGATTTTATCTTCTCAATTTTCTTCTGCCTTTGTCTCGTATGCCAAGCTAAGCGAGGTTAATTTCGGATTTCTAGCCTGCTGCAATAAAAATACTGAGCAAAGATCTTATCGAAAGAACGTAATGTTAGACTTCCAACCATGGATACAAAGTATCCTCAACTCAAACATGTACCAGTTCATACTGTCAGATGAGTACAAACAAGCGTATCCCTACAGTTAAAATACCATCCAATCACGAAATTAATGCAATGCCTACGGGTAACATTCCTCAATTCAGCATTTAAATGCCCAATATGCTAGCTACCTTCTCAGTCTGTAGGTTAGCACACATAACATCAAAATCACTCGAATACAGGACAGCAGAATGTATGAATTACACAATATATATTGGATATAAAAGAGTCAGTCCTCAGATACGGTAATTGTAAAGCGAGACTATGAAACTGCCAAACTAACTAATGTAGAGTTTCATTCTTTCTGCAATACACGCACTGCCCTCGCACTATGTTTGTGGTTCTACAGCAATACGTATACCGAGTGCAGATTGACTAAGAGCATAATTTTTACAATACACAGTTTCGAAATGTCTTACCGTACCGTTTTACGGATTCCACTCACCGTTCGTCGTGTGACACTGGAGTCTTCAAGTTACCGAGGCTTCTTTTATTGAAAGAAATAGAAAGTAACTGTAAAATGAACAAAATTAAAATATGTGACTAAAAAAATGAAAATAAAACAGAAAAAAACGAAGTTTAGAATACTCCAGTTTTCAATTATTTGACTAAAAAAGTAAAAATAAAGTGGGCAGGGCGAAGCTGGGAATTTGTATCTGACGGGAGGCGTGCTTAGGTAGTCCTTGAAGGTGCGGTGATCACTGTGTCCCCAGTGGTGTAGGGGTAAGCTCAACTGCCTAGAAAGCAGGAGACCCGGGTTCGAATCCCGGCTGGGTGCACATTTTCAGCTTTGCCCAATCGCAGTTGATGTCATATATTCTATGAATATTAGAAATAACAACGTTTAGAATACTCCAGTTCAAGCACCTCTGCTAAATGTCAATAGTAAAACACGACTGCAAAGAATGGAAATGTGCTATGCAGTTCGAACAACGAATGGACGTGATAAAGTTATTTATAATAACGTTTAATGATATTAGCTGCGAGAGCCACAATTACTAGACACAGATTAGCATCAGTTCAATTTTTATTCCTAGTCATCAAATGTTTGTTAAGCTTATGTGACTTACCTACGGCGTCATCAGTCCCTAACCTTAAAATCTACTTATGAACTTATAATAAAGGCAGCACAAACATCCATGTCTGACTAGGGATTCGCCAGCTGCGGTGGCCGCGGGGACTGAGGCGTTTCAGTCAAGGTCTGCACGGCCACTACGGTCGGGGGTTCGAATCCCCCCCTCTGGCATGGATATTTGTGCCGTCCTAGTTCGTAAGTAGTTCATAAGTAGTTTGTAAGTTTAGGGACTGATGACCTCGTAGTTAAGTCCCATAGACTATACAAACATTTGAACATTTGAACTAGGGATTCGAACCCCCGACAGCGAAAGGCCTCACGGATCGGAGCATAGTCTATTCCTATTCCTGCCTACTAATTTTTATTTATTTATTTATTATTTCTGACTACTCACCTCTATTGCGATTCGTTTTAACTGTACTGATTTGGTGGTGCGTACATATAATCATTTCGTACAAACGCTGTGCTGTTCATCTTTTGAACGTAGTAATTCACGACGTAATTGCCCCTTCTTCCTAGTTGAGATAGTAGTAATTCAGCTTTAGTAGTACACATCTAAGGGATTGTAGGTAGCGAATGTGAAGATAATAGCCTCCAAATACCTTGAAAGCACGATATTTTATTTTTCCTTCTTTTTCTTTTCAACGCCCTGTACCTCTCATTCTTGGGCCTCCAATTCTCAAAAGCTTTTGTTTTAGACTGTCTCGTGCCTCTCGTCCGGGTGAGGGGGGAGGGGCTCCAAATCTCAAAAGTTGCTTTTTTATACTAACTAGTCGACCCAGCAATGCTTCGCAATTGTTAATATGTATATACTCTTGCTTTGAACGTCAAATGTGCAAAATTGTATCGCAATCGTACGAATGATATTGCTATCCCAAAGAAAAGAGCTCTTTTAGTTCTCCACTAATTTTCCTATTTTTTGTCAAACAGTTACAAACTTTTACTTCACTCAAACCTTCCTCTCGCTTTGAAGGTCGAATGTGCAAAATTTTGTTGCAATCAGATAAATGGTTTTGATATTACATACAAAAATCTCTTTCTATTTTTTTCTGAATTTTCCAATTTTCCGGGAAATTTTTCAAACTTTTATTTCGCAAGAACGTTACCATAGCTTTGAACGTCGAATATGCAAATTTTTATGGCGATCAGAAGAATGATATTGATTCCCATTTGAAAAAAAAAGAAAAGAAAAAAAAAAACCTCTTTCAGTTTCTCGCGAATTTTCAAATTTTCCGGGTAAGTTTCCCAAATTCTTAGTTCATAAGAACGTTCATCTTTCGTTGAACGTCAAACGTTCAAAACTTTATCGCAATCGGATGAATGGTTATCAACACGCAGCCCGCGGTGGCCGAAGGGACTGCGGCGCGCCAGTCACGGTCTGCACGGCCACTACGGTCGGGGGTTCAAATCCCCCCTCGGGCACGGATATTTGTGCCGTCCTTAGTGTGAGTTAGTTCGTTGGTAGTTTGTGTGTTCAGGGTCTGATGACCTCGTAGTTAAGTCCCATAAGCTATACAAACAAATGTTAAGCACATTTAGAAACACATTGAAAAAGGAACTTGGTTCGAATTTTGAGACTTTCCTTTTTAACTGTCCCTCATTCTTTCTTTTATTTATTTATTTTTACTCAAAACTTTTCCAAGAAAGTCACGTTCGCATAATTTGGCTACCAGCGTTTATTTCTGCTATATGAAACATGTCGGCTGCTCAGCGTGAACATTGAGCTGTCGACATCTCTCATCTCGTTCAGACAGCTACAACTCAGCACAACCAGTGGCCACCACTGTATTTGTAGTGGTCTGAAGATGGACATTTAAATGGAGGAAACCGGTTACCATCGAATAACCTTTTTGTGAATTCAATCATTCATATCGCTGTTATTCCGAAATATTTTCAAAAATAATAACCAAGGCATTGTAAACTTGTGTTCCAGATTGCAGCAGACACCAGCACCAACTGATGCAACCTCTTGCAAACCGATATAAAAGCGTTACATGTTCGCACCTGTTACTGTCCTTCAAAGTAGTCACCAGCGTTGTGTAGATCCCGTTGCCAGCGATATGGAAGGCGTAGTATAAAGTTAGCAGAGCCTGTTCTGCTGATGGTGCGAATGGAGCGGTCTACTGCCGGTCCAATCTCTGTCCAGTTCTGAAGTGAATGTTACGAAGTGGTTCCTTCATCTTCAGAATCAAATCAAAGTCATAAGGACTTAAGTCAGAGGAGTATGGTAGATGGTACAGTACTTGCCAGTCCCATCGACCGAACAGAGCAGCCACAGCTTGCGCTGTATGCGCCCGAGCATTGTCGTACAAAATAATGAGTCGGTTGAGCAGAAAGTGTTACCACTTTTTCGCAAAGCTGGTCGCAGGTGATGCTCCAAAAACGAACAGTAATACTGAGCACTGACGGTCTGCCGTGGAGGAACGTTAACACCGCTACGTTACACCGCTCGCTCACAAGTCACTGTGTTTCCCTCGATTGTGAGTACACTGGCGATGTGGGACGGACGACTCAATTTGCTTGGACGTTTGCTATCAGCGAAAATAGTAGGTTCAGTTGCATAGCAGTGTTGCCACTATTTAAGTTCCAACCCTAGTATGCCTAGTGTCACGAGAGGGGGAGTTTGCCTAAGTAAGTAACGTGGAGAAAGCAGTTGTTGATCAGAATTGATATGGTTTGTCAATGTAAAGTGTTTACCGATGCAAGAAAATTCATCGAGTGAGCATTTGTAGTTCCTATCTAATATATGAAAATTAGTTTTTCTTGTTTTGTCTTTTTGACCGTATTTTATGCATGGCCATACCCCGATTGTGATAAAGCTTTGTCAGCTCATTGCTTGCAGTCGCGCGAACGTTATAGGCATACTAAAATTAACTTCGTATGGTGCGTGGCGGAGGGTGCTTTACAATTAGTTAATTCGTTTCTTACGGCTTCGCGCTTAAATGCCTGTACATATATGAATGAAATTTTGAGCAGATGTAGCTTATACGCTGATTAATACACGGGCTACCTTTAGTAACCCACCATATGGTTAGTGGCGGAGGGTACCTTAGAATGGGTTAATATATTTGCTGAAAGGGATGGAGGAGGGTACGTTACGATAAACATCTAAATTGTCTGACTGGTCACCATGAAATGTTTTCATGTAGAAGATTTTTATAGTTTGTAGGCCAATGAATTTACCTTGGCGGAGGGTACCTTGCGACTTTGACACCGTTTGTCCGGTCACCATGATACTTGGCGCATATATGTACGTTTTCATATATAGGTCGGAGAGGAGTAGGTGGAGGAGAAGACGGTCAGAAAGAGGAGGGAGGAGACGGACAGACAGAGGGTAGGTGGTGACAGAGGGAGGGCGACGAGGAAATGGACAAAGAAAGGGACAAGAGGAAACGGGGGGAGGAGGGAAAGTAGGAGATGGACAAATAAGGTGGATACAGAGTAAAAAGGGAAGGACAGATGGACTAATTTAAGACTGATTGGATGCTTGTGACAAATTTTTAAAAAATATTTATATAAAATACAGGCTATAAGGAGGCTGGTTGTCGTCGTAGGACAACCTACAAATTAGATGATGATATTTATGACTTTAACGTAGATGTATCGGTTCTGCACTGCCAGATAGTGCCGTTCCAGTCAGGTCGGTATTTAATTTTTATTAATCACCCTGATAATATTAAAACTAAAAAAACTGCTTTGCAAAATGTAGCCATAATTCTGGACAATATTTTATACTGTAGTTTCCTAATCCACATTCTTGTAATTTATTAGAAGTCACGGTTCGGATAGCTTGAATCTTGTGACCACAAATGATTTCTGTTGTGGTGTCTGTTCTTTATTTTTGTATAATTAATACACCGATGGGCATGAAGATCCTTAACTGTCAGTGCGGATGCACTCGAAGCTCGATGTATTTCGATCAGTGGTTACCAGACTGTGGGTCGCATCCCTATAGTGGATCGATTATCTGTTTAAATGTTCAAATGTTTGTAAATCTAGGGAAATTAACTGCTACGGTTATCAGTCCCTAGGTTTTACTTAAACTAAGGGTAATACAAACCAACGCGTATGCCCGAGGGAGAACTCGAACCTCCGACGGAGAGAAACCATGGACTCCGCTGTAAGGCGCCTTAGATCGCTCGGCCAATCCGTCCTGGCGCTTATCTGTTCACGCGGGTCGCCGGATGCCTACTATAAGCTTGGAATAATAAATGAGCCCTTAATATTGTGGTTGCGTCTGGGTGCACAAATACTGATGTGATCCTTGATAACAACATGATTTTTCAGCCGAGATTCAAAGTCAATAGGAGAAGACTCGTCATTCTTTGTAGTGTACCACTAGACATCACTTTTAGATCAAAGATTTCCTCTTTTACCAGACATTGTTATTCTACATATCTTCAAGTAAACTGTAATGAAAAAATTTGAGGAAATCCTAAACCTTTCAAATTTGGTTTATACATTTGTTATTGCAATAGTAGTAAAAAGGAAACGAAAAAGGGTTATTTAAAAATCGGTTATCCTGGGCGGTTTTTACAGTAAGAGAGAAATAAAACAGTTTAACCGAAAGCCGGTTGTTTCAGCTATATCAGCCATCCCTATATTATGTTTTTAATGTTTATTTACTTCGAAACGATAATTAATTCGTTTCTAAAATTTGAATTGATTCACTTGGGAATGGCCAGAAACACTTTCTGGTAGGTATTGCAGACCGTAAAAGCAATTAGAGATGGCGAAGGTGTACACTTTATTTTGTATCTTTCTTGTTATAAGCCACTCTCTTATTTCCCCCATCCTTGAGTGTTATGGAGTGCAGGTGCAATGCAATAATATTTCTTTGGGTGTTGGTAATATGTGCAATATTGTAATCTTCGGTTGTGGCAATGTAGTTGGTGGCGACAAGGACTGCCTTGCAGCAAAGGTTTTGTTTGAGCTTTGAAGTAGAGGGTCAATCTGGTCAAGCCAGGGGTGTCCAACTGATCAGGGAGCTCCGCTCCCGCGAATTTGAAGACATCGGTTCCTGGCCTGATTGAGTGCGGACGTGAGGAGAGCTGCACGCTGGCGTCGCGGAGATTATGGTAACGATTTCGTGAGAATTTTCAGCAATATTGTTCATGGTGACGCGTTCAATACCAGTTGTTAGGGAACGTAATCAAAAGGTATCAATTTTAACCTTTTTTTTGGGGGGGGGAGTGATTTTAGATAATATAATCAGATCGACATGTGTGTGCTCAGTCGTGGGCCAAAGTTGCTGCTAAGACGGTAATTTATTGAATTATCATGGGAGTATTACTTCGCTAAACAGGTTTTTGTAGTTTATGAGTCCAGTTGGTGCAATAGTAGTCTTTTATGTTCATCAATAAATGTGAATGTCTGTTCGGTGTACTTTTATCACGTCTGTACCACAAGACATAAAGACCTAAAAATTTGTACAGTTACTAATGTCTACCCCGTGAAGACTTTAGGCACGGTTTTATAGTGATCGGATAACTATTTATCTATATGTATTAATGTGAATGTCTGTTCGGTGTACGCTTATCACGTCCGAACGACAAGCCGCAGAGACTTAAATATTTGTACAGTTACTAATTAATACCTGAGGAAGGTTTTAGGTACGGTTTTATAACGATCTGATAGATATTTAGTAATATAATAGAATATAACGCGAAATGTGGAACAATAATTACTCTTTGAAAATGGTTTTATTGGTTGCATTGTTGCTTGAGGTTTGATAATGATAAAACTGTGGAGTGTAAAGGGATGGAAAATTATCGGTGTATATAAAATTCTACGTGTCTGTGTGTTTTAATATTTTGCTCTGCAGCAGAAACTGGAGAATGCAAACGAACAAACGAATGGTCTGTGTGTAATTGTCAGAAGTCTCCCGTTGTACACCATGGCAGTTCCTTGCCGATAGCTATAAGGGGGTGGAAGATATGGTCGTTGAAAGTCGTCAAATTAAAAAAAAAAAAAAAATCGGACTGAAGGCCAGCGATGACGTTTGCGACTCTATAGCAAGGAGTTTACATACAGTGAAACGTGATGCCACAGACCATATCTTTCGTCCAAGAGTGCTACAATGTCTTCAGCTCTTTCTGCGTAAGGATAAGCATAGGAATAAGGAAATATAAGAATAAATAAATAAAACAGTAAAACAGAAATTTCTTTTCACATATCTCTTTAAAAAATCGCATTGACGTTTCATGCATTATCTATCATAATCACCCAACACGCGAGCGGAGCCGCGGGTTTAAGCTAGTTAGTCATAATTTGTTCCTCGTGTGTTTTCGATTTGTTTAATGCATAAATGTGGAGGATTAATCTTGGAATTATGACGGTTTTCTTTGTGTAATGTGATTAGGGTGTACGTTGTGCCACGTGGTGGCCAGTACAAAGTAAGTCTGGTAACAGAGGGTCCGTTGCCATTGCTTATCATGCGATAATGTTATAGTAATTACGTACAATTTAGTGTTAACTGGTAGATTTTCATAAATTTTGTTGGGTTTGCTTTGTAGTGATTGTGTGCTATGATGATAGGTCCACGAGCTAGTAATAATGTTGCCATACGTGATGTATTCAAATTATAACACCCAAATTCCGTAGAAGTAAGAGTAGATTCAGCGTAGCGGTAATTATTTTCAGTTACATTTCATTAACTTGGTGTTTGTTCGGGGCCACACTGTTCGCGTATTTTCACCACTTCGACGGCCATTGTAATTTTTTGTAAACCCCTGATATGTTCTCGTAGTAATCAGTAGGTCGGTAATGAAAATCCCATTCTCGATTAAAATCTTGTGTATTGAACCAATGTGTCCGTTCACACCCCTTTGCTACCCCTGGCTTCAAATTAGTTGGCTCGCGTAGTAATACTTCCTTTGCATGCCTTGTGTGAATGTGTTAACTCATATTGGGAAAACTGAGAATTCTCCTTTCTTCCATATCATTGCGAGTGACGAGATTAACTTTTTTTTCCTTAATAGAAAAAAAAAGAGGAAAAAAAATTTCCTATGAGGTCCATTTGGATTATGGAAACTAAAGTTGCATTTAAATTCTCATTTATATTAAAATTTGCATTTAAATTTTCATGATAAAGCATTTATGTTAAAGGATTTGTTAATAATGATTTTATCCCGCATGCGTGTCGAAGCAATTTCTAAATGTTCGTATGACCCTATTCAGCACTAGTAATCCCATTCTTTAAGTCCTTGCTGTGGACTACAGTGGTGCACTGGAGCATAAATGTCAGAGTAACGTATCCACTCCAGTTGAGTACATATATTGGATCCGATTAATTAGTTCAGATACGTTGGTAATGTTATCCGTTGCATCTGTCAATCTTTTGACTTTTAAATTTCATTGGTGTGGTCGGGCGTGCTTATTTCGTACGTGGCGGGAACCCATATGTGTACTCAAACTGCAAAGACAAGTCAATCCACATGCAAACGTGTGGGAGCCATATTGCATTGCAACAGCTTGCGGTAGGCACCTCTCGGCGAGAGGAGGTCATCCTGGCCCGGTTGCGGATCGGTCACTGCCGTTTCAGCCAACGTCACTAGTTCTCCGCCGGCCCTGCACCGCTGTGCTCCTGCGGTGAACTACTGACAGTGCGACATGTTTTACTGACTTGTGTTAATTTTAATCATCTCCGTGTAGCCCTTCACTTTCCGTCTACTCTGGAGGAAATTTTAGCTGATGACACACGAGCAGCTGCTCGACGTTTTGCGTTTTATCAACTTGGCCAACTTATCCAAGGATATTTAACCCTTTTAATTGTCTTTTATCTTTCGTTTTTAGCCTCTTGTTGATGTTCTGAGAGTCACCATTTCTTTTTTTGAGATCATAGCGAATCTATGTTCTTGGCTGGGCGCTAATGACCATAGAAGTTGTGCGCCCTAAAACCACAAAAAAAAAAAAGAACTTTATATGCAGAAGTTACCGGGCAAATAGGCAGACAGAATGGTAAATACACAGTACGGACTCGATGTTATAAAATAAACGCCTACGGATACATTACAACTTTACTATTATTTCTTTGTTTAAAACTGCATCGTTCCATATCGAATGTTTAGGTAGAGTATCAACTGTTTATAAATCACAGAAATTAGTAGCGTACATCTTCTAAGCTGTGCGATCATGCGTTTTCTACTATCTTTCCTTTTTAACAAAAACGTAAAATATTAAAATAAATGGACAGAAGATCTAGTAAGTAAAAGAGGGTGGTTCAATAGCCGGTACGGGCACATATTTTCAACTGTCTCATTGAATTTATGTTCTTAACCAACATGGTCCGTAAAAAGAGCGATCACAGATATGTTGTAAGTCCACGGATTTCAAGATACGAAATCCCAAAGCCGAGATCGCAATATTAGAAAGTTATTATACCATTATAGCATGACCAGTTTGATGTATTATATTACCATTATGAAACGATGAGGAACTATTACTTCATATTAGTGAAGTACATTTCTTTAGAACATCCAAAGGGCCGTATTTTGACCGGCTGGAGATTAATCGTCCTAGATCGTACACCATTTTATTCTTTCTTCTTTTTCTTTTTGACGCCTCTCTCAGTGCTTCCTCCTTTGTCCTTCTTTCTTTTTCCTCCAGTATTCTTGCATCTTTTCACTATGTATCATTTTTCGCCCTTCACCGCTTGGACCCTTTCTCCCTCCAGAGTTGAAATGCATCCATTTTTACATTTTCTTTTTAATAATTTCTCATTCTGTTGCCTTTTTTTAACTTACTTTTTTTCTTTCTCTTTACATCTTTCCTAAACTATAAAAACCATGCTGTTGTTGACTTCATGTTGCAAAGATATTTAAAAATCTTTTTGATTAAATTGTTGGAGTTCATTCTGAATAAATATGGAAAAAATTAGTAGTCGCCTTTTAGGTATATTTCAGTTATGTTTTCTTAATTCCTTTGCTCTCGTTCTTTATTGGTATTAATGTCATATATTTACAAAATTTTCAAATGCTTGTCACGCTTAAGGAACTTAAGTGCGGGGTCATCAGTCACTAAACTTATAAACTACTTATGAACTACCTTATACTAAAGACGACACAAACATCCTTGCTTGAGGGGAGGGATTCCAACCCCCGACGGGAAACGACATCGCGCATCACAGAATAGCGCTTCAATGTGCTTGACCACTCCACCGCAGCATATATTTTCAACATGAGATAGTTAATTTGTAAAGTGTAAAATACTGACCAAATTTTCCCTAAAAGATGTAGATTCCATACTACACTAGTCAAAACAAGATATCTAGAATCTGAAGCATTGTCATGAGCAGAAAGAACTAAAATGGTTCGACGTCTTTCTGTCGGTATGGAGACAACAATATTACGGCAACCGAGATAGTGACAATATCAGAAAGTTGCTAAAGAGGGGGTTTATGCTGTGTCTATTAACGAATTATACAACCTGTTGAGTTCAGATTAGTGAGCAGGTAGTGTAATGCAGTGACAGCGTGACTTATCCGAAGCTATGGCAAAAAGATCTTTAGGAATATTGGCTGCAGCTATTGGATCGTCCCAAATTCTTGTGAGATTCTGAATAAATTAGAATTAAAGAAAGAGTTTCATTAAACTCCAAGGCAGATTGAAACTGTGTACCAAAACCGGGATTCGAAAATGGGACCTTGGCCTTTCGCGGGTAAGCGTTTGTGACGTTTCATAGGAAATATTAAAGATACTGAGTTAAAAAAATAAAAATATAACCCTCACGATAAAACAGTCAGTACTAAGATTTTTTTTTTAAACGAGAATGTTGTAAGTTCTATGAACCTAACAGTTTGTCTAACGATTATTTCAGTTTCGAACTATTTACGAAAAACTAGAATTGTCATCTATTAAGATTTGATAAAGCATACACTTCATGAACATTTTTTCACTTTTAAATTGTCGTTAACTTAAAATTTTGGTAAAATCTTGAATTTGAACATCAATCATAAGACGTCAGTTGCGGACTCGTTTGTTTACATGAACTTACAGCTCAAAGGTCACCTAGCGGCCGTGTAGCGACATACGCAACACTTACTTTTAAATCATTAATTTATTGCATGAATTGTAACTTTTTTTTCCAACTTTTGAAACCAGTTACATTATTTGTTAACCACTAAATCAAACTGTATAAAATTCTTCTAAATTGATACTCATTTTATTTGAAACAGAATTTGTAAACGTCACGTGACGTGACGTATTCTCGACTTGGGCGCGAAAATGTATGTATTTAAACATGCCGCCGCGATGGAGTAGCCGAGCAGTCTAAAGCGTCTCGCTGCGGAGTGCGCGGTTGCCCGCCGCCGAGGTTCGAGTCCTCCCTGGGGCATGGGTATGTATTTGTCTTTAGGTCAGTTTACCTAGGTTTAAGTAGTTTGTAAGCTACGGACTGATGACCACGGAATTTGGTCCGATAAATTTACAAACTTTTTTTTTTTTTTTTTTTTTTTTTTTTTTTTTTTTTTTTTTTTTTTTTTTTTTTAACATGTCGCTTCTGACGGCAATGGGCATTTGATGTCAGTTGTATGTTTTAAGCTTTAGACGGGATGTATACAGTGTAGTGTGATGGAAGACAATAAAAATTCGTTCTCATCTAACAACGACTTTATTTTGGTAGAAGAACCTTGGAGTATGTGCTGCTATTAACTTGACCAAGAACTTTTTTGAAGTTTGATTCGTTGTGTCGCTTGGAGTGCTTTAGTAACAAGCAACCCTAGCGACGACCTAAGCCCCGATCACACAGGCCACGCAACGTCTCACGTTCCACCGCCTGAGCTATCCCAACACGCTTCTGCCCGTCCTCATTCCCAAGATTTCACCCAATTTCCTCCCAGCGTTTCAATATAATCTTTACAATTGTACTGCTATCCTACCTCCAAGAAAACACGTTTTATTTAATCGTGTCTGAGCTACATCTGTAGTTAATTAATAGGCTACATATACTAGATTAGAAATAAAACCTAAGTACTAATGATACATTCATATATATATATATATTATACGTTATTATTGTCCATAGCAGGCTCATATCTCTCTCCAGTGTTCGGCACACTTCACAGCAACGTCGTTGGTCAGCCACAGCCGGCAAGGATGGGCAGCTCAGCATGTGTGTCATCGTTTGCTTTTCTCCACATTGGCAGAGCTCGTCTTCTGCGTATCCCCACTTGAACAGGTTATCCTTTGATCTTCCCATTCGACACCTAAGTCTAATTAGGCTCTTCCAGACTCTCCATTCCAGTTGAGATCCAGCGGGAAGTTTTTCTTTAATGTTCCAACATTGCAAGCTATTTTTTTTTCCAAATTCTGTGTCCATATTGATTCCCTGGTTATAGAAAGAACGTGAACCAGGACAACGTCGGGCAGCCCGGCTGCTCATACACCACTGACCCAGGAATTTTCGTGCGGTGTCACTTTTGTATCCCAGCCGCGTCGCCACTTTTGTGTCTCACTTCCGACGGTTGTCTTAGGTGTCGGTGGTCGCGTAGAAAGAGACCGACACAGAATAAAGGATGCACGCTTGTGCAGGTACAGAGGTGACCAACCACTGGGACAGCATAAACTAGAAACACTAGAGTAAATTAGAACGAGATATATATTCCATAGAGACTTAGTAATACTTAACTTTTACATATTTCTTGACTGCAGAATGCAGATACATAGAGTATCTAGAGGCCTGCCTACTGATGATTCCTAGTGCCTATCCGATAGCCAAGTCTTAACAGGTACCTATCTGATTCCCAAGTGTTAACTGATTCCTATCGAAGTCCCAAATGAACGATGTCGTTCAGTGGTGGCCACGAGCGGGATAGCAGCACAGGGCGCTCGTGGCTGACGTCGTCAGAACGCCGCGACGTGCGTGCATGGCGGCGCGCGGCGAAAGTACGTGGCGCGCACTTCATACCTGTGCGACACCACAGTACTGCTATCCTACCTCCCAGAAACCACGTTTTATTTAATTAATCGTGTCTGAGCTACATCTGTAGTTAATTAATAGGCTACATATACTAGATTACAAATAAAAACTAAGTACTATATATATATATATATATATATATATATATATATATATATATATAATCACCAGCAATATACCAGCTCGGCAGGTGTGTCTTTGTTTGTTTTTCTCCACATTGGCAGAGCTCGTCTTCTGCGTATCCCCACTCGAACAGGTTATCCTTAGATCTTCCCATTCGACACCTAAGTCTATTTAGGCTCTTCCAGACTCTCCATTCCAGTTGAGATCCAGCCAGAAGTTTTCCTTTAATGTTCCAACATTGCAAGCTATTTCTTTTTTCCAAATTCTGTGTCCACATTGATTCCCTGGTTGTAGAAATCACGTGAATCAGGACAACGTCGGGAAGCCCGGTTGCTCATACACCAGTGACCCAGCAATTTTCGCACAATGTCACACGCTGACTAGCCTAGTCCGCGGTGGAGTAGCCGAGCGGTGTAAAGCGTCTCGCTGCGGAGCGCGCGGTTGCTCGCCGTGAAGGTTCGAGGCCTGCCTGGGGCATGTGTGTGTGAGTTGTGCTTAGGTTAGTTTACCTAGGTTTAAGTAGTTTGTAAGCTACGGACTGATGACCACGCAGTTTGGTCCGATCGATTTACAAACATTTGAACATTTTTCTTCTTCCTGTGCTACATTTTTTCTTCTACCATTTTCTCCATTATCCTGTGGAGTAGACTGGTCCTGCGTAATAAATATCTCGCCCAAGATGATTCCCTCTTCTTTATCATCCTCAAGAACCTCCTTTCCTTTCTAAGCCTGTTCATCCCCATCTAATTTATTAATTTGACAAATGAAAAACATGCAGCCGTTATTTTTGGGCTTTTAATTACTAGTTTCGAGAATACATTATTTTTTTCTTCAGACCCTTATAAGTATCCCTGCAGTAATGCAAAACTAGCATTCCTCTATAGTATTGCATAACACCCTCTCACACTAGGAGTTGTGGGCCACATCTTGATGTGAGAGGGTGTTATGCAACACTATAAAGGAAGGCTAGTTTTGCATATAAGTATCCGTGCAGTAATACAAAACTAGCCTTCCTTTATAGTGTTGCATAACACCCTCTTACACCAGGAGTTGTCGGCCACATCTTGATGTGAGAGGGTGTTATGCAATACTATAAAGGAAGGCTAGTTTTGCATATAAGTATCCGTGCAGTAATACAAAACTAGCCTTCCTTTATAGTATTGCATAACACCCTCTTACACCAGGAATTGTCGGCCACATCTTGATGTTAGAGGGTGTTATGCAATACTATAAAGGAAGGCTAGTTTTGCATTACTGCACGGATACTTATAAGCGTCTGAAGAAGAGACTACTGTATTCTCGAAACTAGTAATTAAACGTCCAAAAATAACGGCTGCAGGTTTTTCATTTGTCAAAAATTAATACATCGCCGTCGTCCCATTCTCCATCTAACCAAGACCTAAGCTAGACACAGAGATCTAATTTATTATTCTGTAGCCGAGTCCTCGCGCCTCCCAGGAGGTCCTACGTCCAGGCGCGAGCCGCTGTTTGCTCGACCACTTACCGCAAACACGGCTGTCCGCGGCTCAACTCGTCTTCCCGCCGGTCGATCCGCGGCCGCCGGCAGCAATCTCGGCGAGACAAAAGCTCTGGAAAGGCCTCCCCTCCCCTTCTTTCCCCCCCACCCTTCGCTACTTCCCCCACCCTTCGATCCCCCCCCCCAGCAGATAAAACGCCGAATCCTCGCGGCTCGCCGGGCCCTCGCCCACAAAATCGCATTCAGCGGCCTGTCCCCCCACCACCGCGCCACTCGGCGCTCCCCCCACCCCCACCCCGCCGCCAGTGACGTGGCGGTTAATTTCGCTGCGGCGCGGCGAGGCGCCTGCCAGGGTCGGCAGCCGGGCGACGCGCCCCCTGGCTTTTAGCGGCCAGTAATGTTAGCGCCGAGGAGAAAACTCGCGCAGTTGTCTAGCAACAGCTCGACGCCTGCGTCGCTAGAATGTACTCTGTGCGCTTGTGGGGGCAGGTCGCTGCCAACCTGACTTTATTCTTTCAGTAAATGTGTCCTCAGACATACAACTAGACGTCCTCCAGGTCTCTCTGACCTGGCCATTCACCTTCTTCACATGTTAGTATTCCAAACTTTCTTCTTCCTGTGCTACCTTTATTCTTCTACCATTCTCTGCATTATCCTGTGGAGTAGACGGGTCCTGTGTCATAAATATCCCACCCAAGATGATTCCTTCTTTATCATCCTCATGAATTTCCTTTCCTTTCTTAACCTGTTCACCGCCATGTAATTTATTATTCTGTAGATCCATTTTACTATCTACATTCTTCTCCTTAGCCATATTTCAATACTTTCTTTTTCCTTTTTTTTCTTGTCCGGCTGGTGTTCCCCACCCAAAATTTTGCGAATGTCCTCCTGACATTAAGGGGAGTGACTTGGCTTCTCTGTGTCTCAGGAATCACTGTCGCCATTGATATAAAATTCTTATTGGATTCAAAATGACAAGCCAAGATCGCACACTAACAATTTATTAAATGACCAGTTTCGATGCACTGTGTCACCATCATCTGGTCACATATATGTTATAAGCTGGTCATCTTGTTAAAAAATTAGATATAAAATAACAAGTGCACTTAGTCACTATATAAAAATACATAAGAGCGTACCATATTTTATATATATTTTCATATAGTGACTAAGTGCAATGTTGCACTAGTTATTTTCTTTCCAATTTTTTTAACAAGGTGACCAGATTATAACATATATGTGACCAGATGATGGTGACACAATGCACCGAAACCGGTCGTCATTTAATAAATTATTCAAAAATGTTCAGATGTTTGTAAGGCTTATGGGACTTAACTACGGCGTCATCAGTCCCTAAACTTACAAACTACTTATGAACTACTTACGAACTAGGACGGCACAAATATCCATGCCCGAGGGGGGATTCGAACCCCCGACCGTAGTGGCCGTGCTGACCGTGACTGGAGCGCCTCAGTCACCTCGGCCACCGCGGCCGGCAATAAATTATTAGTGTGGTCTTGGCTTGTCAGTTTGAAAACTATAATACGATTAGATCGCATCCATACGCGACTATGTCAGGTAATCCTAACTCTTACAGGATGTAAGTCTATTGAATTACAATAATTGCATTTCAGCCAATGATTTCGGAAATACATTTTTTTAATTACGTTGTTAAAATTTTCTGTACCTTTTTGTACAGTATCCTAACAAATTTTAATTATACATACCATTATTTTCTTATTGTAGTTCAGCAGACTAAAGATATGTATGTTATTGCTCCCCGAAATCTTTAATACTCTACTCGAAACAGTTTCCGAAATTTAGGGAAAAATGCAACAGAAAATGTAAATTTTCAGAAACCATTTCTAAAGTCTCACAAGACTGTAACTCAACATATGCTCAGTGAATAATTTTTAGTCGCTCAGAAGCACCCTGCACTAAACTGAATATCATCCTTTTGATTTTTAGGTTTTTTTTTTTTTCTGGATTCCGCGCCGGCCGCGGTGGCCGAGGGGACTGAGGCGCTCCAGTCACGGTCTGCACGGCCACTACGGTCGGGGGTTCGAATCCCCCTTCGGGCATGGATATTTGTGCCGTCCTAGTTCGTAAGTAGTTCATAAGTAGTTTGTAAGTTTAGGGACTGATGACCCCGTAGTTAAGTCCCATAGACACTACAAACATTTGAACATTTTTTTCTGGATTCCGCAGTGGCCAACTGTGCTACTTCATCAATGCTAACCTTGTCCATCTGTTTAAGTTCTCTAATGCAGTTTGCTCCAGGATTCTTTCCCAGCCGGCCGCGGTGGCCGAGGGGACTGACGCGCTCCAGTCACAGTCTGCACGGACACTACGGTCGGGGGTTCGAATCGCCCCTCGGGCATGGATATTTGTGCCGTTCTTAGGACTAGCTAGTTCATAAGGAGTTTGTAAGTTTAGGGACTGATGACCCCGTAGTTAAGTCCCATAAGCTATACAAATATTTGAACATTTTGAATTCATTCCCATAAACTGCACCACTTTCAACCTACCAATTTTGCCATCATTACAATGAACAACAGTACTACTGATCCCCACTTTAGTCTCTTCATTATAACAATAAAATAAAATTAAATGAAAAATAAAATTAAGAAAAGTAAAAAATAAAAAATAAATAAAAAAATAAAAGAAATTTGTAAGGCAGTCCATGTAAGATTGTTGAACGACTCGTTGGGATTTTGAGTCTGATGTCGCAGACACTTCTTCAGTAACTGAGGATTTGCCACGTCTCTGTAAATAGGTTTTATGATATCCGTGTCTGCTGTAGGGGTCGAATTTTTATGGCTGTATGAACTTTTTGAGTACTGGGCACTGAGGTAATTGCATCATGAATTATGTTCAGGAGGGCAAAGGTTGGGTACAGGTTTACCTTTATTCGAAAATCTATTAACATGAAATCCACGTTTCTTAACAACATTTCGTTTTAGCGTGACACTTTACTTTTAGAAAGATTTACCAATGTATTCGTCACATTTACTCGGAAACAATTAGTACTTCGACATACTATGAAACGATACGATACTGTTTCTGACAGTGCTACCAATACAAACGCGTAATTCATCCTTTATAGCACAGCAATCCACAGCTCTTTGTGTGGAAAATTATCAACCTTTTTAGATCTTGAAGTAACGCGCTTAAAATATTTGATATTTTATCACTTTCCATGAGAGTTACATATAGGTGTTACAAAAAGGTACGGCCAAACTTTCAGGAAACATTCCTCACACACAAAGACAGAAAATATGTTATGTGGACATGTGTCCGGAAACGCTTAATTTCCATGTTAGAGGTCATTTTCGTATTTCTCTTTAAATCTAAATTGAAATAATTCGTGCAGACAATTTTCAAAATACCCAATTGTTTCGTTAGTATGTCCTGTACTTCCTCGATTCACCGCCAGTTGGCCCAATTGAAGAAAGGTAATGTTGACTTCAGTGCTTGGGCCTCATGTTCTTCCACCTACGCTCACTGTAGCATGTTATCTTGATTTCATACGGGATACTCTACCTGTACTGCTAGAAAATGTGCCTTTAGAAGTACGACACGACATGTGGTTCATGCACGATGGAGCTCCTGCACATTTCAGTCGACGTGTTCGTACGCTTCTCAACAACAGATTCGGTGACCGATGGATTGGTAGTGGCGGACCAATTCCATGGCCTCTACGCTCTCCTGACCTCAACCCTCTTGACTTTTATTTATGGGGGCATTTGAAAGCTCTTGTATACGCAACCCCGGTACCAAATGTAGAGACTCTTCGTTCACATGTGCACATAACATTTTATTCATAAAATTCCAAATTTCATAATGATATAAATACCCTAAAATGTGGGGAAAAAATCGGTTCTAACTGCCCTTAACGGAGACGCTTCTGGCAGTCAGTACATTTCTCACTCTCCCAAACGCTTTTTTTCCCATAGAGTTTTATAATTATATCAGAAATAAAAATTCTCTTATTCAGAGGCCCCGGCGAAGCGGCGGAGCGCGTTGAGGTGCTATCCTACGATGCGGGAGGCCGTTCCCCGACGGGGGTTCGAATCCCCCCTCGGGCAAGGATGTTTGTGCCGTCTTTAGAATAAGCATGTTCATAAGTAGTTCGTAGGTCTAGGGACTGATGTTAAGTCGCATAAGCTCTACAAACATTTGGACATTTCTCTTATTCAGGGCCCAAGAAAACGTCAAATATGTGAAACAGGACAAATAGCTACACGACTTGTATGTTAGCTTCAAAAATATTGTAATAAAAGAAATAATGACATATTAGCGAATAATCATCCGCACTCAGGGATATTTGCTAGCAGCAGAAAAATGTTGCTGTTGGAGCAATAATAATAATAAAACTCTGTTGCCTCAGTCCTCACAGTGCCGTGCTCAATGAGGCGCCGTGCAGCGGTGTGCGCGACCGTTCGCCATGGAGGTAAGAGTTCTCCCTCTAGCTGGGGTGTGTGTGTTGTCTCCAATCGAAGCACGTGCTGGATATGATAAGTTTTGTATCCCATCCTCGTCGCCACTTTTGTGTCCCGACTTCGTCGCCGCTTTTGTGTCCCAGCCTTGTCGTAGGTGTCGGTGGCCGAGTGGAATGTGACCGACACAGGAATAAAGAGAGCACGCTGGTGCAGGTACGGAGGGGAGCCGCCAGAAACTATAAACACTAGAGTAAATTAGAAAGATATATATTGGACAGAATGTAACAATACTTAACTTTTACATAGTACTGCAGAATGTTGATACATAGTTGTTAGAGGCCGGCCTAGTGCCTGTACGATAGCAAAGTCTTCACTGGTGCCTATCTGATTACGAAAGTCCTAACTGGTTGCTAGCTCAGTCCGAAGTGACCGGTGTCTTTCCGTGGTGGCCACGAGCGGGGTTGCAGCAGAGGGCGCTCGTGGCTGTCGTCGTGAGAACGCCGCGCCGTGCGTGCATGGCGGCGCGCGGCGAAAGTAGGTGGCGCGCACTTTGTACTTGTGCGACACCACAATAAGAAGACAACTGACATGTATATTCGTCAACCGACAACTATTGCATAGCTAAGTGATCTAGTAGTGTGGAACAACGCATCCCAAGACAGTATTCACCATCTGTATGATGGGATGGCTGCACTGCCGCCCTTGGAGGCTCCTCTACTCGCCATTAAAATTGCTACACCAAGAAGAAATGCAGATGATAAATGGGTATTCAATGGACAAATTTATTATACTACAACTGGCATGTGAGTCCATGTTCAAGCAAATTTGGGTGCATAGATCCTGAGAAATCAGTACGCAGAACAACCACCTCTGGCCGTAATAACGGCCTTGATACGCCTGGGCATTGAGTCAAACAGATCTTGGATGGCGTGTACAGGTACAGATGCCCATGCAGCTTCAACACGACACCACAGTTCATCAAGAATAGTGACTGGCGTATTGTGACGAGCAAGTTGCTCGGCCACCATTGACTAGAAGTTCTGAATTGGTGAGAGATCTGGAGAATGTGCTGGCCAGGGCAGCAGTCGAACATTTTCCATATCCAGAAAGACCCGTACAGGACCTGCAACATGCGGTCGTGCATTATCCTGCTGAAATGTAGGGTTTCGCAGGGATCGAATGAAAGGTAGAGCCACAGGTCGTAACACATCTGAAATGTAACGGCCACTATTCAAAGACGTGTAACCAATGGCACCCCATACAATCACGTAGGGTATGACGATGACGAACACACGCTTCCAATGTGCGTTCATCGCGATGTTTCCAAACACGGATGCGACCATCATGATTCTGTAAACAGAACCTGGATTCATCAGAAAAAATGACATTTTTTCATTCGTGCACCCAGGTTGGTCATTGCGTACTCCATAGCAGGCGCTCCTGTCTGCAGCGTCAAGGATAACCGCAGCCATACGGATAAGATACCTGTCATCTTGACTGCTAGTGATACGAGGCCATTGGGACCCAGCACGGCGTTCCGTATTGCCCTTCCATATTTTGCTAACAGACATTGGATCGCGAACAACACGAGCAGCAATGTCGCGATACGATAAACGCCAATCGCGTTAGACTACAATCCGACCTTTATCAAAGTCGGAAACGTGATAGTACGCATTTCTCCTCCTTACTCGAGGCATCACAACAACATTTCACCAGGCAACGCCGGTCAGATGCTGCTTGTGTATGAGAAATCGGTTCGAAACTTTCCTCATGTCAGCACGTTGTAAGTGTCATCACCGGCTCCAACCTTATGTGAATGCTCTGAAAAGCTAATCATTTGCATATCACAGCATCTTCTTCCTATCGGTTAAATTTTGCGTATCTAGCACGTCATCTTCGTGGTGTAGCAATTTTATTGGGCAGGAGTGTACATTTTTTAGATGATGCTCGACAGCTTTTACACTAGATAGGTTAAAAGTTGTATTTTGATATTATACGGCTGTACCTAAAAATTTTATTATCGTCGATCGATTTAAAGCATGTGCGACTATACTCTGTAAGAACCTGCGTATTGGGCTATTTTCGGTTCTGATTTAGAAGTTTTCCTCGATGTTATTTTAGGGGCGAAACATACATGTCTGCTTTCATGCCATAGCAACTACCTTAGTTGCAGATATTATATTTTACGTATGATGCTGTAGTAAACAAAAAAAAAAAAAAAATAAAATAAAATAAAGATAAAAGTAAAAATAAAAATTCTCCATGCATAGACAGTAGCTTGCGAAACAAGTAAGATATATTAATAAAACATTTGGTTCATTAATAAAAAGGGTTTCATTCTAACGTTTGCAAACGCTATACACAAAGTCAAATATTTAGTTGAATGAGGTTTACTGAGTCAAATTGGAAGGTGTCAAATGAATTATTAATCATAAATAGAATAAAACGGGTAAACAGTTGCATTGTGTGCGATAAGAAATTTGTAGCACTTTTTCCCAACTAAGTTTATGAAACACAGTATATTTTGCGAGCACTTAACATTAAATTGTCAACTGTTCATAGTAGTTTTAAGTTTCCCGGACACCATTTCTACATTCGTAAGTTCTTGTATAGAAACGTATCGGATGCGCTGACATACACTTTGTTCTCGCCAAATTTGGAGTCCTGAGAAGCGACCGTTCGCTGAGCAAATCCTAACAACCTGTCCGATCGAATCAGCACTCTCATCCACGAGAGTCAATCTTCTGCCAGGACTAAGCTTGGCGTCCCTTTTGCGCCCACCCTTCGCTCATCTCCTCCCTCGCAAGAGCACACTCCCTACCAGTTCCGGCCGCTACCTCATAGACCGACAGCCATCCCTTCCAAAACCGTATAGATCTTAACGTGAGGTATTTCTTTAACACTTTAAAATCTGGAAGACCGGCGTCTTTGTCGTTTTTCAAAATATAATTTACGAACGGTTGCAGGTAAATCGTTGCAGTTTTTTTCTACTTTCTTTAAAATTTAAAATGGAGTAACACATTATAGTTACCATATTCACTTACATTTACAGTCTTATCACACGTTTGTAGCTGAAACAAGGAAAATAAAAATGTTTTCAATTATATATTTTTTTTGACGAATTGTAGCGTTCAAATGAATGAAATAAATCGCAATTTGCGATGTTATGGCATCACTGTATTAGGTTTAGGTGGAATACCAAACTGTGGCGAACGAAAATTTGTGCCCAGCCGGGATTCGAACCCGGGATTTCCTGTTTACTAGTCAGACGCGTTGACCACTACGCCACCGAGGACACACTGACAAGCCCCACTGCAGAGGACACTTCCCTGCACGTCTCCCGCCACACACAAAGCTCCATTCGCCACGCTGTCTCTTTCCTATACCACAGCCTATTTATTCTATAATGTTCGCAGCCACAATACTGTATTCCCTCATCAGAGAGAACAGACCATGAGGTATCGAGATACAATACATAATTGTATACAAGCCGAGGCTGGGATCCTGATGACAATTAATTGTGTCTCGATACCTCATGGTCTGTTCTCCCTGATGCGGCAATACAGTATTGTGGCTGCGAGCAATAGGAAAGGGACAGCGTGGCGAATGGAGATTTGTGTGTGGCGGGAGACGTGCAGGAAAGAGTCTTCTGTAGTCGGTGGCAGAGAGTTCAACGCGTCTGCCTAATAAGCAGGAGATCCCGGGTTCGAATCCCAGCCAGGCTCAAATTTTCACGTGCCACACTTTGGTATTGCATCTAAACCTAATACAGTGATGCCATAACATCGCAAATTGCGATTTATTTCGTAAAAATGTTTTATAATAGAATTTATTGTAGGTAGAAAGAAAATTGCAATTCTTTATGTTTTATGAAACAAACTGTGAGGTATTTATTTAGAAAAATCACATTACAGAACTAAATTACAACAGGTCAACTATTTCTTACAATCATAAGTAATTACCATTCCGAAATTCGCGATTTATTTGACGTGTATCCTGTTGAGACCATGTCAATATCGTTATGAATCTCTTTTTCTGTAAATAAATAAGATATACGTACAACTCGACAAACTGTATTATCGTTAGAAGTTTACAATATATTACACGAAAATATCACAATGACAAAATTACAGTAGATATGTTATAATTAACTGCAATCTGTCATCTTCAAAATCGTCAGTAGTTCTCCTATAGACCCGAATCATTGAACAGAAAATCCAAAATTAGTGGATGTGTAAGCGATCGTCTGTACTGCGACATCTTGGCGGCAGTGCTTACGCATGGATGTGTCAGAATCTTTTTCTGTTGCATAACTAAACCATCAAAGTGCACAACGAAACACTCGAAATGGAAATATAGCCCGTAGTTCGTTTTATGTCCATTTTTTTACGTCATTGCGAGCACAGCTCGTCGCTAGTCGGCAACGCTTAGTGCACGGACTGCGAGCATTCCACACAGCCAGACCACAAAGTGTCAAGTAAAATCTTACAATGTCAGACCACTTCCTTACTAATATAACATTATGCAAATACACAAAAAGTCTGTTAATTAGTACTACATAAAGTATGAAATAAACAGACAAAACAGCTATATTCAGCTTTGCCGCTCATGCCACGCAATATTAACATAAATTATTGACAAATTGTTCAATAAAAGGACACAGTAAATTGAATATAATGTAGGTAAATCCTGCAGCTTGCATTTTCACTGTTACTGTGGATTAAATGATGATTTGTTTCTATTTGCATAATTAATATCTATCACTTACAATCAGTCATTAAACAAATATATACAAGTGTGACGCTTTCGAGATGATAGCTAGAGACAACAAACTAACATCTAAAGAATAGTTTGTTGAAATTGTATGACGTATTCAATAGTTGGGTGTTTTTACTATCTGCAGCATATTGACGCATAGTGTAGAGAATGTCAACTGAGACTCAATATAAACAAGTGTAAAGTGCTGCGTTTAGAAAGAATGAAAAATTCTTCATTATGTAACTATGCAATAGCAGGACACACAAAGGAAGTTGTTACTTCCATAAAATAACTGGGACATAAAGGAAGAACAAATGGAAAGACCATATAAAATCAGTCGTGGGCAGGGCGGACGCCAGACAGATTCATTGGACGAATCCTCAGTAAGTGTAGTCCGTCAACAAAGGAATCAGGTTACAAAACTATCGTTCGACCGTTGCTTTAGTATTCCTCTTCAGTGTGGAATCCGTACCAAGTGGAGTTGATAGAAGACACAGAGAAGGTGCAACGGATAACAGCGCGCCTCTTTACGAGCTTATTTAATGAGACCGAAAGCGTCACGGAGATGATTACGGAACTACAGTGGCATACGCATACTCGCGAAGCAACCACAAGGATAAGATCAGAGAGATGAGTTCCCACACAGAGGCATGCAGGCAATCATTTTTCCCGCGAACCATACGCGAGTGGGATAGGAGAAAGTGGTGATGGTATGCATAGTACCTTCTGCCACACACCGTGATGTGGCTTGCGGTGTATTCACGTAGTTGTGGAACCCCTATTCTTCATGACATATTCGTTTTCTACGTGATATATATATATATTAAGAATCATTTGTTCGAAAAACCACTGTTTGTCGCCTAGAGGCATTTCATTGTTTGTTTACCAGTATCTCGAAGCGAGATACGAGATCTCGAAGAGAGAGCGTGAAACATTTTCAAGGTCACGAAAATTTGACAATGTCGCTTCGTTCTCTAGACAATGGTCACCTGGGAAACGTACAATGAAAAAAAAAAATCCATTTCTTCACGTAGAACACGAATAGGGAATGAAAATGTGGGTTACCATTAAAAACAATTAACCTTCGTTTGACCTTGATCGCAAAATAATTACTTATTTTACGATTACCTGTTTCAATCTTCACAGTAGCTTCACAGTATATATAGGGTGTCCCAGCTATCTTGTCCACAAAAAAAAAAAAAAAAAAAAAAAAAAAAAAAAAAAAAAAAAAAAATTACTGGAACAATAACAGCTATTGGAAAACGACTTTCACCAGTATCAATGTACGGCTGGGGCCCATGAATGTACATATTTGGAAACCTAAAACGTAAGCAAATGTGTTTTTAACACAACCTTATGTTGTTTTAAATGGACACCCTATATATTTTCTTCAGCAATCCATAGCACGACAAATCACATAAACAATGGCGTTGATTGCATCGTAATATTCCAATTACATCCCGAAATATTGCGACGCGAAGTTGACGCTTGAAATACGCGTAACGCGCGGCTAGCGCACGTCCTGAGACTCCGGCGAGAACCCCATGCTGCTCAGGACGTGCGCTAGCCGCGCGTTTCGCGTATTTAAAGCGTCAACTTCGCGTCGCAATATCTCAGGATGTAATTGGAATATTGCGATGCAATCAACGCCATTGTTTACGTGATTTGTCATGCTATGGATTGCTGAAGAAAAAATATAGGATGTCTATTTAAAACAACATAAGTTTGTGTTAAAACACACATTTGCTTTCGTTTTAGAATGTTTCCAAATATGTACATTCGTGGGCCCCAGCCGTACATTGATACTGGTGAAAGTCGTTTTCCAATAGCTGTTATTGTTCCAGAGATATTTTGGGTGGATAAGATAGCTGGGACACCCTGCATATATATATAGTCTTTACTTATGAAATTTGTTATTACGAATCCCACCAAATTCAAAAGCAATAGCAGTGTACATAACTCTAGCAAAAAGAATGATCTTCACTATTCAAGGTTAAATCTAGCTTTTGCACAGGAAGGGGTGGATTATGCTGCCACACCTACCAAACAGCATCGAAAGCCTGGCCTAGCGTTGAAAAATAAATTAAAAGAATTTCTGAATGGCAAATTCGTCTACACTATAGATGAATTTTTAGATATAAATTAGTAAAGCTGAAAAAAATAAAAAATAAATTGTGTTATGTAATATTTAGTACAAAGTAAAAATTTGTAAAGACACCTTTCATTAACCTGACACGTTCCACATCATTACGAAGTGTCGTATTCATGATGTATGGAACGAGTACTGATCTAATCTAATCTGTGTCATCACGTAGGCAGTGGTGCCAACTTGCAAGAAGATTAGATTAGATTACTACTTGTTCCATAGATCATATATACGACATTTCGTAATGATGTGGAACGTGTCAGTCTAGTAAATGTCGACACGTGACAATATTTTAAGGATTTTTATTACATTTTTGTTGTTTTTATTGTTGTTTGTTTAATTTTTAATTTTTTTAGTTTTATCTAAAAATTGATCTACATCGTAGAAAGAGTTGCCATTCAGAAATTCATTTAATTTCTTTTTAAATACTAGTTTGCTATCTGTCAGACTTTTGATACTACTTGGTAAGTGACCAAAGACGTTAGTGGCAGCATAATTCACCCCATTCTGAGCCAAAGTTAGATTTAACCTTGAATAGTGAATATCATCCTTTCTCCTAGTGTTGTAGCCATGTACACTGATATTACTTTTGAATTGGGTCGGATTTCTACTAACAAATTTCATGAGTAAATATATGTATTGTGAAGCTACAGTGAAGATCCCTAGATCTCTAAATAAATGTTTGCAGGATGCTCTTGGGTGGGCTCCAGCAATTATTCTGATTACACGCTTTTGTGCAATGAATACCTTTTTATTCAATGTTGAATTGCCCCAAAATATGATCCCATATGAAAGCATTGAATGAAAATAGGCGTAGTAAGCTAATTTACTGAGATCTATATCACCAAAGAAGCCGACCAATTGTGGCAGAGTTTGAAGTAGCCAATGATATTTTAGACGACATAGTTATTTTCTTTTTGGAGTAAACAATATTAATTTGAAAACTTAGTTTCGGGCACATTAAAACTGATGCGAAATATTATGATTTCAATGTATATCAGTAAATGGAGAGTCGGTTTGGAAATAGTGTTAGAAAATGTCAGCAAAAGGAAAATTCATTGTTTCTACGAACGAAAGACGTTATATTAACTTGACTAGGCTTATTTATTTACGTTAGGATCATATACTAGTTAGTAGTTGAAAATGAGAAGATGCTGACAAGAAGACGCTAAAATATTTGCGACAGTCAACGTTATAAATGAACAGAGCGCTAGTAGCAATACTGTTTGAGAATCGAATCATGCAGAATGATGGACTTCCTTTTTTGTGCTGACTGTGAACTAAATAATTACTGCTGTTCCTGTTCCATGGTTGATGGTGCCTCGATGTATCTTTTGCAGTCAATAAATCAGTTATCCTCGTGTGACAGTGCACTCGGAATTCGCGGCATATTTGGGGAAACTCATTAATGCTCTTCCTCTCTGTGGTTGACAGGTTCTTGGTGTACCCTTGTCCGATCGATAAATCAGTAATCCTCTTGTAACAGAGCACTTGGAATTCGCGGCATAATCTACACTTGACTCCATCAATCAGTAAATATCAGTCAATGAAAAAAAAAAAAAAAAAAAAAAAAAAAAAAAAAAAAAAAAAAAAATCTCTAGCAAGTGAAGCATGATGCAAATATTAATTTTAAAGTTTTTCAAAATTATAACATGTCACGTTAATGAATTGGTTGATCTCTGCTGGCCGGACTCCTAGATTCAGCCCCTCCCAGACGCAAGTCCTGGCTACGACCCTGATGTAGGGGCACTAATGCGGTGGTAGGGAGAAAGTAGGGAAAATGTAGGTACATTTTTGTGAGACTGTAGATATTTTTTTTCTCTCTCTCTCTGCCATACTTGTATCATCAGCAAAAAGTACTAGCTTAGCATCTTCGTGAATGTAGAATGGCAAGTCATTGACATATATTAAGGACAGTAAGGGACCCAAGACTGAACCTTGTGGGACCCCATTTTTGATAACTCCCCAGATAGAGGAAGTAATTGTTTCATCTATATCATGGTTGTAAAATTTTAACACGAATTATCTACAGGAGAATGGAAAAGCTGGTAGAAGCTGACGTCGGGGAATATCAGTTTGGATTCAGGAGGAACGTAGGAACCCGGAAGGCAATACTCACTTTACGACTTATCTTAGAAGATAGATTAAGGAAAGGCAAACCTACATTTTTAGCTTTTGTAGATTTGGAGAAAGCAGTTGACAATGTTGACTGGAATACACTCTTTCAAATTCTGAAGTCAGCAGGGGTAAAATGCATGGAAAGGATAGTTATTTACAACTTGTACAAAAGCCAGACCGCAGTTATTAGACTCGAAGGGAATGAAAGGGAAGCATCAGTTGGGAAGGGAGTAAGACAGGGTTGTAGCCTTTCTCCGATGTTATTCCATTGTACATTGAGCAGGCGGTGAAGGAAAGCATGGAAAAATTTGGAATAGAGATTATAGTTCAGGGTGAAGAAATAAAAACTTTGCGGTTTGCTGATGACATTGTAATTCTGTCAGAGACAGCAAAGGACCTGGAAGAGCAGTTGAATGGAATGGACAGTGTGTTGAAGAGAGCGTATAAATTGAACATTAACAAGAGCAAAACAAAGATAATGGAATGCGGTCTTAGAAAATCAGGCGATACTGAAGAAATTAGTTTAGGTAACGAAACAGTGAAGGTGGTAGATGAGTTTTGTTACTTGGGTAGTAAAATAACATGTGATGATCGCAGTACAGAGGATATAAAATGCAGAATGGCAATGGGAAGAAAAGCATTTTTGAAAAAGAGAAATTTGCTAACATCGAATATTAATTTAAGTGTAAGGAAGTCTTTTCTGAAGGCATTTGTGTGGAGTGTTGCCTTGTACGGGAGTGAAACATGGACGGTAAGCAGTGAGGACAGGAAGAGAATAGAGGCTTTTGAAATGTGGTGATACAGAAGAATGCTGAAGATTAGGTGGGTAGATCGCATAACTAATGAAGAGGTTCTGCACAGAATTGGTGAGGAAAGGAATTTTTGGCATACCCTGACTAAAAGAAGGGATCGCTTGATACGACAAATTCTTAGACATCGAGGAATCGTAAATTTAGTGTAGGGTAAAAGTCGCACAGGGAGACCAAGAGACGCGTATAGTAAGCAGATTCAAGTGGATGTGGTTTGCCGTTCTTATGAGGAGATGAAAAGACTTGCTCAGGATAGAGTAGGGTGGAGAGCTGCATCAAACCAGTCTCTGGACTGAAGACCATAACAACAACACAACAAAATATCATGTGAACTGCTTATTTCAATTTTCTTCACTCTTCCGGTTAAGTATGATTTAAACCATTTGTGCACTGTACCACTGATACCATAATATTTATGCTTACTGCATGGCGTTCAAATGTATTAGTCCACATCCTAGTTGCTCCGTTACCCGTGCGAAGCCGGTTCTGGCTGCCAGTATTAAGTAAATAATCGATACCTTATAGCGCAATAGGCGAGTTAAATGTGAAAGAAACGACCTCCACGACTCTCCGACGTGAGAGCGTGTGAAGGTCGGACACCTGCCACTGTGCCCCAGCCCTCGCCATCGCCGCCTACCGTGTCGGCCGCACTCCGCCGCGCCCACACAAAAGAACCTCATTATGCTTCCGCCGGATCACGCGAGCACTCAAAGCGGCGATCGCTTTTCCACCTCTGCTCTCTCTTTCTCTTTCTCTCTCTCCCCCTACATTTCTCATTCCTCTGGAACGCTGCCCAGAGCGCAGGGTCACCGAGACCAGCTTCGCCAACACTTCCTGGCAACGCTATAAGGGCCGAACACGGGCGCGGGCTGTTTTCTTTTCTGCTCTTCTTTTTTAAGGAGAAATAAAAGAGAAACCGACTCTAACAAATGGTGCATTGGACACCATTAATTTTCCAGCAGTTCTGCCGTGTTTCCTGTGGAATTCACTGTGCTCTGACGAAGGAGTAGCTTGCTTAGTGTCGGAGTTTCGGAACCAGAATCGCGACAGTACTGCCAAATTGCAATCGTAGTTATGGCTGCGGAAACACCGTTGGCAGTCAGTAACAATGACTGGATTCCCAGAAAAAAATATCTTTGTAGAGCTTGTGGGACTTAACTACGTGGTCATCAGTCCCTAAACTTACAAACTACTTACGAACTAAAACTTCCTGGCAGATTAAAATTGTGTGCCGGAACCGGGACTCGAACCTGGGAACTTTGCCTTTCGCGGGCAAGCGCACTACCGACTGTGCTATCACGACGCGACTCACGATGCCGCCCCACAACTTTACTTCTGCCAGTACCTCGCCTCCTACTTTCCAAACTTCACAGAAGTTCTCCTGCGAAACTTGCAAGACTAGCACTCCCGTAAGAAAGGAAGCTTCATATCAGCCCACACTCCGCTGCAGAGTGAAAATTTTATTCTGCAAAAGTCCCTTAGGCTGTGGCTAAGCCATGTCTCCACCACATCCTTTCTTTCAGGAGTGCTAGTCTTGCAAGTTTCACAGGAGAACTTCTGTGAAGTTTGGAAAGTAGGAGGCGAGGTACTGACAGAAGTAAAGTTGTGGGGCGGCATCGTGAGTCTTGTCGGGATAGCACAGTCGGTAGGCAAAGGTCTCAGGTTCGAGTCCCGGTTTCGGCACACAATTTTAATCTGCCACGAAGTTTCATATCAGCGCACACTCCGCTGCAGAGTGAAAGTTTCATTGTACTTACGAACTAGCTAATACTAATATCCATGCCCGCGGGGAGATTCGAACCCCCGACCGTAGCAGCCGTGCAGACCGTGACTGGCGCGCCGCAGTCCTCTCGGCCACCACGGCCGGCGAGTGGATTCCCGTCAGAGGCCATGACACTTATGTACAAGAACCTGTGTGTCAAGTGTAGAGCCAACAGTTGCGCCTGCGGGAGAAACAAAACTTTGCGTAACTCGCGGACAGCCAGAATAAATACTATTGGCTGCCATTGCAGTAATGGAGGTTAATGAGCAGAGCGGCAGAAAAATGATTCGCCTTCGTGTGTGACGTTCAGAGTGTTTCAGTCGGCAAATGATCAAAGAACGAACTGAACCGACGACCGCAAAAGACCTACCTGTAAGGAAAAAAAAAAAAAAAAAAAAAAAAAAAAAAGGCGGTATGGAGCGACACTTTTCGGATCCTGTGCCCTCCCACACCGAATTTTCCAATCCTCCCTTGGACAAGAATGTTTCTTTTCTTTTTTTTTATTTGTGTTGTAAATTTCAATTTCCCTAAAGATGTCGGGCTGGTACCGCTCATAGACGCTCTTCAGCTTACAGAAATAAAAAAAAATTAACACATAAGAAAGAGAGAGAGAATAATAAAAAGATAAATTACAGATAAAAATTTAGATTTTAAATGGAGAATAAAGAAAGTACTTAAAACGGCGTGAAACAGAGTCGTCTTAAAAAGTTTGAAACGGCGATTGCGATGAGTAAAACAGCTGCTCATATGCAGAGACACACACCCAATTAAAATAAGACAGGGTGGCGGTTATCGGTTGGCCGTCCGCTATTGTCGAATTAAAACAAGAAATATGAGGAAACAATACACATACAAAGAAACACACAATTAAAACTGATGGTGTCGGCTGCGGGTTGGCCATTCACTGTTGTTCAAAATGTTCTGTTTGTAGAGCTTATGGGTCTTGACTACAGAACACATCTCCCTAACTTAAAAAAATGTTCAAATGTTTGTATAGTCTATGGGACTTGACTACGGGGTCATCAGTCCCTAAACTTACAAACTACTTATGAACTACTTACGAACTAGGATGGCACAAATATCCATGCCCGAGGGGGTATTCGAACCCCCGACCATTGTAGCCGTGCAGACCGTGACTGGAGAGCCTTAGTCCCCTCGGTCACCGCGGCCGGCTCCCTAACTTACAAACTACTTATGAACCAGCTATTACTAAGGACGACACAAATATCCATGTCCGAGGGGGTATTCGAAACCCCGACCATAGTGGCCGTGCAGATCGTGACTGGCACTTCGCAGACCACTTGGCCACTGTGGCTGGATTTGTTCTTAAAATGCAACAATGTAACTTATTGGCACCAAACTTATTGAAGCACTCACATGGAAGCACAAATAGAAGGTTCCACATACGGCGGAGCACTCACAGTAGTGAAGATGTGGGAGGGTAAAGGGAATAGGAGAGGGTGGGGAGGAACCACAGGGCCGGCGTGGAAGGGACTTGCGAAGGGGGGGGGGGGGGGATGATGTCCCAGAAAGCCCTGTGGAAGAAGGGAGGGAGCCGGAGGGACACCTGGGGGGAATGACGAGGGGAGAAGGGGCAGGTGGGGAGAGAAGGGGAAAAGAGAGCAAGGATCATAGCTGGTATGAAGGGTAGATGTCACGTCGGAGGGCATCATCCGGGAGAGGGAGGGTACGGAAGTTGCCACGGGAAAGGATCTGGAGTGTGGACAGGTGGAGAGCAGGGGGAATACAGTTGTGGAAGTGTGGCCACAGAGTAACATACACAGAGAAGAAACCCACTCTAAACCAGTGTTCCGTAAGATGCCAGCTGATGTCATGTGGTTCCCCGGCTTAATACCAGTACACTATACTAGATGCGCTTCTGAGGGTGCATGGAGGGGAGGCTGAGCGGAGAGCTCGTGCCGCCTGCCACGAGGCCACGGCTGTGTCCGGTGTGCCGGCGTTTGAGCGGAGGTGGTGGTGGGGGCAGCCGCTACCTGCCGCCTGCTCTGGCCAGTTTTAAAGGGCTGCTTCTGACCTCAGCGCCATCATGGGACATCTTACGGAACTGCTGGAAACGCTCCCTCCCCGCATCCCTGAGCGTGTGACCAGGCCCTTTTGGGGGTTTCCCATCTGTATATTTTTGTCTGTGCCGCGGCAATGGACCGGGTGCGGAGAGGAGGGGATGGACTAGAGGATTAGGCGGGTCTAATTTGCGGCATATGTAATGGAGGCGAGGAGGTTCAGTGTACAGACAAGTGGCGCAGACAAGTGTCAAAACTACAGAACCATCAGTTTAATAAGTCATGGTTGCAAATTATTAACACGATTATTTACAGAAGGATGGAAAAGGTGGTAGAAGTCGACCTCGGGGAAGATCAGTTTGGGTTCAGGAGAAATGTAGTAACACGGGAGGCAATAATCACTTTAAGGCTTATCCTAAAAGATAGATTAAGAAAAGACAAACCTACATATCTAAATAGCTTTTGTTGATTTGGAGAAGGCTTTTGACAATGTTGATTGGAATAAATTCTTTCACGTTCTGACGCAAGCAGGAGTAAAATATAGGGAGCGTAAGGTTATTTACAACTTGTGCAAAACCCAGACAGTGGTTGTCAGAGTTGAACGGCAAGAAAGGGATGCAGTGGTTGGGAAGGGAGTAAGACAGGGTTGTAGCCTTTCTCCAATGTTATTCAATTTGTAAATTGAGCAAGCTATAAAGGAAAGCAAGGAGAAATTTGGAGAAGGGATTAAAGTTTAGGGTGAAAAATTAAAAACATTGCGTTTTGCCGACGACATTGTAATTCTGTCAGAGACAGCAAAGGACCTCGAAGACCACTTGAACGGAATGGACAGTGTGCTGAAAGGTGCTTGTAAGATGAACATTAACAAGAGAAAAGTTAGGGTACTGGAATACAGTCTAAGAAAATCAGGTGATGCTGAAGCAATTAGATTAGGTAACGAAATAATTACGGAGGTAGATGAGTTTTGTTACTTGGGCAGTAAAATAACAAATTATAGTCGCAGTATAGAGGATATAAAATGCAGAATGACAATGAGAAGAAAAGCGTTTTTTAAAAAGAGAAATTTGTTAACATCGAATATTAATTAAAGTGTAAGGAAGTGCTTTCTGAAGGCATTTGTGTGGAGTGTTGTCTTGTATGGGAATGAAACATGGACGATAAACAAGAGGATAGAGGCTTTTAAAATGTGCTGCTACAGAAGTATGCTGAAGATTAGGTGGGTGGATTGCGTAACTAATGAGCAGGTACTGAACATAATTGGGTAGAAAAGGAATATCTGGCATACCTTGACTAAAAGGAGGGATCGATTGGTAGGACACTTTGTTAAACATCAAAGAATTGTGAATGTAGGGTGGTGGTAAAAGTGTGGGGTAAAATCCGCAGAGGAAGACCAAGAGTTGGATACAGTAAGCAGATTCAGATGTAGGTTGCCGTTCTTATGTGGAGTTGAAGGGGCTTGCTCAGGATAGGGTATTGTGGAGAGCTGCATCAAACCAGTCTCCGGACTGAAGACCACAACAACAACAACATTTACAACATAGTAACAAACAAGAAAATGGAAAGAAAGAAGTTCATAATTCAGCTGGCTAATAAACTCAAGGAAATGAAAGAGTAAGAACATCAGGCAAAGGATGGGGATACTGGATCGAAATCAACTAGAAAGCGGAGGAAGTGCCAAATCAGCCTCTGCAAATGCAACAAGACCAGCGAAAACTGTGTAAAGTGCCACAAAGCCGTGTGCGGAAAATGTGCGCCTATTACAGAAATCATATGTGCTAAGAGCGTTTAGCAGATTCCAGTAACTTGAGAGAAAAGTGACACGAAGTTATGTGTAGACCACGTACGAGAGTAGTATGGACCAAATATACTAAATGTGTCTACAAGTTTAAACAAATAGGAAACTTGTTAGCAGTAGCAGCGATAAATTCGTAAGATATTGTGCTGTTGAAATAAATAATTATTGATGATTAATTATGGTGTTTAATAATTATTGTCCCTGCTAGAGAAAAGGTGTGGAATAACAAAAAACAAAAACATAAAAAATACTTATTTAAGTCTAATATGAAAATATTTTATTTTGGGGTCAAAATGACCCCTTTACGCCGTTTTAGGAATGTCAGAAACTCCGCCGTTCTAATGTTACCCTCGCACATGAGACGGGAGGCTGTAAGAAGGGAGCACCATCAGCCCTGCATGTGACCGCGATGCAAGAAAGCCAGTAGCACGCCGGTCGGTTGTGGAAGGTCGTGGCAGCACGTCGACGTGAACAGAGTGGTCGACACTCTTCTCAAGACGTCTGAATGCTCGGCTGTCAGCCGAAATTTCGCGGACGTAAGTCAACGTAATGCAGCTGCAGCCCCGAAACTTCACAGAGTATCCCTATGCTGTGAAAAAAAAAAAAAAAAAAAAAAAAAAATACATCAACCACGTTGTAACTTCATAAACTCGTTGTTGAGTCGTAGTTGTACTCTGCACGAAATGTGTGTGCTGAGTTTTTCGGCGGCCGTGTCTTTCTTCTTGCGCCGTAATAAAGTTGTTACAGCGGATAATCAAATTTCATTTCGCGCAGACGAGCTGTTGGTGCGCCACTGCACTTTTGCCGCGTCCTTATGAAAGGGCTCCTGGCCGGGATTAATGGGCCATTTTCAGGACTGGCTGCGGTGGCGGCGTTAACGCTCACTTTTCTTCCCTCCCCCCCTCACCCCCCACCTACCCCTCGCTCCCACCCCTATTTTTTGCACGGCCGCGGCTTGTATTCGGAAGTCCCCAGCGCGCCCCGTGATGCATCGTGCTCCTTTATCGCGGCGCGTGGCTTAGCCCTTATACCGGCTAGCGAGGCCGACGCATTATCTCCACGGATAGACAACGGGCGCGCACTATTTGTCAGAATTACCGTCTCCGCGAGTCGCTCGCTCATTTCCATTCAACCTAACTTCTCCATTACGCCGTCGCAACTTCCATTATGGAGATTTATTGGCACCCTAAATATATTAAAAGCCGTCGGGTGATTTATAGCTTTCGCTAACAAAACGAGCTCGCTCAGTGGCTCCGGCTCTCGAACAAGTGTTGTTTTTCTGTAAATGGTAGCCTCAGTGCCCGGTGTTGACAGGTATTTATTTACTACAGTCTGCTCTTAGTCAATTTCCTCTTCTCTTCTCTCTCTCAGTCCAAATTCCGATATATCTGCTAGCTGTCGAGATCATCGATGGAACTGTGTTGACGTTTATTGCAACGTATCCTCCACCTGTAGCATCTTAATTGCTGTGTGTTAGTCTCACTAAAATTCAGAAATGGTTTGACAGATTTCCATTTTTTTTCTTCTTTTTATGAATGGAACACACGAGATAACTGTGAGGTGTTGTGCAAATTTATTGGTTTTACAAACCGGTTTTAGGCTGTTATGCCATCATCAGGTAAACATTACAAGTTGAAGTTTCAAAGATCTTAAGGTGGTAGATATACAGGGTGAATCTAAATTCGCGCAATCGGGCGTCGCAGCGCGATTCCTCACTTGCCAGCAATAAAAATGCCGGAATCCCCCTTCGGGTATGGATATTTGTGCCTTCCTATTTCGTAAGTAGTTCATAAGTAGTTTGTAAGTTTAGGGACTGATGACCCCGTAGTTAAGTCCCATAGACTATACAAACATTTGAACATTTTCCTACCCGATTAAGGGATCTAACATTCCACGCTCCGATCCGTAGGATGCCAGTATTGCCTTTCCTGATAACATCCTCCTGAGTTGTCCCCGCCTGGAGATCCGAATGGGGGACTATTTTACCTCCGGAATATTTTACCCGAGAGGATGCCATCATCATATTTTCATATAGTAGAGCTGCATGTCCTCGGGAAAAGTAACGGCTGTAGTTTCCCCTTGCTTTCAGCCGTTCGCAGTAACTGCATGGCAAAGCCACATTAGCTGATGTTACAAGGCCAGCTCAGTCAATCATCCAGACTGTTGCCCCTGTAACTACTGAAAAGGCTGCTGCCCCTCTTCAGCAACCACACGTTTGTCTGGCCTCTCCACAGATACCCCTCCGCTGTGGTCGCACCTACGGTACGGCTATCTGCATCGTTGAGGCACGCTAGCCACCCCACCTCGGCAATGTCTGTAGTTCATAAGGGTGGAAAAAAATGTATGTCATAAAATTTCGTCCTGCGCATATTTCCGGCAGTAAATGGATGTCGAAGACTGAGATGGGTGTGTGTCCCATACGTCAGTGTGTTTCAGAATTACACTACTACACCAACAAACTTGTAAGAGAAACGCTATTCAACGACGCTACGGAGAGTCCAAGTTACAGGCACCAGCTCCTGCCGCTAGACATCCCCTCCAGCATCTTCGACGCTCTGTAGCGTCATTGGATGACGTTTCCGGTCATGGGTTTCCATGCTCACTTTGTCCCTCAAGACACCTCTCACATCCTCTAAATTTTGTGAGTGGCTTTTTTTTATTGCTAGCATGTGAGTAATCGCGCTGCGAAGCCCGTGTGCACGAATTTAGATTCACCCTGTGTAGCTTTCAAGGTTTAAAACTAACCCGAGGGAAAATGTAAAAACTCAAGTTGTCGTGTAAATTCCTGACATTGATAAAATGTGTGACAATATAATACATTAGTAGAGGATCTGTGCGAATACTTCACACCGCTAGCGCAATGACAAAAAGTTGAGAAAAAAGTAACGTTGAATGTTCACGCAAATGAAAAGCTCGATCCGCTTAGTGTTATTAGGTCAAAAAGAACTGCGTACCTTAATTAGAACCGAAGATATCGTGAAACAAGCCGATAAACGGTAAAAATATTCAATACATTTATTGTTAACTTAACAATTCTAATAATAACAAATGACTATCATACATATATGACAAATGAGTTGAAGTGGAGAACTTTAAAACATGTTTAGTTACGTGGTTGTTATGCACATGTCGAAATTCAATGGATTCTGACATTGCAGTAAATTCTAATTATGAGATAAAACAAAGTAATAGATCAGAAATGGATTTAGATATAAAGGGGTTCTCTGTCCTGGTTTTAGATATAAAGGGCTTCTCTGTCCTGATAGGTAGTTACATTTTACCGTGCCAGGTGTTGAGTACCTTGGAATGTTTTCTCGAGTGGTCCATCGCCTGTCACAGTTTCCGTGCTTTTATATATTTGTAATGTCTACCTTGTGCATCTTTAAGTAGTGTGATACTGTTAACATATTTACTTACAGCTATATATTGCATTTGTATTAATCATCTACAGAGTCTTCTTAACCGTCTGGTGATATTAGTGTCTTTTCGCTATATTGTTTATTCTTTCTTGTATGTCAGGTTCCATATTAACCAATTAATGACGGTTGTCGCAAATTCGCCTCATACCGTTGTGACCTATATATATGGAAGAGTAAGTATTTTCAGACCCCAGCGCCGGTTGTATCAGTTTCTACAGGGACCGTCGCAGTGCGTGTGACATGTGCTACTACTACCGAGCACTGACTGTCTTTCTATGACAACATTTGTGTATTGTGTGCGTGTTGCTAATCAAGACCTGTGTTTGTGTTCATTGTTCCGTGAAATACAGCTAAATACAGAGTTCAGTTTCATTTTGAAAATTATATTTTGTTTTTCTAATATCTTTTAAGTATTTTATATCACATTTAGATGTGATAAAGCAGATAAAACTTTCAGTGAACACGTAAATACGGTTTGTGTAAAATATGCATCATCAGGCACTTGGTCACTTCTATGGGCAAATGCAAGCGATAAAATAAAACGAAGAAAGGACGATGGTTTGACAACAGAGGTGTAATTGTTGCCAGTGCATTTGCATCTGCTCATCCGGTGATCACAATAAAAAGATGGGACCGAAAGAAAAAGCACGCACTCAAGTACCATGCCCTAGCATAGTTACAGTTTACAATACATTAATGGGAGGGGTGGATTTACTTGACGCTCTAATTTCCTGTTATAGGGTTTTCGTAAAGTCAAGGAAATATTACCACAGATTATTTTTCCACCTAGTTGATCTTGTGATGGTGAATTCGTGGTTGCTGTATCGAAGGGATTGTGATGCTTTGGAAATTCCCCGTCGCAAACAAAACGATCTTCTGGAATTCAAATCCAGAATAGCAGATGCTCTCTGTAAACAAGGAAAAGGCATGACAAGAAAAAAGAGAGGTAGGCCCTTACAAAGTATGGAAACGGAAATCCAACGTAAGAAGCGTCGGGGTCCAATAAAACCAATCCCTGATAAATCTACCCGTACCGATGAAGTAGGTCATTGGCCTTGTGTAACAGGAAGGCAAAGATGCAAAAGACCCAGCTGTAAAGGGCAGACACTCATTATGTGTGCGAAATGCAAATTTCACCTTTGCCTAAACAAAAATTCCAATTGTTTTAGTCAATTTCATGAGCAAAGAAATGTTGATCCTCTGCATTAGATTTATAAGTAACCGTAATTGTAATTGAAACGCATGATCGTTTTTTTCATTAAATCTCATGAGAACAATAAAAAAAAATTTCCCTCAGTGAAGAGTTGTAAGCGTTTTATTTCTCAAATGCCTGTTGCCGCAAATTTGACACATACCTAATTATACCAACTATGTATAACATTTCTTATATTTGATGTTATAAATGGTCTAAGACCCCAATATTGAGCACAATATATGACTTTTTTATTTTTTCTTGCTGTATAAATTAATTCAGGCATTAAGTGGTTAAAGTACGTCTGGTTTGGGATTATGACAGTGGGAGATTGCCCCCCCCCCTCCCTCCTGTCGATGATGAGCGTCATCGGTGTCACTTCCTTCATTTGGGGGAGTGTCTTCGTCTTCTTCCTCGGCTGTTCTCAACTATGCCTGTCTACTCTGAGGGGCATATGGGAACGCCTCCTGTAGGGCCATCTCCTTTTGTATTCTTCACATGTCGCTTTGAATATCTTGTCTCTGTGTGTGTGTGTGTTGTGTCCATTTTTGTTCGTCTCTTATCGTGTCATATATCGTTTCGTCTCTTGTTAAATCAAACTGCTCGGTGTCTCTGGCACGTGAGTATCGTCCGCAGAGGAAGACGATGTGTTCAAGGGAGCCTTCGGTGTATCCGCTGGTGCAAGTCCCTGTCTCATTCACTCTGAGGACAAGACACCTACGCCCCAGATAGCACTCGAACTTCCGGCGGGAACGGCCGCCCAGTGCTTAGGGTGCCGCCGTAGGAGGGGAAGATGGCCAATAAGGAGAGAGGCTGAGATAGGAGGAGCATTAATAAACAGAGAGAAAAAGAGAGGCAAGGTAAGAGTAGTCGTACAAACTCAAGACTGAAATAAATAAATACCCAGGCAAGGCAGGGTTTACAGTAGTAACTGCCATCGATCAATTCTTCAGGGCAGATGGACGCTAGGTCCGAAATATTACGGGAACCTGCAAACTGACACGCCTTTTTTTTTTTTTTTTTTTTTTTTTTTTTTTTTTTTTTTTTTACAAAAAAAAAGGAAAAATAAATAAAGGGGCCTATGTGCCACCGCCACTTTTGCCCTAAGAAAAAACAAAAAAAAAAAAATTAACTGTACCTCTTCAGGCGTTGGCTCCTGTCTACAAAATTAACTGTACCTCTTCAGGCGTTGGCTCCTGTCTATACCTATCTCAAATCAAACTAACCTAGATACACTAAGTGATAGGAGGAAAACATAGGAATGGGAAGGAGTCATTTGCAATCATTTATTTATTTATTTTTATTGCTTTATTGAAGTGTTCTATGTCTTGTTCTCTTTGTGCAGTTCTTCACACGTCTTCAGTGGGGAACATCCAAACTCGTCTTCACGATAATTTTTGTATAGGTTCCGTTTTCAGTTCTTTCAGGACTCATATCAACAAGAACATCACATTAGCTTCTCATAGTTTGAACGTTCCAGCTGGGAGGCGGATCGTGAAAGACGCTCCATAAAAAATTGGAAAAGTACTGTTGGTATTTGGGGTTACGAACGATAGCGCAATGGCGATCATTGAGGTACGTCCAGTAATCCAGTTCTGATTTCTCGTCTCGGTCGAAAAGGTAACGGACGGTGTGTCCGCGTATCCAGTTCACAGCGTTAGTTTTCGTGGCGGGGTAATAAATCGTGTCCGGGAATAGCAGCGTCTGGAATGAGAGCTGCGCAGGTGTACGTCGGGTGACGAAAGCGAGAATGCGTTGTGCGAGTCTCCAGACGTCGGAGGAAGGACCACATTCGGACCGGTGGTTGTCGGTGTCATCCACCCCACAGTGAAGACATAGGGGTGTGTCAGCGAGTCGGATACGGTGCAGGCGAAAACGGTTGACTTGTTTACCGTTGACGGTGATATACCAGGCGGACTGGACGCTGGAATCAAGAAAAACTGCATGTACTGCTTTCCATGCACGACGCCATATGATTTGCGGAAACTTTTGTTCAATAGGATTGGGGGGCTGATGTACTTGGAGGGTCTCATAGACAGTCTTTGCCCGTAATATTCGTGAAAGAGGTAAGGATTGGTAAATGTAGCTTAATTCCAAAAAGAAGTGTCGGATGTAGTAAAAAGGGCCTGGAATGTCAGATAAATTGACTGGGGATGTTTTAGAGACGGGTGCATATTCTCGTAAAAGCAGTCCGGTCATGCTCGTCGGGCAGTGTCGCCATATTTTCAGTTGGGAACTAACAAACAGTGCCGTGACTTTTTGTGGGACGTGGAAGATACCGACCCCACCACGATCCCGTGGGAGGGAAAGTGAGGCATATTTGACCTTGAATAATAGTCCAGTACAGACATAGGATCCCATCGCCATCATCATGCGACGGGCAATGGATATCGGGATCGGGAACACTTGTGCCACATGGGGAATGCGAGAGGCGTGATAAACGTTCACGTAACGCGCACGTTGAATCACATCCAGAGATCTAAATCGGTGTTGAAAGAGGCTTCCCCGGATCGTTTGGAGCAGACGCCTGGCATTTAAGGTCGCCGAACGACGAAGATCTTTTGTAAAGTCAATGCCTAAGTAGCGGACGGTGGTGGCCACACTTAGGGGGGCAACGCATCTAGCAGATAGACCCTCTCCAATAAGCAGAACTTTCGATTTAGCAACGTTGAGAGAACTGCCCGATGCTTCGCCATATGTTGTTATCCATGTCAGAGCTGCGCGAACGTCGTCTTCACTGCGTAGGAAGAGCATGAGATCATCAGCGTATGCCACACAGCAGAAACGGTGTCCGTGCAAAGATATGCCCGTCAGACTTTGGCGAAGTCCTTGGAGCAGGGGTTCTAAGACAAATGCATACATAATTGTAGAAAGTGGGCAACCTTGTCTAACAGTCCGTGCAATCCTAAGAGGCGCAGTGAGGCGTCCATTATAGAGTACTCTGGAAGTTGCGCCACTCAAAAGGCGCTTTACTACACTCACTATTTGTGCCGGGAAGCCCATGTGTTGTAGGACCGTTACCAGAAAAGTGTGATCTACCCGATCGAATGCCTGACTGAAGTCAAGCGAAGCCAGTGCACCAGGCAGTTGTCGGAACTTGGCGAGCGCAATCATGTCCCTGTAACGGCAAAGGGCCGTTCGAACATTGTTGGCTCCACCCAGGGAAGTCTGGTCGTGGGATGTTACGTACGGTGCTGCCTTCTTGAGTCGAGTTGCTAACAAGCGGGTGAATATCTTTAAGTCACTATTGAGAAGAGTGATGGGCCGGTAGTCGCTGATCCGTGATCGCCCGTGAGGTTTAGGGACGGGAACAATAACACCGTCGAGGAAGGCGGGAGGGATCGTCGTTGCTGGGGACATCAGTTCACGGCAGATAGCTGTCCAAGTGGGTACCAACATGTAGCTAAAACTCTTGTAAAATTCTAGGGGGAGGCCGTCAGGTCCTGGGGATTTATTGGCGGCTCCCGCCCTGATAGCGTCCAGGACTTCGTCATTGGTCACGTCTTCTTCGAGTTCAGTCGCCACGTCTTCCGGAACAGTGTTAGTGATGAGTGCCGCAACCTCCTCGATTAAAGTTAGGTTTTGTGGAGCGGCCATGTACAACCGGGTGAAGTGAGAATGAAAAGCATGACCAATATCTTTTTGAGATGTATATCGTCGGCCTTCCACATCGACAAGATCTTGTATAAGAGCTCGACGTCGATGACTGCGTTCTGCAAGTACATGGTACATAGACGGTGGTTCCTGAGGTATACGATCATTAGTTCGGGACCGCACAATGACGCCTTCTAATCGTCGACGCGTGAGAAGGGTGATATGTGCTTTAGCACGATGCACGATCGTCTGTCGAGATGGAGAGAATGGCATCGAAGTGCACTCTCGTAGGATCGCGTAGTGAAAGTCTAAGGTGCTTGCTTGCCAGGCCTTGACATCTTTACCGTATCCCATCAATGCTTTTCGTAGTGCCGGTTTCGCGCAGGATAACCACCATGATAAAGTCGACGTGTAGGCGGGGCGACGGCGGCGGCAGAGGGCCCATGCGTCCTCTACTACGCATCGACAGTCAGGAGCAGTCAGGTGGGCAACGTTCAGTTTCCATGGACCGCGACTGTGCCACACTCGTTGTCGGGCGAGGACGACGTCGCAGATGTAGGCTTCATGATTGGAGAAGGCCATAGGCCATACTTCAGCATGTCGTGTGGCATCAGCGAGGGTGCGTGTAAGGTAAACGCGGTCGAGTCGACTGGACGAGTGTGCTGTGTAGTATGTGAACCCCGCGCGTGTTCCATAGAGTTTCGTCCATGAATCGATTAGTTGGAGTCGATCGATAATGGAAGACAGGGCTGCGCACGGAGAATGTGTGGGGAGTTGATCAGTGGGTCCTTGTGTGCAGTTGAAATCCCCGCCAAGCACCAGATCATCCAGTGGACCCACAAAGAGCGGCATTACCTCGTCAGCAAAGAAGACATGTCGTTCTCTACGTCTGTTGGAGCCTGACGGTGCGTATACGTTGATAACACGCACACCGAACAGAGTAAGGGCCATTCCCCTCGCATTAGGAAGGTACACAACATCTTCAGCAGGGAGCCCTTCGCGGAGGAGGATGGCAACTCCGCTACCATTGTCGGAGGCGTGAGAGATGTGCGCTTCGTAGCCGGTAGGAGCGTAGAAGGCAGAGGCGAACACTTCTTGAAGAAGGGCAATGTCGACATCGGCAGCGTATATGGTGTCACGGAACATTGCCAATTTGTGAGGAGCTCTGATGGTAGCAAGATTCATCGTTGCAATGCGGTAGTGTTGCGGACGTGCTCCTGCTGATGTCGATAGGGGTTCTGTTAAGATGTCCGGTGGGTGTGGGGCGTCAGAAGCCGCCACTGTGTCTGCAATCACTAGGCGCAAGTTTTGTCGGGCGCCACCGAGGGATTCGCCCCATCCGGCGGGCCAGAGTTCTGATCTGCCTCATCTTCGACATCGGCGCTCCAGGGGGCCGACACGAAATTCGAGTGATTCTCACTCCCTTCGAGTGGTAGGGGTGGTGATGCTGCCACAGTGGTATCCTGTGGGAGTGCCTCTACAGGGTCCACTGTTGTCGGTGGAGATAGAAGGCAGTGAATAGGACGTTCTTCGATTGGGACATCGGGTACGGCGTTTTCCGTGGTTGTGACGCTCGAAGAGAGAACACTGTCAGACATCCTGTCGTCTTCCTGTGGGGAGATGTCATCGGAGGACGGTCGACTTCTCTTCTTCCGTCTCCTGGGCGACCGCTGTTTCCGAACGTGCTGCTCCGTGTCGGAGTGCGGGTGTCCGTCGTCAGATGTAGTGCCCGTCTGTATGAAAGCTGCGGTGGGCACCACTCTTGGGTCGAGGTCCATCGCTTCGGCCGCGCCGTCTTTCATGTACTGAAAGTTTGTCGGTCTCGTCTCAGGCATGGTAGAAGAGGATGCGGAAGTCTCTTCCACGCTGCAGTCCTCGGCGGGAAGCGTTGGCGGGAGAAAGGACGCATCCTGAAGTGTTGCTTCAGGTTTTCGCACGGCTGAGGCGTAGGAGTCTGATACAGCTGTTACAGCTGGAACTGCCTCGTCTGTCGGAATCCGAAGTAAACGGCGATGGAGACATTCGGAACGAACGTGGCCCTCTTGTCCACAGCCTGCACAAGTCCGCGGCTGTCCATCATACATGACGATGGCTCGCACACCACCAATCATTAGGTAGGATGGTACGTGTTTTGACAGTTCGATCTTGATCTGTCGTACGCCGTTTAATACTTGGTACGTCGTGAACGTCTGCCATTTTTCAGCCATGTGTCCCACAACCTTGCCGTAGGGGCGAAAGGCTTCAATGACGGCGTCTTGCGGTACCTCGAATGGAAGCTCAAACACACGAAGTGTTCGCAGTCCGAATCCTGCATGGTCCACCGTCACCTCCCCGATATGTCCGTCCGAGTGTTTGAATTTCAGTCCTTGTGCGTGTTGTCGTACGACTTCAGCACATGCGGTCTCAGATGTCATTTTGATGTAAACGACACTGCCGGTGATCGAGAAGTGGATACCTATCACTTCTTGTGGTTTCAATCGTAGCTCATCACGAATAAATTGTTCAATTTCGTAAGCGCGTGGTCGTGGATGTTCTGCTTGGAATGGAACTTTCAGGGTCGCTCGGCGGTAAGAGTGCGCCATAACGTACACAGTTACTGGACTCGAGACAATACAAATACCGCGACGCGGAAGTAAACAACACCGGCGGCGGGGCAGTACCCTGCGCGCGGAGCAGGTCCGCACGCGCCTACGGACGAAAGCCAACTGCGCCTAATGACTAGCACGGGCAGCAGCACTAAATTAGCGACGCGTTGATTTGTTTAAAATTTGCGTCTGACGGGAGGCGTGCAAGGGTAATGTGCGTTGTCGCACTCATCACTGTTTCGCCAGTAGAGTAGAGATCATCGCGACTGCCAGGGATCGAATTCCGGCTAGACATATAGCTTTTCCCAAGAGCACTTGTCGATGCATATTCATGATAATTGGCGGAATGCCGAAGCATAGAGAATAACGCGTAAGCGCACAACGTCAGTAGATGGAAATTTTGATCTGACGTGAAATGTATTAGGGAAGTCTGACCGGTTGTGGTGACCAATGTGTACAGATGGCGCTGTAGTCTTCGCCACTGTCTAATAAATAGGAGACACGGATTCGAATTCCAGTACGGCGCAAATTTTCAAATTCCCAACGACCACAGGGAGATAATGTCTTCAACTAGCGGCAGTTTACTGAGTTAGCGGGTGTGTATTTAATCCATACATATGTTAGTCCACTTCCTCTTTGTCTCTGTCTCTGTCCATTTCTGATTCGTTTCCATGTAGCTCAGTCCTAACGACGTCATATATCCAGAAAAATGGCTCGTACAATGATATAATGTCCAGGTTCGTATGTTACACAACTAGGAAAGTGTCTCCCAGATATAGTGTGAATATAATTGCTGGTAAACATTTAATAAATTACAACGTATTGCGTGATACAGCGGAATTTCATTCATTTCACTTTTATGGAGTCATATCTCCTGAACTGTGAGCAGTAATATAATATAGAAAGTATGTTCAGTGGTATAGGTGCAATACGGTCTGCAGAATATTTTGTCACTAGACGTAGTAGTTAAGAACTTCATGCATGATGCGGCGGTTTCTCATCAACCTAAGACTTTATTACAGGGTAATAATAATAATATGGTTTTCTGTTCCGCAGGACCTAATTGAGGAGTAAGACACCATGTAGTCACTTGTTCCATGACCATGAAGATTAACACAAGAATGGTAATAGAAAATTTTTAAGTAGTCCTTTGTACACGTCACTCTTAAGACTAAGTGAAAAGAAACAGTAAAGAAAAAAGATGAAATAGTTTAATTGCTTAATTGTGCTAGCAGTTCCTTGACAGAACAAAAGGAGTGAGCCATGAGGTAACTCTTCAATTTAAATTTGAAAGCGTGTGGGTTAGTGTTAAGATTCTTTAGTTCTTGTGGCAGCTTATTGAAACTGGATGTTGCAGAATACTGCACACCTTTCTGTACCTGTGTCAAGGTGGTGTGATGCAAATGTAGATCGACTTCTGTCTAGTATTCACCGAGTAAAAGCTACTAACTCGTGGGAATAAGCTGATAATATTAACAACAAACGATATTAAAGACAAAACGTATTGTGACGCCGGTGTCCAAATTCCCATACTACTGAACAGGGGTCGACATAAAGTTCGTAAACTTACACTACATATTGGTCGACCTCCCGGTTATGAGCCAAAAATATCCTTTTCTGTTTCAGTCGAGTTACCCCAAAAAATAACGCCTTACGTCATAAGTGAGTGAAAGTAAGCGTAGTAGACTACTTTTCGTTTTGACAAATCACTTATTCCAGATATTGTTCTAATGTTAAATAAAGCAGAATTTTGTTTTGGAACAAGCTCCTGAACATAGGCTTTCCATGACAGCTTACTGTCTATCTGAACACATAGAAATTTAAACTGTTTAGTCTCACTTATCATATGCCCATTATGTGTAATCAAAATGTCAGCTTTCGTCAAATTATGTGTCAGAACTTGTAAAAACTGAGTTTTACTGTGATTTAACATGTTATCTACAAGCCATGAACTTCAACTGCATTATTTGATATTGTGTCAATATAATATAAACAAACATATTTTACAATCACCTGTCATACTGGAAGGCATATCACTTATATAAATAAGAAAAACAGAACCCTGGGGCACCCCACACTTAACTGTGCCCCATTGCAATTGTACGTCATATCCATTTTCAACACTGCGGAGAATTACCTTTTGTTGTCTGTTATTAAAGTAAGAGGGTGTACATAGAATCCGGAAGCACTTTCAATTATTTATTGCACAATAACTAAAGGTTGTACAGATGTCATACATATATTATTTTGAAGAGAAACTCTGAAGGTTTTTTTTTATTTTTTTTTTTTATATATACCAATATTCTATATAAGAACTTGGAGTGACCAGACAGACGTCAATAATCGAGTTCTTGTCGTACCCGTCTCAGCGTGGCATCTTCGACTGTGGCAGTCTTTCCGTATGGTCCCCCGTAGCTCTGCTACACCACGTGGTGGAGGCGGTACATACACCACATCTTTGACCCCACAGATAAAGGTCGCACAGAGTGAGACCTGGTGATCGGGCAGGCCATTTCATGAAACCTCTGGCCCCTTCTGTAGCACGACTGATCCATAGATGCAGCAGCTCCGTTTTCAGGTACCCACGAACTTTACGAGGAAAATAGGATGGACCTCCATCCTGCTAAAATATGAACGGAAAGTCCGTTTGCATTTGAGGCATCAGCCATTGTTGCAAGAAGTCCGAGCAGGAATGTCCAGTGATAGTGCTCTCGTCGAAGAAGAATAGCCGGTACAGTTTTCGACGTGACAAGCCACAAAAAATGACATCTACTTTTGGGAAATCACCCTGAAATTCAATTCATTCGTGTAGATGCTTTGTCTCTAAACATCCGTTGAACAGATGTAGCATACTTATTGTCGAACTCCAACACAGAAAGCTCGCTCCACACCTCAACTCTCCATGTTAGCGACTAGCGCTATCGACAAATTACCAAACTACGTTATAGGGATATACATGGAAAAAAAATTCAGGGTTCCTCTTCAAAATGCCATTTGTATGATATCTGCGCAATGTTTGATTCTTCTGCATTAAATAATTGAAAATGTTCCCAGACTTTATGTATACCATATATTATGAAATATGTGCCGTAGTATAACAGAATTTTAAAGGTAAATTGAAGTGGTATGTGCGTTTAGCGTCTGTAAAATGTCTCGCGAATACAATTAATGGTGTAGAAGTCATAAATCGTAACGTCATGTATAATGTTGTGCTTATGACTAGCGGAAACGTAGTAAGCGATAATTTTCGTTCATTGTTTGGTTGAAGTCGCTAAGTGCTCTAATTCAGAAAATAATGGACGAATATAGTCTCATTCACGCTATAATGTTCCAGCCTGGCTATTAATGTTTGAGATTAACAAATTTGCGGAAGGAAGAGGTTTGAAGTTCGAAGCTATGAAAGATCGTAATCAGAAAAATACGAAAAACAAAATTTAGGACAATTATTACATACTTGTAAGTGAAATGGCAAGCTAATTAACGGTGGAGTGTTGTGCAGGCAGAACATTACAAAAAGAATCGATGAGCGGATACCTTTAACTAACAAAAGATAAATCGGTGGTTGAAATTTGGCTGTAAATGAAATTTTCATAATATGATAACCACTCGCCGAACAGTGGATGGCAGTTCGTCAATAACAAACTACGACTCGTGTAGCAGACCTTAAAGTAAGATAAGTGACATGATAAAATTCACATACAAACATTACGTAAGTCAGACACATCGGACTTCCAAAACTTTATAAGAAAATCGACTGCAGATTCTATTGCCTGTAAATGATAAAAGTATGGAATGAATTTTGAAATAAAAAAAAGAGTGGCATCCATTGTTGCGATGATGCAACAAGACTGGAAGAAAGCATTATGGGCGGAGGGAGTAAAAGACAAAATTAATAATAAAAATTCAGAAGTTCGAAATTGAGAGGTGGGGTTTATTTATAAAAGTTAGATCCGCGCACAGCACATGTATTTACCTGACTGTAAAAAATCCACATAACAGCGGCCATATAAAAATAATAAAGTACAGCTCTCGTCTGTAAGATTCTATCGCTACGAAGTACAAGCCAAGAGTACTTTCTATCTTCTGTCTTAAAAAAATAAAATAAAATAAAATAAAATAAAATAAATAATAAAAAAGATTGGAAGTGATGTTCTTAAATTTTTCTTCTGACATTCATAGATAATTATTTTTACATGCCGAAATAAAACACAAAATTTTCTTTTGCTAATAGCCGGGAAGGGAAACCGAGTCATTATTACGCGTAGCGTGATGCGGCATTTCATATGACGTCATATCTGATGACTAAGTGTTACACACACACACACACACACAGTCTGGCCGACTGAAAATGCGGCAGTTGGAGAGTTGGAGAGTTTCACTACGGTCGGGGGTTCGAATCCCCTCTCGGGCATGGATATTTGTGCCGTCCTTAGTTGTAGGTAGTTCATTAGTAGTTTGTAAGTTTAGGGACTGATGACCCCGTAGTTAAGTCCCATAAGCTTAACAAACGTTTGAACATTTAGTTGGAGAGTTACGTAAATGCAGTGAAAATGGTCGTCACTGGAGTTTATAAGTGTTCGGAATAGATAAGTTATGAAATAGATGAAACTTTAGTGTCGATCTGTCAAAAGTAAAAATTACCTGTCAGTACTAGAGTTAATGTCTAAATATAACTAACTTTCATTGCTCCATCTTTTCTATTCAAACTATAGAAATGCTTCCAACAGGGAAATGACTATTCTTGCGCGGATGCATAAACACGCCAGATCCCTTTCAGTAATATAGCTACAGCTGCGAGCAGGAGGAAGTGCACTACAACTGCATTGTGCGATAAGAATTTGAGCAGGACAGGAAGCGTGTCTGGGTAGCCTAATTGGTATCGTGACCACTAGCCCGAAGCGGGAAATCAGGGTTCGAATCCTGGTCCTGCCATTCATTTATTTCATAGCCCGGCTATTGTATGTGTTCTTCGTGTCTCCTTCCCATGGACATCCGTGCTGGCCGTGTGTGTGTGTGTGTGTGTGTGTGTGTGGGAGGGGGGGAGGACTCAGAAATCTCATTTCGTGATTTCCTGACTGACTGAGAATCGTGGTCAGCCACCGTTACTTCTCTTCTGTATGTAACGCATAGGCTTTTTCAGGGCACACAATGCACGGCCGCAAAATTAAAACATTTAATTTATTAATTTTCAGCAACCAAGGAACATCACCGAGTGTTTGCTTACTTAGAGGACAATCAAATGGAAGGGACAGAGTAATTTCTACATTACCCATTTGGTTAATCTAGAAATTGCTCAAAATGGAGAATTTCCTGTAACCGTTAAATTTAAAAGCAACCGGAAGCGACGCCGTGGCGGAGGCATAACAGTTTTGTCCCGATCTCCAAACAGGTGTCCCAATCGGAGTGTCCGAGACGCAGTGCCGCCCGCAAGGGCTAAGCTTCCTCAAAGTTTTCTCTCCCCTACCTGTAAGGTTGGCTACAGGAACTACTTTAGAACATCGGAAGCACACTGCGGTGCCGTGCCCGGCGAACAGCCACGTACCGCCATTCGCTTGCAGAGCTTCGAAGTATCCACTTTGCGGACAGTCTAGGGCGGAAGTTACCGCCGTATTAGTAAAGTGTGACTTTGAGGGCCGTCCGCGTCTGTTACAATGATGTGCGAGTGGAAGCATCCGGTACACTTACCATTCCGTTTATAGTGAGGTAAGCTTGGCCGTTTGGCCCCTGCTCTGATTGTAATATTACGACTTCATGGCTAGCAACATTCACTCTGATTCAAGCACTCTCCGCTCTCTAGGGACTGCAAATGTATCTGCATAAAATGTGTTTATTTCTTGACTATTATTAGTAATTCCTTGCCCTACATATTAAACATGCAATAGGGCTACCTCAAATTCGTCATATCTTTATGAATACAGATTTCACAAGAATTCTACCTATTTGTTCTGAATCTTAAATAAGGCGACGAAACACCTACCAAGAGAAGAAGTCCGACGCCTTTACGGTCCAAGGACAGCAGATCAGCAAGTGAGTGAAACTCCCTGTCTGAGAGGAAAGGCGATAGGCAGCAACCCTTCTTGTTTCATCTTTGTTAGTAAAACTTCACCAGTTACATGTAGGTGGTCAAGACATAGCTTTTACTACGTCATACATACCTCTCTTGGTACTTTTGGTGTATATTGTACAGTACGTACACGGAATTTGATGCAACTAGCATATCTTAATGATTTTATCCTAAAAGGAGCTAACTTTTTTTTTTGTCCTAATACCGATCTGATGTTACATCTGTGTAAAATGTTCTCTGTTTGATCAATTTTTCAGAGTTATTAAACCGAAGGAGAGACACTGAATTAAAATTTGTGCCATGGCCGAGATGCGAATCCGGGACCTGCTGCTTACTTGGTAGGCACATTAAACAATACGCCACAATGACTTAAAGAATACGGCGACTGCACGGACGGTCATTGCCTGTCCTCGAGTGTCATATCTCTGATATAAACTGGAAATAAAATATGTCTCTGGACAAAGATTTATTATTCGATACTTCCATAAATGACTTTTTTGTTACATTGGAGAGAAATTATTTTTATCTTTGTTATGTTTTACCTTCTTCATTCGGCCATCTGTTTGTCCGGCCGGCCGCGGTGGTCAGTCACGGTCTGCACGCCCACTACGGTCGGGGGTTCGAATCCCCCGTCGGGCATGGATATTTGTGCCGTCCTTAAGTATTAGCTAGTAGATAAGTAGTTTGTAAGTTTAGGGACTTATGACCCCGTAGTTAAGTCCCATAAGCTATACAAACACTTGAACTTGTTTGTCCGTCTGCTGCATAATCTCGCATATCAGTCCGTGTTTCAGATACGAACCCAAAACAATTTCACAGGTGCCACCGTTATATTGGCACTGTAGTGACCAAACTTATTCTACTGTAGGAAGATTTCGTGAGTGATTTGTACTTTAATTTGTTTCATATTAACTGAATTACAAACATGCAATTGCCACTATTTTGAGCATATGTGATCTTAGGGAACACATTCGACCTCCAGTACTAGCAAAAAGCTAACGGGCAAAATTGTAGGATACATTGGATTCAGAATGTAGCCATACGGAAATACGACGAATTCTAAAAAGTTATACATTTATTCAATTATGATGGAGTGTGTCGTACGGTACTTAAAAAGCTAAATCACACATAACATTCGTGTAGATATGAGTGCATAACGGGTACACGTCGCTAAAATGCTAGCTTTCCGTTCTAACGTAATTTCCCATGCAACACATGCTGTATCGTGTGACCTTTTGATTACAAGCTACTGTGTACCGTAACGCCAGACTAATATTTCCTTTGAAACAATGCAAATTTGGTCACACGACGGGCAAAAGTGTGATCGAATCCGCCGCAGCGATGAGTTTGGCGATAAGAGCAGGGGTTCTTTACGGTCGCACGTCATGCATAACTTGGGACAGATTTCCATTTTAAAACAAGAATCCGCGTAAGGCAAAAGGCAGCTGGAATATTTTTGCATCGAACTTCTCTTATCTTTCGGTACTAGCGGCGTATCCAAAACCACAGACGTTTATTTTGTACCCTGACAAATATGGTTTCGTATTCTGTATTGTTTAGTAGCAACGAACGTTGTACAGAGACAGTCGCAATTTTCTTGCGTCAGTGGTTTTTCCGACACTTTACGTTTCCGGAATTACTATGCAAGTTATTAGTTCATCAGAAAGAAATAAGAACACAAGGTCTAAAAATGTATACATATTCTTCGCAGACGATGTGATATTCCATGTTTATTCGTTAAGAAAATTCAATTGTTCAAATGTTTGTAAATCTATGGAACTTAACTTCTTTCGTTATTAGTCCGTAGGCGTGCAAGCTACTTAAACTAACTTAAACTGACATCTACGTTTGCTGCTAACAATATTTATTCAGCTTGTGAAAATTGACTCCACATCAAGTTTGTTTCGGCTTATGCCATTTTCAAGCGGACCTGGTGATGTATAATAAAATAATCACCTAAATTTACAATATACAATTTTGTATTAAAAAAAATTTAAAAATTGCTTCATTACAACTTCACTTACGTTTAAGTTGGACTGAATTTGTAATGAAACATTTCTTTAAAAAATTTATACAAAATTGTATATTGTAAACGTAGGTAATTTTTTTATTACACATCACCCGGTTCAGTTGAAAATGGCATAAGCCGAAACAAGCTTGTTGTGGAGTCAATTTTCACAAGATGAATGAATATTGTTAGCAGCAAACTTAGATTTCTATATTACGATAATGTCATATTTTGACCTTGTATATGCTGCAGGTCCGGTAGAGAAGAAACTATTGATTTCATACTTTACTTGAACTACCACAGACACACACACTCCAGGGAGAACTCGAGCCTCCGACGGTGAGCAACCACGCACTCCGCAGCAAGGCACCTTATACGGCTCGACAGCTCCCCCGCGGCTATTGGCGAAGGCCAAATATACTGTCGAATGAGTAGTTTTTTGTGAGGTTGCTGCCTGGTAAGGCTTGTGCCGCTGCTGGAAAGCGGTCCGAAATAAATGAATACGACGTCAGTTCAAATAACCCCTGAACTTGGTGCACAAAAGTTCTCTACGTTTACCTTTTACTTATTAGGGATTTCCTGTTTCGAAATATTCTCCTCCACAATCGGTAGACCGCCCCCCAACATTTGGGAGCAGTCTTGCTACGCCTCTTTCCGGATCGGCGATGAGCTTGCAGGAACATCCCACCTGACTAAACCTATAGTGTAAGTGTCGGCCTAGTTAGGAGTCCGTAGAAGATCGACTATCGAGACTAATGCAATGATGTGTAACAATAAGGTCTATGAACGTCAACCAAAGTCAAAAAGGTGGCATGAGCGTCCATTTACAGAAGGTGTTAGAAGTGATGGTCATTGGTATCAAAGAAGCGCTGAAATCTTCTTATCATGGATTGAGTGGTATTCCGTATCTCCTCGGCACTTGCCATGACAATTAGAATGACATTTTGACTCCCCAGAATGCCGCCAGCGACCCGTCATGCCAAGCGATTGTCGCCATTGTAGCGCGGCAGAACCGGTGGGCGGCTTCACAATTCTTATTGCTGCCACCTATTTCACCTTCAGAGACCTTATTGATCCACAGCATTGGATTCCTCTCAATAGCCGTATCAGAAAATAATGACCAAACTATAGCAACCAATAAAAAAATTTAAAAAATGTTGATCTCCATACCTCTGAAGCGAGCTCACATAAGAAAAAAACAGTTTCATACTCTTCACTCCCCCCTCCTCCACTCACCGTTGTCCAATGCAGCTTTTGTCCTACAAATGTTTCATCTCCTATTATTCTTACGGAGTTATTCTTGTATTTCCCACCCTTACAATATTCTCCATCATTACCTGGAGCTATTCTTCTGCTAGTACAGTCATACCATCTGCATACTTTTTATTCCTTCTCCTCCCACTACAAATCCCTATGCCAGTTTTACCAGTGTAACGTTTTTAAGGAACATACTTTTCAATGTACTGCAAATAACGGTTACTTGATCGGCCACCAATTTGTGGATTTGGAGAAGGAATTAGAGTTGAGGGTGACGAAACGTAGCGTTTTGCTGATGACATAATTCTTTCAGACGTAGCGAAGGACCTGGAAGAGCGCCTGCCGCGGTGGCCGAGGGGGCTGAGGCGCTCCAGTCACGGTCTGCACGGCCACTAGGGTCGGAGGTTCGAATGCCCCCTCGGGCATGGATATTTGTGCTGTCCGTAGTATAAGGTAGTTCATTAGTAGTTTGTAAGTTTAGGGACTGATGACCCCGTAGTTAAGTCCCATAAGCTATACAAACATTTGAACATTTTTGAACCTGGAAGAGCAACTAAATGGAATGGACTGTCTGTTAAAGAGGCGTATAGCTGAACATTAACAAGAGCAAAATAATGGTAATGGAATGCTGAAAATCAGGTGATGCTGAAGGAATTAGATTAGGAAATGAAATAATAAATTTGGTAGATGAGTTTTATTAATTTGGCAGTAAAATAAGATATGATGGTCGGAGTACAGATGATATAAACTGCAGATGACATTGGGAATAAATGCGTATTTGACAGAAAGAAATTTGCCAACACTGAATATTAATTTAAGCGTAACAAGTCCTTTCTGAAGGCATTTGTGTGGAGTGTTGCCTTGTACGGGAGAGAAACGTGGGCGATAAATAGTTTATCGGCCCCCCAGTGCTGCTGTAGTAGTTTTAGAGTAATTCATAAAAAGTCTACACCAGGTAGTGCGTTGGTATCCGGGCCATGTAATATTAGTCGGGGGAGACTTTAACCTTAAGAGTATAGATTGGGACCTCTCTAGATACATTTCAGGCGGCACAGACAAGCTGTTTTGCGAGTTACATTTGGAGACATTCTCCGGAATCTGTCTCGATCAGTTAAACCTGCAACCCACGCGCAAGGAAATATTTTAGACCTTATAGCTGCGAACAAGCCTGACATTATTAATGATGTCTGTGTAGAGACAGGAATTAGTGATCATGATATCGTCATAGCGTCGATGGTGAAGAAAAGTCATAAACCAATCAAGAAGGCTAGGAGCGTGCTTTTGTTGAGAAAATCCGATAAGCAATTGTTAGGATCGCACTTAGAAGATGAATGGGCATCGTTTAGTTCTGGTACTATGGATGTAGAGGAATTGTGGACTAAATTTAAATGCATTTTACATATAGGGTTACAGAAATATGTGCCTGTAAAGTCGATTAAGGATGGAAAAGATCCACCGTGGTATAATAATAATGTTAGAAAGCTACTAAGAAAGAAAAGACTGTTGCACAATCGGTTCAAAAAAGAACACGCAAATGATGACAGGCAAAAGTTAGTAGAGATTCGTGCGTCTATAAAAAGATCGATGCGCAAAGCATACAATATTTACCACGGCCATACCTTGGCAAAAGATCTTCCCGAGAACCCGAAAAAAGTCTAGTGCTATGTAAAATCGATAATTGAGTCAAAGCCCACTATCCAGTCACTCGTTGATCATTCCGGGGCAGTAATAGAAGAAAGCAAACGGAAAGCTGAAGTTCTTAATTTAGCCTTTAAGAAATCTTTCACGCAGGAGTACCGCACAAATGAACTATCATTTGATCAACGTACTAATTCCAAAATGGAGAGCATAGGTATTTCCGGTTTAGAGAAGCAGCTGAGAGAGCTAAATACAAAAAAAGTCTGCTGGTCCGGATTGAATACCAGTTCGGTTTTACAAAGACTATTCAGGGGTTGTTGATGTAGTCGCGTCGTTCAAGTATCTAGCTGTAACATTGCAGAGCGATATGAAATGGAACGAACAAGTAAAGACAGTTGTGAATAAAGCGAACAGCCGACTTCGGTTTATTGATAGTTTTGGGAAGATATACTTCATCTGTAAAGGAGGCAGCTTATAAAACCCTTGTGCGACCACGTCTTGAGTATTGTTCAAGTGTTTGGGACACGCGGCAGTTCAGTTTAAGGGAAGACTTAGAAGCAGTTCAGAGGCGAGCAACTGGGTTTGTTACTGGTAGGTTCGACCAATGTGCGAGTGTCACGGAAATGCTCCGGGAACCCAATTGGAGATCGCTGGAGGAAAGACGACGTTCTTTTCGTGAATAGCTGTTGAGGAAATTTAGAGGGCCGGAATTTGAAGCTGAGTGTAGTACCATCTTGCTGCCGCCTACTTACAATTCGCGTAGTGATTAGGGCTCGTACCAAGGCATATATGCATTTTTTTCCTCGTTCTATTTTGGAGTGGAATAGGAAATGAAACGCCTGGTAGTGGTACAGTGTAACCTCCGCCACGCACCTTACTGTGGATTGCGGAGTATGTATGTAGATGTAGACTGGAAGAGGATAGGCGGTTTTTGAAATATGGTGCCACAGAAGAATGCTAAAGATTAGCGTAACTAATGAATAGGTACTGAACAGAATTGGGGAGAAAAGGTATTTTTGGCATACGCCATTAATAAAAAGAAGGGATCGATTGTTAGGACATATTCTTAGACTTCAAGGTATCGTAAATTTAGCATTGTGTGTGTTTTTTTTTGGGGGGGGGGGGAGGGGGTGAATGAATCGCAGAGGGAGACCAAGAGATGAATATAGCAAGCTGTTTCAGTTGCATGTGGGTTGCCGTATTTATGAGGAGATGGAGAAGCTTGTTCAGGATAGAGCAGGAGAGCTGCATCAAACCAGTCTCCAGACTGAAGAGAATAACAACAAAAACAATAATTTGTGTATGATGGGCATGTTGGTACTTTTCTCCTATTATTTGTTGTGAAAGTAATCTGCTTCATATTCGTCATAGCCATTATTATGTGCAATGTGATGTTATTTATTTATGTGTGGTTACCATCAGCACTGAGTGCTAGTACGTGTGCTCTGTTTAACAGTGCTCTGCACGCACCGTGTTCCCTCGTCTACAGCCGTTACAGCCAGGTTCCAGTCGTAGAGGACATAATTAATGAAACCCGCGCTGCCGGCACGGCTGAGCGCGTCGGCGGCTGTTTGTGGAGTGAGACGTGACAGAGCCACGCAGGACGCGGCGGGCTGTGACGCGCGGCTCACGGCGTGTTTAGCGCGCGCGGCGGCCACGCCCCAGGCGAAGCCGCCCACAGCCGGAAATGCCCCCAGGGAATGCCGCCCACCAGCCGCGGGGATCCGTGTCACCGCCCTTCAGCGAAAACCACGTCACGTCACCGCTCCGCTGTTGGCGGGATATCAACGAGGATGTGTCTGTGTGTCCCGTATGACTAAAACAACAGCGCGGCCGACGCGATAATTATAACACGGTGCTTCTTTTGCGAATAAATAAGCCTGCAATAAAATTAGTCTCCGGTGTGGAGTAGCCGAGCGGTCTAAAGCATCTCGCTGCGGAGCGCGCGGTTGCTCGCCGTGGAGGTTCGAGTCCTCCCTGGGGCATGGGTGTGTGTGTTGTCCTTAGGTTAGTTTACCTTAGTTTTAAGTAGTTTGTAAGCTACGGACTGATGAACACGCAGTTTGGTCCGATAGATTTATAGATGTCCGATAGATTTACATTTGATTAGAAAAAAAATAGTCTCTTTTGAACATCCACAACTGTTGCTGCAGATTTCGACGGTGAATAAATCCGATACAGAGATCTTTCATTTTGTACACGGTCTTGCACCACCGGTTTCTGGTTATAAATGCCACTTCAGGGTGGAGGACTGAGCGTGGTTTTTACACAGTGGAAACACTCCAACGTATCTCCATGGGATTTGGTGGGAAGATGGCTCAGGGGATAGACGACCAACTGTCTGTGGAACTGTAAAATAAGAAAAAAAAGTTCAAATATTTGCAACTCAACTGCTAGGTTACTAGTCCCTAACTTACAAACTAAGTTAAACTAACCTAAGGACAAGGCTGTAAAATAAGAAACAAAAGCGCAAGATGTGCTACACTCGGGAACGAAACATAGTCTTGGAATCATCGTTCACTGGCCAGTGCTCGACTGCTATATGCAGCGGAGGGCGCTCGTGCTTGACGTCGTAAGAACGCCGCGCCGTGCTTACATGGCGGCGCGCGGCGAAAAGTAGGTGGCGCGCACTTTGGACTTGTGCGACACCACAATATGTCACTGTGGAATTAGAATCACATAGTCTATGCTTGTGAGACCAGCACGCTATCATCTGAGCTACACCAATAGATGCTATAACTGTTATAGTTATTGCTACTTACGTGTACTTTGCAAAACTTGATTTTCTCGAGAATTTATGAGTGTCGAATGTTGTCGGCTGATTGTTATTTAAGTTCTGAACTTCACGTGCCATAAATATCAAGAAATTCTAAACTCCTATACGTATGTGGTCTCCCTGTGAGAGATCAAGGAAAAAAATCGTTTAGTCCTTCCCGGCCTGTCTTTCAGGAAAGGTTCTATGAGGACGCGATGGGATGCTTTGGCATCTAACACAGCTATACTGATTGGTAACACAAGAATACATTGTACTCAACTTCTATGAAGTATGTCTCTTCTCCCGCTGAGTCCTAGTGACTGCCTAGTTCGGAGCCGAGTTGATATAGGCTCTTCCAGACGCATGTCGGCCAAGACATAGCCGCTTCTAGAGGGCGCGCTTCTCGGTTTCTCCCTCCAGGATTGGCTGCGATTGGCTGCCGGTCGTCCGCTGCCTTCTGCACGATCGTTCTCGTGCGTCTGGCGATGACTTTACGCCACAACAAAAATAAGCTATGCAGCTGATCAGCTACACTCTGAAGTAAGGGTTAAAGTGTGTGGTGTGGAGGAAGACGTACTTTAAGACAGTCCGTGTGGTCTTGTCCGGATCGTTGTCAGCTGATGGAGCATTTTATTCACTAGGCTATTAACAAGAAAGTGGCACTGTCCAGAATTTTAAAGAATTTGAACTACAAAGGATATTACAAAGTATTCTGGAAAAGAGAGTTGAAAAAGAATTATGGAAATATTTTGAAGATTCTCTTCGAGAAAGAAGGTGTAGGATGATTACTACAGCCAGTTAACAACACAAATAGCGGCATGCTAAAGTAGGGGATCGCTGTTGAGGGTGAAGAACGGTGGGGACTTCGGGCACCCCGTAGCGGCTACGGTAGCCGTGAAGGCCTCAACAGAATCCTGAAACAGCATGCCGTAACGGATGTCGGACCACCCTCCTTTTGTAACAGGAATAACCAGTTCATAAGCGCTCAAGAGAATACGAAGAAAAAAGAATGATCACGGAATATTTTACTATTATTCTATTTAGGAGAATCCTTTCTGTTCATCACCCTGCAGAGAAAAATTTTCTTTTCGTCATCTAATGTCAAAGAAGGAGAAAGGAAATGCCACAGAAGAGGCATCTCACTCGTTTTGTTCATCTTTATGATTCATAATCTTTCCTTAACCAAATCCCTTGTCAATAATTGATAATAATAATGATAAAAAAGTGAGTAGGGATAAAAAATAAAAATAAATAAAAATAATAAAGCGGTCTAAAGCGCCGACCTAGTAAGCAGGAGGTCCTAGGTTCGATTCCTGGCCACAGTACAAATTATAATTCGTTTGATATTTAATACATTTGTTACAACGAGACAATGTTAGTCTCAAGGAACTGAATTATTGTTAAAATGTTTCATACAAAAGCTCCGGCTCCTATTTTTCTTTCACAACGGGTATTTTTCTTTCAAACCCATTGTGACTACTGCTTCTCGATGTCATTACATTCCGTCACACCTCCAGACAGATGGCTTAAAGTGAACAAAATGCCAGCCACTCGCAACTGCTGCAGCCAAAAAGTCGAAAGTTTTTACTGCGTTTCCGTTACGCTGTCTGAGCCAATCGAACCGGCTTACAAACGTTCAAAGCCGCTTCTGTGCCGACGCAATATTGTGTCTGCAATTTATTACGCAGGTGGCGGTGACCTTCGAAAGCGATTCGTGACTCGCGGAATTTCATTAGTTCGCCAAAGGCGCGTGGCGATTCAGCACCGGTCAGAGAACTGGCGGTACGGTACGTCAAAAGAAGCAATAATTCCAACAGTAATGGAAGAACCTGCGGATACATGCGTCGGAATAAGAAGGCATTAAAAGTCCGTAGATTTCATTATCGTCCGCATATCTTTCCTAAAAATTGCTACCAATAAATTCTTTCTTCCTTATCACACACGGAGCAAATTTTTTTCTCTGCGCTACGCCGATTACAGCGCAGTATACAGGATGATTATAATTGAACTTTCATAACGCTGTAAAAATAACACGGCGTCAATTTCCAACGGAATATTATCGGAGAAGGAAGTAAACGTGCCGTGATGGAGTAGACGAGCGCACCTTGCTGCTGATTGCGTGGTTGCTCGCCGTCGGAGGTTATAGTGCTCCCTCGGATATGTGTGTAACTTACTTTACGCTAGTTTTAGTGGTTTCTAAGCCTAGCTACTGATAACTCCAGATGTTAAGTTCCTTGGATTTACAAATATTTTATAGTTTTGGGTAAAACGTATAACATAAGACATATTAATATTGTGAAAATTGATTAATAGATGGCGTTGGAAACATAATTTAATAGTGGTTGACTACAAATGACAAATGAATCACACAACAATGCCTAATGTGTAATTTAGACGTTAAACAAAATTATTCAAATGTTTGTATAGCTTATGGGACTTAACTACGGGGTCATCAGTCCCTAAACTTACAAGCTACTTATTAGCGAACTAACACTAAGTACGGCACAAATATCCATGCCCGAGGGGGGATTCGAACCCCCGACCGTAGAGGTCGTGCAGACCGTGACTGGAGCGCCTTAGTCCCCTCGGCCACCACGGCCGACTAAACAAAACTTTTGTGTCCCAACTTCGTCGCCGCTTTTGTGTCCCAGCCTCGTCGTAGGTGTCGGTGGCCGAGTGGAATGAGACCGACACGCTGGTGCAGGTACGGAGGGGAGCAGCCAGAAACTATAAACACTCGAGTAAATTAGAAAGATATATATTGCACAGAATGAAACAATACTTAACTTTTACATAGTACTGCCGAATGTTGATACATAGTTGTTAGAGGCCTGCCTAGTGCCTGTACAATAGCAAAGTCTTCACTCGTGCCTATCGGATTACGAAGGTCCTAACTCGTTGCTATCTCAGTCCGAAGTGCGAAGTGCGAAATGGCCGATGTCCTTCAGTGGTGGCCACGAGCGGCGTTGTACCAGAGGGCGCTCGTGGCTGTCGTCGGAAGAACGCCGCGCCGTGCATGCATGGCGGCGCGCGGCGAAAGTAGGCGGCGCGCACTTTGTACTTGTGCGACACCACACCCCTCCCCCCCAAACCGCCGCGCCGTCGTGGCGTAGGGCTGAGGGCCACGTCGACGGCACTGGGAGGAGGGCCTGGGCGGGGGCGTTACTGGTGGGACGGGCGTCGTAGCTGAGGCCGGGATCGAGACGCCGTCCGCGCCCCGGCATCCGCCTTGAGATCCTCCAGGGAACCCGCCGAAACCTGGGGAAGGGCGCCCGCCCCCGCCCAGAGGGAGCAGGTCATCTTCTTCTGAGGTGCGTGGCCCAGGCGGCGGCGGCACGCACGGTCCCGGAGTCCCTCTCGGTGACGCTGTCATCTGCGGCGGCGACAGCGGCGGCGTCGCGTCGATCTCCATCGGGACGATCTCGTAGTCCGGGGACGAACGATGTGGTTGTGCTCCCTGGCGGTGAACTGGGTCTGGAATCAAGAAACCGGAGACAGGATCGCGCGGCCTGTGCAGGCGCAATTGGTTTGCGTGGCGCCGCAGCTCCGACCCTGTGGAAGAACGTACAATAAACATATTGCGACCAAGCACGCGCTGAATGATGTCCGGCATCCATTTCTTCTTGTTTCCAGCAAACACCCTGTACAGCACCGGCGTAGAAACCTGAAAACGCGTAGCGCCATACGAACCGACTCGGTGCGTGGGAGGCTGCAGCAGGTGAAGGAGAGTGCGGTGACGGCGGCCGTGTAGCAGCTCGGCAGGAGACGGGCCGTCACGTGGCATGCACCGATACGTAGACAGGAAAATTTGAAGAGCTTGCTGCCTGGAGTGCTGACCTTTCATCTTTTCCATGTGTGACTTGAATGTTCGAACGAAACGTTCTGCTTCACCATTGGACTGAGGGTGAAAAGGTGCAGTGGTAATATGCTGAATGCCATTCACACGACAAAACTGTTGAAATTCCGCACTAACAAACTGAGGTCCATTGTCACTGACGATAGTTTCAGGCAAGCCTTCGATGCAAAACACTGATGTTAAGGCACTGATTGTACTAGACGCCGTCGTTGAGTTCATGGCAATCACAAAAGGAAACTTGCTGAAAGCGTCTACAACAATTAACCATCGCGTATTCCAGAAAGGTCCGGCAAAGTCAATGTGTAAACGTTGCCATGGTCCCTTGGGGCGTGGCCAGTCTGAAAAACGTTGCGGAGGAGCCGCCTGATGCTCCGCACAAACAGTACACTGTGATGTCATGTTCTCTATCTGAGCGTCCATACCAACCCAGGTACAATGACGTCTGGCCAGTTGCTTTGTCCTAACAATACCCCAGTGTCCGTGATGCAGGAGGCGTAACACTTCTCGTTGCAGGGAACGAGGAACAATCACTCTTGCTTGGTCGTTGTCGGTATGCAACAATAGTACACCCTGACTTAAAGATAATGCATGACGTTGTGCAAAATAACGTCGAACCAGAGGCCGATCAATGTCTTTGGCTCTGGCAGGCCAACCAAAGCGAACAAAACGTGCTACCACACTTAGGTCTGCATCCGCAGCTGTTTCCTGTGCAACCCGACGAGAGTTCAAAGGAAAGTCTGCGACAGCGGTAGCATCTCTGGAGTCTATCTGACAACATGCCATTTCCGAAGAATCAAACGACACATCCTGGCCAACCGGAAGTCGGGAAAGTGTGTCCGCGTTGGCGTGTTTAGTGGTAGGTCGGTACAAAATCTCATACTGATAATTAGACAATATCAAGGACCATCTCTGAAGCTTTTGTGCCGTACGTGGCGGAATTGGCTTTGTGGGTGAGAACAACGACGTGAGAGGCTTGTGGTCCGTCAACAAATAGAATTTTCTGCCATAGAGATAATGATGAAACTTTGTGACGCCGTAAATGATTGCTAAGGCCTCCTTTTCTATCTGACTGTAATTCTGTTGCGTCGGCGTCAGTAGCTTGGATGCAAAGGCAATAGGACGATCATGACATCCAATACGATGTGACAGAACTGCACCCGCACCGTACGACGAGGCGTCAACTGCTAGCACTACAGGCTTCTGTGGGTCAAAGGGAATCAAACATGCATCACTGAGTAATGCAGACTTTAGTTTGTCAAAGGCAACCTGACAATCTTTAGACCATACAAAAGGAACATTCTTCCGACGTAAGTGATGCAGTGGAGCTGCAATCTGAGAGGCATTGGGAATAAATCTAAAATAATAGTTAAGCTTTCCCATTACTGCTTGCAATTCATGCACATTCTTAGGAGGAGGCATATCTTTGATTGCTCTAAGATGTGACTGTAAGGGATGAATTCCTTGGGCATTAATCACATGGCCTAGGTACTCTATTTCAGTTTGAAAAAACGAACACTTTGCTTTATTGCAACGTAGACCTGCTGCAGTCAACACTTTGAAAAGGCACTCCAGGTTTGCTAAATGTTCTTCAACTGTACGTCCGGATACCACAATATCATCTAAATAGTTCGAACAACACGGTACAGAAACTGTCAGCTGTTCCAAAAAGCGCTGAAAAATAGCGGGAGCGGAAGAACTGCCAAAGGGTAGGCGTTGAAATTGAAAAAGGCCCATGTGAGTATTAATGACGAAAAACTTTTTTGACTCGTCATCAAGTGGAATCTGTAAGTATGCCTCTGCTAAATCAATCTTGGAAAAGAAGCGAGACTGTCCTAATTTGTCCATTAGTTCGTCAGGTCTGGGCAGGGGATAAGTGTCTACAACTGTTTGACTGTTCACTGTTGATTTAAAGTCCGCACAGATACGAAGTTTTCCTGACGGCTTGGGTATAATTACTATAGGCGAGGCCCACTGACTCGCACAAACAGGAGAAATCACCCCACTATCTTGCCAACGTTTAAGTTCTTCGGCAACTGTATCACGCAATGCGATAGGCACTGGTCTAGCTTTACGAAATTTTGGAACTGCAGATTCTTTTAAAGTTACCTGTGCCACGAAGTCTTTTGCACAACCTAGTTCCGGCGAAAACAAATCACTATATTTGTCACATAAAGCATTGATTTTGTCCTGAGGCACTACTGACGAAATTTGAAGCACATCTCTTTGAATTGATAAACCAAACAAGTCAAAAGCATCTAGTCCAAAAATGTTCTGTGTCGATTTGGCCTGAAGAACTACAAACGCAACTGTTTTCGTAACACCTGGAAAAGAGGCGGGCAGGCTACATGTTCCTAGCACGGGAATATTTTCACCTGTGTAAGCTGTTAACACTTGCTGTGACGGCGACAATTTTGGCGAACCCAGAAGTTCATAAGTATCTTTATTTATTAAGGTAACAGCGGAACCAGTGTCGAGCTGAAATTGCACAGTCTTATTGTCAATGGAAAGATTCACAAAAAGTTTTTGCTTTCGGCGCTCGACAGGTGCGCGAATGTGGGCAACGTCTAATACATATTGTTTTCTGCGCTTGCGCGGGTTGCGTGCGGTAGGAAGCGGCGCATACTCGGCACACAGCGGATTAACCACACTGTCACTAGATGACACTACCGCCAGATCGGCGTCCGCGCAATGCGAGGCTACTGCACTAAAATTACTTTGAGTAGCTACACCAATTCTACTGTCACTAGCTACACAGTACTGGGCACTATTACAGTTAGTAGTTGCAGAAGGCACTATTTTCACTACAGGAATGCACTGTTCATAGTCATTTTGCTTGTCCCGAACCCTTTTCCGTTGCACTGTTTTACGCGCTCGTCGGCGCTTGCTACGTGGTGCACTATATAGTTTTGCAATAGGTGCAGAAGAACTTTCTTGTAATTGAGAACCAACTAAAGCACTGTTCAATTCCACAGCCCGTATAACATTTACAGAATGAACTGTTCTCGCACTTTGCGAAGCACTGTTTCTAACGTTACTGTTCTTTGAGTTTTTAATTTGCATACACACAGACTGCACATGTCCTGATTTGCCACATTGATAACAGGTTGCATTGCGACTAGGGCAATGAGCACGCTTGTGGCGAGACACACACTGGGGGCAAGATTTACGTACATTTTTCTGAAATGAGCGTTGGCGCCCGTTATTCAAATTACTGTTTCTAACACGACGGGGCGACCTTTGCGTCGCACTTTTACACTGGCTACTGATCACTGTCTGTTCAGCACGGCCGGTAGAAAAATAAGAATCACTAGTGCTATACTGAGAACTACGGCTAGGAAAGCGTCCGTTGCGGCGCACTGAATTTACACTGTGGCTTTGCATTTCTACATCAGCTAAGTCAAAAGTATCATGCGCTTCTATAAGCTGCAGTACACTGTCTAATGAAGGGTCAGGCTGTTTCAGAATTGCTGCTCTAATTCTGGGGTCCTGAATATTCTGCGTAATCGCATCCCTCAACATCACGTCACTATACGAAAGTCCACAAGAGCAAGTAAATTTACATTGGCGGGTTAAGCCCTTCAATTCCGTAATCCAATCTTGGTGTGATTGCTGCGGTAATTTTTTAAGTCTGAAAAATCGGTATCGTGCAGCGGCTACAAGAACTTTTCTCTCATAATGAGCATTTAGTGCCTCTACTATTTGTTCAAAGTCTACATCACGAGGAGATGCGAGAGGGAAAAGTTTTTGCAATAGTACGAAAGTCTGGGGGCCCACAATCGATAAGAAAAGGTTCTTCACTCTCTGACCTGTAATTTGATGAGCCGCGACGAGTTCTTGAAACTGTGCGAAATAGTCGCTCCATTCTTCCTCACGTTCGTTGTACTGGCGGAACGTCGGAAGCGGTGCGGCGGCAAGTGTGGGCTGCTGATGTGACGACTGTTGTTGTTGGTGAGCAGCCTGTGTCGTCAACTGCGACACGGCCTGGAGAAGCTGGGTAATTTGCGCCGTCTGTAACTGAATAATTTCCATTAAGTTTGGGTTCGGGGTAGTGGCCATGCTGACCGATTAGGCGCCGCGTATTCAAGTAAATTAGTACAAAACACAAATGCAAGATAAATGAGGACGCTCTGCAACAAAAAAGTCCACAAACACGTAACTGAAAATGTTCCCCCAAAAATCTTATAATAAGGGTGGGTGGGCGGGAGCAATTTTTGCGTGCTCCGACTGCTGCTGTCTGGCTGCTGCAAGCGGGCTGGTCCAAGGTTCTATCACTCCTCGTCGCCACTTTTGTGTCCCAACTTCGTCGCCGCTTTTGTGTCCCAGCCTCGTCGTAGGTGTCGGTGGCCGAGTGGAATGAGACCGACACGCTGGTGCAGGTACGGAGGGGAGCAGCCAGAAACTATAAACACTCGAGTAAATTAGAAAGATATATATTGCACAGAATGAAACAATACTTAACTTTTACATAGTACTGCCGAATGTTGATACATAGTTGTCAGAGGCCTGCCTAGTGCCTGTACAATAGCAAAGTCTTCACTCGTGCCTATCGGATTACGAAGGTCCTAACTCGTTGCTATCTCAGTCCGAAGTGCGAAGTGCGAAATGGCCGATGTCCTTCAGTGGTGGCCACGAGCGGCGTTGTACCAGAGGGCGCTCGTGGCTGTCGTCGGAAGAACGCCGCGCCGTGCATGCATGGCGGCGCGCGGCGAAAGTAGGCGGCGCGCACTTTGTACTTGTGCGACACCACAAAAACTATTACTTATTTTAAATGTGTTTATTTCCGTCAACAGTTGCAATATATTTGTTTAATAACATGTTTCGATCGCTTGGATCGTCTGCAGAATTGTAGTTGCGGACTACAAGATCTGAAAATGATCCAAGTGATCGAAACATGTTATTAAACAAATATATTGCAACGTTTGACGGAAATAAACACATTTAAAATAACATAGTGCAGTTGCGGACACTCTCCAATCGATCATGTCGACTATAATGAAAACTGTTACTCACAAGGGAAACACCAAGTATGGTACCATCGGATTTTGATGGGTCGCAGGTATGTTGTGAGGGAATTCCTCCAGACCACCAAGCTAAAAGGATTTATTCCAATGGGCCTTGATTTCTAAGAAAATCGAGATCAAATTCGCAGCACACTAGACGCCTAACGTGTCTAGTTATACATGGCGGTTACCGCTTACCGAGACAGCTTGGTGTACTCGGCAAGGTGCTAGGCTGCCATGCAGGAGACTCGGCTATGATTCCTACCGGCAGAATAACTTTTTAAAAATTATAATTGCTACTTTTTATATTTAAATAATTAAGCAAAGACAAAGATATGAAGTAAGAAAAACAAAAATATTGAAAAGTCAAACGATTAAAAAAATAACAAATAAAAAAAAAAAATCTTACCCGTCGGGTCATTTATTTTCCACTTTTCTTTGCATCATAGCGCATTTGTTCTCCACGTTGCACTACTTGCCGCACGCATGAACGGCACGCTACGAATGACTAACCGACTGGCCGTAGCGTAATAGTCCACTGGGACGCGTCACGTGGGTACACACGTCATAGGAGGAAATAAAAACAGCACGCTCAGAAACTGTAAATATAGATATTAGATGTTGCCGAAATATTATAGGTAATAACAAAAGACTGTTTACTGATTTCGAAATATGCTTCGAAAAAACAAATTGACTGTTCACAGTCGTTCATGCATATGCATGCATTCGTTCATTACAGGACAGGTTACTCTGTAACTTCAAAATTTTGATCTGAAGATGGGCAGCTATCCCGAAACCGTTAATGTTTTAGAAAATATAAGCGATCTGGAGACGGATATTCAAGAATTTTATTCATATAACGATCGCAATTAGTCCCTGGAGACTAATAAGTCTTGCTTTGATAAAAATAAATATTGTTACATGTTTTTATCCTGACCATTTACTACAAACGTTTACATAAGAATGGTTATAAAATAAATAATTATGCACTATAATCGGACACGTGTGAAAAGCAACTGACCCATGTTGGACTTGAACCCAGCACGCCTGCATGGCGGCCTCGCATCTTGCCGATTACACCACGCTGTCTCGTTGAGCCGTAACCAAATGTTGAAATGTTTGTAGAGTCTATGGGACTTAACTACGGGGTCATCAGTCCCTAAACTTACAAACTACTTATGAACTAGCTAATCCTAAGGACGGCACAAATATCCATGCCCGAGGGGGGATTCTAACCCCCGACCGTAGTGGCTGTGCAGACCGTTACTGGAGCGCCTCAGTCCCCTCGGCCACCGCGGCCGGCGAGCCGTAACCGCCATGTATAAGTAGACACGTTAGGCGTCTAGTGTGCTGCGAATTCGATTTCGATTTTCTTAGAAATCAAGGCCCATTGGAACAAATCCTTTTAGCTGGATGGTCTGGAGGAATTCTCTCACAACATACCTACGACCCATCAAATTCCGTTGATAGCATACTTGGTGTTCCCCTTGTCAGTCTGCATGGTATACGTAAATCCATCCACCACGGAAAGATCAGATCACATCGGATAGGAAAAATCGACTTTTTACTACCCTGAAGCAAAAAACAGCATAGAAGACATCAGCCAACATGGACTTTTAATTTCAGTGTGACAGGTGCAAAACATATTCAATATGCTCCTACCGTTTTCTGCAACAAGTTGAAATCGAGAAATATTATTTTGCACACCTGATCGAAATGTTTCAGAGATCACGTTCGGAATGTGTTGCGCATTCGTGCCTTTAATTCAGCTAAATTCGCAATCGGAACACCGAACACATCTTTCAGATAGCTGACAGCCAAAAGTCATATGCATTGGTTGGACGACCAGGCTTTAGAAAAATGGCGCCTAATAAACCTAATATTTCCGAAATGGTGTTTCAGCACCTGCTAAACTGTATTTGTAATGTTCGGAGTTGCGCCATCTTGAATAAAAATGGTGTCATTCCCACATCTACGCTGTTGGAAAGCTGCAGTGATGTGGTTGCATAAAAGACACTTACAGTTCTTACCAGTGACGCTACAGGTTACACGACCGGACGTATCTGTCTCTTCGAAAAAATATGGCTCTATGATAAATGATGCTGTAAACCCGCACCAGGCATTAATCTTTTCAGAAGGAAACGCTTCTGGTTGATTTGCGTGTGGCTTTTCTGATGCCCATATTCGACAATTCTCTGCACTGACATATCGTGTCAGAAGGAAATGGGTTTCGTCTGTCCACAAAACTTTCCATGGCAATTCAGCGTCCACTTCCATGGGAACAAGAAATTCTGAAGCAAAAATCTCTGTTGTTGGCAGGTCAACAGGAAGCAACTCGTGCATATGGGTAGTTTTTAAGGGACAGCAAAGAAGGATGTTTCGTGAGATTTTACGCACCGTGCTCACAGGTTAGTCCAGTGTTCGGACAGTTCCCCGTGCACTACACATTTGCACTTCACCAATCGAGTCCTCCTGCATTGCTGTGGCCACCTATTCCATTGATGCCGTATCAAATCGTTTTCTCTCTCTACCGAGTTGCACACCGAAGGAACCCGTCATTTCGAATTTCAGAATCATTTCCTCCAGACCCACGCCTGTCATCAGACCGAAGCCTTTTTTTCAAACACTTGTGTCCGGAACTTCTGCAGAGTTACTTGTGCACGGCCATCATTCTTGTAAAACGGATAGTTATCGAGAACGTCCCAGCGCCTTTTTTTTATATTCTTTATTTTTTATTTTCATTGGCGCTCTTCAGCCGAGAGTACACACAGTTTTTCGAGAAGTATTAAAACATCGACGGAGAAAATTAATGCCGAATTTAAAGCAATGCAAAGGAAATAAAACTGGAGAATTTCATGAATAGATATAAAAAAAAAGGAAGACACATATGCTGTGTTGTAAAATGACCACAGTGGTTAAAACAGACATATATACAGTGTTAAAACTTTTGGAGAATAAAATACACTCAGTGGAAGACAGGAGACGAAGGCGACTCGATTATTCTGCCTGATCGACGGCTGCTAAAGTATTCAAACAGCACTTGATCACGTAGCACAAACACTGTCACAACACTAAACGGCGCACTGTTAAAATATGTCGACACAGGCGCCCCGCTGTGGGAAAAGTAGAGGAAGGAAAAGCGCGGTGGGAAAAGGACTGGAGGGGAAGGGGAGGGGAGAGGGGGAAAGGAAGGGAAGTCGCAGGGACTCACCGTTGGAAAGAGCTGGGAGAGGAGAGCCAAGCGTGGGAGTGAACAGGAATGGGAGGGGGGAGGAACTAAGTTTGGAGGGGATGACGTCATCCGCGAGAGGGAGTTACGGAAGTTACCCTCGGAGAGGACGCGGAGACTGTGAAGGTGAAGGGAGGGAGGGATAATAAGGTATCGGCGTGGAATAGGTACAGAATGCAAGAACAGGTAGGAAACGACCGGGCTGCGGGTTTCTATTTTACGGGACACATGGAGGTGTTCTAGGAACTTCAGAAGGTGAGTAAAGGGAATCAAGTCGTAAAGGATCCGTGGGGGGAACGAGAGGCGGATACGCTAAGCGAGGCTGAGGGCGTGGCGTTCTAGGATCTGGAAGGATTCGTAGTGGGCAGGCGGAGCGGAGACCAAGGCGGGTTGGAAGCAGCAGAGGATAGGGTGCATGATGGATCAGTAAGTGAGGAGGACGGTGGAGGGGTTAAGGCCCCACGTCCGGCCGGACAGGACTTTGAGAAGGTTGAGGCGGGAGAGTAAGTTGTAATTTGCGGCTGTTTGCTGATGATACTGTGGTGTATGGGAAGGTGTCGTCTGTAACTGACTGTAATAGCTTACAGGATGACTTAGACAAAATTTCTAGTTGGTGCGAAGAATGGCAGCTAGCTCTCAATGTAGAAAAATGTAAGGTGATGCGCATGTTCAAAATGTTTGTATAGTCTATGGGACTTAACTACGGGGTCATCAGTCCCTAAACTTACAAACTACTTATGAACTAACTAAGACTAAGGACGGCACAAATATCCATGCCCGAGGGGGGATTCGAACCCCCGACCGTAGTGGCCGTGTAGACCGCGACTGTAGCGCCTCAGTCTCCTTTTTTCTTTTTTCTTTTTTTTTTTTTTTTAGAGTTTTATAATTTTTAATTTATGTTATTCAATTTTTTTTTTTTTTTTTTTTTTTTTTTTTTTTTTTTTTTTTTTAATGTAATAGTAAATCTGTTCACCGTGCTCACAACCCTTACAGAAACTTAACTGCCTTCTCGCATTTCATAAATAAACATATACGCAGCACGGTGTAGAGTGTTATTCCAATTCCATCGCCGCTCCAGCGCCCGGGTACGTCTTCTCGTATATTAGGATTAGTTGCCGTTTTCATATCTTCCGTTCATTCTTCGTCGATTTAATATTTTAACTTCTCCTACCCGGGACGTTCCAGCTGTGCGGCGGGTCCTGAAACGCACTCCATAAAAAATTAGAAAAATACTGTCTATACTTAGGATTATGTACAATCTTTCTATGTCGTTCTTCTAAGTAGATCCAAAAGTCTAATACATTCTTTGGGGTATCTCTGAATAAATAGAGCACCAGTTGTGCTCGAATCCATGTTACTGCATTCGTTTTAGTTCGTGGATAGTATGTCCTGTCAGGGAATAACACGGAACGTGGTCTGATGTCTTGTGGCCCCACTCGAAGAAAGAAAGCTATTATCTGTTGTCCTAAACGCCAGACTTCTGCTGCTGGGCCACATGTTAACCGGCGTTCGTCGTCGTCCAGGACTCGGCACTGGGGGCATAATGGTGAATCCATCAGATGTATAGAGTGGAGTCTAGATCGTGTTGCGTGTTTACCATTAACTGTCAGGTACCACATGGCACGTGTTTCCGTATCCAAGGAAACGTGGTGTATCGATCGCCATACCACCGGCCAGTCAACATTTGGATACTTCTTCTCAATAACATTGCCAGTTCTTGTGGCCGTTAAGATTCGATAGATGTCGCGAGCCGTCGCAGGTCTGCTTTCCGGCAGTGCCATCTGAACGTAACTGTATTCTATAAAAAAGGCACTGATGTGGTGGAGTGACTGTGAGATGTGCTGCACCGCCACCGGTGCTGTTTGTGACCTCGGTGCAAGTTCTTCTATTAAGATACCTGTCAGAGATGTCTGACGTCGTCTCCACAACTTCAACATGGTGTTGATGTATAGTGCCACTGCTCGATCATGAACATGTGCAAGACCTAAACCTCCTCTACCGGGAGGGAGGGTGAGGGTTTCATATCTAACTTTGAAGAGTAGTCCCGCACTGACGAAGCTACCGAACGCAGCCAATATACGCCGTGCTATCACCGTCGGCATCGGAAGGACTTTTGCAAGGTGAGGAATTCGTGACGCCATGTATGTGTTAACATAATTGACACGCTGGATAATGTCCAAAGACCGTATAGTATTCCCTCTAACTGCTGTCCGGATTGACTGTAGAAGCCTCTTGTAGTTGTAAGCTGCTGTGTGACGCACGTCGTTGGTAAAGACAACACCTAAGCATTTCAAGGTATCCTTGAGTTGTAAGGGCGCTACATGTCCTTCTGGTACCACGTCACCGATACTCATGGCCATTGACTTGTCCACATTGATGCGGCTGCCTGTAGCCATTCCATATTTGTTGATCCAAGTTAAAGCCTCTTGCATGTCGTTGTCAGTCCGTACCATGAGCACCAGGTCGTCTGCGTACGCTTTACATTTGAATGTGTACCCTCTCATTGTCAACCCTGTCAATCGTTGACGTAGGCCACAGAGTAGTGGCTCAAGGGCTATGGCGTATAAAATTGTCGAAAGTGGACATCCTTGTCGAACCGATCTTGATATGGTGAGGGGTGCTGTCGTTCGTCCGTTGATGAGCACCTTGGAGGAGGCGTTATTTAATAGCCGCATCACAACACTGATAAAGGGCTGTGGAAATCGCATGTGCTTCATGACTGCTGCCAGATAGGTGTGGCTCACTCTGTCGAAGGCCCGATCAAAATCAATCGACGCAAGGGCTCCGCGAAGGCGGCAGGTCTTGGCCAGTGCGATTACATCGCGATATTCGCCGAGTGCTGTCTGCATGTTGGCATCTCCGCCAAGCGACGTTTGATCCAGCGATATCACTTGGCGCAATATACTTCGGAAGCGCGAAGCTAAGAGTCTGGTGAATATTTTAAAGTCACAATTCAGAAGCGTCAATGGTCGGTAGTCCCGTATCCTTGAGCGACCTGATGGCTTGTGTATCGGGATGATAAGTCCCTCCACGAAGGACGGTGGTAAGGGCACATCTGGAGACATCAATTCACGGCAAATACTAGTCCATATGGGTGTTATCATACTTCGGAATGCCCGATAAAATTCCAGTGGGAGTCCATCTGGTCCAGGCGATTTATTCACCGCTCCCTTACCAATAGCCTCCACTACTTCTTCTTCAGTTATATCCTCCGTCAGCTGTGCTGCTGCTGCCAGATCAATGGTGCCAAGGATTGTCTGAGAAACTTCGTCAACTATCGCCATGTCAGTATCCACCGCTGTGTATAGTTGAGTGTAGTATGCGACAAAGGCAGTGCTTATTTCTTGTTGCGTAGTTAGATGTCTGCCATCTTCAGTGTCCAGTACGTGTATCAGGCCTCTTCTTCGACGCTTACGTTCGTTGTTGATATGATACATGGATGGTTGTTCTCCCATGACTCGGTCGAGTGCCCTTGCCCTGACTGCTACTCCTTCGAGGTGGCTTCTCATGATGGTTATAATCTTGGCCTTGGCTTGTTGTACTGTCGTATGTCTCTCCGGAGAAGGTGCCTGGTTATTGCAGTCACGTAGAACGGTGAAGTAAAAGTTCATCGTTTGCCGTCGCCACGCTGCCTCTTCACGACCGTAGCGAATGAAGGTACGGCGTATCGCTGGTTTGGCACAATCCAGCCACCAACGTAGTGTTGTGGGATACGCCTGGAGACGTCTTAGGCATAATTTCCATGTATCTTCGATGGCACTGCGACAGTCTGGGTTGTCAAGGTGGGCGACGTTCAGTTTCCAAGGACCGCGGCTCCGCCACACCTGTTGTCTCCTGAGAGAGATGGTACATATAAATGCCGTGTGGTCGGTGAAGGCTGCAGGCCACAGTTCTGCATCCACGATATCAGTTCTGAGAGTATTTGTTGCGTAAACTCGATCGAGGCGACTAGCGGAATGACTCGTCATATGGGTGAAGCCTTGACGTAGGCCATGCACATGCTCCCATGTGTCAACCAAATGCATATCACGCACTATCGTCCTTAGTTCCGGGCACGTTGTGTATCCAGGAATTTGATCTTTCGGGGCAAGTACACAATTAAAGTCACCGCCGAGGATGAAACAGTCGTGTCGTCCTTGAAAGAGCGGTGCAATTTCCTCGGAAAAGAAGCGGGAACGATCTCGTCTCTTGTCTGTTCCGGATGGTGCGTAAATGTTGATGAGTCTGACACCAAGCACCGTCATCGCTGATCCCCTTGCTGAAGGTAGGTGTAGAACATCCTCGGCTTCTATGCCTTCTCTAAGAAGTATTGCCATGCCGCTGCCTGTTTCGGAGGCATGTGAGATGTAGGTGTCGTACCCGTAGATGATCGGAAAATCTTGAACGTACACCTCCTGAAGTAGGACTATATCGATGTCCGCCGCGATCAGCATCTCCTTGAGTAAGGTCATTTTAATGCGCGACCTTATGGTGTTAATATTTATGGAGGCTAGTCGGTATGCTTGTCTTCGTTCCGCCATGTGTGTGTCGCCCATGGGAGCTTATGTCATCTGATGTTATACTGACACGTCGTGGGGCCTCGTCATATCCGCTGGCGTTAACTGCGTGTTTAACTTTGCAGGGGCGCCGTCGCTGCCCCGTCGCCTGTTGCAGCCGTCATCGGGTCATCTCCAGTGTCCTCTGACCAATCGCCTTGTGAACAGATCGTCGTCATCTTAGTCTTCTCCACCCCTTCCTGTTGTGTCGTCTTTTCCACTGTAGCAGACTGGTAGTGGGCTGCAGGCAGTTCTTCGTTGTCATACTTTGCAGGTCGCTCGTGGCTTTTCTTTTTATCGGGATGTTGACCTTCTTGATGAGAGATCACGGTAACCTCTGCGTGGTCACCGCCCCCCTCAACGTGTTCACTGTCTCCGGTCGTACGTTGTAAGCAGTCGTCTGACGGGGTGAGTCGCCGTTTCTTGTGTCGTTTTGGAGATCGTTGCTTACGGACATGGGCTTCCGTATCCGAATTTGGTTGTGCATCGCTGTCCTCTTTGCTGGCGGGGACGAAGGCGGCTGTTGGCACTACCCTACTGTCCACTTCCATGTTCTGTTCGAGTATCTCTGGTGGAGAGATCGTTCGCGGCATCTCTGTGGGGAGAGACGCTAACTCTTCCTTGAAGGTGTCTTCGTTTGCTGAACCTTCGGCAGAATGTTCTAGTTGTTGGGTCATGTCATTGTTTGAGTGAACGTTCTTCGTAAACACCTCTGCATATGTGAGAGGGAGGGTCGTGGCCGTAGATGTTTGTACAGGTTCTCCTGTTGGTACCTGAACAATTCTCCGTTGAAGACATTCTGAACGGACATGACGTTCCTTACCACAGCCTGAACATGTTTTTGGTTGGCCATCGTAGATTACTATTGCTCTGCAGCCTCCAATCGTGAGATAAGACGGCACGTGTCTTGTCAGTTCGATCCTTATTTGTCGTACGCCGTTAAGAACAGGGTACGTCGTAAAGGTTGTCCATTTTTCTGCTATGTGGCTTAGCACTCTACCATAGGGTTGCAGCGCTTTTGTCACCATGTCAGCCGGTACCTCGAAAGGTAGTTCAAAAACTCTGACGGTTCTTAGTCCCAGCCCTGCATGATCGATTGTCACTGCAACGACATTTCCGTCAGAATGTTTGAATTTTAGTCCGTCTTTGTTCTCTCGCACAATCTTGTCACATACCATGTCGTTGATCAGTTTTACGTAGACCACACTACTTATAATGGAGAAGTGTATTCCAATCATCTCTCGTGGATCAATTTTAATCTCTTCATGGATGAATCTTTCCACTTCGAATGCTTTCGGTCGTGCAAATTCATTGTTAAAGCTGATCTTGATTGTAGACTGTCGGTACGAATGAGCCATTCTATGTCTATATGAAGTAACACTCGCGAAGACTGCGAGAAGTAAACAACCGCTCACGCGCGAGACACTGCGGCGGGACGTAAACAGTCCGTCAACCACATCATACTGTGCGGCCACCGCGGCCGGCGTGATGCGCATGAGTAGAAAAAACAATCCTATAATGTTCGAATACAGCATTAGTAGTGAGCTTCTTGACGCTGTCGCGTTGTTCAAAAATCAAGGCGTAACATTGCAGAGCGATATGAAATGGAACGAGCATGTAAGGACAGTTGTGAGTAAGGCAGACAGCCAACTTCGGTTTATTGGGAGAATTTTGGGAAGATGTACTTCACCTGTAAAGGAGACCGCGTATAAAACGCTTGTACGACCACGTCTTGAGTATTGCTCAAGTATTTGGGACCCGCAGCAGATCGGTTTGAAGGAAGACATAGAGCCGGATCAGAGTCGAGCAGCTAGATTTGTTACCGGTAGGTTCGACAAATGCGCGAGTGTCACGGAAATGCTCCGGCAACTCAATTGGGGATCGCTGGAAGAAAGGCGACGTTCTTTTCGTGAATTTCTGTTGAATACATTTAGAGGGCCGGAATTTGAAGCTGAGTGTAGTACGATCTTGCTGCCGCCTACTTACATTTCGCGTAAAGATCACAAAAACAAGATAAGAGAAATTAGGGCTCGTACGGAGGCATATAGGCATTCTTTTTTTCCTTGTTCTATTTGGGAGTGGAATAGGAAAGGAAATGCTTAGTAGTGGTACAGTGTACCCTCCGCCACGCACCTTACGGTGAATTGCGGAGTATGTATGTAGATGTATAGAGGGCTTTTTCACGGACGGATTGTAGGTGAGGTTTCCAGGAGAGGGATCGGTCAAGGGTGAGACCAATGTACTTGAGGGTTTTGGTTTGCGGGATGGAACGGTCATGGAGTGTGAGGTAGACGTCGCGGTGACGGAAAGAAAGGGTGGTGTGACCTATGATGATTGCCTGGGATTTTAAGGGAGTTGTCAGTGAGGAGCCTCTGGTTGCACCAGAAGGAGAATTCGGAGAGATGGGTCTGAAGGGGGTGTTGGGAGCGGGCGAGGGTAGGGAAACGCCGTGTACCCGACGTGTTTATACCAACTTCAATGGATCGTGCGCATGAACGCGTTTTCAATTGACTTATTCCGACACATACAACACCATCTATTGATCAATTTCTACACTATTTATTTTCCTTCTGGCACACGTTTCCACCCTTCTCGGATAATATTCCATTGCAATTTGACGTTATTCCGACCAGCAGTGTTATTTTTACAGCGTTTCGAAAGTTTACCTTTAATTGTAATCAACCCTTTATTTTTGCATTACATGTGTACAGTAATGATGACCGCAATCCTCTGTCGTACGACCTGGCGTAGAAAAAATAAATAAAAAAGATCAATGTAATAAGAGGGCAGCTTAATGAACAACAACAACTTTCAATCGCAATGGACGAAATATTTGTTGAATATGAGATATTTCTGCCTGTAAAAAGCTTCCTGCAGTTATCATACACCTAAATTATTACACTAAAATACAAATTTTTCGTACCTGTAACACAAAAAGCTGCTGCTTATAAGTTGAATAATAATAATTTCGTGTGGCTCATTGGCCTGGTGTTAGTCTTTCAATTGGACGGCACTTCGACGACTTTCATATCACTAGCTACTACAGCTTAACGTGGAAAATAAATTTCACGTGTAGAGATTCTCATTGCACGGTGCCAAAGGAGAACCTATGGCTACACTTGCTCCAACATTTGAAGTATGCGGTTGTGAGTACACGACGAAATAATTCTAGTGTGGCTTCTTTCAAATTCAATGAGTCTTCTATTGAAGAGGGACATGGCGTCGAAACTGACAAGGCTATCATTTTTGTTTAGAATTGAAGTGTCTTAGGTGTGTACATGGACTACATCGCCTTAGAAACAGCACGCCTGAAATATAAGATACGTAGATGACCAATTCGCGGTTTAGTCTTAGGGCGAGGACAGAAGAATATCTGCACAATCTAAACAACGTACACCTCAAATTCACAATGAAATTAGCAAAAGGCGAGTGTTTGCCAATCCTCGATATCCTGACAAGGAAGAAATCTGACAGCACACTGGGACAGTTTTCAGAAAGGAAAGACACACGGATTTGTACCTCAACGCCGACAACTTCCATCGTCCAACGAAACTAAAATCCGTGTTCTCTACTCTTGCACGCAGACCGCATGTCATGTGGGAATAGAAGAGTCTAGCGACTGAGATGCAGTACCTGAACAAAATCTTGCGGAACAATGGCTACAGTGAAACATAAACAAGACGCGCTCTCAAGACGAGCAACAGGCAGAAAGAGGACCTTCCGGAAGAAGAGGACAACATGCGCCTCGCTTTCCTCCAGTATGCTGGGCCGCCCACGGAAAATATTGCCGAGACACTTGAGAGAAAACAATATCAAACCCCTTCCAGCATCCGGCAAAAATAAAAAAATAAAAAACAAGCTTCGCTCAGTGAAGGACAAACTCGGAATAAGACTACTACAGTATTTCCTGGGAATGTGGAAAACAATATATAGGGCAGAAGCTGCGTTGCATCACGCAACGCCTCTCTGAACACGTGAGAAACGTTCGACTCGATCGAACGGAAAAATTCGCAGTAGCGGAGCACAGCCTCCGCGAACGTACATTCCAGTTTGAACAAAGCAAGAAGCTGTATCGAACGAACAGTTTTTGGGGCTCAGTTATTAAGGAAGGGGTAGAGATACGGGTCCATGACAACTTGGTCAACAGGGACAGCGATTTCCAACTGGGCACTGCTTGGAACACAGTACTCTAATGCCGGCCGGCCGCGATGGCCGAGGAGACTAAGGCGCTCCAGACATGGTCTGCACGGCCACTACGGTCGGGGGTTCGAATCCCCCCTCGGGCATGGATATTTGTGCCGTCCTAGTTCGTAATTAGTTTGTAAGTTTAGGGACTGATGACCCCGTAGTTAAGTCCCATAGACTTTGCATTTATAACTATAACTCTAATGCCGTGAAATGCGGTAGCGCGTGGAACATACAGAGTCTTTTTTTATCGATATGCGGGTGCCTATCCTCCAGGCGTCAAGTCTCAGAAATTATTGACTGTACCAAGTAAGTCGTGAGTGTTTTATAACACATTATAAAGCAAGTGTTCCCTTTTAACTTCGAATAAAAATTGATCGAGTGATAGGGAGCCGTAGGTACTGTTCCAAAATTTTGGTTCTAACATCTTATTAACACAGAACTAATTTAATTACAGTTATATAGCAGAAAACACATGAAGTTGTTCAAGTTCGGCTCTCTGATGAAGCTCAAGATTAGATTATTGATAATTTAGTTCATGCGAGATATTGGTGAGACATGAAGAGATAGCAGGAAGTGTCATATCAGAGCACAATCAACTGCAGGGTAAAAATTACATTCATGAAGGTATCTTCGGCGAGTACATGAAAATGACGGACTTTATTAGGGGCATTGCTAAATTAATTACTCTAAGTGTGATGTTTATGACTTTAACGAAAAGAGTACAATATGCAAATATGAAAATAATGGAATGGAACTTTCACTCTGCAGCGGAGTGTGCGCAGATATGAAACTTCTTGACACATTAAAACTGTGTGTCGGGACTCGAACCTAGAACATTTGTCTTTAGCAGGCATGCGTTCTACCACGTCCTCGCAACTTCAGTTGTGCCACTACCTCGCTTCCTACTTTTCAAACTTCACAGAATTTCTCCTGTGAAGTTTGAAAGGTAGCAGACGAGGTATTGGCAGAAGTAAAATTGTGAGGACGGACCGCAAGCGTGCCGGGTAGCTCAGTAGGTAGAGCGCTTGCACGTGAAAAGCAAAGGTCCTAGATTGAGTCCCGATTACGGCACACAATTTTAATCTGCCGAGAAGTTTCCTATCAGCGCACACTCCGCTGTAGAAAGAAAGTTTCAAACATCCCTAAGGCTGTGGCTAAGCCATGTCTCCACCTTATCCTCTCTTCCAAAAGTGCTAGTTCTGCAAGTTTCGCAGGAGAGCCTCTGTGAGGTTTGGAAAGTAGGAGGCGAGTTACGGGCGGAAGTAAAGTTGTGAGGCGGCATCGTGAGTCGTGTCCGGACTATTCAGTCGTAGAGCACTTGCCCGCGAATGACAAAGGTCCCAGGTTCGAGTCCCGGTTCCGGCCCACAAATTTAATCTGCCAGGAAGTTCCATGAAAATGATATATTACATGCTCCAAAAATTATAGAGAACAAGCTGTATTAGATGCTTTGAGACGATCGATAGGATATATAAGACAATGACAAACGAAATTTCTAGTTAATAATCATGTCTAGTATAATACGTGATTTCACATGCAGATATTATATTTCTCTTCTTTCCAGTTACACGTGTTACATTTATAGCTTTTAAAGAAGACACCTTTTAAGAAACCTATACAAAGGAAATGACATTATTTATAAGAATACAGAGCACAAATTCATGAGAATAAGTTACTGCTAACGAAAAATAATCAGAAACCATTGTATGCTCCTTTTGTGCAATCAGAATTTTATGATTGCATCGAAAATTTGTACTGTTTAACTCGTTCCAACAGGAGTCTCTTCAATACTTCATCCATTATGGATGGCCCTAAATTACTTTTTGTCGGTCGGTGCTCAGAATTTTATCCTAGGAGTTAGTTATTCGTTTAATGGAAATTTTGTGACGGCCTTCGAGACATCGATCGACTCTGCAGGTAATAACGCAGCAGATTACTTTCTCCTCAACTGCGGCGCACGACCTGTTCCACCTCTGCTGTGCCAAACTCGACCTTTTTCACCGACGACATCGCCGAGGGACTTTAATGTGTTTGCCACTTTTCACTAAGTACAGACCGAATAAGAATTTTCTTCTGGTCCCTGGTGCCAAATGATAAGGGACGACCGTTATTATCGTTGTTACGATCAAAATTACAGTAACAGTAAGTTGCTGTCAAGTAGTTAACGTACTGAACACTGTAACCTCAAAATTACTGTCGCCACTTTTAGCATTTTTCTTTTTCCATACCGATTTACCGTAAAAATTGGGACACGTGCTTGCACTACCTTTCTCCTTTACAATCGGGCATTGAACTAATCATAGAAGTTATCTGTACATATAGAAACTGTCATGAACAATGTAGACGGAATAGATAACGAGAAAGTAGATCATATTTTCCCCTCTTTATTATTTGGCTCAATCTACTGAATCTAAGAGAAGCTACTGGCATTCGTACTTTGATGAATATTAGCAGATGCATAAGATTTTCAAAACGTTCAATTGTTTGTTAAGCTTATGCGACTTATCTGCGGGGTCAAACACTTACAAACTAGTCATAAATTACCTTATACTAAAGACAACACAAACGTCCATGTCAGAGGGAGGATTCCCTCGGACTGGGAACGACCCCGCGCATTGGAACATAGCGCCTCAATACGCCCGGGCACTCCGCCGCGGCATAAGATTTTCTCCCCGAAATTCTTGAACGTTGAGCGTGTCTCAAGGGTTTGTGAAAATCAACATTAATATTGAGACAGAAACAAACATGAGGGGAAGATGCTGTGGGTTATTGCGTAAGAAAAAAAAATAGAAATGCTGTCCTCATTTGCATGACATACTCATTAGTAAGTTCTGCAGAAGTGGTTTGCATTTGAACCATGTCGATTAGCGGGTTCAACGTTGATATCGCGACGCAGAATCACCTGTCAATAAAACGTGTATGAGGCTCTCTTTGTCACTGTAAACCGAAGGTAATGGATCACTGGAACCTCAGTAGACGTACAGGATGCCTGGCAGACGTATGCGCAAACCGCGCTACCAAATAAGTGAGTCTGTAGCAGTGAGTATTGCTGACATGAGAGAATGTAAAGCAAGCATCCGGGAAGTTTCTCTTTGTGTGGCGGCAAAGTGTTTGATAATTGAACGGGGGTGAAAACAACGGTGCATTGAAGGCTGTAGAATACGACCCGATGAATCACGTTGCTCCACCTATAACCAACCCCCGAGAAGATCAACATCTCACGCAAATGTCATTGTTGAACTTACCTGCATCCTTCTCGGCTCTTCGAAATGTTCAAATGTTTGTTAAGCTTAAGGGATCATCAGTCCCTAAACTTACATACTACTTATGAACTACCCCCGAGGGGTGATTCGAACCCCTGACCGTAGCGGCCGTGCAGACTGTGACTGGTGCGCCGCAGACCGCTCGGCCACTGCGGCCGACTCCTCGGCTCTGTTGGGACAGTGGGATACATCACAATCAAGTCCAATGAATTTTATTACGGCATGGGTTAATTGTGCGACGTCAACCTTGACGTCTACCTTTGATTAATGCACAGCGACATTCCAGATGGCAGTGGTACATGTATCGAAGACACTCGGGACAGGAAGATATTGTTTCTTCGAACGAAGGCATATTCTATAAATACCAACAATAACTCAGATCCTTGAGACAAATATTCTCTCATTACACCAAAGATATTGAATATAAGTAGAGGCATTTAATTGAAATTTTTATTGTTTCTTTGAAAATGATTGCGTCATTTTCGTTCATCGCAGTACATTCACACGAGACCTTCAGCGTCAAATCAAAGGAGTGAGCTGCCATTGGGTACAACCACAAATCAAAATTAGTGCATGTTCAGGCCACAGTGACCACTTCGACCTATCTGAATGACATCTTACGACCTGTAGCGGTACCCATTCTGCTCAACACACCAGAAGCCAATATTGAGGCTGAGAATGCACGACCACATGGCACTACTAGAAAACTACTAGAAAACGGCTTTACAGTATGTCCCCCTTTTGCTCTGTCCCGCCAGATCAAACTTGTCCCCAGTAGAGGATGCGTGGGGTATGGTGAAATGACGTGAGCAGCGCTGTGACTCAGTGCTAGCCACCAGTGATGAAATTTCGAAGCAGGTGCTACTTCAAGCTTTATCCTTCACCGAATTTATCACGGTTAATATTAAAGCAAGTGTAACTACACGTTGTAAGGACCTGCGTATTGGGCTTTGTACGGTTCTGATGTAAAAGTTCGGCTAGATGTTATCTTAGGGTCGAACCGTAGATGTCTGCTTCCATGCCCCAATGCCCCAACAACTACTTTAGTAGCAACTAATCAGATTATGATTCTAATTTCTTGATAGCATTTTTATTTATTATGAATACTTATTTCGGCTCATCTCTGAGCCATTCTCCAATCATGTTGGTCAATTATCTAAACATTTGGCAAAAGGCAATGCAATAATTTTTTTAAAAAGTAAAATACATTTGATACTGATGACATTGACAAATCCTGCTGATTGGAACCTTATTTGTTGTGGACATTGTTATTGTACGCAACAAATTAGTTTTCAGTCAGTAGGATTTGCAATGTGATCAGTATCCGATGTATTTTACATTCAAAAATTTTAAAAAAAAAGTTATAATGCTTTCTGTTGGAATATAAAACTAATCATGATGTTTTTGGATGATTAAATTGCCTTTTGACAAATTTTTACCTAATTGAGCAACATTGTTTCAGAATGACTCAGAGATGAGCCGAAACAAGTAATAATAACAAATAAAATTGCGATCAAGACATTATAATCTGATCAGTAGAAAAATACTTATAGAACACCTCCCATACAATATGCCAAACAATATTTACCTCTGATTCTATAGCATAGGCTGCAGTTTGCGAAACAAATAAGAATTATTACATAAAATAACTGGTTCATTAATAACAAATGTTTTATTCTAACGTTTGCTAATGATGTAAGTCAGAGATTTAGTTGAATAAGGTTTATTTAGTGAAATCGGTTCCTTACTGGTAGTGGTCAGATGAAATATGAATCGTAAATTACATAAAATGGTTAAAACGGCTACATTATTACGTTCCCCCAACGAAATAATCATAACTTAAACACAGAAACTCTGTATATTTCTTGAGCACTTAACATGAAATTGTCAACAGTTCAAAACAGTTAATGTTCCGCAAACACCATTTCTACATTCTTAAGAACTTGTCTAAAAACATAAACATGTGTCAACGCCCTGGCGTTCACTTGTTCTCGACAAATTTTGGAGCCCCGAGAAGCGACCGTTTGCTGCGTAAATCTCAACACTCAGCCCGTGCGAATCACTCCTATCATCCAGGAGCGACCTTCTCAATGAAGATTTATAAAGGTGAATAGATGGGGCATAACAGCTTTCAGATAATTGCAGAACGACATGTTGACCATAGCTGTTTATTAATTCTCAATGCTTCCGGTTTCGGTTATTTACCATTGTCAAGCGTTATCAGAGATTAGCTAATCTATTAGATAATCTATTAGCTAATCTCTGCTAACGCTTGACAATGGTAAATAAACGAAACCGGAAGCATTGAGAATTAATAAACAGCTATGGTCAACATGTCGTTCTGCGATTCAATGAAGATTATTTTTGTCGAAACAAATTTTAATCCTTTTCCGTACCTGTTGGTTGTTATTTCCTCTTCCAGGCATTATCCTAAGGCAAGAAAAATAGTAGGCCAGTCTTCCAACCATGTAGATTCGTTCAGAGAAAATGGAACTTAGATTTTCGTGTTCGATGCAGAGGTCTGAGATACGTCGGCGACTAATGACGCACCCCTCAGAGTTGCTGAAGGCTGCTAGCGCCTCCCCGCACCCCCTGCCGCCCCCGCAATCCCCGGCAGCAGGCGCCTTTGCCGGGCCAAGCGGCTTACCTGCGGCGTACACCACACCTCGCTACACCACTCCACTCCACTCCACCCCCAGATGTCGGCCCTCCATTAGCTGCCTTACCAGCCAACCAGACGGGCGCGTATCCCGGGTGAAGGGGGTAAGTTTGATACAGGAGCTGACTCGCCCTCACCCTCAGTTTCAACACCTCACAGATGCCAATGTATACGGCTATTCATTAAATTGCATCATCATCATTTTCCATCTCCAGTTTTCCGGGTGTGGCTAACAAGCGCTCTCCATCTCATACGATCTTGATATAACATTTAGTCTTCCGTTCTTCTCTACGTCTGATTGTACTGCCTCTATCCATTGTCTCTTTGACCTTCCTCTTGCTCTTCTTCCTCCCACTTATTATTGCATGCTGATGCAATATCGTTTCAAGGAGACCACATGGGTGTCTATTTAATTATTTATTTATTTTTCCTGGTTACGGTACGTGAAGTTCGGAAGTTAGGAACTCAAATAACAGTCAGCCAAACCCATTCGACGCAATTCTAAATATTATGGAGAAAATCGACTTTGAAGTTTTGCAAGTACACGAATGTACCAATAATTAAATTAGTCGCAGCAGCTGACAGTGTAGCTCACTCCTTTTTTGTGATTCATGTCAACTAGTGGAAACAGAACATGTTGTTACCCGTAAAGTAAAGATTTTGATTTGGAAGTGGACGAGGAAATAAAACTAGCCCTCATTAATAGAACATCTGAGAATTTTGCTTCAATAAAAGATTTACTTCAGCCAGAATACAATTTATTTCTAATGCAAAACGTAATTGTTATAATTGGCCAATTGGACAGTATGTATTTCATGCAATTAAGAATGGAAATCCAAATTTAGGAGACTACATTGAATTTATCAATGAAGAGCATTTTTCCTTGAGGAAACAATATAAGTATAAACAAAATTTTCAGAGATTTTTTTATTGCCGTTTTAGATCAAGACAGAAGTAATTGAAGAATATTAAGCGGGTACATGCATTATCAAAACATGAAGAAGGAGACAACAAAATTGGTTGTTTCAGGTCAACATATCGAGTGCAGTGACAATTATTTTCAGACTTGATGGAGGATGAATTATATTGTAATTATAAATTTGTCAAAAATGTAAAGGCGATATATGTAAACCAATAAAGTTGATTATAACAAAAAATGTAGTAGCATTGTGGCCTTACAACCGTAAGTTTGGTAGTTCGAGAGATTTTTGTTTTTGTTGTGTTCGAATACTTACACAATTTTAATATCTAATGGTAATTTTTACGAAAAATGCAGGTGATTTTGTATATTTGTATTTTCTCTATTTTTAAAAGGTTGTTAAAATGATGGTTTATAAGAAAAAAAACATAAGTTACACTTTTTGAGTATTGTCTTCACTATTAGTGATGTCGGTAGTCTTCGTTTCATTTTATGAAGAGCTAGGAAGCTGTTTTTGAAAAGTCATCTGCATAGTTACTAATGGCTTTCCAAGCAGCTAACCCACTCAACCATCGTTTTACGTGACTACGAGGTGTTCAGCTCGTCTACATACACACAAACAAAAGTGAAACTACACATGGAATTAGACGTCCAAAAATGTTTTATATTGATGAATTCGAAAACGAAAAAAAAATCTTTGACAGCAAGTTTCGAAATACCGACTGTGTGGTTGTAAGGCCAGCACCATGCCACCTGATCTACACAGACAGAAGCTGTAACTGTTTCAATTATTGGTACTTACGTCGATTATCTCGATAATTTTTGGGAGTTGCGTCGAATGGATTTGGCTGTTTGTTATTTGAGTTCTGAACTTCACGTCCCATAAATATGAAGAAATTGTAAAATCCGATACGCATGTGGTCTCCTAGTCAGTTATAACAAGGAAGATTTCCTGTAAAACAAGACAAGGTTCGTAATAACTGATGAAAAGGAGTCAGCTAAAACGTAAAATATTATCTGGTGTTCCGCACGGTACTGTTACAGGACCTCTGTTGTTCGTTAGAATTTCGGAGAAACTCTGGGCAGTTATATTAAGATGTTTTCAGGTGATGATCAGATGATTATTTATTGTCTATTAAAATCATGAGAATATCAAACCGAACTGCAGAACGATTTATGTAAGATATATGCATGGTACGTAAAGTGGCAGTTGACCTTAAATTATAGAAAGTGTAATGTCGTCCACATGAGTACTAAAAGGAATATTCTACATATCCTTTATAATATATGTCAAACATGATGGTCGTAAATTGAAATAAATAGTTAGATTTTCTGTTACCATAAACTTAAATTGGAAAGAACACGAAAATATTGCGCGAAAAGCGAACCAAACTTAGCGTTTTATTAACAGGATATATGGAATATACAATACAATTACTATACTTGTCCGTATATTTTTGAATATTGATGCGCAGTGTGGGATGCTTATCAGGTTAGATTGATGAATGGCATCTAAAAGAATAAAATGAAGGGCAGCTATTTTGTATTGTCACGAAAGAGTGTAGAGTGTGTCACAGCATGGTGTTGGAGTGAGAACAAGTACAACAACGAGATTTTAGCGTCGATAGCTCCTACGTAATTTCGTTCGAATATTGATCTGAATACAAAAAAAAAAAAAAATGTTGTCTCCAAACTACATATGGAGCAATGATCTTTTTTTTTCCATGAATGAAATGGTAGGTATGTTGAATGTGTTTCGAAGAACACTTTGGCAGGCAATTCAGTTTGATTTGCCAAGAAACTATGTAAATGAACTATTAAAAACAGTAATTAGAAAGTGCTACTATCTCACCACAACAAATGGAAATTTAGTTGCGGCCAGAATTGAAGATGTGAAGGTAAAGAATTAGTCCCTCAATTTATCTATCGGATGAAGTTTCAAGTGGCAAGACAAAGCAAGATATTCCAGCACTTTACATACAACTTGCACATGCAAAATTGATATTTATGGTGAAGTATTTGCATGAAATACACGGCCGGAAATGTTGTATGAAGTCATTTATGGTTCTTGATATGATGGACATATGACACGATGTTGTATGTACGAGACAAAATACAAGGCACAATTCAACATACAACATGCACCGCGAAGCCTATATTACCCTGTATACTACCATAATAAATTAATGTATTACTATGTTTCAGTGTTGTTCATTGTTCACACATTTAATTAACACCTTGTCTTTACGTCTGTATATCACACATTTTCCAACTGGGCTGGTATCTGCAAGGAAAAAAACTAGTTGCCATGACTTTTGCCCCATTCCTCGTAATAATAAAAAATAATACTGTGTTACTAGTTATCCCATACTAATCACAAAAGAAAGATATCTTTTCAACTGTCCAGTGACAATAAATGTACAATAGTAAAAATAGAGATTTGTTTCCATCCTCATTCCTTCCGTCTGCCAATGCACCGTATGCGAACTTACGGAGTTAACCAAAAAATACATAAATAATAAAATAAAATAAAATAAAAGTTCTCCATGAACAATTACACCTATCTGCCAACAATGATGACTACTGGCCAAACGGCGTTGAAATAAATTGGAAGGTACCCTTGGAACGCTCCACACAGTGTCTTTTGTGCTTATCTACGAAGTCATACAAATATGGACCAACTTACATGGTGAGTATTCTGTACATACAGTTCTATATATTTATATATTATGTTTGTTTGGTATCTAAGGTATTAGAGCAGAGTGTAAAAATTAGGAGCAAATCAGCCACTACCTTTATTCGTGAATTTTCCTTACCACATTTGACAACGACTTGTAGTTTTCAGTCGTAGAGATTGAGGCTTTACACTCCGATAGAAAAGAGCTTTTGAAAATTTTGGATCTGTACCTAAAGCGTAAAGCGTACCGAAAAAATGTTCAAATGTTTGTAAATGAATGGGACTTAATTTCTTTGGTCATCAGTCCCTAGGCTAAACAAACTATTTCATCTAACTCAAACTAATCTGAGTACGAAACCTCCACGGCGCTCCGCAGCAAGGCGCTTTACAGCTCTCGATCAATCAAATTTCCAAATGTTTGTAAATCTATCGGACCAAACTGCGTGGTCATCAGTCCGTAGCTTACAAACTACTTGTACTATGTTAAACTAACCTAAGGACAAACACACACACACACAACACACACACACACACACACACACACACCAAGGAGGATTCGAACCTCCGACGGCGAGCAACCGCGCGCTCCGCAGCGGGGAGCCTTAAACCGCTCGGCTACTCCACCGCGGCTCTCGGCCAATCCACCGCAGCAAAGCGTACGGAATAAACTGCTTCGTAGCGCAGCACAGCGGTAAGACGTGCAGGCATGCAAGTTCAGCGTTGCCTGCTTGCTTGCTTGCATTCAGCTTGCTCGTTCTGTTGACGAGGTGCGGCAGCTTGCCCGCCTGGCTCCCAGGCAAACAAGGGCAGGTTAAAAGCGGGCTGCGCACACCTCCACGATAAACACGGCAGATGGGGTCATTCCGTGGTGTGGCTGCGTCCATACGGCAGAGAGCTGCTGTGCCCCACCTGTAAAACGTACCAGCTTCAGGGAGCATTACTTACTGAAGTCTTCCTGAACCTGCGAGACAGGTACAGAGAATTAATTCGGGTACAGCGCCTAACATTTTGACGACTGTTTTGAAACAGAGAAAAGTGTGTAAATATTTGGTTCCGAACACGTCGACTTCTAAATAAAAACGACAAATGTACACTGCTGCGACTCGATTGCAAATCACAGTCACAACATGTTGTGGAAAAGAAAGAAATATTCTCATGGGTGACAGCCAACTACAAATCTACGCAGTGCAGATATTCACCTGAAGGATCATGTCTCTGGCGAGATAGTCCATAATGGAACCAAATGTGACCTGCCAGTTGGTAAATACTCCTAAAGTGGAGTTTTCTAACAGTTTCGCGTTGCTCTATGAACTCTCTTTTCTTTGAACTCAAATGCAAGGAGATTTCATTTCAAGCATTAAATCCACCATATTGACCTTCTTTTAATAATCGAATTCTGAAAATTAGGGTAGTATTTCTTAGATTTTTCAGAAAATGTTTGATAATATTCTTTTCAAACATTTTCTGAAAAATCTAAGAAATACTCCCCAATACTTTTTAGAAATCGATTATTAAAAGAAAGTCAAGATGGTAGATTTAATGCTTGAAATGAAATCTCCTTGCATTTTAGTTCAAAGAACAGAGAGTTTATTCTTTTGAAGAAATAAAAACATTGCGGTTTGGCGATGGCATAGTAATTCTGTCAGAGACCGCAAAAGATCTGGAAGAACAATTGAATGGGATGGACAGTGTCTTGAAAGGAAGATATAAGATGAACATTAACAAGAGTAAAACGAAGGTAATCGAATGCAATGTCAGAAAATCAGGTGACGTTCAAGGAATTAGATTAGGTAATGAGACAATAAAAGTAGTAGATGAATTTTGTTATTTAGGTAGCAAGGTAACTTCTGATGGCCGAAGTAAAGAAGATATAAATAAAATGCAGAATGGTTATGGGAAGTAAAACGTTTCTGAATATTAATGTAATTGTTAAGAAGTCCTTTCTGAAAGCATTTGTCAGGAGTGTAGCATTGTATGGGAGTGAAACGTGGACGATAAGGAGTTCAGATAAAAAGATGATAGAAGCTTTTGAAATGTGGTGCTACAGACGGATGATGAAAATTAGAAGGGTAGATCACGTAACTCATGAGGAGGTGATTAACCGCATCCGGGAGAAATGGAGTTTCTGGCATATCCTGACCAAGAGAAGGGATAGATTGATTGTACACATTCTGAGACATCAAGGAATTGTCTACTTAGCATCAGAAGGAAGCGTGTTGGGTAAAAATCGTAGAGGGAGACCGAGCAGACTCAAAAGGATGTAGGTTGCCGAACGTATTGTCGGATGAAGAGACTTGCACAGGACAGGGTAGCGTGGAGAGCTGCATCAAACCAGTCTGCGGACAGTAGACCACAACAATAACAACAACAACAACAACAACAACAATATTCTTTTGACACCAAATTCTACAAATTTTATCTGTTGTATCTCTGACTAGAAAATAACTTTTTTTTTTTAAATCAATCACTGTTTACCAGTGAAAATTACCTTTTATTATTCTCGTCAGCGCTGTAACAAATATGATTGAAGAGCTCGGTTCAAGGGTGAGCTAAGAAAGTAAATGAAAAGATTATGATTTAACCCGGACAAGCCTCTGTATAACGGTAGTTATGTCCAGAGCTGGGCACAAGTCCATAAATCCGTTAATCGTTAATTAACGAAGTTAACTTTTTGAGTAACGAATTAACTTTTAATTTTATAAAAACGTTAATGGACTCTTTAACTTCCGTTAATCTGCCATAAGTCCGTTAATCCCTTACTTTTGTACCCACTTCTTATGACAAAAGTCTTGCCGCCCAAATTACGCATATTTTAGTGCAGGTCCCTTCTGTGTGCGGCTACGCGCAGGCTATGGGTTGAATCACTCCCTGGAGCGCGTGGTTGATCTTCTGAATGGTGCCGCCAAGACCAGAACAGCGGAAATGGGGGCCCAAACGAAACCCACAGCTTGGCGTAAGCCTGCTACAACTAAAGTAAACCCGCGTCTCTGCGTATACCGGCGTTAAGTTCAAAATGTTTGTAGAGTCTATCGGACTTAACTACGGGGTCATCAGTCCCTAAACTTACAAACTACTTATGAACTACTTACAACTAAGGACGGCACAAATATCCATGCCCGAGGGGGGATTCGAACCCCCGACCGTAGTGGCCGTGCGGACCGTGACTGGAGCGCCTCAATCCCCTCGGCCACCGCGGCCGGCACCGGCGTTAAGTGAGTCTAGGAAAACGTAGAAGTAGCACTAACGCAAGAACGCATCGAAATTTCGAAAAACAAAGACAATATAAGTGATGGTGACGGAACAACAACATTGCCGACAAAGAACAAGTTATTATTATAATAATAATTATTATTATTATTGTTTTATTTCTGTCACTCAGTGTAAGCAGAAGCCTGCAGCCCATAGCCGCCCGCGGTGGCCGAGGGGACTGAGGCGCTCCAGTCACGGTCTGCACGACCACTACGGTCGGGGGTTCGAATCCCCCCTCGGGCATGGATATTTGTGCCGTCCTAGTTCGTAAGTAGTTCATAAGTAGTTTGTAAGTTTAGGGACTGATGACCCCGTAGTTAAGTCCCATAGACTATACAAACATGTGAACATTTTGCAGCCCATAGATATTTAAGAGGTAAGGCCGAAAGTCTAGTGAAGATGTGGCTGGATATGAAATCCAACGACTCACTTAACGATGCGGCATTTCTCTGAGAAAACATTGTAGAACGTCTTTTATTAATTATAATACTGTTATTCCATCAAGTACTGCAGGCGAACGTCTTTATTTCCGCGGCAAAAGATATTTTGACACCCCTACGTGCCTTACAGTCAGACGAGAATTTTAATATACTAATGTTTAGGACCAATGGCATTTACGGAAATTATACATTTTGAGTCTGATGTATTTTATTGCTAAATAATTATTACTAAAAATGAAGGTTTATATATTACTGGGACACTATATCGTAGCAACCGGCCGCGTGCATAAACTAATTACAAACAAACATTCTTTTTATACAAGAATACGAATCATTTAAAAGAACGAAAGACTTCTCCCTCAAAGCAAATGACTCTTGCGGAGGCTATTTTGCACTATAGTATGTGATAAGACATCATTTATTTACGCTTATGGCCGACTGTCATGATAAAGTGGCCGAGTAATACTAGGTTTTATTTATAATCCAACCCATATTTAAACTTTTGTATCCAAAACATTTTTCTTAAATATCTGTTAGGGTAAAACGTGTTTTAAGTTGCTGATTTCAATAATATAACAACGTAAATAAAGAAATTCGGAGACTGAATGCGAATACTTTTACGAGTTAACAATTAACGACTAACGTTAACTTTCGTTAAATTGTCCGTTGAGTAACGCTTTAACGTTTTTTAGTGACGGATTAATGATGAACGAAGATAAGTATTTGATTAATGGTGCTCAGCCCTGGTTATGTCACAGCTGGCGTTCAGGAAAATTGTGCGAACCCTTTAATTACTCTTGTAAACGATGAAAATTAGGTTGAAATTAATTATGAGTTAAATATATTTTTGTGAAGCGTTTGTATTTTAAGTGACAAAAACCATTTCTCCGGGAGGTTTTTGAAACGCATAAATTCTACACTTTAGTAGTTGCTAAATGGCTCAAATTTTGCACGAACGTGTAGAAACGAAAATTATTATCATTCTTGAGGTAGGATTGTTTAAAGTCAAAATAAATTTATAACGTCCTGAGGAATGTTGGACGTTTACAGAACTTTTGATTTAACATTATTCTGTCAGTTTATTATCGAGTCATTAACTGTAGTAAGGTTTCAATTAAGTACGCTGAAATAGTAATAAAGCCGGCGTTTATTAAATTTTTCGTGGAGATATTACAATGACTTCATTCGCAACGCCTGACTATGCGACAGGCAATCACCTATGGAAGGATAAAAGTTGGAAACAATAAATGAATTGCCCTCTCATAGCACAACAAATAGCCAACATCATCTGGCCAGAATGAAAGCTGTGAAGCACACCTAGCTTCTCGATTCCAGTCCAGTGAGCAACGGGCAAACGTCATCTGGAAACTACAAAAACATTTAAATACAATCATCTTGAGATATTTATAGTTTCTTACATGTTAGTATGTTGTATGTTTAATTGTGCCTTGTATGTTGTCTCGTACATACAACATCGTGTCATATGTCCATCATATCAAGAACCATAAATGGCTTCATACAACATTTCCGGCCGTGTATTTCATGCAAATACTTCACCCTAAATTTCAATTTTGCACGTGCAAGTTGTCTGTAAAGTAAGTACAGTACACATACAGTTGACATGACAAACCTGGGCCTACAGACCCTCAAAGTACTGCTACTGCCACCACACGCTGCCAACGATGTGACAGGTCGTCTCGAACGGTGCTCATCACTGGCTGGCCGCGGTGGAGCGGCTAAGCGTTCTAAGGCGCCTTGCTACAGAGCGCGCGGTTGCTTGCCATTGGAGGTCCTATTCCTCCCTGGGGCATGAGTGTGTGTATGTGTGTCGTCCTTACTTTAATTTACGTTGGTTTAAGTACTTTGTAAGCTACGGACTGATGACCACGCAGTTTGGTCCGATTGATTTACAAACATTTGAATGTGATTCTTGAATTTTTCCCGGCGGACATAATATTCCATCATCTTTCGGGAGTGCACCCGGGACAGCGACAATTCTTCGTCCGATATTTCGGCTGCAAACCTTACAGCCATCTTCAAGGCGAGTCCAAGACTGTCTTGGACAGTCCAAGACTGTCTTGGACAGTCTTGGACTCGCCTTGAAGATGGCTGTAAGGTTTGCAGCCGAAATATCGGACGAAGAATTGTCGCTGTCCCGGGTGCACTCCCGAAAGATGATGGAATAAACATTTGAATATTTTGAACATCGCTGGCTGACACACGTCCTTGCTGAAATTTTCGTACCCACCATGCTACTGTACGGTATGGTAGAGCATTATTCCCAAGGCCTTCAGCTAATTCACTATGACATTCCATCGGATTTCTCCCTCGGTAAGCGCGCTGCTCAACAAGGGTTACTACCATCTAGCACGACACTCACCAACCGACTGATTCCACAGCCTTCGCTCTCCTACTGCCCGTTATCACAGCTTACACACAATGCCTGCAGCACTTCTACACGACATATATGCGTTTGTGATCCGTTCACATATCTACGAGAAAGAATACGGTTGTCATGTGCCGTCGGAGGTTGGAGTCCTCCCTTGGGCATGGGTTCTTAGGATAAATTAGTTTACGTACTTTGTAAGCGTAGGGACCGATGACCACTGCAGTTAACTTACAAAAATTTGAACATTTTATTGTTAGTAGCTCCATGTTCGATCGTCGTAAAGAAACATCTTCACCTAAAATCAACTTCAAAAAACTTGGTTGCGAAGTGATTTCAAAGGAAAGTTTTTTTTTTTTTGTTTCCAAGTCATTCGACAGTTGCATGAAACGCGAGTTTTCTAATCTAGTTTAGTAAACTTTGGTGTCGAGTTTGTAATTTGTGGCCTGTGAGTAGAAACACGGCAGAACTTGCTGACTGGAGCCTGTTAATTGTCGTGTCGTCTGTTGCACTTGTTTGTTGTGTCTATATACAACACACGAACACCCACGAGTCCATAGTGGAGCTCCGGTAAAATTACCCCTTATTTACATGTTTCTTCCTTGGTGTTTGGCCTACTCCTCCGCAGTTGCATTTATACAATATGTATAGGTTAAATTACCGTCTATCACAACTGTAGAAACTAGTGTAAATCAGACCAGATGCGTTTCGTAATATTTTAAATTATCTTCAGTGGTCCAGGTTTAATTTATTTTTGTGTTGCCCTCTTCACGTATTTTTCTTTATATTCACATTACAATTTATGCTGTCATTATTTATTTATTTATTTATTAAGTCACGAATCCGCTCACGAACCCTAATAATACTTTTGAGGTCCTTGCCTTCAGAAAATGGGATATTACTAAGAAACCGAATGCAATACGTCATAAGTGTCGATAAATATTTGTATTGATGTGTTAACAATGTACAGGAAGCAAAAGAATTACTTTTATTTGCAACAACTCGTTTCACTGAGTGATATTAGATGAAATAATTCAAAACACTTTTTCGTACGGTACGTTTCACCACTTGTGTGCTATGTTATGCGGGTTTACGCTATTAATTTCTGAAAATTATTGTTAAATATTACAGTTTTTGTATGGATTGTATAAACTTTTTGATTAATTGTAGCAGTTGTTAATAGGATACGAAATGTAAAAACGTTTATTTTTACAACAGTTCTTTTCAGTTTTACCAAAACCTTAAAGAAAATTAACTTGATACAAACGGTGAAAACCGCTCTGCAGCAATCGACTACGAGACCGACAACATTATCGAATGTGAAGCATTAATATTTAGAGAAAAGAAAAGCTTTTGATATTCGAAAGAAAATTACTATGGAAAATTTTTCGGCCACTCTATATACCTTACGTCGTTGAATTGCTACAAACGGAAAGGTTGAACTGGGTGGGCCACATAGTAAGAATGGTTGAAAACAGTTTTCGAAAATAATGTTTTGCCGGACAATAAATAGAACAGGAGCAAGAAGACCGAGAATCAGGCGGCAAAATAATATTTGTGGGTACACAGAGAGGATGAACATCAGTTCTGAATGGATAAGCAGCGCGCACGACAGAAACTAATGGAAGAGGCTGTTGGAGTAGGCATTTGGTCAGGAAGGCCTTTGCCACATGTGGAGAATGAGAAAAACAAAGTTTTTTTAAATAAATTTTCTCAATTTTGTAAAATAAAATTGGAAGGGTTGGTAGTGCTGCTATTATAAAATTTGTAACTTTTCCTTGAACATATGGTGCTGCTAGCCTCAAGAATTTTTCGAATTGTCATTCTGAAAAACAAATTCAAATCTTGCGTATTAAAAATAGAGTTCCCCCAATCACAAGATCTGTATTACCAAAACTTAAACGATGACGTGTCTCATATGTATACAGGGTGTCCCATATCCCTGGAGTGCAAGTTCTGCAAAAAATATCTCTAGTGAAAGTTGTAAGGTTTGAAGGGGGTCATGGAATGGTTACCTTGACAACCAGTCAAGAACCATTCCAAGTGAGCACAGCCGAGAAATTTTCAAAGTTTCCAAAGGTAAAATTTCTCTGAACCCCAGTCATGACTTCAAATTCCCCGACAATGACCCGAATTAGCTAGCCTCGAAGCTCAACCCTTCTTTGATTGTGTTGGCATAAGCAAATTGCTGGTCTCTGATTCGGACCCCTTCAAGTGGTGCACATTGGGGTACGCTAAGCGGACTGTATTTACCTTCAGGTTAATCCGTACTGAAGAATTTCAAGGACACTTCAAGTTTACGAAAACTTCATCAGTGGACAGAGTTCAGTCACAAGTTTTTCATTGAAAATATTTTCCCATCTTCTTTCTCGAGTTACTGGTGACCTGGGAGAGTGGTAATGAAGTGACATTTGGCGACAAACGATTGGTTTTTCGAAAAAGATGTTCCCTACAAAAATGGGAATTTTTTAATTTAAAATACGAATATGGAATAAAAATGGGGTTACCATTTGAATAAAAGAACTTGACCTTCGTTTCACCTTGAAAACAGGGTTCAAGGTCATTTCGAGGTAACCATTCCATTACCCCTTTCAAACCTTATAACTTTCACAATACTTTTTCGTAGAACTATGCCACTCCAGAGATATCGGCCGGAGTAGATTAAACTGCCACATCCTGCTAAGGGACGCTGCAGCTGACAACGACTTCCTTGTGCGTGTTGCACGTCTAGTATTTGTGTTTTAGACAAACTGTGAAACTGTATTTAATTGTTTTCGTGCAGTTCATGCGTAACTACGGCGCTCACATGTGTTAACGTCCTCATTATAAAATGCCATTACATACTTCCAGCCCCTGCTGTTTGAGGCACCTATGTATATGATGAACAAGCTGAGGTGTCTATAGATAGACCTTTCACTTTGATTAAGGTAAAGCAGTCAACAATCCGAAGATTGGTTTGAACACCACAGTGCTTTACTAGGCATGGTCCTGTTTGGAGGTGGTACGCCGTTGCCTTCCTCCGACCTTCGAACTAACTTACCCAGCCAGTTATAGGGGGACCTACAGTTTAACGTGGCTTCCGAACCACGGTGCTACTCGGTATTTTTCACATGAGCAATACTGCGAGAGGTGAAAGAAGTGGAAAGTGACAGATAAAAATCCTGTCACTTTGATTAAGCTTCAAATAATGCTCACCAAAAACAAATAATTCATCTGTTAACGACGGCGTGTATCAGGAAAAAGAGCAAATATTTTAGAGGATGGTAATAAAGACGATTTGCAGTTAAAATTTCATAAAAAGTATGCCAAATTTTTATTGGGTAAAGAGATACAGCTCTAGGTATGTACAACAAACTGATTTGCATATTTTGACTTATTCTTTCGTCGGTTCTTGATAGATCCCCATATTTACTTTTATTTAAATAATCCGTTTTAGACGTAGTTAAAAGTCTGAATATGTCCTAGTAAGCCGAAAACCGGGTAACTAAGTGGAAATGAATGTGTAAAAGATACACAGATTAAGTAAGTGTGTAAATTTTTAATGCAGTTCCTCTATAGTATCACCTCCTAAAATACTTACGACTGAGTCGAAAAACTACGTTCCTGTGAGCAGGAGAGAAGTACACATTCTCAAACAAATTCCCGACTTGGCTTCGTTTGTCAGCTGTTCCCCATTCGGTCGTCTGCGCATGCGCGAAGCACTTCCATACGTTTGAGAATAGGATTCATCCTAAACCATTCTACTAGCGATCGTATGCGTTCATCTTGTGCAAGTGGACGCGTCTATACTATACGCGGACGGCGTGACCGGTGCATCACTGGTAATCTCGCAAGCTCTCATTTTCCGTGTAGAAAGGGCTTAACGGCATTTGCATATGGGCGCCGCTGTATATAGAACACGCTCGCGAAGACTGCGCAGACGCGCAAATTACGCATGCGCAATAACTTGCTCATAGAGGGCGGAGATCTAAAGAGCCATCTGCGGGGAAACACAGATAAGTTATTTCGCGTGTGCGCTGTACGCTGTGTTTACAAACAGTACCGCCAGACGTTACTCACTAGAACTAAACCAATTTATGGCGCACGCTCAAAATAGCAGCTCTGTTTTTCCCTGCAGATGGCTCTTTAGATCGCCGCCCTCTATTGGCAAGTTATTGCCCATGCGTAATTTGCGCATGCGTAATTTGCGCGTCTGCGCAGTCATCGCGAGCGTGTTTTATATACAGCGGCGCCCATATGCAGATACCGTCTATGACCTCATCCCGTGTCCCCATCTCCTTCCATACCTCGAACACATCCAGATCCTATACACCAACCGCAAGATAGACTCCCACAACCCCCTGTTATGCCCCATCCTCAACAATCCCGGGCCTCTGCCACGCCTACATCGCTGCATCCCTCTCTTCACCTCCACGGTCTCCACATCCTCTCCCAGGGTAATTTCCGCCACCTCCCCCTCCCAGACGACGCCCTGCGCCCCGAAATATACCCGTCCTAACAACCCTGATCCTATCCTGTGGTTGAAGCGCCCTCCACCCCTCCATCTTCTATTCCCTCCCCCCACTCGGTTCTTCCACTTCCTCCCCTGGGGTCCCTACGCCTCTGCCCTCTCCCCTACCCCTCCACCGCACTCCCTATCCTTCTGGGTCCTGTAGCATCAGTTTCAACAGTGCTTCGTCCAGTGTTGTGTATAAGGTGCGTCAGTGTGTGTTTTTTTTCTGCATCTACCGCTTCAAGACAAGTGTCGCATTTGCTATTTTTTAACAGTGTCTCCGAGTACTCTTCGTCATGCCTGTGTTTTGCTGTCATGTTTTTTAACGTCACCGTGGTCCATTACTTTAACTGACTACTTATGTTTTATTCATCTGTCACAACTGTAATTTCTTCGATTTTTATCCTCTTATCTATGTTTGAAAAACCCAATGTTTCAACTCCGCTTCTTGTTTCAATTCCTCATGTTCATATATTTTACAATATCTCGGCTGAGGAGCAGCATTCAATGCTGCTGCCAGCCTACTGACATGGAAATTGTTCAGTTTGAAAATAAAGAAAAAAAAACAGATACCGTCAATCGTACTTGGCCATCAGCAAGGTGCAACCACCTGAAGATATCGAACAGTTGCGCCGAAGAAATATTGTGGGATTTACACGACGTTATCCGGCGGCAAAACCGTGAAGACTATATGCAATATTTCCGCCAAGAAAGCTTGAAGAATCACAATTTGAACATTATTAAAGAATATGCAATTATCAATTGTTGTCCCCTAGTCTGTTACTGAGTTCTGTATGCCACCTAAACTTTGTTAAATCAAAAATAAGAATAAAACTTAAAGATGTTAGGTTCGCGCCATATTCTTCGTACTCAAAAAAAAAAAAAAAAAATGTTCAAATGTCTGTAAATCTATCGGACCAAACTGCATGGTCATCAGTCCGTAGCTTACAAACTACTTAAACCTAGGTAAATTAACCTAAGGACAACACACACACCCATGCCCCAGCGAGCAACCGCGCGCTCCACAGCGAGACGCTTTAGACCGCTCGGCTACTCCACCGCGGCTTCTTCGTACTTCACCGTCTTAGAGGTGCGACGGCGGTAACGTAGAATCGTACGGAGGCTTCTGCTAAGCCGTCTCCTCCGCCGACACGTCTTGGCCGTGGGAACTTTAACAGCTCCTACTGTTGCCAACTGTCTAGCCGTTCCTAACTGAAAAATGTATCTGCCGCCGACTCGCGCACAAAATCTGTTAATAACGTTTTAAATAAAAAAAATAATAAAAAAAATGATACGTCTGTTCTTAAAGAACAAACGTTACCGCTGGTCCGCAGCTACAAATGTTGAATATACATTGATTTCTTCGAAAATTGCGATAATATCCGATTTTAGCTGTCCTCTCCAGTTGGTCTATCATTTTGTAACACATGAAAATTCGTGTCGGACCGGGACTCGGTTCTTCCGCTTTTCGCGAGCGGTCGCCTTAACCACTAGGCCACTCGGACACGCTCCCCAGCTAGACCCAAACTTCCGTATGTTACTCATGTCTAGTTCCCTTAGTGCTCGCACGCATTAAGCAGTGATTCCCGCGACGGAGAGACATACTACACCATCTTTAGCCTGTCTTGGCTGTCATATTGACAATGATACATCTGTTGTTAAAGAACAGACGTTGCCGGTGGTCCGCAGCTACAGATGTTAGATATACATACATATGAAAATTCGTGCCGGATCGGGACTCGAACCCAGGTCTCCCACTCGCGAAAAGCGGGAGACCCAGGTTCGAATCCCGGAAATTGTCGCAAATAGCGACGTAATCAATGTATATTTAAAAATTGTCTACCTATAGGAACCCTTGAAAATGTTGAACAGATGGGGCATAACAGCTTTGAGATAATTGCAGAACGACATAGTGACCATAGCTGTTTATTTTTCTCAGTGCTACCGGTTTCGGTCATTTACCATTACCAAAAAAATGTTCAAATGTTTGTAAATCTGTCGGACCAAATTGCGTGGTCATCAGTCCGTATCTTACAACCTACTTAAAGCTAAGTAAACTAACCTAAGGACAAACACACACACCCAGGCCCCAGGGAGGACTCGAACCTCTACGGCGAGCAACCGCGCGCTCCGCAGCGAGACGCTTTAGACCGCTCGGCTTACCATTATCAAGCTTAGCAGAGATTAGCTGATAGCTTCTTGTATAACTACATGTTAAGCTATTAGCTAATCTCTGCTAAGCTTGATAATGGTAAATGACCGAAACCGGTAGCACTGAGAAAAATAAACAGCTATGGTCGATATTTCGTTCTGCAACTATAGGAAAATACACTGGAACACCAAGTACTGTCCAGCACACACACACACACACACACACTGAAGTAGCTTGCGAATTCTAAATGTGGCTTTAGATCTAAAACCTTCGCTTTGCAAAGAGCTGCATGCAAATTACTCGCGACATTCATCGGTGTTGCGCGATTACGTCTGTCATGAACTGTGGGCGGAGATTAGCACGACATGAAGTGGCTGGGGCAGACAGCTGTGGGGCGTGCTGCCGCCGATACTTGGGGAAGTTGGGGCCGCCGGCTGCCGGCTGCGGGATAAATCGGGAGATGAGTGTTGGCGGCTGCGGCACCTCGCTTAATTAACGCCGCCTGCCGGCTAATTGGCTGGGCTGGAGGCAGGCCGCCTTATTGGCTGCCACTCGCCGGCTCCCGCCTCTGCGCCTTCCAGGCCTACACACCCGCCCACAAGTTGCGCCTTTCCCACCTGCTGAGATGTGGCGGAGCCTCCTCTACATAGATACTCTGCGAATCACATTCAGATGCCGGGCAGAGGGTTCATTAACCACTTTCATAACTTTTCTCTACCGTTCCATTCTGTAATAGCGCGCGGGAAGGAAGAACACCTAAATCGTTCCGTTTTCGATCTGATTTCTCTCACTTTATTGGGATGGTCATGTCTCCCAAAGTAGGTGGGTGCTAGCAAAATATTTTCACATTCAGAACTAAAAGTCGGTGATTGAAACTTCGCAAACAGATCACGTCGCAATGAATAACGTTTTTCTTTTAATGATTTCCATCCCAATTCGTGCAAAATTTCCGTGACGCTTTCCCCCCCGTAACGTGATAAAACAAAACGAGTTGCCCTTTTCTGAACCTTCTCAATGTCTTCCGTCAGTCCCACCTGGTGAGGGTCCCACAATGGGCAACAGTACTCCAGGAGAGGACGCACAAGTGTGATGTAGGCAGTCTCTTTGGTGGAACTGGTGCATCTTCGAAGCATTCTGCCGATGAAACGTAACCTTAGGTTCGCCTTCCCCAGAATATTTTCTATGTGTTCTCTCCAGTCAAAGTTGTTCGTAATTGTAACTCCTAGATATTTGGTAGAATCTACGACCTTAAGGTTTGACTGATTTATCGCGTAATTAAAGTTCAGCGGATTTCTTTTAGTGGCCATATGTATTACTTCACACATTTCTTTATTTAGTGTCAATTGCCAATTTTCGCACCATGCAGAAATTTTGTCTAAATCGCTTTGCAGTTGCTTTTGATCGTTAATTGACTTCACTAACCGATAAATGACAGAATCATCCGCGAACAGTCTAAGGGAGCTATTCAGATTGTCTCCTAAATCGTTTATAAATACGAGGAAGAGTAGGGGACCTATAACGCTTCCCTGTGGAACGCCAGATATCACTTCTGTTTTACTCGATGACATACCGTCAATTACAACGAACTGTGTCCTTTCTGATAGGAAATCGTGAATCCAATCGCACAATTGGGGAGATATTCCATAAGCACGCAATTTCATAAGAAGCCGCTTGTGGGGTACAGAAATATGGAATCGATTTGAGATCCCTTGTCGATGGCACTTAACACTTCATGTGAATAAAGGGCAAGCTGTGTTTCGCAAGAGTGATACTTTCTCAATCCGTGTTGACTACTGGTTAATAGGCCGATCTCTTCGAGGTAGTTCATAATATTCGAACAAAGTATATGTTCCAAAATCCTACTGCAAATCGACGTCAATGAGATAGGCCTGTAATTTTGGGGATCACTCCTATTGCCTTTCTTGAATATTAAAAGTAACTTGGGCAACTTTCCAGTCTTTGGGTACGGATCTTTCGCTGAGTGATCGGTTGTAAATTATAGTTAAGTACGGAGCTATTGCATCAGCATACTATGAGAAGAATCTAGTTGGTATACAATCTGGCCCGGAAGATTTATTTTTGTTTAGTGACTTAAGTTGTTTTACTACTCCAGGAACATCTACTTCTAAGTTTCGCATGCTGGCAGCTGTGGATTGAATACTGGAATGTTCACTTCGTCTCCTATGTCGTCACTGGTTCACGCCTCGTCGTGAAAAAGTAAAGGAATAAAATAAAAACGAAAAGTGTTTTTAAACTATCATTCTTCCTTTCGTTCTTCTATCAAATCATTTTTATGCACATTCAATGTATTTTTATCGCATGGGAAACGTTTTATGTCGCGGAGACTTCCACGTATACGACTCGTAGCGTGGCCACTTAATATAGCCGGCAGTGGCAGCAAAGTTACAATGCGCATGCGTGGCTGAGGTTCAGATTCACTTCTGAACCCCCTGGAGGCAGCAAATGGGCTCTTCCATGGCAGGGAGGTAGGGGGGAAACGCCGGTTTTTAACATTGGCGTTGGAGCTGGTGGAGACGCCAGCTCCTGGCCACTCCAGCTCTGGCGATTGTGCACGAATGGTCCCAAAGCAAGAAAATGGAGCTACTGCGTAACTCGGCTTGTGCATGCGCAAATCCTCCATGAAGGTTACATCCGCCCGTCATATTCCCTTCTGGTGCATCAAAGATCCGGCGTAGACCTCTCTCAGCCGGCCGCAGTGGCCGAGGGGACTGAGGCGCTTCAGTCACGGTCTGCACGGCCACTACGGTCGGGGGTTCGAATCCCCCCTCGGGCATGGATATTTGTGCCGTCCTAGTTCGTAAGTAGTTCATAAGTAGTTTGTAAGTTTAGGGACTGACGACCACGTAGTTAAATCCCATAAGCTTTACAAACATTTGAACATTTTTTTGAACCCCCAGGAAAAACCTCGTCGTGAAAAAAGTAAAGGAATAAAATAAAAATAAATAGTGTTTTTAAACTGTCATTCTTCCTTTCGTTCTTCTATCAAATCATTTTTATGCTTATTCAAAGTATTTTTATTGCATGAGAAACGTTTTATGTCGCGGAGACTTACGAACAACTTAGACTGGAGAGAACACATAGAGAATATTGTGGGGAAGGCGAACCAAAGGTTTCGTGCGTTTCATTAGCAGAACGCTTCGAAGATGCACCAGCTCCACCTAAGAGACTGCCTACATCACACTTGTGCGTCCTCTCCTGGAGTTCTGTTGCCCATTGTGGGGCCCTAACCAGGTGGGACTGACGGAAGATATAGAGAAGGTTCAGAGAAGGGCAGCTCGTTTTGTTTTATCACGTTACGGGGAGGGGGGGAGCAGCGTCATGGAAACGTTCCACGAATTCGGGTGGAAATCATTAAAAGAAAGACGTTATTCATTGCGGCGTGATCTGTTTGCAAAGTTTCTATCACGGAGCCGGCCGCGGTGGCCGAGGGGACTGAGGCGCTCCAGTCACGGTCTGCACGGCCACTACGGTCGGGGGTTCGAATTCCCCCTCGGGCATGGATATTTGTGCCGTCCGTAGTATTCGCTAGTTCGTAAGTAGTTTGTTAGTTTAGGGACTCATGACCCCCTAGTTAAGTCCCTTAAGCTTTACAAACATTTGAACATTTTTTTTCTGTCACGGACTTTTACTTCTGAATGTGAAAATATTTTGCTAGCACCCACCTACTTATGGACACATGACCATCCTAATAAAATAAGAGAAATCAGATCGAAAACGGAAGGATTTAGGTTTTCTTTCTTCCCGCGCGCTATTAGAGAATGGAACGGTAGAGAAAAGTTATGAAAGTGGTTAATGAAGCCTCTGCCAGGCAAATGTGATTTGCAGAGTATATATGTAGATGTATACGAGTCGTAGCACGGCCGCTTAATATAGGCGGCAGTGTCCGCATCGTTGCAATGCGCATGCGTGGCTGAGGTTCAAATTCTCTTGTCAACCCCCCGTAGGCAGCATATACAGAGTGTCCCACTCAATTGTTTCACGCCAGATATCTCTGGAACTACAAGAGATATTGAAAAACGACTTTTACGGTCATGAAGGTACGGCAGGGGCTTATGAAAGTAGGTACTATGAGACATTCTAAAACGCGAATAAATACTATTTTCTACACAGACTTATGTTGTTTTTTTTCTTAATGGATACCCCTTATTACTTCTTAAGCAATCGATAGCATGAAAAATCACAAAAATAATGGCGTCGGTTGCATCGCGATGCGTCAATTACATCCGGAGAAACTGCGAAGCGAAGTTGATGTTTGAAATACATGAGGAGCGGTGCTAGCGCGTGTACGAGGATCAAGCGAGACTCACGGTTGAGTCTGGGACACCCGCTAGCACCGCTCCTCATGTATTTCAAACGTCAACTTCGCTTCGCAGTTTCTCCGGATGTAATTGACGCATCGCGATGAAACCGACGCCATTCTTTTGTGATTTTTCATCCCGTTGACTGCTTAAGAAAAAGTATGGGGTATCCAATTAAAAAAATAAGTTTGTGTTGAAATTAAAATTTCTTCACGTTTTAGAGTGTCTCATAGTACCTACTTTCATAAGCCCCTGCCGCACCTTCATAACCGAAAAGTGGTTTTCAAATATCTCTTGCAATTTCAGAGATACTTGGCGTGAAACAGTTGAGTGGGACACCCTGTATATGGGCACTCCCGCGGCTTGGAGGGGCCAAAGGAAACTGCGCTTTTAACATTGGCTAGCAGAGACGCCATCTCCTGGCTACTCGAGCTCTGGCGATTACGCACGAATGGTCCCGAAGCTAGAGAATGCAGCTACTTTGTAACTCGGATTGTGCATGCGCAAATCCTCCATGAAGGTAACATACGCCCGTCATATTCGCTTCTAGCGCATCAAAGATCCGGCGTAGACCTCTCACATTTGTTGGTGGTCAGTCTCGTCCAAAAACAGTCTTTTCCAATGTATGCCAGGCGTGTTTGGTAAGGTTCACGTCAGGAGAATATGGTGGCCACTCTGATGTTGGCGACGTCGTTATCATAAAGGAACGCGAAGATATGACCGATGAGCGTGATAATTGTCCACTAAGACGAATTCTTCAGAGAAATGCTGCCGATGTGGTAGCATTACACGTCTGACGGCGTCATTCCTCAACCGGATACTCGCTTAACTGCCTTCCACTACCACTAGTGACATACGGTGGTCTCTGATAAGGTTACTCCAAAACGTCAGGGAACTACCAGCTTGCTGCACTTGCTGGACAGTGTGTCTAAGTAGTTCATGCTGGTCAGGCAACTTCCAAAACAGTCCCCGACGACTGTTTGGATGAGGCCAGATGCTTCTCTTTGAATAACACTTGCTACCAATTCTGACGAGTGCATTCAGCATGCTGCTGGGCCAGGTGTAACGCCCTCGATAGCATCTATATATCGAAAGTAGAGCTCGACATGGATGTCGGCAATAAGACGGAAAATTACGTAGCCTTCTACGTATAGTTTGAGTCGAAACAGACATCGTTTGGCGGCATGAAAATCATTATTCCTCAGAACGTAAATCGGTATGTAGTGGACCTCAGCTGCTGTGGTAGCCTTTGGACGGTAGTGGAAAGGCGAATCACTGACTGTTACCGTATGTTTGTGCCTCATCCATGTCCGAACAGCATCACTTTGTTTCAATCCTTGATGAGCACCCCTCCTGATATAAAGTAACAATGTCGATATTACCAAACTTAGGGTGATCTTCTAGTCCAGGCAGAAGTACACTCAGTACAATCAATGTACTTCCTGTCTGATATCCGTCGAATTGGCACTGTTCACGGGTGGTTGTTTACATCTTTGTGGCGATTGAGTGATAACCATGGACAGTATAAGGAAGTGTGTTCTTGATGCAATGTACACATTCAATATCATTGTTCAGGAGACCTTGGAGCCAAGGTGATGCAACATTTTTCGATATGTGTGTCTATGTGTCCCACACGAAATTGATAAAAATCCATTGTACAGCAAACAGTTCCAATTAAACAGTCTTGGTTTCTAAGTAGTTTATCAATAAAAAGACACGTTTCGCCTAAACTGCAAGGCAGAATTATCATCATATTATCTGGACGACTAATGTAACATGTGAATTAACAAAGATTTAAAGCAGTGATAAGAGGGCCATTGACTTATTTCGTGCTGCAGAGAATTGTATAAAAAGGAAAAGAAACACTACATGGCACTCTTCGTCGTGTGACGCCGTTCGTTGGCTTTGGGCTTCAGGACGTTATTACGATGTCGGAAGGTGTGGCTGGATTTCGGTAGTTTTCATAAAACCGTTAAAATAATCGAATAAGCTGATTCATAAAAAGGAGCAGACGCTGTAAAGCTGTTAAAAGGAGAAATCTGATAGGGAGTTACATTAAAAAGGGCGGTTGCACATGTAAGCACATAATAGTCCCACGTTTTCTCAAGATGAGCTTATTTTGCGGTCTCAAAGTAATCACGACGAACGTCCGATATAGATTTGTACGATTACTTCACGCAGTGCTGTTTGTGTGTTTGCACTGATAATGTTAAAGCTTCTCTTTGGCATTAAGTTCAGTCGTCGGTCACTGCGTTGTCCATGCTGAGAGGTAATGCCTTAAATTAGGTATTCTCGGCACACTGTCGATATTGGTTTATCTCGGAATTCTCCGAAATTGGAATGTCCGGTGCGTCTACCTCGCCACTTAATTCCGCGTTCAAAGGAAGATTAATTCCCGTCGTGTGGCCACGATCGCGTCAAGTAGTTTTTGACGTCAGTCACTGGTGTTCAAATGCCAGTTCTGGCAATGCACCGCGATAGTACCGCCATCTCTATCTGTACATATTGCTATCGCATGACTTCTGGGAGCTCTGTGGATATCAAGGGCAATATTCACCTTTGTCTTGAAGAATCCCGAATCAACAGTTTATAATGGCTCAAAGATTACACCTGTGTTACGGGACATGTTAGTACTGAAGTGAACACGGGTAAAACATATTTCACAACTTCCGTAATCTGTGCCTGACTTTAGTCGATCCCTTTACAGTGTACAGCTTTCTCCCAACACACGTGTAATTGGGATAAATGTTAGGATTGTTTGAATAAAGGTTTTGTTTGATACAAAAATACATCTTTGTTACACAGAGAATAAATGTCCATTGGCCTAGATTTCTTTTCTGCCAGCTCTTTCAACCAGCTACTGTAACTTTAACGTCAAAAGAAAATTTGTGAACTAGCCATATCCGGATAGGTGCAGTCCAGAGCCTCTGATACCGTCTTTTTATGTCTTGATGAAAGCACTTCACTTTTTACTCGCGAATATTCATATTTTCACCGCTATAGAGCGGGGAGTTGTTCCACGTCGGAGATTCGAGTCCTCCTCGGGCATGGAACTGGGTTAGTTCAAGTTGAACTGATAATCACAGTAGTTGTGTCCCATAGATTTACAAATATTTGAACATTTCAAGTGCTCAAATAGTGGATGTTGAGATTCATAAAATCGGTTAACTTTTTTAATGTTTGTCAGAATATTGGCTAAACAGAAACACAATGTGGGTCCTTTTTTCTACTTGCGAACCTATTTCCAAACTTCTTGGACGATATTCAAAACTCAGTTTCACTATCATCGTTCTTTTCGATTTTGTTTCTGAAATTTGGGACATCTTCCCGTTCAAGTCTCAATCTTTGATATTTCACGATGTATAACAACCTGTGACAACAAAGTTCAGTGAATAGTCCTGTAACATAAACGCAGATGAACTATGAACTACAGTTGCCTTACTGTCTTTGGAAATAGTAACCTCCCGTAACTATGCACCGTTGAACTCTGCGATACATGTCCTGGAACCTTTGCACGAAGTTTGTATTTCATTCAGATTATTGTGTAGAGAGGATTTCGCAATGTATATTTCTTTCGGGATGACGAGGTTTGTGTGCCAAACTTTGTTCTGGCTATTCCGTTTCGTACTAGAAATTCACATAACAGATTTATGATTGAAATAGAATGGAAAATACACCAGTAAATGAGCAATAAAAGACTTCTGTAGTACTAAAATTTATTTGCCAAACATAGTACGTGATACTCTTTCTTATTATCATACAAATATTCATTACTCTAAAAACCGGAAAAATAAAACATTTTCAGACAGAAGTTTTCGTTTTGTGGTGCTTTCTCATCAGTTCATTAATAAAATAGTTTTCCTTGGACTGCTTTCCTCATCTTAGTAATAATTCACACGTTTTCAACTCTAAACTTAAGAGTTTCCTCGAGGCTCACTCTTATTATTCTGGTGACGAATCCCACGGAAAATAAAGAAGTAAGGTAATTTTTGTGTTGCGTTGTTGACTGTATTTATTTTTCAGTGGGCTTATCATGCTCATCTTTTACTACTGATTTGTTATGATTTCCGTCTCGTTTCGTGACCAGGGAGTCTTGGTCCAATCCGATCCTGCGGATATACTCGGAATCACAGGAGTAATCGTTCTTATGAAACAATTTCAATACTAATGGACAATTTTATCTTAAAGTCGTTTGAAATTTTCAATACATAGTCCATCCAAATGCAATCACATTACAGAAATACTAGGAAAATAGACTGACACTCATTCCGAGAATGTAACGCTTCGACAGTGTCAAAATTTCTTTGTATCCATCTTAATTAGACGGATAATGGGACGACGGCGATGTATTCATTTAACAAATGAAAAACCTTCGGCTGTTAGTTTTGGACTTTTAATTACCAGTTTCGAGAATACATCATTCTCTTCTTCAGACTCTTATAAGTATCTGTTCAGTAATGCAAAACTAGCCTTCCATTATAATATTTCCTAACACCCTCTCACACGAAGATGTTGTCGGCTACATCTTGTTGCGAGAAGTTGTTATGCAATTTTATAATGCAAGGCTAGTTCTGCATTACTGCACGGATACTTACAAGGGTCTGAAGAAGAGAATACTGTATTCTCGAAACTACTAATTAAAATTCCAAAAATAACGGCTGAAGGTTTGTCATTTGTCAAATTGTGAAGTGTCAAAGTCATCCACCTACGTGACAGCATATTTCTAGTGGTTCGTTTCGTTTTGTGGATTGTGTGAGCAGTCTAAGAAAACTACACGCAATAAGAAAGCACTCCTCCAGAAAAGTTTTTGTTGGTATTTTAAACCTCTTCAAAACGTTCCATGCGATATTGAACTAGGAATCGTGCCATGCCGTCTCTACGAACCTCTCTCTAATTGTCCGCACACTACCTTCAACAACAGCAGTGAGAATGTGGTCCAACAGTTTGCACGTAACTCTGTCGACTGCCGGTCGCAGAAATTCTCTGCAGCCGCCGTGTAGCTCTGCTCCGAGACACCGACTTTTAGCGACAGATTGCGGCGACAAAAGCCATTGGACACTTGTGTTCGCATAATCACCGCTTCAGGGGGGACAGAACTGATGGATTTTTTTTCGCGGCAGTCGCTAATGGCACTTCCATGTTCCAGCGCCGCCAAAGAGTCGGGCGATATTGCGGCCGTGATAAAGTGTATGAAAAATGTTCGCCGGCAGCGGAAAAGCAAAATACACGACCTCTCCCTCTGCGCACAGCCAACGCCGGCAAAGCAGTCTGTAGCTGTTCGCATGTCCACTGAAAGGCAGACACGTTCGTGGATGAATTCGGTGCAGCGTGTGTGATTGTTCTGCGAGATATTTCTGAAGGGAAATCGGAATAGCAGCTCAAACGACCACCTGCGTAGGGGTCGAGCAAATATGTGGAAATATTGCGACAAACACACGCCTGAATGTACAGGGTGTCCCATTTATCTTCACCACCCTAAATAACTATTTGTCCAGATGCAAATTACAAAATGTTTCATATTCACAGAATAAATAACATCAACTGCGAATGGGCAAAGCTGAAATTGTATTCTCAGCCGAGAGTCGAACCCAGAGGTTCGTTCCTGCAACTGCCAGCCTGCTTGACGCGCATGCGCAACGCTGAAATTGTGTTCCTGCAGCGCCTTCTCTTGCTTCTGGCTACTTGGAGTGTGGCTGTTTGGTGATCCAGCAGTTTCCGCAAGCAGCCAGATGCTACTCGGAATATTATTTCAAGCGCGGTCAAGCTACCAATTTGCGCATGCGCAGAAAGGTCTGATTTAGAGAGGGGGTAGCCATCACGTGATACGTGTTTGTTTTTAGCGTGTGTTTTGATTATTTCCAAGTCACTGCAATCCCACTTGAGTTCAGATATTTCTCGTTTACACTCCTTCGTTATTAGGAAGGAGAGTATTTTAATTATTTCTTTAAACTAACTTTCGCATGCAGCCAGAAACAGTGCAAAAAGCGTTCCAGCAGTGCAAGTATCAAACAAGGGGTTTTACGTCATAGCAGCTGCGCAGGCGCAGTAATATATGTTTCTTAGCGCTTGAAATTAACCATCTGGCAGCTGATGGAACGAACCTCAGGTATCCTGCTTTCTAGGCAGTTGCGCTGACCCCTACACCACGGGGAACACAGTGGTCACCGCACCTGCAAGGACTACCTAAGCCACTACGGTCGGGGGCTCGAATCCCCCCTCGGGCATGGATATTTGTGCCTTAGTATTAGTTAGTTCATAAGTAGTTTGCAAGTTTAGGGACTGACGACCCCGTAGTTAAGTCCCATAAGCTATACAAACATTTGAACATTTTGGACTACCTAAGTGCGCCTCCCGTCAGACACAAATTCCCAGCTTCACCCTGCCCACAGTACTCAAACTCGTAGTTATGAAACTAATTCCCGTAAGAGTAAGGGCCACAAACTTGCCCATCCAACCCCACTAACGAAAGGATTATTGCCCGTTATCAGTCTGTAAGTCTATCGGGCCAAACTGCGTGGTCATCAGTCCGTAGCTTACAAACTACTTAAACCAAGGTAAACTAACCTAAGGACCAACACACACATCCATGCCCCAGGGAGGACTCGTACCTCCACGAGGAGCAACCGCGCGCTCCCTAGAAAGACGCTTTATACCGCTCGGCCACTCCACCGCATTCTGCCCCTTATCGGCATGTGTGTGTGTGTGTGTGTGTGTGTGTGTGTGTGTGTGTGTGTGTGTGTAGCGTCTCTTCCGAAAGAACAGACGCCACATGTATATATACAAAATGTTTCAAGCAAATGTTCTTTAGCTATCAGTTGGGCATCAGTATGATTGCCTTCTTTGTAGTTTTGTTTTTTACAAAGATATGAACAGCGGTATGAGTTTAAATCGCACCCTTTATTCGGTAATTCATTTCCTCTCCTAAAGACCTATTCAAAAAACATATCACAGTGTACCATTCACCGAAACACAACGTTATTAATTACGTAACACAACCTTGACGTTGACGCTCCAATCGCTTAATGCAGGATCTCGCGGTAATGGAACACATCCACGCGCTGATGTTGACAGAGAACACATGTAAACATAAGTACACTGCACACACGTCATCCCGTCAACCATCGTCAGTTGAAGAGTTGTGTGAGTAGAATGTACAGCAACGAAGAGAAGATAGAAATACTACTCGTCTATGGGAAATATAAGTTACCAGAACAAAATTGCAATACTGTTTGCTCTGAAGGGGAGACGCTCTGTCGCTCAGTACGGGCTTCTGTCGAAGTTTCGAGAACATACCTTTACCGAGGAGTCTAGCAGTATATTGCTCCCTCCTACGTATATCTCGCGTAGCGATCATGACGATAAAATCAGAGCCCACACAGAAGCATACCGACAATCTTTCTTTCCGCGAACAATACGTGACTGGAATAGGAGGGAGAACCGATAGTGGTACTCAAGGTACTAGTGATGGGAACACTCGAATGAAAAAAATCGATTCATTCGGTTGTTGGGAAAAAATCGATCATTCGGTTGTAGTATCTCGTATCGGTTGAATTATTCATTCATTCTTCTGAGTGAAACCAGTCGGTGGGACCAACCGAATGAAACAACCGATTCAGTCGGTTGGACTACTCATTCCTTCTTTTGAGTGAAATCAGTCGGTCGAAGAAACCGAATGAAATAAACACAGTCGGTTAGACCACTCATTCCTTTTCTTTTGAATTAAATCAGTCGATGGGACCAATCGAATGAAAAAATTGACACAGTTCCTTGGCCTCTTCATTAGTTCTTTTGAGTGAAACCAGTAAGTGAGAGCAACTGAATAAAACAGTTAGTCGGTCGTAGTTTTATTATGTTGGATTAATATTCGTTTAATTTTTTCGAATGAAAGTAATCTGTGGGAACAACTGAATAAAAATATGCGACACTTTTAATATTCGTTTTTTTTTTTTTTTTTTTTTTTTTTTTTTTTTTTTTTTTTTTTTTTTTTTTTTTTTTTTTTTCCAAATGAAAGCAGTCTGTTGGATCAACTGAATGAAAACATGCGACACTTTTGCAGTTTTGTACATTGACTACATTACTCATTCTTTCTTTTCAAGTGAAAACAGGCAGTAAGTTTTTCTGACGTTTGAACCAGGTCATCATTATCCCAGCTGAAACGACTCATCAATGTTTTAGCTTACAGAGTGTGGTGTCGCACAAATATAAAGTGCGCGCCACCTACTTTCGCCGCGCGCCGCCATGCACGCACGGCGCGGCGTTCTTACGACGTCAGCCACGAGCGACCTCTGCTAGAACTCCGCTCGTGCCCACCACTGAACGACATCGTTCACTTGGGACTGAGATAGGAACGAGTTAACACTTCGGAATCAGTTAGGCACCAGTGAAGACTTGGCTATCGGACAGGCACTAGGCAGGCCTCTAGCTCAACTATGTATCCGCATTCTGCAGTACTGAGCTATGTAAAAGTTAAGTATTACTAAGTCTCTGTGAAATATATATATCGTTCTAATTTACTCTAGTGTTTCTAGTTTCTGCTGTCCCACTGGCTGGTCACCTCCTACCTGCACAAGCGTGCATCCTTTATACCTGTGTCGGTCCCGTTCTACTCGGCCGCCGACACCTACGACGGAAACGAGACACAAAAGCGGCGATGAGGCTGGGACACAAATCAGAGCTATCCATTTATTTGTATGAATGAAACTGGCATGCACATCAGATAACTAAAGCAGTACTACATTATACCGCCATGGAAAAGGGGTATGCCAAAGTTAAAATGCGTATTACTATGTTCATTTAATTATGTACTGAATGAGGTAACTTTTCCGTTTTATAATATAATATATTTTGTTGTAGATTAAATTGTTTGAGGTGCCATCTAACTAATTAGATGTCGTATCGCTGGAGCAGGCCTGCGATCACTTTAATTGTCCACCCCAGACTTAAAAAACGCCGATCATCTGGGCCCGATCAGATTACTTTCGAAAACACCCACAATCTGTAGAAGATAAGTGGCCGATGACCACGAAGTACCGCGGGGGCGGGAAGCGGGGACACGAGAGGGGGTGCTGCCTCTCTTGCGTTTTCACTGCTGACAGCGCCAGCAGGCGCTCGCCTCAAATTCCCCACAACAGTGTCTGGCGAGCGGGATGTGCCATCGCCGATTGTTGTCGGTTTCTTACTGTCTCAATAAAGAAGCGTGGAAACTACAGGGTGTTCCAAAATTATCTCTACAAGTTTAATCTCGCATACTCATAAAATATTTTTGTTAATTCCCTCTAATTTCAAGGAGTACGAGAAGACATACAACATTTATCAGTGCAGTAAATTTTCTTCAGCGTATCTGTATTCGTCAATAGTATATGAAAACATTCATCTCAAGTTTCATAATTATTCACTCTTGTCACGCTGCGGTGGAGTAGCCGAGCGGTCTAAGGCACCTCGCTGCAGAGCGCGCGGTTGCTCGCCGTCGGAGGTTCGAGTCCTCACTAGAGCATGTGGTTGTGTGTGTTGTCCTTAAATTAGTTTACCTTAGTTTAAGTAGTTTGTAAGCTACGAACTGATGACCACGCAGTTTGGTCCGATATATTTTTAAACATTCGAACTCTTGTCACAGATCAAAAATGTTCAAATGTTTGTAAAGTCTATGGGACTTAACTACGGGGTCATCAGTCCCTAAACTTACAAACTACTTATGAACTACTTACGAACTAGGACGGAACAAATAACCATGCCCGAGGGGGGATTCGAACCCCCGACCGTAGTGGCCGTGCAGACCGTGACTGAAGCGCCTTAGTCTCCTCGGCCACCGCGGCCAGCTTGTCACAGATAATTCTGTGGTTATGTGTGGAACGGTGTGGAGGTTTATTCCATCCCTCCTGCATGTACCATACAAACTTTTAGATGAATAGTGAACTGCCACTTGTTTTGAAAGTCAAGTGTGCAAAATTTCATCAAGATCGGAATAAAACTCTATATTGGCGTCAAAGTCTGGAATACCTTCTGTCATGCATCGAACTAAAGTAGATGTAGACGGTGACCATTCTCTTTCTTTGAAGGTGAAGAGACAAATATATCATTAAAATTCGAATAAAAACGGAATTTGTCGAAGTTAGTAGGTAAAGTATCCTCCGCCATGCACTGAATGAAATTTTATGTAGACCGTGACTTTCCTCTTCCTTTGAAGGTCAAGTGTGCAAAATTTCATCAAGATTGGAATAAAACTGTAGATTTGCATGTAATAAAAACACGGAAACTGCTATATTTATAAGATTTGTCTCTAAGAAAGTTTCATGCTGAATCACGGTTCATTTATACCCGATAAGACTGAAGGAGTATGCAAATAAAGTCACACAAAGTCGGTGAATTAATAAAAACATCCATATAACTGCAGAAACCGACAGAGACTTTTTCCAGCCGGTTGTATCGCATCAAGTGAAACCGGAGAACGTTGATATAAAGGACAGAGACTTGTTTCATTCGGTGGTCGCTCATCGACTAAAACCACTCAAACTCACTGAATGATTGAAAACATTCATATAGCGGCTGCAACCGACAGAGACTGCTTCCATTCGATTGTTTCGTATCGACCGCAACCACTCAAACCCCGCCAGTGTGTGAAAACATTCATACGACAACAGAGACTATTTTCATTCGGTTGTTTCATTCGACTGAAAAAAACGACTGAACGAAAAAACAACCGCTTGGCCAATCGGTTGTTGAAAACAGTCGGTTGTCCCATCACTACAAGGTACCCTTCGCCACACACCGTCGGCTGGTTTACGGAGTATGAATATAGATGTAGATATAAGCAACACACACAGTACTAGAAGACACCTGGCAAAAAATAAGACAACTGTTCATTTTTTCAGTAGTAATGACTGTTAACATAGGTAACACACTGTGAGACAAGACGGTCAGTATGTTGCAGTCAGCTACAGGATCAGGTGTGCACCGCATCCTCCGAAACATACCGATGGCCATGAATGTCTTTCTACAGGGCTCCAAAAACATGGGAATCGCACGGGAGTTATCGGGACTATATGGAGTATGTGTAATGGCTTCCCTTGGAAACATGTAGGTGGGTTTCATCCTTATACAGAATGATATCAGTTTTTGATAGCTTTTTCGACATTTCGGGAATGGTTTGAGCCCCAGAAACCACCCCCCTGGCTAAGACCATACTCTCCGGACTTAAGTCCTTGTGACTTTGAAAAAAAAAAAATCAAATGTTTGTAATTCTATCGGACCAAACTGCGTGGTCATCAGTCCGTAGCTTACAAACTACTTAAACTAAGCTAAACTAACCTAAGGACAACACACTCACCCATGCCGCAGGGAGGACTCGAACCTCCACGGCGAGCAACCGCGCGCTCCGCAGCGAGACGCTTTAGACCGCTCGGCTACTCCACCGCGGCTGTGACTTTGATTCTGAAGATGAAGCAACCACTTTTTGGCATTCGCATCTGAACTGTTCCACAGATTGACATGCAGTAGATCACTCCATTCGCAACTCCATAGAACAGCCTCTGATAAGGGTGTGTTACGCCTTCCACAACGCTGGCAACGGATTCTACACAACGCTGGTTCCTACTTTGAACAACAGTAACACATGCAAACATGTAACGCCTTTGTATCGGTTGTGCATAGAAAGTTACCACTATTTAAGTTTCAACCCTCGTATGTCCCACTGAGCTGTGCGATACATGTACTGAAAACTTTGCACGAAGTATTCCTTTAGGTTGGTATTCAAAAGCCTCGTCACTTTTCGTTGGATGTCAGGATTATAGTCGAATTATTACCTTTAAAAACGCGTTTCAGTCGAGGGAATAGGGAGGTGTCTGGAGGATTCTGATCCAGTGAGTATGGTGGACTTTGAAGTCGCACCACCACCTTTTTTTAGCAGGAACTGTTGTACGATATTTGCTGCGTGTGAGCGAACATTGTTGAGAACAAAAAATTAATAAATACACAAATAAAAAGTAAAAAATAAATAGTAACCTTGTTGTGCGTATTGGAGTCGTAAACTTCGTAGACGTTCAACTTCTCTGCTGCGTTAAACGTCGTCCCCTCAGGTAGAAAATCCTTGTGGATAAAGCCATGGCTATCGACAATGGTGATGAGCATCGTTTTGATGCACGATTGTTCGGCTTTGACATTATTCCGAAAAGGTGGTGTTGGAACGCCATTTGGTGTTTTGCAGTTCCCTTTGAAGATCGTACCAGAGACACAAGGTTTCATACTGCTCATGAAATTGTATGTCGCATCCGTCATTTCGAGGAAATCCTGTGAATCCTCTAAACGTGACTGCTTCTTATCGCCAGTCAACGCTTGTGATGTGGCACAAGATGACAACACGTTTTCCTCTTCTCAAACTTCTGGGTAAGGACTTTTTTCAACTGATCAGATTATAAATCTAATGTCTTGATCGCTGTCTTATTTAATGATTACTAATTTCGGCTCATCTCTGAGGCATTCTCAAATCATCTTGGCCAATGCGGCAAAACATTTGCCAAAAGGCAATCTAATCATCCAAAAACATCATGATTAAATTGCCTTTTGGAAAATGTTTTACCGAATTCATCAACAAGACTTGAGAATACCTCAGAGATGAGCCAAAACTATTAATCATTAAATATAAATAGCGATAAAGACTTTAGATGTGTAATCTGATCAGTTGAAAAATACTTATAGATCGCCGCCCAGACAAGATGTCAGTCAGTATGGGTAAGAACTTGTCGCACGGATTCACGGTAAATCTGTAGTTCATACGATGTCATGCGCACATTTAATTGACGATCGATTATAATTAATGTCTTCACTTTCTCAATTTTTTCGTCACTGACGACGATCGATGATCAGTAAGAAACACTTATCCGGCCAATTATGTTACAACTGCGAGAGTACTCCGTAATTCTCGTGCCATAGATGGCAGATGTTAACTGCGAACATGGCATTTTACACATTAGATTATAATTCATTGTCGCAAGAACGTAACCAGTACAGGCAAAAAAAAATAAACTTGGCACAAACTTCCAAACCAAGACAGGTGATAATATTTAAATGGAAATAGATAATGAAAATGTGGGAGAGATATTAAAATAATAGTTTAAAGAGGTAAAAGTTCAAAAAAGAGTATGTCTGTCAAAGCTAAATTCAACTATCAAATAATTGTGGCTGTTTTTAAAAATACGGTCAGAAAGAATATTACGTGTTGGGTGCATAGATTTTATCACAATAGTAGAGTCGTAATCCTATCGTCCATCAATCTTTATTATTAATATTTTTATTATTTTTGTCCGGAATGTTGGCAAAACATCATAAAACTACAGGCAAATCTAAAGTCGGCCGTTGTAATGATACTTTTTCTTTTTAGCTGGTGTTGTCAAGATTAAAGTTAAGTACCGTTATTGAAAATTAACAAACTGTGAAATATTGCAATGAACATTAATTTTGAAAAGATAGAGACACTGAGGAAAACGGGAAAGATTGCGCCATCAGTATTTAGCGCGCAGTAGTGGTTAGACTAAAGACAACACCAGAAAGCCTCATTACAAAAGAAAGTGGCGGAATCCGTTTTTTTACCTGGAAGAAGGATACAGATTGGATTGCAGTCATCACATAGAAGTCGAACCTGTACGGAACAATAAATCTCTTCTTTACTGTAAACTGATGCTTGGTCGCATCAGCTTCAAATACTAAAGTTTCATGACCGTGTTTAATTCCAATTACGATTGCAAAAATTACAAAATTATCGGACTTCATTTAAAGAAAAGAAGAATTTCTGCAGGCATTGACACAAAATTCAACATGAAATGTGCGTAAATGAAATTCGCGTCTGGAATGTTCTTCCGCAATCGCGAAGCAATTTACAACAATGGCCAAGCACCATTTTACGAATTATGTTGGAAACAAAAATTTAAAAAAAAAATGAAAAATGGGGAAAGAATTTTTATACTAAATATTAATTTCAGTTAACAAATGAAATGCTCACACTTACATAGTTAGTGTGGAGATAGCAAAAGAGAGACGTCCGATCTGTTCAACAGTAAGAAGAAAGACGACGAGCGATCCCGTTTTCTCCCAGCTCGTTCAAAAAAATTGAAAGTCTCTTATGAAACAAAATAATGAGAGATTTACTGGCACAGAGAATGGATGCTAGCGACAAGCGTGGCAGATACAATTTTAATTTAAAAAAAATATATGACATCAACTGCGATTGGGCAAAGCTGAAAATATGTACCAAGCCGGGATTCGAACCCGGGTCTCGTGCTTTCTAGGCAGTTGCGCTGCCCCTTACACCACTGGGGACACAGTGATCACCGCACCTGCAAGGACTACCTAAGCACGCCTCCGTCAGATACAAATTCCCAGCTTCGCCCTGCCCACAGTACTCAAACTCGTAGTTATTAAACTAATTCCCGTAAGAGTAAGGGCTTCAAACTTACCCACCCCTCCCCACTTCTGGTGTAAGGGTCAGCGCAACTGCCTAGAAAGCAGGAGATCCGGGTTCGAATCCCGGCTGGGTACACATTTTCAGCTTTGCCCAATCGCAGTTGATGTCATATATTCTGTCAATATTAAATAATAACAATTGCAGGATCAGAAGTGACGTCTGTTCTTTCGGAACAGGCGCCACATGTATATATTAAATGTAATGCTACGCCGTAAGACAAGCCAGTGCGATTTTCTTAGAAAATAGTAAATGGAAGGTATCTCCTGAAGCATGTTACGTCACAGGCGACGCAGGACGGACGGGAGGTCACCGAGGCTTGGCGCGAGGCGCGTGCTGGGGTCGCCAGAGAAAATGACGCCGGAGCCAGCTCCGCGAGATATCCCCTCCATCAGCGGCCCGTGTCTTCAGGATTTTCCGCCACATTTGGGCCAAGGGCCGGGATGGGTCGCCGCGTGGAACCGCCGCGTAAAGGAGATGGAATCGGATGAAGCGCCGCTACGGACGGCGGGGACCAGGGCTTCACTACATGTCGCACGCTTCTTCACTTCTCCCATCAACCAGACGGTCTATTCACTGAAAACCAGTTACCCGTGGTGTCCATGAAATAAAATCTACCGGTGTGTCCTGTCGACGATATGGGTTATGTTTTGGTCTTACCTACACGTTGTGAGACGATAGAACAACGTACAACTCCCATTTGTAGCGCAAAAACACACTGCTTTGCAAGAGGAGAGCGTCGAAAGTTGCGAAGACTGAACAGGCAATCAGCCGCGGCAAGGAGGTAAAGCCCTTTCTACAAGGGAAGTGAGAGCTTACGAGATTATCCATGATGAACCGGTCACGTCGTCCGCGTACAATGTAGACGCGCCCACTTGCACAAGATGCACGCATACGATCGCTAGTAGACGGAATAGGATGGGTCCTATTCTCACGCGTATGGAAGTGCTTCGCGCATGCGCAGACGACCGAATGGGGAAGTCAGCTGACAAACGAAGCCAAATGGGCAGCTATGTTGAACACCTATCACCTCACTTTATTTCACTGCACTCTCAGCACACGTCCACCATCATGGTTCAACTGTTGTCGACTGATCCTCGGCCGCTTCCGGCAGCCACTTATATACAATCTGAGACGTCATTCCAGTAATACGTCACCTAACGAGCCTTAGTGATTATCGCCGTAGTGTACAAAACTAAGTAATGATTGAAATTTTGATATGACAGCATCGTTAGATACGCGCTAAGATTCGAATACAAATGCATCACTTTTAGGAGCATTACCCCAATGATTAAATGTTCGTATAGCTATATTGTTAGAAGTATTGGGGGCTCGAGTTAATCACATCAGACTGAAACGGAATTTAATGGTTTTCGTCAGTTATAATTGTGCAATAGGCAATAAACCATTTAAGTAAAAACGCGGCCCTCATGTTCTAGTCATTTATTTGATAGATGCCTCCCTAGTTAAATATTTCTTTACTTTGAAATTAAATGTTTAGTTTTACAAATAAATGTATACGGGTACGGACAGCAACGAGAGCCGCCGTGGAGTAGCCGAGCGGTCTAAGGCGCCTCGTTGCGGAGCCGTGGTTTCTCGCCTTCATAGGTTCGAATCCTCCCTAGGGCTTGGGTGTGTGTGTTGTTCTTAGGTTAGTTTACCTTAGTTTAAGTAATTTGTAAGCTAAGAGATTGATGACCACGCTGTTTCGACCAATAGATTTACAAACAAACAGCCACGAGCCAAATGTAGCAGGAATAAGTCATTCCCTAAGACGCAGCTCGCTTAATTAAGAGTCCGTCCCGTTACAATGTGAGAACAATAAATTTGGCTTTTCGCGGGATGTAACAAATTATCTATCTTGTTGTTGCAAGCATCTTTATCTCCGAATAAGAAAGGCAACCTGCATCTCATTAAATCTGCTTTCCGTATTCGATTCTCGGTCTCCCTGTGCGATTTTAACCCTTACACATCCCTCTTTAGAGTCTCAGAATTTGTCCTACCATTCGACCCCTTGTTTTAGTCAAGGTACTCCCGAAATTTGTTTTTTCCCAGTTCTGTTCAGCAGATCACAATTTGTTACACGACATTACAATCTAATCTTCAGCATTAACTGTAAGAGGATTTCCGTCTTTTGGTGACTAAAATTACGACATTTGTTTTACATAAGACGCGTTTCACTTTTATTTGTAAAGCATCTTCTGCGGTTCTGTAAACGATACATACGTTTGAACAATTCGTTTCCCATATTTACCGGGTGATCAAAAAGTCAGTATCAATTTGAAAAATTAATAAATCACGGAATAATGGAGATAGAGAGGTAAAAATTGACACTCATGCTTTGAATGACATAGGACTTTATTACAACAACAACAAAAAGTTCAAAAAATGTCCGACATGTCGCTTCATCTGAACAGAAAAGCAGTAATTAGCATAACAAATTAAGACAAGGCAAAGATGATGTTCCTTGCAAGAAATGCTCAATATGTTCACCATCGTTCCTCAACAATAGCTTTAGTCGAGGAATAATGTAGTGAACAGCACTGTAAAGCACGTTCGGAGTTATGGTGAGTCATTGGCGTCGGATGTTGTCTTTCAGCATCCCTAGAGATGTCGGTCGATCACGATACACTTGTGACTTCAGGTAACCCCAAAGTCAATAATCCCACGGACTGAGGTCTGGGGACCTGGGATACCAAGCATGACGAAAGTGGCGGCTGAGCACACGACCACCACCAAACGACGCGCGCAAGAGATCTTCCACGCGTCTAGTAATACCTTGTTGTTTTTTGGTTCTAATAAAAACCTCACGTCATTCCAAGCACGTGTGAGTTGACCTCTCCATCTACATTATTCCATGATTCATTAAGTTTTCAAATTTATACTGATTTTCTGATACCCGTTAGATTAAAAACAGTGTTGTTGCTTCTTGTGAATGTTACGTGATTTGAAATCGATGTATAATCTCCTTGCGATGTTATTGCCTCTTCCTTACTTCCCACTGCTGTTTTCCCGTCTTATTTGTTTGGTCGTGGCCGGTTTGTGATATGCGTTACTTGATTGTACACCGCATATCACATGTCGACCAAGCCCAGCATACAAAACATCAGAAGGATGTAAGGAAAAGACAAAAACCTTAAGTAGGTTTTACATCAGTTTAAAACACGTAACACGCACAAAAAGTTAAAATCAAATGTTTGTATAGCTTATGGGACTTAACTACGGGGTCATCAGTCCCTAAACTTACAAACTACTTATGAACTAGCTAATACTAAGGACGGCACAAATATCCAGGGATTCGACTCCTGGCTGTAGTGGCCGTGCAGACCGTGACTGGCGCGCCTCAGTCCTCTCGGTCAGCTAAAAAGTTGAAAAAAAAACTATTTTAATCTCTATAGGCAGAACGCATTGTACAAACGTATGTATCGTTGACAGAACCACAGAAGATGCCATGCTGACAGACTAACTCCTTACACCGCTGGCAGAGTTACCACCAGAGTGCTTGCTCGTCGGCAGATTTATTGTCCTTTAGAAAAGGAACTAATGAAGACTGAGCTGGCCTCAGGACTCAGGCAGCAACCCTATTGAGCGTTGTGAATAAACAGCGCCTCACCATCTGCCCGGATATTGGTCAGTTTGAAGCATAGTTGTTGTGTCCGGACTCCATCTCCTAGCTGCGACTAGTGGCTACTAGTCTGTACCTTTTTTATCTGAGACATAGATTTGATGATTGGATCGACGACTACCCTCCTGAGTATCATCGATTCCAAAGACCAAGTGAGTATCCTAAAAGAGGGAGTATGTATACAGAAATACGTGTAGCTACGAAATATTTACATGCTGACGAATATACCCTCTCCGTATCTTCCGTCGGTGTCAAGAGTCCGCTGAAAAAAAAATTATGTTTCTAAATCTGTGGGACTTAACTGCCTGGTTATTATTCCCTAGCTTACGAACTACTTAAACTAAGATAAACTAACCTAAGGACAACATATACTCCCATACTCGAAGGAGGACTCGAACCTACGACGGTTAACGGTGGCGCACACCGCATGACGGCGCCTGAGTGCGCACGGCTTTTCCGCTGCGGCACAGTCTGTATGCTTTCAACTCGCCGACGCAGCGTCTGCTGTCATCACGGAAGACTGGCGTCGTATTTACGACAGAGTCGATGACCTGCTTCCGCCTAGCTTGCCTGGCGAATGTTTGAGCAATCTAAGATTTTAACAATTTTCTCATCACAATTTTGCGCTTAATAGTATGTTGCACATTAGTGGCGTCTGTTGGTAAAGGTGTGGAATGTGCCTAACGAGGGTTGGAAGCCATACAATAGGTGTGGATTTAATTGTGCCGCTGATAGTGCTCATGGTATCATTTAGCACCTCATCAATTTTGTTTGTATATGGGCTATAAATCCATACAGGAGCTCACTATTCTGCCACAGAATATAGTAGCTCAAATGTATTCTTGGTGCCAGAATACTGCACTCCTGTATGGATTAATAGCCCATATACAGGGTGTCTCACGAAAGACGCCTGCCAGGCGACCGCAGATCGCGCGGTACTGCTCCTGGCCGCCGCCACCGCATCCGCCGGCCACGGCAGCGCCAGATTCTCGGACTCTGACGTGCCACCGGCGCATACACTAAGTCTAAAAACATTTCCATCTGAGTAATCTAAGCTTACCTTTATTTACAGTAGATGTTCAAAATGATGTTCCTCTACAGAAAGAGTGGCCTGACATCTCTTGAACACATTTGCGAACACTCGACGAACTTCGGCTGCCGAAATCTGGGAAATGACTAGTCGAATCTTGTCTTCCAATTCTTCGAGTGTATGGGGATTGCTTGCATACACCTTGTCTTTTAACATTCCTCAAAGATAAAAGTCACAGGGATATAGATCTTGGAGAGGGAGGAGGCCAGCCAACTATCCTATCATCAAAAACACTTTGTATTGCTGCCACAGAAGCATTGGCAATGTATGGTATTGCATTGTCCTGTATGAAATAACCGTACAGCTTTTCGTTGGGTGAAAGTTCTTGAAAAACATTGATGCAGGATATTGTTCACATACCTGTCAGAATTTGTCTCTGTCACGCAGTACAGAACACAAGAGCACGGTGTTTCTACCTGACGACAATAGGGCAGGACTCGGCGCTGTTGCCAAGTTTCCCAGAACACGCATAGCGGCGACCGGCGGGCGGAGCGGCAGCTGCCGACAAACGCGCCGCGCAACTCGCGGACCTCTACCAGGAGTCTTTCGTGAGACACCCTGTATATAAACAAGACTGACGTGGTGCTAAATGATACCATGCGCACTGAGAAGTCTAGACTTAATCAGACTGGAATGAATGTCCTCAAACGCCCAGAGGCTTGTAATAAATTTCACACGTTAGTACTGTTGTGGCCTGTTCCTTTTAAGAGGACACCTACATCGCCAAAACAAGTTATTTGTGTGCCGCGACACGTGTCAGCTTGGCGCACCCTGCTACGCGGGTAATATAATAACTGGAAGTTTGTTTCCGCCGGCCAGCCTCGGCGAGGACAGGACGGGGACAGGTGGGGGCGCACTAAATCTCTCCCCCCTCCTCCCCCTCCCCCGCCATCATATTGGCGAAAGTTTTATGGGCGGGAAGCCGCGCGGCTGCTCAGCGCGGCGTTTTACTGCCGCCGTAAAAGTCGGCCGCCGCCGCCGGCGGCGCGAGGTCAGCCGACGCGGGGGTGGGGCCGAGGGGCGGCCGGTGGCCGGCGCCGCCCCCGCGCCGCCCCCGCAGCCGCCCCTCCACGTCTTTATCAGCGGCGCGCCTCGCCGCTCTGGTTTCCCATCCACATATAGATGGCGCCTACGGACGAAACGTCAATTTTAAGTGCAACAGGTGCCGCCGAACCCTACGGCAACAGCGTTGAAACAAAGACTCGTAAAACCAGGCGGCGGTGTAAACCTGACATGCGCAGCCGTGGCTGACATGCGACTGCGATTCTCTGCCTGGCTAATCAGCGCTAGCACTTAAAGAGTTGAGGGTCAAAGTTGTGTACGTGGAGGATACATGGAAGCGACGGCAGGGCTTCTAGTGCATGAAACTTTATAGCTTTTTTATGCATCTCCGAAAACACAGGTAGGCTACACTTTTCCTTCGGTGTAGATACACATCATAGGGGGCGCCTCGGTTGCACAGTGGTAGACTGCCAGACTACAAATCCAAAGGTCACTGGTTCGATCCCCGTCAGGTCCAAGGATTTTTATCTGTCACTTTCCACTTCTTTCACCTCTGGCAGTATTGCCAACACCACCTAGAAGACAAGGCCTTACAAAAGGCTGTACCTACGTCACACTTAGAGGCCCCGGCCGCCATCTGACTGGCCAGCCGTTACGCGGCGGTGGGCGTGCCCCAGCCAACAGCCAGTGAGGTGGCGGCCTGGGCCTCTTAGTGTGACGTTGTAAGGCCTTGTCTTCTAGGTGGTATTGCTCATGTGAAAAATACCGACTAGCACCGTGGTTCGGAACCCACGTTAAACTGTAGGTCCCCCTATAACTGGCTGGGTAAGTCATTTCGAAGGTCGGAAGTGTTGGTATTGCTCATGTGAAAAATACCGAGTAGCACCGTGGTTCGGAACCCACGTTAAACTGTAAGTCCCCCTATAACTGGCTGGGTACGTCAGAAGGTCGGAGGTGTTGGTATTGCTCATGTGAAAAATACCGAGTAGCACCGTGGCTCGGAACCCACGTTAAACTGTAGGTTCCCCTATAACTGGCTGGGTAAGTCAGTTCGAAGGTCGGAAGTGTTGGTATTGCTCATGTGAAAAATACCGAGTAGCACCGTGGTTCGGAACCCACGTTAAACTGTAGGTCCCCCTATAACTGGCTGGGTAAGTCAGTTCGAAGGTCGGAGGTGTTGGTATTGCTCATGTGAAAAATACCGAGTAGCACCGTGGTTCGGAACCCACGTTAAACTGTAGGTTCCCCTATAACTGGCTGGGTAAGTCAGTTCGAAGGTTGGAGGAAGGCAATGGCATACCACCTCCAAACAGGACCATGCCTAGTAAAGCACTGTGGTGTTCAAACCAATCTCTGGATTGTTGACTGCTTTACCTTTTTATACATCAGAGACCGAACCCCTTGCAGGAAAACAACGAAATCCAGTAATCAAAGGGGAGGGGAGTGTGTAAGGGCCGTACCGAGGCATGATTTTGTAAGATTAATTTATTTCCAATCTCTTTCGCCTTCGTAATAAATTTGTGCGAAGGAGAACGTCGCGGCGTACTGGAACGCAGTGCTGCGGTGCGCGCGGCCGTTCGCTGTCGGGGGTTCGAGTCCCCCCTCTGCCATGGGTGTTTGTGTTGTCCTTAGGTTAGTTTAATTAAGTTTTTTTGTAAGCTACGGACTAATAACCCAGCAGTTGAGTCAGGTAGATTGACAAACATTTGAATTTGAATTGTAGGAACACGTGAGGCAGTACTCACATTACGGCTTACTTTAGGTTTTTAGCGTTTGTGGATCTGCAGAAAGCTTTTGATAAATGTTGACTGAAATATACGGCAAAGCGGCCGAGCGCATTGAGACACTATGCTACGATGCGCAGGCATCGTTGCGAAACTGTCGCAGCAAGTTCAACTTGTGCGGCAGTTCTCCGAAAGAGCCATCCAGCCACTGGAAGGCATCCAATTGACTCCTTTCCAAGGTTATCACTTAGCTGTAGGCTTAGCGGCTATTGGATTCACACTCTGATACGAAAATGTTCAAATGTTTGAAAAGCGTATGGGACTTACCTGTGGGATCATCAGTCCCTAAACTTACAAACTACCTGTTGAACTAGCTTATAGTAAAGACAAGACCCATGTCCGATGGAGGATTCGAACCTCCGAGGCGGGAATCCGCGCGATCCGTAACGTGCCACTCCAGACCTCTCGCCGGCCGCGGTGGCCGAGGGGACTGAGGCGCTTCAGTCACGGTCTGCACGGCCACTAGGGTCGGGGGTTCGAATCCCCCCTCGGGCATGGATATTTGTGCCGTCCTTAGTTGTAGGTAGTTCATAAGTAGTTTGTAAGTTTAGGGACTGATGACCTCGTAGTTAAGTCCCTTAAGCTTAACAAACATTTGAATCAGACCTCTCGGCTACTCCCGCGTGGCATATAGTATCCCCCATTTGGCATGTGCCGTCCGGAGTAAAATCGATCTCTCGAGGTATACTAATTTCTTTTTCTCAGGAAGTGCTATTACACTTGTGCATCAGCTCAAATACACTCCTGGCCACTGAAATTGCCAGACGTGCTACAGACGCGAAATTTAAGCGACAGGAAGAAGATGCTGTGGTATGCAAATGATTATCTTTTCAGAACGTTGATACGAGGATGGCGCCGGTGGCGACAGATACAACGTACTCTCATACAACGTGCTCTCATACAAAAACAGCAGGTGACCGGCGTTTCCTGGTGAAACGTTGTTGTGATGTCTCGTGTAAGGAGGAGAAATGCGTACCATCACGTTTCCAACCTTGATAAAGGTCTGATTGTAGCCCATCGCGATTACGGTTTATCGTATCGCGACATTGCTGCTCGCGTTGGTCGAGATCCAATGACTGTTAGCAGAATATGGAATCGGTGGGTTCAGAACTGGAATACGGAACGCCGTGCTGGATCCTAAAGGCCTCGTATCACTAGCAGTCGAGATGACAGGCATCTTATCCGCATGGCTGTAACGGATCGTGCAGCCACCTCTCGATCCCTGAGTCAACAGATGGGGACGTTTGCAAGACAACCACCATCTGCACGAACAGTTCGACGACGTTTGCAGCAGCATGGACTATCAGCTCGGAGACCATGGCTGCAGTTACCCTTGACGCTGCATCACAGACAGGAGCGCCTGCGATGGTGTACGCAGCGACGAACCTGGGTGCATGAGTGGCAAAACGTCTTGTTTTCGGATGAATCCAGGTTTTGTTTACATCATCATGTTGGTGATGATGATGATGATGATTGGCGTTTTAGGGCGCTCAACAGCGAGGTCATCAGCGCCCGATCATGTTAGTCGCATCGGTGTTTGGCGACATCGCCGTGAACGCACATTGGAAGCATGTATTCGTCATCCCCATACTAGCGTATCATCTGGCGTGATGGTATGGGCATTGGGCATTGGGTCACCTCTTGTTCGCATCGACGGCACTTTGAACAGTGGCCGTTACATTTCAGATATGTTACGACCGGTGGCTCTACCTTTTATTCGATCCCTGCGAAACCCTACATTTCAGCAGGGTAATGCACGACCGCATGTTGCAGGTCCTGTAGGGGCCACCTGGATAAAGAAAATGTTCCACTGCTGCTCTGCCCAGCACATTCTCCAGATCTTTCACCAGAGAGACGTCTGGTCAATGGTGGCCTGGCAACTGGCTCGTGACAATACGCCAGTGACTACTCTTGATGAACTGTCGTGTGTTGAAGTTGCTTACACATCTGTACCTGTACTCGCCATACAAGCTCTGTTTGACTCAATGCCCAGGCGTATCAAGGCCATTATTACGTACTCTCTCCTAAGGGTGTGTTTATGCTGCCACCTCGCCGGCAGCCTTGTTGCATTCCGTTATGTGTATTCTCCTGCAGCTGTTACATTACATATGAGGGCACTATTGCAGTGGCGTGAAGCGTCAAACATGTTCTCCGCATCGTCTGACGACAGTGTCAGTGATTTGTTTATTGCAAATTTTGTTATTGGCAAGGAGACGGAAGAGCGCTGAATGCTGAACGTCCTCACTACGGATACTGTTACAACAGCTCAGAAACTATACCGATCGCTATTCCAGACATAATAATCATATGCTTCAGATCTTCACTCATTGTTGCCTGAACTAAAACTACTTCTAATAAACAATATTGTGCGCGATGGGCACAAGAGATCAAAGCTCGCAACAGTCAAACGTCGCTCAGCTAGAGTGACCTTGAAGCAACCAATTACAGTGCAAGTTTTAGGCCAGGCGGCGATGGTCGTAGCGCGAAACACAAATTTGTTTAATGATAAAAATAACAGTCCAGTTCGCAAAATTATTTTTACAATTTATTAATATAGATGACCGGTTTCGATCTAGGTTTAGATCATCTTCAGACCTCGCTATAGATGTTCAGGCGGTGAGCGGCGACGGTAAGACTCCGTGGGTTTGATTCGTCATCGCCGTGCCATGTTGGCGTGCAGCGAGGTGGCGCAATCTCGGAACAAAGGTTGCATGATTTACAGACATTATCCACACAACTTTCCTATGTTACTGTGCTCTGATGACCGTTTGCAAACAAGGAACAATGTTTTTCAAACTGATTAACAAACCTGTTTGATATAATTGCCTGACGAGGATAGCAGCGAGCTGGTCGAGCTGCGTGGTGCACGCTAAATGGGTAGGTAAGACTCTGTGGGTTTGATTCGTCATCGCCATGTTGGCGTGCAGCGATGGGGCACACTCAGAAGAAAGGTTGCATGATTTACAGACATTATCCACACAACTTTCCTATGTTACGGTGTTCTGATGACCGTTTGCAAACAAGGAACAATGTTTTCCAAACTGATTAACAAACCTGTTTGATATAATTGCCTGACAATGATAGCAGCGAGCTGGTCGAGCTGCGTGGTGCACGCTAAATGGGTAGGTAAGACTCTGTGGGTTTGATTCGTCATCGCTATGTTGGCGTGCAGCGATGGGGCACACTCAGAACAAAGGTTGCATGATTTACAGACATTATCCACACAACTTTCCTATGTTACGGTGCCCTGATGACCATAGTATTGGTAAAGGCATCCAGCTACTAAAAGTGTAAAAAAATCGTTTGTCAAATCCTGTAAAGCCATTTCAATTTCCAGACGGAATAAACATTAGTGGAAGGTAGAAGAAACTGTAGCTTCCAGAAACGCATCACAATCTAATTGAGAGGAACCGCTGCAGACGACATTCAAAGTCCCTCTTACTCGGAAACTGGAGCAGTTTTCTTACCTGCCCCGGTTCGTTCCCGGAATTGATGTCTTTTCTGACACATTCATTAGCGTCGCGCTCTGGCCGTTTTTCCCGGCGGCCCGCTCGGCCGTACCCCAGTGACGTCAGCAGCGCTGGGGATCCCCGTCCGCCGCGGCTCTCCAGTTTCTTGCCGCCCCAAGTCGGCGCTGGCGAGCCGCCATTCATCCAATTAGGGGCCGCGCCCTACTCTTACCGTTAATTGCTTCTCGCTCGCCGTCTGGATTGGCCTCGACGTGGTATCGTTTCTCTTGCAGCCGAACGAGAAAAGCTACGGCCGCAGTTTGGAAGCTTCGCGCCAAATCTTGACGCTAGATACTCCGACACTGTCTGAGAGCTTTTTGTTGCAGGACAATTAATGCGTTGCGTTCCCCCAATTAATATCTGAGAAGAAGGTCTGCAAATGGTACTCGTGAACAGTCCTGTTGTGCAAAACATAAGGGCAAAGTTAACTCTAGCTTGATGCGTCACAGCCAAGTGAGGAGGCCGCCAAAAATTCAAACATAGACTACTAGCCATTAAAATTGCTACTTCAAGAAGAAATGCAGATGATAAACGAGTATTCACTGGACATATATATTATACTAGAACTAACATTACATTTTCATGCAATTTGGGAGCATAGATCCTGAGAAACCAGTAGCCAGAACAACCACCTCTGGCCTTAATAACGGCCTTGATACGCCTGGGCATTGAGTCAAACAGAGCGTGGATGGCGTGTACAGGTACATATGCCCATGCAGCTTCAACACGATACCACAGTTCACTAAGAGTAGTGACTGGTGTATTGTGACGAGCCGGTTGCTCGGTCACCATTGACCAGATGTCTCCCTGGTGAGAGATCTGGAGAATGTGCTGGCCAGGGCAGCAGTCGAACATTTTCCGTATCCAGAAAGGCCAGTACAGAAACTGCAACATGCGGTCGTGTATTATCCTGCTGACATGTAGGGTTTCGCAGAGATTTATGAAGGGTAGAGCCACGGGTCGTCTAACATCTGAAATGTAGCGGCCACTGTTCAATGTGCCGTCTATGCGAACAAGAGGTGACCGAGACGTGTAACCAATGGCACCTTACCATCACGACAAGTAATACACCAGTATGGTGATGAATATACGCATCTAATGTGATTTAACTGTGCTGTCGCCACACACGGATGCGACCATCATGATGCTGTAAACAGAACCTGGATTCATCCGAAAAAATGACGTTTTGTTATTCGTGCACCCAGGTTTGTCGATGCGTACACCATCGCCGGCACTGATGTCTGTGATGCAGCGTCAAGAATAAGGCAATAACTTTCAATGAAAGGAAGAGGTTTAGCTCTCTAGCTACAAAAGTGAAACAGGTAAAGAAGTTCAACTTTCTCAATTATTATTAAAAATAATGATTGAAGTACCTATGATTAAACAACAACAAAATCTTCTCAGACTGATACATATATGAATGATACAAAATCTTATAAAGACAGAACTGTGTCTGTGAAAATCAGATTTCAAAATTATTCCATCAGCTCGTACAAAAGCAGCTAACCAAAACACGTCCGATCAATACCAGAGCTACACACCGACTCTCTCGAGTCTGTTCCGCTGCTATTCACATACATTTTGACAGAGATGTTACACAACAGAGTAAACCATAAACGTAGTTACTCAAAGAAGTTCATATAACATTTTACATCCAAGTATCGATACAAGACAGGCGAAACAATATTACCGAACTTCATCTACGTTAATGTTACACGAATATTCAACAAACTTTATAGTTAAGAGGTTGAATATTGTTTCGAGGCACAGTTGTGAACTACAGGACGAAAGCTATCAGATACCAAAGATAATCCATTGGCAAGAAATCTTTTACGATAACCCACTTTAATAATGTAATATCTGAGACATTATGAGTCTAATCTATACAATAAAATTAGAGCAACAACGTATAGAATACGTCGTTAAATTAATGATCAAATACTGCTTCTTAAATACTGTTTGTTAAAACGGACCCAGTAATGCACTTTAGAAAGTTCTACCTTTTCATTGGGCATAAATTGGTGTCCTTGTGACTTAAAAATGTATGCAGTTGAAAGTTGGTGCATAGTTTGCCTTAATACTAGATCTAGACCGAGTTATAAGATGGATTCAAAACTGTATATATCGATGTGACAGAGAAACGTGCGTTAATATATGTTACTGGTCGTCGAGATTGGAGTAATATTGTTCATTTCGAGGTTTAATGTTTCACGCATATAATCGATATACTTGTACTTCGTCTCTATCCCGCAAATCAACATTAATGTGTGATAATGATGGAAATCAGACGATATTGATTCTCCATTACCACTTGGAATACACAAGCATTTCACTTAAGCCACTAGAAATGTCTAACTGATCGCAAAGGCGTCTCTAGCGTTGTGTGTACTGACACCTTTAGAGGTGTTTTACATATGATCGTGGTTTCATTTATATGCATCTACTAATTAATTCTATTCCATGATGGTTGCTGGTGCAGCAACAGTGGTACATAAATTTAAAAAAATCAGCAGTCTTCAAATGTTCAAATGTTTGTAAAGCTTATGGGACTTAACTGCGCGGTCATCAGTCTCCAAACTTACAAACTACTTATGGATTCGAACCCCCGACGTGGAACGGCCTTGCGCATCGTACCATATGTGAGGGTACCTGAGTACCCAATTGCTTATTACGAATGAACAACATTTATATTTATTAGTAAAAGTAATTAAATATAGTTATCAGAGTGTAAAGTAATTTATTTATACTAGAGTTGATTTGTTTATTTTATTATGTCCACGGTATTCCACATAGCTTTCATTGGCAAATTAGGGGGAAAAGATGTTATTGAGCCATAGGACCACGGAATACCGCAACCAAGGAAATATATCCCACATATTTCTGCTGTTGTGATTATTGTTGGTGTTGATTTGGAAAAAGTACCGAAAGAAATGAAACTTAACTTGGATAACATCCAATTTATTTTGAACATGCAATAAAAAAGTAATAGAAGAATACTATGTTCCAATTTGGTACATAAAACTCTCTACACGAGAAAAAAGAAGACTATGGAAACGACGAGGGTTCCACATTTGACAAGAAAAAGTAATCTATTAAAAACTACGGGGAACCCTCGCACTTAGCGCCTCAATGCGCTCGGCAGCTCCGCCGCGGCCAGTAGTCTCTGATGGAATTTCTATGATTATTTGATCCATTTACGCGTTTAGCGCATCAAAAGACTGGAACAACAGGCAAATTTGTTTCTGAATCATCCTCGTTGCCATTTGTTGGGTTCAGCCTGTATTTCAGGAAAGGTACGGTGCAGGAAGCGTATACTTCTAGAACAACTATTCAGATTAATAATACAATTTTTATTTGCTGAAGAAAACAATACTCAACCTCTATCTGTTCTTCTCTTCTCTCTTGTCGCGGCGTCGTCTTCTGAACGATGCTAGCTGCGCTGACACCTAGTGACTGCCTAGTTGGTATCCGAGTTCAGACGGGCTCTTCCAGACGCATGTCGGCCTAGGTATAGCCGCTTGAAGAGGGCGCGCTTCTCAGTTTCTCCCTCCAGGAGGCGCGGTGCCGGCGTGTGATTGGCTGCCGGTTGTCCACTGCCTTCTCCACGATCGTTCTCTAGCGTCTGGCGTGTAGCGCTGACTTTACGACACAACATGTTTCATTTCAGGTCCGTGTCAATCTTTGAAGAGATTTGGGATTCTCATCATTACCCTCTGAACTCTCCAGAACTGGACCACGTCGACTATTTTTTATTTTATTTATTTTTTATTTTTTTTATTTCCTAATTTTAAACCCTGATGAAAAGACGAAGTTTTGCAACGATAGACGAGATAAAAGACAATTTGCAGACAGCACGTCGTGTGAACCAGATAGAAGACTTCTTTTGGAAATGAGAATGACGTTTGAAAACTAGTGTCAGTTGTGCAGTTGTGGAGAAGACTATTCTGAAGGAAACCATGCACATTAAGGAATAGGTAAGCATATAAAAACTTAGTGTACAACGTTCAGATTTTTTTAACTCATACCGTAAAATAAACCTCCACGTGTTCTATTCTAGGAGGTGAACACACTGCCACCCATAATCATTAAATCACGGATGATCGAGCAGCTGAAAAAACACAGAAGGAGAAAAAGTGCAGTCTCACAATAACGTTAAACGGAGACCGTTCCGTGATCAGTTATTTGGTCCATCAAATAGATCGACAATATTCTTGAGTGCCTGTCTGTTGTCGCCTCATGAGGCTACTTCCAACATCAGACTGCGTCTCCTCTCATCCAAAATGATCACGCAATCGCACTTCTCGTTGGTACACTCTCTTGACACCATTTTGTGGTGCTGCCAATGTGAGGCGGGTCAACAGAACGCGACATAATGGTTGCCTGGTAAACAGAACACCTGCCATGCAATTTCCGTGCTACTGTCGACCGAGAGCTAGCCCGCAGTCAGGTTAAATGTGGTTCCAATTTAGCCCGCTGATTAACGGGAGGAACTTGTTTGCCTGCTGTCCACTGCAGCGGCCATCGCTTGAACAGGACAGACCAACTCATCTCCTTCGGACAGAGTGCTTCGGAACGTTTGTCGTACTAATGAAACAATGCCGTGAGCAATACCATACTCTGGGGCTACATTCTTCACAGCTGATGCTTCTTTTACACTCTCAACTATTCTCCCATGTTTGAAGTCACAGTTGCAGCAGATTATTTATATACAGTTTTCTATAACTGACGGTCGAAGTTGCACAGAAGTAGTTTGGTGTACGTTTTAAAACACAGAGGCATGTCAACCCACATAAAGAACCGTGTTGCCCAAACTTGTATTGTAGGAGTTAGTTTAATTGAAACTGCTTATCAAAAATGAAACCTAACTTCATATGAAACTTCCAATGGCAATTATAGAAAATTGGTCACATACTCGAGTTAATGAGCATAACTCAGCATGATGAAATAAGAATGTTTTTAAATTTATAAGTGGTAATTTACTGAAGAATGCAGTTTGATTTTATCAACTGGGAAGTTAGTTATGGCTACAGGCTTATATTTCTGCAGTAAAACCCCGTCTTGATTGCAAATTATTTTATTTCTTATATAATGGCGCGTTTCGCCCTTTAGCAGGGCATTTTCAGGTTATCTGCGTGACAGAATTTACACAAATTACAAGGCGTAATTACAAAACGGGGATAATGGGACATGGGCTTATTTTGTGTTTAGAAGACAGTATAAATGGTAGACGAAGCTTACAATGCGCTCAAAGCTTTGTTTACCATTTATACCGTCATCTCAACACGAAATGAACCCATGTCCCATTATCCCCGTTTTGTAATTACGCCTTGTAGTTTTGTGTAAATTCTGTCACTCAGATAACCTGAAAATGTCCTGCTATAGGTCGAAACGTGCCATTATATAAGGAATAAAACAATTTCCAAAAATTACGATTTTTACTGAAGGAATATTTATTCTCACTGACTGCTGTACACCATGGACTGGAAATTATTTTACGCTTATATTTCTTCCCTATATCATGTAACGAATTGCAATGGTAATTTCTTTCAGTTTTATTGTGTATATTTACCTGCTGTCATTAATGTGTAAATAATGTAAACCTTTACAGGGAACATGATCTTAGAAACGTGGGCAAAATCTGTTACTATTCCTGGTTAGCTGTTTAATTTCCTGCGTCCACAGTGACTAAGCCCAGTTAGTTTGCTATAAAAAAAGGGAAAAAAAGAAGCTCTGCAACACGGAAAAACTTATATAAACAGATAAAGCAGAACGTAATCCATCGGACCATCTGAATTTAAAAACTATTGGGGAAAGTATGGAAACGAGTGACGTACCATCAGACTTTCGTGAAAACTGTTATCGTCGTAGTTCCGAAGATAGCTAGGTTATACTGTACGGGATCTTACGTAGGTGGTGTGGTGTCTTCTTTTGAACATTTCCGAAAGAACATATATCACACTATACAGGGTGTTACAAAAAGGTATGGCCAAACTTTCAGGAAACATTCCTCACAAACAAAGAAAGAAAATATGTTAGGTGGACATGTGTCCGGAAACGCTTAATTTCCATGTTAGAGCTCATTTTAGTAGTTCTCTTTAAATGTAAATTTCATTCCAACGTGATCAAATTGTAAATTTTCACAATCAACATGTGTGGGCTGGCGAGAATCCGCACGCAATTGTGCAATCACGTCATCAACACAGATTTTCTGTGAACGTTTGGGCAGGAATTGTTGGTGATGCCTTGATTGGGCATCATGTTCTTCCACCTACGCTCACTGGAGCACATGATTTCATACGGGATACTCTACCTGCGCTGCTAGAACGTGTGCCTTTACAAGTACGACACAACTTCGTGGTTCATGGACGATGGAGCTCCTGCACATTTCAGTCGACGTGTTCATACGTTTCTCAACAACAGATTCGGTGACCGATGGATTGGTGGAGGCGGACCAATTCCATGGCCTCCACGCTCTCCTGACCTCAACCCTCTTCACTTCCAAAGCTCTGGTCTAAGCAACCCCGGTACCAAATGTAGAGACTCTTCGTGTTCGTATTGTGGACGGCTGTGATACAATACGCCATTCTCCAGGACTGCATCAGCGCATCAGGGATTCCATGCGACGGAGGGTGGATGCATGTTTCCTCGCTAACGGAGAACATTTTGAACATTTCCTGTAACAAAGTGTTGGAAGTCACGCTGGTACGATCTGTTGCTGTGTGTTTCCATCCCATTATTAATGTGATTTGAAGAGAAGTAATAAAATGAGCTCTAACATGGAAATTAACCGTTTCCGGACACATGTCCACATAACATATTTTCTTTCTTTTTGTGTGAGGAATGTTTCCTGAAAGTTTGGTCGTACTTTTTTTGTAATACCCTGTATATATAGTTTGGTTTATTGCTTTACCTCATGTGGGAATCCGGATGGTGAACATAATTGGATATTGTCGAGGGGGATGATGTTGCCATCGTGAGCGACATGTAGGAATTTGAAACCGACGGGAGGCGAGGGTGGGTATTCAAGCGGTTACGGTGGCCTCGGATCCCAGGTAGGAGTCCCGGGTTGGGATCCCAGCCCACCACAATTTTTCATTTGACGCTATATTGTATCGTCTTCCATGGGTGAAGATAAAGTAAAATATGGTGTGTATTTGATTCTTATTACTTTTGGGGGAGAATATACATCGTCTTTTAAATTATTCTTACCGTATCTCCTAAATTTAAAATTAACTTGATCTATTTGTCTTCAACATAGTGCTCGTAAGACTTAACGCCTGAAACTGTTCGTAATGTACTCATTAACGAAAGTCGGTTCCATTTGAAGTCAACGTCTTTCAGTCAAACAAAATGTTTATAATCTGGAAATAATAAAGACCCGAAAAGTAGAAATTCTTTAGCAATGTTGCAGCTCGGCATATTCTCGCTGATAAATGAAGACTCCACCACGACGCGCGGGGCCCCTGAAACTTATCTGTAGTTCAGAAAGTGGAAGACTTAATCCCTCGGCCAACTAAGCGTGCAGTGCTTGTCTTGCTTAACTGTTCTGCTTCAGCAAAAGGATCGATTACTGATTATCTGCAAATGAATTGTTAATTACTGCTGGCTCGTCTCACTCACACACAAGAAAATGCACAGTCCTATGGACCAAGTTTCTACATTCGAGAAATGTTGGCAAATATGGCGAAATTGCATAAATAACATACCAGAAATGAAGAATTACCTTTTCGATACGATACATTGGCAATCGTGTTGGCGATTTATTACGATTACAACATTTTTCAGTATTTTTATTTCCTAGGAAAAATATATAATTTCAAAGAGCAACCTCTCTCTTTCTTTCTGTCTGCCAGTATCTCCAAGTACATATATAAATGAAAATTACATTTACGTCGAATGTATCACTGCCTATGAATTTTTTAAGACAGTAATTGGAAATAAAAACATACATAATATCATTGTATATAGTTATTTAGCCAGATGATACTTTTTTCTGCGCACGGCAGTAAGTGAATTGTAAGCTCATTCTCGCGTGATAGCATAACGCATTGATTTACTTCAGTGCCTTTATACAACCAGATGGAGGACCTTCCTCTTCATTCTTGCTTTGTATCATTATAAGCGCACGTGTGACAACTATCACATATAAGGCTTTATTTCACACGCATTCCTAGGTTCTAACAGATATATTGCGTAGAAGAATGGGTAAAGAAACTTGGTTTTGTTACATGAGGATTAGTTTGCCTTTAGGAAACGTCATTGCGATTCATAATAGAAGAAACGTTCACAAGATTTTCGACCTATTTAAAGCGTTAGACAATGCAAAAGTAGGTGGACAGGTAACGAACGATGAGGTTCTTCGCTGAATCGGCCAAGAGAGGAACACATGAAGAAGGGGAAGGATGATATGTGTTAAGACATCATGAAATAACCTCCATGGTTATAGAGAAACTGCTGGGTACTATATGACTGGAGCACATACGGAAAATAATGGAGGTTTTTTTGCTGTTAATGTACGGCATAAGATTCGATTAATACTTGTTCCATAGATCATGAATACTACACTTTGTAACGATGTGGAACGTGTCAGGTTAATAAAACGTGATTGTACAAGATATTACATTACAAAAAATATTATAAATTAATAAAATTCAGCTACCAGTTGCTTGTAATTATTTCCTTTAGACGCTTGAGTGCCCTTCTTCCTCACACGCAAGCGTCCGAAACCAAGCGTCTGAAACCGGTCGTCTAAAATAAATAATTACAAGCAACTGGTTGCTGAATTTTATTAATTTACAACCTGAACAGTTGCTGAAATGGATGAAGGACTACAAAAAATATTGCATGATACAAATGTATTTTTTATTATTATTTTTCCTTTATTCATAGCATTACTAATTTATATCTAGAAATTCATCCTATGAGTAAAAGGAGTTGTCATTCAGTTGGTTGGTTATCTGTCAGGCTTTTGATGCTGTTTGATAGGTGACCGAAGACTTTTGTGACAGCATAATTCACCCCTTTTTGTGCCAAAGTCAGATTTAACCCTGCATAGTGAACTTCTCTTGATGTTAGAGCTATCCACACTGCTATTACTTTTGAACTTTTGAACAAATTTCGTAAGTGAATATATACTGAGAAGTTACTATGAGGATACCTAAATCCTTAAATAGATGTCTGTAGGATGATCTTCAGTGGGCTCCAGCGATTATTCTGAATACATGCTTTTGTGCAATGGATACTTTTTCAGTCAATGATGAATTACCCCAGAATATGATGTCATACGAAAACAGTGAATGTAAGTAGGCATAGTAAGCTAATTTACTGAGATTATTATCGCCAAATATTGCAATAACCTTAATAGCATACGTAGCTGAACTCAAACGTTTCAGCAGACCGTCTATGTATTGCTTCCAGTTTAATCTCTCATCAATGCACACACCTAAAAATTTTCAAAATTCTACCTTAGCTACAGACTTCGGTTCAAAGTCTATATTTATTACTGTAGTTGTGTCATTTACTTTACGTAATTGTACATATTGTCTTTCATCAATATTTAATGAGAGTCCGTTTGCTGAGAACCACTTAAAATTACATCACTTAGTTCTTGTTTTTTTGGATGTGATCACTGTACTTGTATCACCAACAAAAAGAACGAACTTTACATCTTCATCAAAATAGAATGGCAAGTTATTAATGTATATCAGAAACAGTAAAGGACCTAATACCGAACCCTGTGGGACCCCATTCTTGATAGCCCCTCCTCCCCATGATGAATCAGCTGATGTTTTGATATTACAAGAACCACTTATTTCAACTTTCTGCATTTGTGCACTGTCCCATTCAAACAGTAATGATTAAGCTTATCTAGAAGAAGTTATTTTATAACTGGGGCATCCACAGCTGAGTAAATAAATTTTCTTTTATGAATTTATCAATTGTTTTAAAAAATTGATTGTAAGACTTCATATAGTAAAAGAAACTATTTTGAAAATTGTGTTAAAAATGTCCTCTTATAAAACAAGCAATAAATTCTATAAATTTTGTAAGAGGACATTTTTAACTCAATTTTTAAAATAGTTTCTTTTACTATATGAAGTCATACAATCAATTTTTTAAAACAATTTATAAATTCATAAAAGAAAATTTATCTAGAAGAATTCCATGATGTACACAATCAAAATCCTTTGTCAGATCACAAAATACACCAATAGGTGATGTTGGGTTATTATAAAACGAGCTTAAAAGAAAATACTGAGCTTTCTTTATTTGGTTACGATAAGAGAGCAGATCTGACGATAAATAGGAAGTGCTTTTGTAAAGGCTGGCGGCCAAGTTAGTTCCTACGAAGATACGATGTACACTAAGATTCTTCGATTAATGGATTGTAGCATAACGTGCCCCACTATAACAAATTCAAAATATCTGCATGCTCAATGCTACCTGTTGTTGTAAGTAGGCATTTAGACGTCCTTTCTGTGTCGCATTAAATACAAATTAGTACTGCGTAGGACGCACACTGACTGTTGAGACAGTGCTAGCTACTTTGGGTGCAGGCGGCGCAGCATCAGTGGGTGTAGCCTCGCACACAGTAGCTGTCGGGAAGATTTATAGCCTCGGGCTGTCTCGTAAATATAGCGCCGGCTTACGCCTTGTCTTGTGGTTCTGTAAATCTCCGCAATTTGATCGTCTGGTTCTCGCCGGGATGCAACAAAATGATGGAAAGCGCTGTCGGAGCTCTTGCTTAGCTAATTGGTAGTATACGACCGATAATTTGCGGGAGCTAGGAAACTTGTATCTACTTACAAAGACAAAATAACTACATTACGTTGATATCATGTACCTCACATCTGACAGACATATCTTTCAGAGCAAAATTTCAGCGTTTGGATTCACGTGGCATTTCGAAATGTTTAACTCTTTCAGTCCTGGTGGTTAGTGTTACTAACCACCTCTTTTCGATCACGGTACTTCTATTCCACGCCATCTAGTGATAAACGGTTGAATTAGTATGTCCGTTTGGACTGTGCTTCAAAACAAATGACAGATTCCGGGTACATTGCATGAATGTCAGTGCATACCAGTTGCATTGAATATAGCGCTAACGTACCTTGTCTCGAGTGTCTGATAAAAACATCAATTCAACGGGTACGTAACATGTTTTCTGTAATGTATTTTATTGAACGTATTCTCATAGACCTGTGTTATGATTGTTGGCATGCAGGTACTGTTACTTTTGTGTTTTCACTGAGTAGTTACAAAGGGAATGTAAGCAAACTGGAACTGCAGTCCTCTTCACGCCCAGACCTCGACAAGCTGATTCTGAAAGACTTCCGGAGAGAATTATATCGGGACCTACTGGCACCAGCATATGTCAAACACAGGCTGGATTCAGTGAACAGCAGCCGTAATTCCGCGGCCTCATCTCCAGGACCTGCATTTATAAAACACCACAAACCTACAGTCCGGTTGGAAATTCGTCTAGAATCCAGTCGCCAGCAACCTGAAAGAAGCACATCAAGAAGATGCTGCAATTGTACCACTAAAATATCTCCCGTGCTTACTGTATGGCAGTGTAGTACATGTAAAGTGCCTCTTTGCTTACGCAATGGTAAAACATGTTTTGCAGATTTTCATAAAAAATAATTTGCTTTTGTTAGTCTTGTACGTTTGTAATGATGATTCGTCTAATAAATAACCTTCACAATCATCCTAGTATTATTTATAGCAATAGTCATGGTGGTTAGCGTTAGTGACAACCTCAGTCCTTGAAAGCCTGAATACCTATATTATGTTTCCTCTGTTGTCTGTGATAGTTCAGTTGTAACAGTTGCTTCAGACATTGATAATTATGTTCCTACTGTACAAGTGTGAACAGACAGTGGTAATTATGTTCCTAATGTAAAAGTGTGACTGAAAGAGTTAAGGCACAATTTATGTTACATCGTCCGAGAACAAACAACTTCACTATTTAATATTTAGTTATTTCGCCTCAACAAGTTTACTACATTTATGCAATTTTAGTCACAACACTCAAATAATTAATTTGCTTTTTCCGTCTGATTTGCAGTATTCTGAATACCACTAACTGCAGCGCCCATTTAATAACATTCAAAAATAACTGTATATTTCATTAGCTTCTACTGAGTGACTAGAATATGTAACGCCTAGTAGGAAAGAGCAGTGAATGAAATAAACTTTTAATTTGCCCTATAAAGGCCTGTAAAATTTGTTAGGATGTATTCACTTTTTAGGACAAAACCTTTAAAATGTTTATCTGGAAACACTGCTTTTGTTGTTATACCTCTTTGATGTGCTTGCAATTGTATATAAAATAATGTGAGGAAACCAAACCCATTTTCGTAATAATTTAAGAAAACCTATTTCGGGGCTTCAGAGTTTACTCCTATGACATAGTCAAAATTATGTGTGGCCCATATTTTCTCGCTCTAATGACACCTGGGCGCAAAAACTTTGTAGAAGATATTGCATTCAGAATAACTGTCATTAAAATACCTTGTATGGTACAAACTTTTCTGTGCAAAGTTGCTACATGTATGTGGTGAGCTGCCCGACAAAACCAAACAGCAATATCTTAGGTCAGAGATATTTTCATCGCAGTCAGTCTCAGATGCAAAAGTTTTTTTATTTCAATTATGCGTTTCACGCTTCTGAGGCACCATCAGATAATGTAAACGATATATTGTGAACTATCTGTCATCATTGTAAAATAAACCATCTAAGAAGGAAACCTATCGTCATAGTCGTTAAAAATTCAGGCATTAGGTGAAACCAAACACATATTGCGCACAGCACAGACTGACCAGATAGAATGCGGCCGGCGATGACTTCCGATCTTGTTGCCGGCCAAAACAACCATAAAGCAGTTCGTGCAAATCCTAAATGGTTTATTTTACAATGAAGACAAAGACGTCACCTATATCGTTACATTATCTGATGGTGACATAAAAGGGCGAAACGTATCATTGAAATAAAGGAAACCTTGCAACAGAGACTGTCTTTCGAGATAAATTCATAATCTGTTGCTGTACCAGACACCAGAATGGAATGGAATCAGTTCTATTAGAGGTATTTCCCTCTCTTTGTCTATATATACATTTATAGTTGATCTAAGCTATATAGATAGCCATCTCATTTAAAACGCTCACTGCTGCTCTAAATTACTTTATGAGTGACCATGGTACACGTGCAACGGAAATTTATCAAACTTCTCACACCTTAAGGGAGCAGCCAACGTTTTAACAAACACAAAACCAATGTTAAAAAAAATAAATGAATATAAATTTAAACATGGGATGGAGAGCATGAAATCATAAAGCAGATGTTTGATACTTTTAAAGTAATAATCTATTCAGAAAAATAACAAGCAAATAAATGTGGAGAGACCAAATTAGCACATACCTTGTACAAAAGTGAATTAAATCATATAATTACTGCCTGTATTAAACTTGTTTCTGCCCTTTATGAATATGGAGGTAACGTGGGATAATTTTTTAAATACACAATGGGTAGCTGAAAGCACATTCATTCATTCATTCATTCATTCATTCACAGACATGCGCATAATGCTTGGCAGTACATTACAATCCTGGATCACATGAAAGCAGCAACGAAATGAGCGTCAGCAGCGTCTTGACAAGATGGCAGGTGTCTTGATCACAAACTTCTAAATATACTGTGCACTAATCGAATTCATCTGTGGGAAGTCAGTGGCATAATATTCTTAAGTACCACATGGTGTGCAACCACGGTGAATTACATAGAATTTACAAAGTAAATTAATTCAGAATAAGCGAATAGAGCACACGTGAGAATTGGTATAGAAGAATGTTAGTATTAATAAAACAATGGAAAAGGCCGAAGTAATGACCGTTACGAAAGCACATAGTGCAATCGGTCATACAAGACAGCACAGATGTGATATGAAAAGTTAGTTAAAAACAGCAAGGAAATTCAAACATATTAAGTTTACACAAAGGCTGAAGGCCACACACGAGTACTCTAACAAGAGCAAAACCGGACACACAATCATCATTGGAATGAAAACGCAAATAATAAATTTACACTGAATTTACTCAGATTCTGTAAATTAAACACTTCACCTCACATAGCGAAAGAAATGCTGAAAACCAAGACTTCGTGATCAAAAATGAATCAAAGTCCTAACAGCTTGCCTTCCCCTCAGCATGATTCAGCGGTGTACTTACTTCCACAGTCGTCGGAGCCAGAATGAAGAGTCAAGACTAAAGCTCTAAGGCCTCGTAATAACCTCCCAGTGCCATGCACCGAATGTAGAGCGCGCTAAAAGCGACGCAGGGTGCGTTGAGATACTAGTGTTTACCAACCTTTGCTACCTGGCAAAGACAAGTCCCTCTACAACCGCTCCCAGAGAGGTCTCCTGTTAGCTCTTTCGAGCCGGCTGCGATGGCCGACGGGACTGAGGCGCTCCAGTTACGGTCTGCACGGCCACTACGGTCGGGGGGTTCCAGTCACCCCTCGGGCATGGATATTTGTGCCGTCCTTAGTATTAGCTAGTTTGTAAGTAGTTTGTAAGTTTAGGGACTGATGACCCCGTAGTTAAGTCCCATAGACTATACAAACAGTTGAACATTTGAACCTCTTTCATCCAAGATTAGGTTGGTATGACACTAACAACACCTTGTCTCTGGCCAGCCAGCAGACACCTGCGCAGACGACAAACGACAGCATGCATTCTTAACTACAGCAAAACAAGGCCTAAAGCGGGAGGCGGTAACTGTAAGCCATTGTGCGGCAGTCGGTCAATAATGAGAGCAACCTTCCACATTCACATGAACAAACATGTATAAATGTGGGGCTAACATACATAAACATGAGGCATTGATCATTGATAAAAAATAATTAACACACATATAGATAACATTAATGGTGCAGAAACACTTTAGGTTAAAGTATAAATCAAAATGAAACAAGACCACACAATCAGTGGACGTGTTTCTTTCTGAAGATCTTGTCTCCTTTCTTATCTCTCTCTTTCTCTCTCTCTCTCTCTCTCTCTCTCTTTCTATATATACACGCTCAAATTTTGCGTAAGGCACAAAACAACAGAGATCAGCGGTCCTTAGAGCTACACATTGCTGTAACTAATACGTAGTACAACCATTAAAGATAAAGGTGCAGCACTGAATTAAAATTTGTGATACACACATTCCAGAGGGAGTACTTTACCAAGACGGGAGCGGCCGCGGAATTCGTAATGTGGAATATAGAATACATATTTACAAAAGCGATATAAGACAATTATCCCTTGGACTGATGCTAAAATCAATATAATCTTACAGGTACTAACGAAGTTATCGGAAATCAAGTAAATTTGTAGTATGCTGGTGAATATATAACTCCAGGATTATTATAGTCACGCATCATGTTCAGAGGATCAGTTTAGAGCCCTTATTTATACCTACTGACCACAATACTGCAATTAATAGATGTAAGTACCTGGAGAACACTAGTGTTATTTGAAAATCTAAGGCCTGCCATTAGTTGACGCTGCCAAGTAACTGAAATTGTATGTGTTCCTGAAAAATGGATTGTTATCTAAACTACATGAATTGAACATATTTGTTTGTAGTATTTATTTCTTGACCTGAACTGTTGTTTTGTAAAAGAGGTATATCATTATGGATTTATTTCATGGAGGAGACAACATATTTGGAAGCAACAATTACTATCACCTGCCTCTGTGAAGTATCTTCTGTAGCTTATTTTTATTTCACAGATCGACAATTTGCAGGTCTTCTTTCCTTCGGTAAATATTAGTTGGACTTGATGTTTTAACCTACACAGTGATACTTTACAACAGTGTGCAATGAAAATAACAGAATTGTGTCACTATTTTATTTATATATTGCCTTTATCAAATAGCATCAGCATTGCAGTAAAGATGAGGCACTTGGGCAGTTCTATTATTTGTTCCTCAACACAGAATTAATTGCCAAGCTGTAATAAAAGTAATTAAGAGTGACAACTTATATCCGTCTGTCTGGATATTTTACGGCTGTACTGGAAGGAAAACTCTTACTATTATAAACTGCATTGTATCTAATGGCTAGGAACCATTTATTAATGTCAGTAGAAACTTCATTAACTGATATTTCTAAAAATAAACATTCTTTGCTATATGGATTAAAGTCGCCGAGGTTGATATCGTGTTTGTTGTCTTCTGAAAGACGTTCGACGAAATTGCCCAGTGAATAAAGTTCAAGCTTAGGGATTATCAAACGTGATGTGCCGTTTCATAAAGCACTTACCTGGTAGACTGAAAAAAATGCACACTAACCATACAACGCCGTCACGTGCATTTGAGAATTTATAAATTTAAAAATTAAAACATTTTTCGCGCCATATTCGGTTATTGATTTAAATTATTTGCATGCCTTTTTTTTTAATATTTCCAGTTCATGTCGTACATCTGGTGAACAATAAGTCTTCTACAACACATTCGTTCGGTAATTACGAAAGCCGGTTTCAGCATGATGAATTCGTCCCTTAAATTACGTCTGCCAAGATTTGAGCAGGCTCGTTTCGTTAATCTCTTTCTTCTCAAAATGAGAGTTTGTATTAATAAAATGAATGACTTGTAAGTAGAGTCAATACTCATCCTACGATTTTAAGGCCTTGAGAAAGATCAATAGAATAGCAGTGACAGCCTTCAAAATACTGCCACTCAGCACTTCGCTTCAAAAACGGATGACTTAGAAAGTGAAATCGTTAACCAGAGGAGATTTTTTTTTAGTTAATTATTCTGAAGAGCTTTACAAAAATAATCCAAACGTTGCCTTGAAGTATTTTAAATTTTTGTAGTAAAATAAATGATAATCTTTTCTTGGCGTATTAACTGTATAAATATATTTATTAGAAACCACAAGCATTTCCGATCCCTAAACGTTCATCTCCAGGAGGACAGTATTACTTTGTAGGTTCATGTAAAATTTAAGTTGTAAACCCTTGTAAAAGCTTTCTTGTCAGTAGCTACATTTATTTATAAAGCCGTTGATGTAGGACAAAAGTCAAACCAAGGTGATAGGCAATCAGATCAGAGCTATATTAAAAAAAAAATAAAAAAAAAAATAAATAAATAAAAAAATAAAAAGGGCAGGGTATCGGACATTAAAAATGGGCAGTTAGCGAACATTAGACTTCCACCTGGTAGATATAATTATACTAACCTGGTGTACTTTCGTGATTAAGTCACTGAAAGAAGTCATCTATCAGAGACACTCAGGACCTAAATACAGGCACTTTCCCCTTTTTGAAATCATGATTTAACACCTTTCTAAATAAAATCCAACAACTTTATATACCTGCAATTTGTTGATGCTATCCTCCCTCATTATTTGCATCTCCATCTGCATTTCATCACCACGTGTTCCTTCTTAGTCTCTCCTTTATACGTTAATTTCCTCCCACTCTTTATGTCCTTAACAATATACAGCCTTTTTTTGTGTTATGTTAAAAATTTTATATGTTATAAAGTTCATTACAATTCTACGAAATTTTGATACAAATATCTATGTATCAAATTCTTTAGTTCATATAATATAGGAAATGACATGACATGAACCACAGACATTTCCGAGGTTGGGCGGCTTGCGCGTCTCAAAGACTCAGATAGTCGCATCGTAGATGGAACCATAGCGGAGGGGTAGTTGTGGAGCGACCAGACAAACGTGTGGTTTCTGAAGAGGAGCAGCAACCATTTTAGTAGTTGCAGGAGCAACAGTCTGGATGATTGAATGAGCTGGACTTCTAAAAGCAACTAACGTGGCTTTGCCATACAATTACTTGAATGGCTGAAAGTAAGGGCAGACTGAATGAGCTGGACTTGTAAAAGCAGCTAACGTGGCTTTGCCATAAAGTTACTGCGAATGGCTGAATGTAAGGGAAAGCTACAGTCGTCAACTTTCCCGACGACATGTAGATCTACTGTGTTATGTCTTTTTGAAAAAAAATTGTTAACATCGAATATTAATTTAAATGTTAGTAAGTCTTTTCTAAAGCTTTTTGTCTCGAGTGTTGCTTTGTATTGTAGAGGAACATGGACGACAGATGTTCAAATGTTTGTAGAGTCTATGGGACTTAACTACGGGGTTATCAGCCCCTAAACTTACAAACTACTTAAGAGCTACGTGCAACTAAGGACGACACAAATATCCATGCCCGAGGGGGGATTCGAACCCCCGACCGTAGTGGCCGTGCAGACCGTGACTGGAGCGCCTCAGTCTCCTTGGCCACCGCGGCCGGCGGACGACAGATAGTTCAGACACAAAAAAGGTAGTTTTCGCAATGTGGTGCTACAGACTAATACTGAAAATTAGATAGGTAGTTCGCGTAAATAATGAGGAGGTACTTAATAGAACTGGGGAGAAGAGGAATTTGTGGCATGCATTGACTAAAAGAAGGAAGCGATTGGGAGGACATTCTTAAACATCAAAAATCGTGAATTTAGATTTGGAATGAAGCGTGTCAGGGGAAAAATCGCTGAGTTAGACCAAGGCACAAATACAGTCAATACGTCGCAACAGATGTTTTCCGTTCTTATGACGAAAAGTCTGCTCAGGATAGAATACGCTGGAGAGCAGCACCAAACCAGTCTCCGGACTGAAAAACAACATAACAATATGAAGTGATTTAAATTTTAAAATCATAGTCAAAAGTTGTGAGACTTTACTCGTGGATGACAGGCACCCACACGAATCTGTATGTTGCACATCTGCCGTTTAAATCGGTGTAATGCGGCAGTGTGTTCAAAATACAAAGTCGTGTACCATGTATGTAGGGCATACGATACAATGAAGTAGGTATCTAAAAACTTTCCTGTAGGCCTATAAGAACGCAAAGCTCTGTTGAAAATTCTAATCAATCTGTCAAGAACTTTCGGAGATCGAAGGTATTCTACGAACAATCGTTTACATCTTTATTAATGTAGATAACACAATTGTGATAGTTTACACACTGTATTTCCGTGTCAAATTAATTGACTAGTGAGTAGTATGGTGGTACGGTAAAATTGGAAATCGGTATTGTTTATTAGGTAGTGAGTGGATCACTCAGTTTATCACGAATTAACACCTAATGGCGAGCGTTCTGCAACTGTTTTAATGAGGGAGAAATTACAGTAATTAGGGAGAGCGTGAAAATGCCCATCGATCAGCGAGTTTTAGCGGAACGGGGAGCCACATTTTTGCGGTCTCGCGTGCTGATTAGTGTGGCCAGGCATGTAAATAAACCAGCTGTTCGGCGGCCCGCAAAATTTTTATCATTTCACGAGATGTTCGTCGTTATCACATGGCTACCAATAATATAATCATTCGAGTAATATTTCCAACGAATTAAAGAGAAGCGGCTCAAATAATTCAGTTCCGATGCTGTGTGTTTGAAATATTTAACGACTCTCGCCAAAATATTGGTGGGAATTAAACCGAAGCGGCCCCTCCTGCGAATGCTATCAATTGTTCCCTATAGCTGCAGCTGCAGGCGGCAAACTAGCAACATTTACACGAGATGTTTACTGAGACTAATTCCAACGTGACATATTTCTTGCAAATTCGCTCTGTTGTAGTGACTGTCATCTTCGTGTGAAAAGAATAAGGAAAACAGAAAATATCAGTGTGTGACAACTGTAATGAGAACATTTGTTTTGTAACTGTTGCAAAGGCTATAGTGGTACATTTAACAGTTACATATATCATTAAAATAAAGGCGAAAAAGTAATAGATATCTCGTATTTCCGGATTGAAATATTGCAATTGACAAACAAAATTTTCTAACTTCATCAGACAAAATATTTTATGTGTAATTTTTAAGTGGAACTGACATAACTAAAATACCAGCCACTTTTAGACAGCTGAATATGAACTGACTGCTGTTTTTAACACTGAAATCAAATACCGGATAAGCAGCTCATGAATGAAACTTCTATGTTCCTTGAGCAAAGTATGATAAGCATCTCATTTAATTCCCGTGAAAAGTAATTTGTAACCCTTTTGTTCGGTAGTTACGTTTTATTGTGATGAATTCGCGTCTGCCAAGTTTTGGGAAGATCTGTTTTGTTAATCTCTTTCTTCTGAAAGAGACAATTTGTATCAAGAAATTAATGACATTTAAGTAAATGCATTGGATGTCCTGAGCTTTTATGTCCCTAAGAAAAAGCAATAGTGTGGCAATAAGTTAACAGCGTTCACAAGCCTGCCATTCAGCACTGGGAACTGGATTTATGTCAGTGTCCTGAAACGGTCGAAATGTTTAAACATTTCGAATTCGAAACAATAATTGCTTAAGAAACACGAACCTAGTTTCTTGAAAGTTTAAAATGAGCAAATAACAGGTTTAGAAACAGATAAAGTTTCCTTTACAATGAATGAATATGTAAACATGCACACACTTCCGTACGTGTTCTTTTAAGGCGCTTGTGCGGGCACGTTGGGTCTGCTGTGTAGTAGGGCGGACGGAAACGTTGGTATCTACATCTACATGTGATACTCTAAAAATCTCATTTAAGTGCTTGGCAGATGGTTCATCGTACCACCTTTATACTATTTATTTCCCACTCCATTCTCGAATAGCGCGCGGGAAGAAAGAACACATGAATCTATCCGTTCGAGCTCTGATTTCTTGTATTTTATTCTGATGATCATTTCTGCCAACGTAAGTGGCGGACAACAACATATTTTCTCATTCGGAGGAGAATGTTGGCGATCGGAGTTTCGTAAGTAGACCACGCGGCAGCGATAAAGGCCGTTGTTCTAATGATTCCTATCCCAGATCCTGTATCATTTCCGTAATGCTCTCTCCCGTGCATCGTGACAGTACGAAACGAGCTGCCCTTCTTTGGACTCTTTCGAAGTCCTCCGTCAAACCCATCTGATAAGGATCCCACACTTTGCTGACAAGCATACAGTTCCTTCAGTAGTTCTGTTGTATCTTTTAAGCTTTCTGCAAATAAAACGCAGTCTCTTATTCGCCTTTCCTACGACATTACCTACGTCTTCTTTCCGATTTAAGTCTGATGTAATAGTAATTAATAGGTATTTCGTGGAGTTTACGGTCTACACATTCGATTCATTTATCTCGTAAATAAAGTTTAACGGATTTCTTTTCGTACTCATGTGGACTACTTCACACTTCTTATTATTTAGAATCAATTGCCAATTTTTACACCCTAGTGATATCTTATTGAAATCGTTCTGCAGTTTCATCTTCAGATGACTTTACTAGACGATAAATGACGGTGTCATCTGCAAACAACCTAAGAGAGCTGCTTAGATATTCAAACAAACAAAAATCTTTGAATAACCAACAAAATGGATTCTAAGTTAAAGAAGTGATTCACACCTGAAGTAATTCTTTATAAATAGAGTTTTGTTACTCTTTTTGGACATGAAAATGCGGAGGTGGTTCTACTTTATACATCGGTAAAGAACTGAATATTTCCCCAACTTTTGTTCATGAGAGCGACAATAAGTATGACACACATTTGAGAGTAAAAGTTACAAATTATCACTCGTAAATTAATGAAGTCCATCGAACATTGCAGTTCCAAATTAATCCGCGATTAATTATAGTATTTGTTATAAAACACTGTTTGTCATCACACGAGTACATGATAACTGAATCATCACAGTTCCACTGTCCTAATTCCGTCCATATTTTACCACTTTTCAACCAGAGACTAAGTTCTTCAGTCACAGTCCACACATGCCTAGCTCTTCAAATCACAAGTTTGTAACGCGGCTTCAGACCGCCCAGCTTCACAACCTTTCACCACCTCGTCCAGGTTACGAGTCCCTTCCCAAGCGTTCGAAGGCGTGCTCTACCTGCTCCCAAAATTGTATCCTTCCGCGCATCCTAACGCGTCGTCTTTAAAATACAATTTCCCTTCCAAAATATTATACATTTTAATATCACAGGATTAAATGCTTCGACCACTTTCCAACAAATGTTTACATTTAACAAACAAATACATATTTAACAATACTAAAATCCGTTGAGACTGAAGCTCTTGGCTCAGGTAGCTATTAAGCGTGGCGTCTCACTGTTCAAATATACTGCCGCCGTATAAATATAGTTACACAATATTTAATTTATCATGGCTTTTTATGAAATATATTCACTTCTTGTCCAGAAATGCATATAATTGTTTATGTATAAATTATCTGCTGCATATTTACTATTTTTAGTCGGCCATGAGATATTTAAGAGGTAGTCTACAACATAAAACGAACGTTACTAAGAATAATATTAAATATAATAAAATACATGAAATGCGTTTTGCTGTGCTCATGTTTTGTGTTTCTGTGGTGGAATCTATGTTCTGACACAATAGTATCACTACCTAAACGAAAAGCAGAACAAGAGAAGTAAAACAAAGTTTATTGAAAGAATACGGAAATAACGTGGTGCGTCTTTTAAGACACGTAGCGTGGTATAATGTTGCCTATTTGCTTTTTAAACTGTTATTGATAACACTGATATCAGTAATTGTAAATGTAAGTCTTATAGTAGTATTATTATAGTACTGAAGTTTATCGGCTTTTTATTTGTAAGGAATATTGAAATTGTAATTACAGCGTTTGATTCTAGCAATTCTCCTGAATCCATTCATATAATTATATTTGCCGTATGATCATTTCCTGATTTTATATGGATTTTTAGAGTATAGTGTGTGGCGATATTGTATTTCAGTTGCAAACTGGGGTAGCCGCCCTCGCTCATCCAAGACCGCCGTTTCGTGTTTCCGAGCAGATTAGGGTTTCCCTAACGTCCAAACTGTTAGCCGGTCGGCTGGGAAACCCAAGAGCTTGCAAAAAACGTGCTTTTCACGTGGATACAATCAGCTTCGCCCCTTTATCTGTAATGTCACAAGCTCATAGTATAATGTTGTGAGACGTTATGCAATTTGCAGGCGGGCGCAATTACTTGAGATGTCTTTTTATCTACGTTAGTAATGCAGATTTGACTCTCTATTTGTATGTCCGGTACGAGTCGAAAGGAGCTTTGCAGGGGAGGCAATGCCCAAGTGAGGCAGGCTTATCAGGGGTAGAGGGCAGAGAGCGCCCCCGTGGCCACTCTGTTGACACCGGAGATCGCTCGCAAGATACGCGGCGCCCAGCAGACTGCGCCTGTGAAAGCGGCGACGAGGCGCAGATGAACCACTGCCGGTGCTCCACAGGGCTCTCGGCAGGACGGCGCTTCAACTCCAACTCTTGCCATCCACGTTCAGATTTCTCGTGATTTCCCTAAATAACCCCAGGGAAATCCTCTGAAAGGATACGGCCAATTTCCTTCCCCAGCCTTAACCAAAAACAAGACGAGCGTGTGCTTCGTCTCTAATGACCACGCTGTCGACAGGACTTTAAACGTCAACCTTCCTCACTTCCGTTTTTACTATTTTGACTCACATTAAATGACTAATACGAAACCAAAAAAGGCGCTTGACGCGGTACCACTCTACAGACTGCTAACGAAGATACGAGCTTATGGAATAGGTTCACAGATTTGTGTTCAAATGTTCAATGTTTATGTAGCTTATGGGACTTAACTACGGGGTCATCAGTCCCTAAACTTACAAACTACTTATTAACTAGCTAATCCTAAGGACGGCACAAATATCCATGCCCGAGGGGGGATTCGAACCCCCGGCCGTAGTGGCCGTGCATACCGTGACTGAAGCACCTCAGTCACCTCGGCCACGGCGGCCGGCACAGATTTGCGACTCGCTGGAAGACTTCCTGAGTAATAGAACTATGGTCGAAGGGCAACAGGCGGATTGTGTTTTTCTGGACTTCAAAATGGCGTTTGATGCGGTGTCACACTGCAGACTGCTAACGAATATACGAGCTTATGGAATAGGTGCACAGATTTGTGACTGGCTTGGAAGACTTCCTGAGTAATACAACGCAGTACGTTGTTCTCGACGGTGAGTGTTCATCAGAGACGAGTGTATCGTCAGGCGTGCCCCAGGGGAGTGTGATAGCACCGCTATTATTTTCTATCTATATAAATGATCTGATTTGCGGCTGTTTGCTGATAATGCTGTGGTGTATGGCTGGGTGTCGTCTTCAATTTACTGCAATAGCTTACAGGATGACTTAGACAAAGTCTCTAGTTGGTGCGAAGAATGGCAGCTAGCTCTCAATGTAGAAAAATGTAAGATGATGCGCATGAGTAGGAAAAACAACCCATAATGTTAGAATACAGCATTAGTAGTGAACTTCTTGATGGAGTCGCGTCGTTCAGATATATAGCGCAACATTGCAAAACGAACGAGTAAGGACAGTTGTGAGTAAGGCCGACTGCCGACTTAGGTTTATTGGGAGAATTTTGGGAAGATGTACTTCAGCTGTAAAGGAGACCGCTTGGACGACCACATCTTGAGTATTGCTCAAGTGTTTGGGACCCGCAGCAGATCAATTTAAAAGAAGACATAGAAGCAGTTCAGAGGCGAGCAGCTAGGTTTGTTACTGGTAGGTTCGACCCATGAGCGAGTGTCACGGAAATGCTCCGCCAACTAAATTTGGGATCGCTGGAGGAAAGACGACGTTCTTTTCGTGAATTTCTGTTGAGGAAATTTATAGTGCCGGAAACTGAAGCTGAGTGTAGTACGCTCCTGCTGCCACCTACTTACATTTCGCGTAGTGATCACAAAGAGAAAGAAAGATTAGAGTTCGTACGGACGCATGTAAGCCTCTATTTTTTTTTCCCTTCTTCTTCTTTCAATTTCGAAGTGGAATAGGAGAGGAAATGCCTAGTAGTTGTACAGTTTACTCTCCGCCACGCACTTTATTGTGCTCTGCGGAATATATATGTAGATCTAGAATTGATCTTGTCTAGCATACAGTTGAGAAACATGGAATGACCTATCCGCGTTTGCCGTCCACGTTGAGGTACGTTGTACGCTCAACCACATGAAAACCCTTGATGTTGCAAGAAGTGCGTACCTGAATTAAATTTTATAACCTATATGGGTATAATTAAAATTATAGTTAAAAGGTATTTACGCCAGTGGAGAGCGATCAACAGTTTATAGAAAACACTTCATTCAGCCGAGATCGCTAAAAATTTTATTTTCGTTCCTTAACCGGTTCCGGTGAATCAGTCACCGTCTACAGAAAGTCCAGTACAATCACTTAGCGTCATATGTAAAAACAGAAACATAACCTTCTAATCTTGTTAAAGTTTTTCATCACAGGGTGGTTCGTCATAATGAATAAAATGTGGTCTTGGCCCAAGCAAACAGGAAACGGAAAGTGCGATTGATGTGCGGTTTTCACAGAATGGATTGGTAGTCAGGGGATCGTATTTGTAGCCAACAGACAGATTGTAGTATTTTTAAATGGAACAATGGTTGTTTCTATCATGCACTGGAATTTTTGAGACCAGCCGTGTACAAAGAATTTTGAATGACATTTCTATCACGTTTAGTTTGGCAACTACAACCGTTCAAAGTTTCGGGGGCGGAGGCTGCGATAGCGTAGCTGACTGGCCGAGTGGCTAGCCCCTGGGTCACGGCTCACTGTCTCATGACCACCAGCCAGTCAGCTACGCTGTCGTAGCCTCCGCCCCGAAACTTTGAACGCTTTTAGCTGCCAAACTAAACGTGATAGAAATGTCATTCAAAATTCTTTGTACACAGCTGGTGTCAAAAAATCCAGTGCACGATAGGAACAACCATTGATCTATTTAAAAACTGTATGTTTGCATAAAAATAAACTTTTTGAGTAATATTACATTCTGTTTGTTGGCTAAAAATACGAGTCCTTGACTACTAATCCATTCTGTGAAAACCGTACATCAATCGTACTTTCCGTTTCCGCAATATTTGTGGTGCAAGTGTTAGGTGATTCACCCTGTATAATATATTAAAAAATAAGATACGTACGCAGTTTTTCAATAACATTCAGAAATGAAAGATTTTCAACACAACAATAAACAAGGCCTTAGGTCAGAGAGAGTTGTCAGAGTGAGAGGAAACTGACTAAGAGAGGGGAGGGTAGAGGAGATGAACAGAGAGTCTGGTGATGGAATGGAGTGGGAAATTGAGGAAGTGAATTTGCACAGAAAGAGCGGGGAGAAGGATGGGATGGGCAAAGAGTGGGGGTAGGAGACGGGAGGATGTGATGGACAGGGAGTGGGAAACGTCTCACAGAGAGGGGAGGTAGGAGGATATAGACACAGTGGAACCAGGAGAGAGGAGGACAGAGATTAACGAGAGCAGGGACTGTAGGATGTGTATTCAAGCGTTGTGAAATTGTTCATATTAGAAAAGGTGTGTTTTCTCGTTTATTTTTCAAGCATATTAGTCATATTAGAAATGACTGCCTTATCTTTTATTTATCATTTAATGTGTAAGATGCCACAGCATTACGTGGCCTGGTACAGCTAGTAAATAAATAAAAACTTATAGTGCTGAATGTTATTGTCAAGCTATCGAAAATTCAAACCGCAGACAAGCTTGCCAGAAGTTATCAGACTACACCGCCCAGAAAGCGATGCCACGAGGCGGTGAATAACTACCTTCCACAATATTTAACCCTTCGGCCGTGCGGGGGCGAACTCAGTCGCCGACACGGCGGAGGGGTTGAAAGTCTGAGAACTGCGCAGCGCCGTATTATTGCGTGAACTCGCCGCGGGGAATCGCCTGAGGTGGCACTTTGTCAGCTGCGATAATGGCGCCCCGTGTGTCGACTGAAAATTCGAATAAGCAAACAGCAGGTGCCGCGAATTTCTGCGCTTACTTCTTTCTTTGCCTTCTTTTTTTTCCACCCCCTGGGGAACTCGATTTCGCGGCGCGGCTGCAAGGCGAAGCCACCACCTGCCACGGGGAACCCCCTAGGCAGGGCAGGGGTAGTCGCGACTGCGAATATTGGCCGCGCCTCGCCTGCCTCGTAGAAAGCCGCCGCCACCCCCCACCCCTCCACAGCTATCCCCCCTCCACCGGCAGTTAAAGGTGACGTCACGTGCCGTGGACCCCTCCCCCCACTCTTCCCCCACCCCACCCAGGGCCCGCACGTCAAGCACTCTGCAATTGCCCCGCGCTGTTCACCGCTGCTTTCACTTTGCCGCGGTCCCTGTTTCCGCCAAAGCGGCACTTCAAAAAGGAATGCAAAGTGCGCATTTGTAAAGCACTTCCCGTCTTTTGTTTAACTCTCGCTCGCCGTTGCGAATGTAAAAGCAGACACGACAGAAAGCTGTGTGTTGTTTATTTATGTCTCACCTGACGTTGTGTAAGTATTATGCAGATTTCTACACTAAACAGACTGAGAGGGCGGTTTGATGTCTGGTAAAAATAGAGTAAAAATATGTTTTAAAGGCGAAAATGCACTTCATTTCTTCACATAATCTCCAAAATGTTCAAATGTTTGTTAAGCTTATGGGACTTAACTACGGGGTCATCAGTCCCTAAACTTACAAACTACTTATGAACTACTTACGAACTAGGACGGCACAAATATCCATGCCCGAGGAGGGATTCGAACCCCCGACCGTAGTGGCCGTGCAGACCGTGGCTCGAGCGCCTCAGTTCCCTCGGCCACCGCGGCGGGCACATAATCTCCCTGCAAGGCTCTTGGGTAAGGTGGTACAATTTTGATCATTTCGGGCAAATGTTATTGTAACTGCAAATATATTGAGAAAAGAAATAATTTTAACTATGGCACTTGTTCTTGAATGTTTAATGAATATGTAACATAAATGTCAGACAATTACAAATGTTGGTAGGATCACAACAAAGGTTACAGAATTGAGAAAAATCGATCGAAAATGGACCACACTAGGTACAATTATGATCACTTCCCCGTACAATTATGATCACTGACTTTTTCCACATGAAAATCACTTTTTCCTTCGGGCACCAGCGCATAATTCGTGGTACCAAACGTTGCACAATAATGAATTTACAAGCGCGCGGAAACTAGAAAATTTATAAGAGCGCGTTCGACGAAGTAGCTCCACGTACATCTTAATAGGAAGAAATTTATATCTCCGTAGCACAATGTGGTGTCTTCTTGGATAAGTCGGAGAAGCTGTACAAAACCTGCTACACTACAACGCCACACAAAGGCAAGTACTACCAACACTACGAGACTGAAAAGTTTTGTTGATAGGGATTGTACCTATATCGAATTTGTACCACCTTACCCTACACTTGGTTCAGCAAGTTTCCAATTTTTTCAACTCATCGGTGAAGCTGGCTTTGCCAAACTCTATAACGTATTCTGTCACAGCGGTGGACACTTCCTCGTTCGACGAAAATTTCTTGCCACCAGCCAAATTTTCAAATTTGGGAATAAGAAGAAGTCACTCAGAGCCAGGTCTGGTGAATAGGGTGGGCGAGGAACCAATTAGAATGTCAGTCGTGCACTTTTGTCATTGCGATAGCTTCTGTGTGGCCTGGAGCATTGTCCTGATGAAAACCAGCACTTCCTTCGGTGTCACTATTCGATGTTTTTCAATTAGTTCCCGTTTCAAACGATCCAGCAGAGCAGCATAATGGGGCCCCGTTATGGATCTGCCCTTATCCAAATAATCTATCAGGATTATACCCAGGGAATCCCAAAAGACAGTCGCCATCACCTTTCCAGATGACAGTCTTTGCCTTCTTTGGTGCACTCTTCCCACTCTTCTTCCATTGTTTGGACTGTTGTTTGGTCTCTGGAGTGTAATGGTGGATCAAAGTTTCCTTCACAGTTATGAATCTGCGCAAAAAGTCCTGTGGATTGCGACTGAATACTGTGAGATTCTGAGCATAAATTTCGTTCCGTTTCCGTTTTTGGTCCAAAGTGAGCAGGCGCGGAGCCATCGCGCTCAGAGCTTCTTCATGGCCAGTTTTTCATGGAGGATGTAATGCACTCTTTCAGTTACTATGCCTACAATGATAGCTATCTCGCCAACTTTTAATCTTCAGTCTTCCAATACCATATCATACATCTTATCGGCCGGCCGCGGTGGCCGAGGAGACTGCGGCGCGTCAGCCACTACGGTCGGGGGTTCGAATCCCCCCTCGGGCATGGATATTTGTGCCGTCCTTAGTGTTAGCTAGTTCATAAATAGTTTGTAGGTTTAGGGACTGATGACCCCGTAGTTAAGTCCCATAAGCTCTACAAACATTTGAACTTGCACCTTATCGACGGTTTCCTGTTTGTTGACTTCAACCGACCGACCGGAACATGCTCCACCTCCCGTGCTTTTCCGACCACGTTTAAACTCATTGATACGAAAGTAAATCGTCTTGAATGTTGGTGCAGAATCCACATGGTCCTCATTCAACTCGGACATGATTGCAGCTGTCTAACCCTGTAAATGAACATTTTAATGACCGCTCGAAGCTCGTTTTTCTCCATCCTAAGGAACTAACTACGCAGATACCACTTCAGCTGGCAGCCAATAATCAATTAATAACAGCTGCCGTTCGAAACGTGCTGTAATGTCCGTGGAAATATCAGCCTTACCGACAACAGTGCAGGTTCCGAAAATTTCCCGCTCTGTCATACAAATTTACCAGACTTATTAAACCACCCTCGTACTTGAACAAGGCCGTTGTCTGCGATGTAATCAATTCTCACATGTTTCTTCCCCCCCCCCCTCTCTCTTTCTCGCTCTTTTTTTAAGTATGTCTTCCGTTGATAAATTTGTAGTTAATCGATGCCGGTAATTTATTAATATCACCTGTCCATTACACCAGCAAGTTTCCAAGTTTGCATGTTTTTGCATGACATACAGTGCACAACAAATGAAGTGATTTATGTTTGAATCGGTGTGTGCCGACCGTTGAAATTTATGACACGGAAACAGCGATCAGTCACGATACATTCTCATTTATATCGAATCGATTTCGTCTGTAAGATTCCCATCACCAGTACATACGTTCGTAAGTAAAGTCACATTAGATTTCAGATTCCATACAGTTGTGTCAGTCCTAGACATTTTAAATGCGGAATAAACTTTAGCACTGATTGTTCAGATGTTTGTAAAACCATGCCAGACGGAGGAGTGGAACCTCCGACAGGAGTGGTCGCCCAGTCCGTAGCATGATGCCTTAGCCCATGCGGCCATTCCCGCGGGGCAGCATTGGTCGTAATTTTAGCTGTTTATTTATATTTTCAAATCGATTTCGACCACACGAATAGTCATCTTCAGTTTATGGCGAAACAAAGGTTACGTTTCATTGGCAGAACGCTTCCAAGATGCACCAGCCCCACCAAAGAGACTCCTCTCCTGGAGTACTGTTGCCCCTTGTGGGACCCTTACCAGGTGGGACTGACGGAAGATATTGAGAAGGTTCAGAGAAGGGCAGCTCGTTTTGTTTTATCACGTTGCGGGGGGAAAGCGTCACGGAAATTTTGCACGAATTGAGGTAGAAATCATTAAAAGAAAGACGTTATTCATTGCGGCGGGGCCTGTTTGCGAAGTTTCAATCACCGACTTTTACTTCTGAATGTGAAAATATTCTGCCAGCACCCACCAACTTAGGGAGACATGACCATCCCAATAAAATAAGAGGAATCAGATCGAAAACGGAACGATTTAGGGGACCTTTCTTCCCGCGCGCTATTAGAGAATGGAACGGTAGAGAAAAGTTAAGAAAGTGGTTAATGAGCCCTCTGCCAGGCACTAAATGTGATTTGCAGAGTATCATGTAGATGTAGATGTACCAACCAGTAAGGCCGATTTAAAAAGAAATGAACAATACACATGAAACACTTCTTACATAATAATAATAAATAACGATTGGGAGTTTAACTGAAGAAAGAGGTTTAACAATTCGATCATCAGGCACTACTCGTACGTGCACCGCTCTTTGTATACTTACAGGCAGCTGTGTGGAATCTGAAATTGAAGTATTAAAATTCCAAGATTGCAAATATTTATTTTTTCTGCCGAGCGGTTTCGATACACTTAGGGTATCATCATCCGGTCCCTTGTGTATCGAAATCGGTCGTCAGAAAACATAAATCAATATTTGCGATCTTGGCATTTTAATACTTCAAAGTAAAGAGATCTCCGTCCTACCGTGGAAAAATTAAATGTAATCTGAAATCTAATGAGAAAGTCCTTGTATACACTGATGATGGGAATCGTATATACGAAATGGATTTGGAATAAATCAGCTTGTTTCGTGACTAATCTCTGTTTTCCTTTCATAAATGAAGTGCAATAGTAGCCAGATGTCACGAACACACCTTCGGTGCATACGTAAACTATTAATGTTGCAGTTCTCCGCTACGGGTCTGACTGTATTAACCTTCGCGTTCACTCTTGTCACTTGGCCTAGTATGATTACACAAGGGACAGAAACAGCGCCAGATGTTCAATGATCATATACGACGATGTCGTATACTCAGGTACGACAGTGTTATCACCACTGAAAGATTTCAAGGTATAAATTACTGTCAGCAAAGATGGGAAGGCGTTCTTAAAGTGCGTACAAAACGGTTATAAAAGATGTAAACAAAATTATTCTATTCGGGCTTAAACCTGCAACATTAACTTTGTTCCTTAGTTTTGTTATACTGTAAGACACAGACTTGTAATTTTTTGACAATTTCACTCCGAGGACAATATCTGTCTGTATACGGAGAAACTCCACTTGCAGTGAGTTCAGTAAGAGTTGGAAGGCTTTCCAAAATTGGATTGCTCTTAAAATTTAATGCTGATTTGTCCCATACTCATGTTGTCCCTTACTCATCAACGTTTCCACAGCGTCTCCTGTTCCTTCACACCATTGTCTTACAAACTCTGAGTAACAGCAGACATTTAATTGTAACCATATAATGCAAAACATTCTAACATCCTTAATTACTTGTTGGCAACAATCCAATCTGAGTCTTCCTCTATGGTATTTACTCCCTATATCTTCAAGTACCGAGAGACAGGAGTGACGTTCCTTAGTGTCTAAACACAAGTCCTGTCATTTTTGTAAATTTTTTCCAATTTCTCTGCTAGGCAATTGTGCAGGACACATCTACATTTCTTACCTTACCAGTTCAACTAATTTTCCATATATTTCTGAAATACCATTTACAAACTCATCGATTCTCTTATCTGGGTTTCACCAAATCAACAGTTTGCTTATACACTATTTCAGCTGCAAACTGTTTTCCTCAAATAGTTCAAAAACTGATAAAATGTTTGTAACCCTGTAGTACCAAACAGCTGATTCCTGGTATCAGGATACTTTTTTTGATGTTTAATGGCGTCTTTGCCTCTGCTAGTGTACTTTTTAACGTACTCTTTTCTTGGTCCATCAGGTCCTTCGTTATAATAGACTTCTTCGTATTCTCATTTCTACCGTAAGACGAATATTTTGACGAAAGAGCAATTGGAGACGGAAGCTGTTATTGGCCTTTGAAGTAAATTCAACAGTGGCGGCTGGAACCTCGATTTCCAGCTATTCGTTAACGGTCGCCTTAGCCGATTCGACTATCCGAGAATGTTTTCTGCCCAACTCAAATTCTGAACGTCCCACACACTATAAATGCAGTTGTCTCCGTCCATATTCCATATTACATCTCTGTAATTGACCGTACGATATTTATGTATATCCACTGAACTCTCTCTCTCTCTCCCTGTCCCAGCCAACTGTTTCGCACCATATATCTCTGAAACTAAAAGAGATATGGAAAAACCACTTTCACAGTCACGGACGTACAGCAGGGGCTTATGGAAGTAAATAATATGAGACACTCTAATAAGTGAAGAAATATTATTTTTAACACAAACTTATGTTTTTATATAGATACCTCATATTATTTCTTAATCAATCGATAGGATGAAAAATCACAAAAAGAATGCCGTCGGTTGCATCGCGATGCGTCAATGACATCCGGAGAAACTGCGAGGCGAAGTTGACGTTTGAAATACATGAGGCGCGGTGTTAACAGGTGTCCGAGCCTCAAGCGAGACTGGTGTCTGATCTTTCAGAGAAGTTCAAAGGAACAAACCGCATACATACTGTTTATAGTCCATGTTTCACTCCTATTCAAGACCACACTCCACACAAATGCCTTCAGAAAGCACTTCCTTAGGCTTAAATCAATATTCGATATTAACAAATTTCTCTTTTTCAAGAACGCTTTTCTACCCATTGCCATTCTGCATTTTACATCCTCTGTACTGCGACCATCATTTGTTATTTTACTGCCCAAGTAACAAAACTCAACTATCACCTTTATTGTTTCGTTACCTAATCCAATTCCTTCAGCCTCACCTGATTTCCTTAGACGGGACTCCATTACCCTTGTTTTGCTCGTGTTAATGTTCATCTTATAGGCACCATTCATCACACTGTCTATTCCGTTCAACTGTTCTTCCAGGTCCTTCGCTGTCTCTGACAGTATTACTATATCATCGGCAAAACGCGTTTTTTCACAGCTTTTTCAATGTACAAATTGAATAACATTGGAGAAAGGCTCCCTTCCCAACAACTGCATCTCTGTCGTGCCCTTCAACTCTAACAGCCGCCGTCTGGTTTTTGTACTTTAACTAAATATTTCACTTTGGATGTATAAACTGAACACTAGTGCTGAATGACTACAGCCGAGTGTTACAAGCTTCAGCCGGTTACTTTCGCTCGACACTCCATCCTTTATTTGCCTTTTTTTCCCAGTATCCAGGTGTCAAAGAACTAACCGCCACATTTGCTCTTGTAGTCAAGAAATAGGCATGTCTTACTACCCATTTCACTAAAATCAAATTTTTCAGCTTCTTCCTTTCGAGAACGACTCGACTCCAAACAATGAAAATTGTCTCCTGTTCAACAATTTTAACGTTAATCGTGTCAATCTTTCTTAAACACAAAATCTTGCCTTAATTAAATTCCGCCAATAGGAAATTTTATTTAAGTGCATGGACGAGTGGTAGCTACGAGACAGTTTCCTATTTTAAGTAGAATTAAAAGAATTGTAGCTGTTGTGTTGTGCCAAAAGGAAGAGGAAAGAGGAGCGTTTACGGTAGCGTATTCTTACCTGCTGTAGTTCACACCGAAGTGATACAAGATGTTTTCAATAAGTAACGTTGAAACAGGCGTTTACAGATATTTTATACAAAATTGGTGAAATATTTGGTGTGATTCTGTTGAACAACTCTCATATTATTTCGGATGTTCAGAGTAACACCTTGACTAAATTAGGGTGCCCCAAGTGCTGTATCTCTTGATTACTCAAAAATTAGAACCAATGGCGTCTGTTATTAATAGTATTAATTATACATACATACGAGAAAACTGTAACCTAAAAATGTTCAAATGTTTGTAAACCTATTGGACCAAACTGAAATTGTAAACATTCCATAGACTTACCAATTACTTAAAAAACTTACACAGTGACAACTCACACACTCACACACACATACACCTCCGCCCAGTCTGTAGTTTGGTGCCTTAGACCACGCGAACACTCCCACCAAGCTGCGTAACCTATGATACTTCCTGGCAGATTAAAATTGTGTGACAGGACCTGGACTCGAACCTTGGACCTTTGCCTTTCGTGAGCAAGCACTCTACTGGGAGGTACTGGCAAGGTACTGGCGGAAGTAAAGTTGTGAGGCGGCCTCGGGAGTCGTGTCGGGATAGCTCAGTCGGTAGAGCGCTTGCTCACGAAAGGCAAAGGTCCCAGGTTCGAGTCCCGGTTCCGGCACACAGTTTTAATCTGCTAGGAAGTTCCATATCAGCGCACAATCCGCTGCAGAGTGAAAGTTTCATTCTGGAAACATCCCTCAGGCTGTGGCTAAGCCATGTCTCCACCATGTTCTTTCTTCTAGGAATGCCAGTCTTGCAAGGCTCGCAGGACAACTTCTGTGAAGTTTGGAAAGTAGGAGGCGAGGTACTGGCGGAAGTAAAGTTGTGAGGCGGCATCGTGAGTCGTGTCGGAATACCTCAGTTGGTAGAGCGCATGCCCGTGAAAGACAAAGGTCGCAGGTTCGAGTCCCGGTACCGGCACACAATTTTAATCTGCCAAGAAGTTCCATATCAGCGCACACTCCGCTGCAGAGTGAAAGTTTCATTCTATAAGTTGATAATTTGTGAGTGACAGCGTACTACAGTTTCTGCATCTGAGATACCCACCGTGACACAGGTGGCTCAGAAGACAGCCGGCATGGCAGCTCAGCGCGCTTGTTCAGAGGACTCGACGTCCATTGTTATAAAAATTAAAAATATGTGAAGAAAGGGTAAATGGAGACTCTGTAAGCCCAAACTAATCACAAGACTCAGGTTCGATCCCCGAACTGGGAACAACATTTTAGTCAGTTCATTTATATTTATTCAATGCCCACAATAAGCATTTGAAACGCCCTTTATTTTTATTATTAGGGTTAATTTACATTTTTCAGTACTACATATATGGCTGTGTAGCCATAGTCAAGTGTCTGCAAACACACGTAGTTATACGTAATGTCAACTATAAAGCAGCCGTTGGTTATTCAGTTGACAGAATAAAAAGAGAACTCGCAGAGCACACACTCGTTAAACGGAAATATTTGTTTTACAGTCGATGTTGCTGTCTGCGCCACACAATGGGAGAGGCACAGCGTGCTACCCTGACAGGCAGTAAAGTAAACACGAGCTATGTTTCAGTTGAAAATTGAAAGTATACAGAGTCTACAGACTTCAGAAGTATAGACACGTCACTGGGCGTTACGAGAACCATGATACACAGCACAAAGAACTCGAAAGAAATTGTGAGCCATCGAAGTGACACCTAGTGTCTGAATGATCTGAGGAAGACGTGAATGGGAGAAAATGATTTGCGCACAGCGGTCTGAGGCGCCTTGTCACAGGTGGTGCGGGCGGTCCCGACGGAGGTTCGGGTTGTCCCACTGTCATGGATGTGTATTGTTCTTAGCCTCAATTATCTGAAGTACTGTAGGTTCTAAGTCAAGGGACCGAAGATGTTGTATGTTGTATGTAGTATGATTACGACTGATGACCACGTAGTTTGGTCCGATAGATTTACAAACATTTGAACATTTGAGTATGATTACGTAAGCTTTAAGTCAAGAAACTGAAACTCCCATGATACAATAGATGAGTGGTAGTAAAAATAAAAAAGAATATTGTTTCTTCATTATGTGTGAGAGGATTATAGTGAGGCACTATATACATTTATACTAATAGTAATAAAAATTATGTCTATGTGAAAGTTGGCTGCATAATCCATATTAATGAAATATACAACGAGATGAAGCACAACGTCTTATCTTTCTCCTGAGGAACAACAACAATAATCTACTAGCTGCAATGATAATATTATTTTAGCCCTACAGTATTTCTTGACTTTTTCGTGTTCGTGTAGAGTGCTATAATAGATGCAGGGCATGCCAGCGTGTCGAAAAAGTGTCTTCCTTTCTATTAACAGTGATTATCAAAGAACTTCTGTATGACCTTATAAGAACAGCTTCCACCATGCGTGTTTTAGAAATAAATAGACCTGGAGTATTAAAACAACTTAAAATAATTCAATAAAAGTTAGTCTCCCTGTCCTAACTGTGTATCAATTAGGTTCCTTTCAGAGTATACTGATGCAATAGCCCAACACCCAACACTTATCGTGTACAACCGCTCGCTTAGCGAACGTTGCGTATCCAAAGAGTGAAAAATTACACAGGTCACTCCAATATTAGAGAACAGCAACAGGAGTGACCCCGCAAAATTACAGGCATATATCATTGACCTCGGTTTGCAGCAGGATGTTAGAACATATACTTTTCTCAAATATTATGAACTACCTCGAAGAGAACGACCTATTGTCCTACAGAACACGGATTTAGAAAGTTTCGTTCTTGTGAAACACAGCTACCTCTTTACTCGCATGATGTGATGAGTGGTATCGATAAGGGATGTCAAATAGAGTCCGTATTTCTAGATTTCCGACACTGTACCTCACAAGCGTCTTCTAATCAAATTGCGCGCTTATGGAATATCGCCACAGTTGTACGACGGAAAGTCGTCGAGTAGAACAGAAGTGATATCTGGCGTTCCTCAGGCAAGTGTTATAGGGCCCCTACTGTTTCCTATTTTTATAAACGATATAGGAGACATTCTGAGGAGCTCTCTTAGACTAGCTATTGGCGGATGATGCTGCCATTTAGCGGTCAGTAAAGTCACCAGAAGATCAGTAGAAACTACAAAATGATTTAGGTAAGATATCTGCATGGTGAAAAATTGGCAATTGACCTTTAGTAATGATATGACCACTAAAAGAAATCCCTTTAAACTTCAGTTACTCGATAAATCAGTCAAACCGTGAGGGTGTAAATTCAACTAAATACCTAGGAGTAACAAATACGAACAACATAAATTGGAAATAACACATATGAAAATATTGTAAGAAGAGCAAAACAAAGACTATGTTTCCTTGGCAGAACACTTAGAAGCTGCAACAGTTCTAATGAAGAAAATGTCTACACCACACTTGTGCGTTCTTCTTTGGAGACGATTTAGAGAATGTCCAGAGAAGAGCAGCTTTTGTTTTGTATTGTAGGGGAGAGAGTGTCACAAGAATGATGCACGAGTTGGGGTGCAAATCATTAAAACAAAGGCGGTACTGGATGGGTCGAGATTTATTTGCGAAATTTCTTTTAGAAACTTTCTCTTACGAATGCGAATATATTTTGTTAGCACCGACCTATACAGGAAGACATGATCATAAAAATAAATATTATAGAATGGAACTATAGAGAAACATTATAAAAACGATTCGAGGAACACTCTGAGATGCACTTCAATGTGCTTTACAGATTATCCATGTAGATTGGAGATGTAGATGCAGAAGTTCCTTTATCCAATGAGGCCCCTTCTTATATTAGGTCAATACAAGATACAGGGCATGGTTTTTATTTTTTTTAATAGTTTCAAGTTAAACAAATTCTGAAATATGCAACTGAAAAGTTATAACATTAGAAAAGACAAGTGTCAGCCTATTGCGGAGAAACGTCCTGAACGTCTACATGATGTATTAATTCTTCGGTACAACGCGTAGGAGCCCATACGTCAGCCTGTTTGCGGAAGCTGTTCGTGCGATGGGGATGTGAAATATCGGACCATCCATCATACTCGCCCGATTTATCACGTTACAATTGTGACCACTTACCAAAAGACGAAGAGCCACTGCGTGATCGCGCTTTCCAACACGTGAAGACCTTGTCACAGCGTCAGTAGCGTAAATAGCTTTTTTTTTTAAATTTAAATGTTTATTTATTTATTTTTTATGGGGGAGGACAAGTTTAATGTAAAGGAAAGTAATTTTAAGTAGAAACCCCATGATACTTTGTGTCAGTTTTTGATGATAATTTGGGCTTTACCGAGATCAAGCTTTTTGTTGTTGACATTAAGTCATAAAAAATTACTATTTTTCCTTCATTATTTGGGTGGAGGGTAGCTCTCCCCCTTTACATACGTTCCTGCATAGCACTGACTCGTGAGAGACGATGATTATCCCATGGTGTGTCCAAGGCAATTCGGCGTCTTCCACGGCTTTGGCAGTGTGAGATGGATTCTTTGGAAGACCATTCAGAGGAATCTAAAATGTTGCAGCCATTTGTCATTATGAAATGTTGCAGTTGTCAAAAAAAAGGTTTAAAGACAACATTTCACTTCCTGTGTATTAATAATGATGTTTGTGTTTATCCATCTCCCTACATTTAATGTTCACATATTAATTAACCCTCCATTTCAAAATATTTTCAATTGCTACCATTTTTGATAGAAAAATTGGTTCTTCTTCTTTTGTGGCGCTACAGTCCAGGGTGAACCTTGGCCTTCCAAACGAGCTTCCACCATCCATCACGGTCTTATGCTACCCTCCTCCATTTTCTGCATCCTAGGTTTCGTAGGTCTTCTTCCACTACATCCGGCCACCTTGCTCGAAGTCTACCTCGTCCTCTTTGGCCACCTGGAATCTTCTTTGTCACCTCAGACTCCTCCATTTTTGCCACATGACCTGCCCATCTTATCCTTCCTGATCGTATGATATCTGTTACAGGAGCTTCGGCAGATACAGTGAACAATTCTGCATTGTACCCCATTTTCTGCATCCTAGGTTTCGTAGGTCTTCTTCCACTACATCCGGCCACCTTGCTCGAAGTCTACCTCGTCCTCTTTGGCCACCTAGAATCTTCTTTGTCACCTCAGACTCCTCCATTTTTGCCACATGACCTGCCCATCTTATCCTTCCTGATCGTATGATATCTGTTACAGGAGCTTCGGCAGATACAGTGAACAATTCTGCATTGTACCCCATTATCTGCATCCTAGGTTTCGTAGGTCTTCTTCCACTACATCCGGCCACCTTGCTCGAAGTCTACCTCGTCCTCTTTGGCCACCTAGAATCTTCTTTGTCACCTCAGACTCCTCCATTTTTGCCACATGACCTGCCCATCTTATCCTTCCTGATCGTATGATATCTGTTACAGGAGCTTCGGCAGATACAGTGAACAATTCTGCATTGTACCCCATTTTCTGCATCCTAGGTTTCGTAGGTCTTCTTCCACTACATCCGGCCACCTTGCTCGAAGTCTACCTCGTCCTCTTTGGCCACCTAGAATCTTCTTTGTCACCTCAGACTCCTCCATTTTTGCCACATGACCTGCCCATCTTATCCTTCCTGATCGTATGATATCTGTTACAGGAGCTTCGGCAGATACAGTGAACAATTCTGCATTGTACCCCATTTTCTGCATCCTAGGTTTCGTAGGTCTTCTTCCACTACATCCGGCCACCTTGCTCGAAGTCTACCTCGTCCTCTTTGGCCACCTGGAATCTTCTTTGTCACCTCAGACTCCTCCATTTTTGCCACATGACCTGCCCGTCTTATCCTTCCTGATCGTATGATATCTGTTACAGGAGCTTCGGCAGATACAGTGAACAATTCTGCATTGTACCTTTTGCTCCACTATTCTGCATCATACTCGGGGCCAATTATTCTCCTCAACACTTTCCCCTCAAATCTGTCGAGCAGCCTTGCATCAGTTTCCGTCAAGGGCCATGTTTCTGAAGAGTAAGTGAGATCAGGTCTAACTAGAGTTTTATAAATAGTGCATTTTGTTGGGCGGCTGAGGAGTCTTGACAGGAATACATTACTCGAGGCAAAATATGCCTTGTTTGCTAACATCAGTCTGATATTAATTTCTGTTGAGGTGTCATTAAAGCAAGTGACTATTGAACCAAGATACTTGAAGGTATCAACTCTTTCAAATGTGTATCCATCCACACTGAAAATTGACAGCATATTGGGTTTATATGGTTTCCCACAGGCCACGTACGAGGTGCGTCCAGAAAGTAAGTTCCGTTTCAATTTATCTCCGCTGCAGCGCTGCGATTGCAGTTCCGCACATGCGCTGTAGACGATGTGTATCAAGGAGAAGAACGTGCTTTTGGAGATCGCTGTCAGTTACGTACGCTTTGTTGTGCTTGTTTGAAATGTCGGCGTTGATTGAAAATCCCACCGCCTGTGAAATCAGGTCGGTGATTCGGTTTCTGAATGCGAGGAAAATGAAACCAAGTGAAATGTATCGGCAAATTTGCGATGTTTACGGACCAAATGCAATAAGTGATTCATTGTGAGAAGATGGGTCCGACAGTTCAACGGCGAGCGTAGTGACGTGCACGATGAAGAACGAAGTGGGCGTCCACCTTTGGTTACAGAAGATCTGGTTCACGCGATTGATGACAAGATCCAGGAGAACCGTAGACTTACAATTAGTGCTCTCGCTATGGACTTCCCCCAAATTTCACTGTTTACAATTGGTTGAAGACACAGGCGGCAGATTTCTATGAAGAAGATATACAAAACCTGGTGCCATGCTGCGACAAATGCCTGCAAAATTTCGGCAGTTATGTGGAAAAGTAGTTTACGAGTTGTAGAATTTTGTGCAATAAAAATTTCTTCTGTTTCTGTGTAAAATTTCGTTTTATTACCAAACGGAACTTACTTTCTGGACGCGCCTCGTATTTAGTTTTATCTTCATTCATCATAAGACCCATTTTCTTAATTGCTTGACTTAAGGCTGTGAAAGTTTCTTTCAGTGCTGGTACTGTCCGTGCTATGATGTCTATATCATCTTCATATGCTAATATCTGCACCGACTTGTAGAACATGGTAAACCTGGTCTGTTGGCCTGCTTCCCTGATCATCTTCTCGAGAACTACATTAAATAATAAGCTTGCTAATGTATCTCCTTGTCGTAGCCCATTTTTTATTTCTATGGGGTCTGAGTAATTTCCTTGAACTCGAATGCTGCTTCTTACATCAGACATCATCATTTTAACCATTCTCGGAAGCTTTCCATGTATTCCCATCTCCTGTGAGGCATGAAACTACTGGTTTCTATTTGTGCTGTCGTATGCAGCCTTATATTGGTTACTGGACTATAATCGACGACCCTCGTATTTATATACCTAAGTGGTCCTATACTCACGAGATGAAGCAGCGAGCAGATGCAACGCTCATGGACACCATTCTTTGGTAGAATCCATAGGGTTTGCGGCTGCCTTCTGTCGACCTTTTGAATTTACATTGAAAATCTGTTGTCCTACGGAAACAATGAAGTGATGAAATATTACTACGTAATTCTGAGGTATTCAAATAATGGAAGTGACCGTATGGTCTGGGACATCAAGTTGTGGATTGCGCGGCCACTCCCGCCGGAGGGTCGAGTCCTCCCTCTGGCATGGGTATGTGTGTGTTGCCCTTAGCCTAAATTAAAGAAGCTTGTAAGTCTACGGATCCAAGGCCTTAGTAGTTTGGTCACATTCGTTTACAAACGTTTGATTTTATTTATTATTTTTCTCTTTTTTCATCAGTTGTTGTTGTTGTTAGGTTGTTTAAGTGGGCCAAAACTACAATGGTCATCAGTCCCCCCTTTTTCATCAGTGGCTTGCCGACACCGGTCATAATGAAAGTTCAATAAAAAAATTCAATTAACCTCTTTAAATATTTTGGCTAGTAAAATAGCGCAGATTTACATTAGATGGACTCCCCAGATTTTGTGATGTCAAGCTGATGTAGTAATAAAGTTTGAAGTTAGTGCTTGTGGATGACTATGTTCAGAGATTGTACAGTGTAGTGTTGAGTTTGTTTTATCATGGATGAAGTGACGGGAGGTTCGGACAAAACTTAGAGGAGTGACAAACTGACAGTTTGGAAAACATGGTTTCCTTATTTGGAAAAACAGCGAACTGATAACGTTTTAAAAGATGAAAATAACAGTCTAATTCGCAAAATTTAAGAATTTATTAATTCAGAACACTTTTCTTCTATTATGAAGCGATAGTACTACGCCGCTCACATGTTCTGAATGGTTAGTACAAATAGCGACAGATGCACGTAGGTCATAGTAACACGATTGAGGAAACGGGGACAGAAAAGGGAAGGAATTATTATTTAAACCTTTATAGGGTATACTTACCATCCGCTTCTTTATACGCAGACTTTCAGTATAAGAAATCACTTTCTTTAATATAGTTACCAGCTTTTGATTTCCCACGTAACCGCCTTTTATAAACATTGTAAGTAGGGAAAGCGGTAACGATTTTTACCGTTGAGACTCTCTGGATATGGTATTGTTAAGTACAGTACACAGTCAACAGTAACTTGTTGTGCAAGTCAGAAACGTTTGAGATTAGTGCATTTATTCGTAAATTGTGGTATATATCATTTACTTGCATTGTATGCTGAGCTATTTATTAGGAAATTTGCTGATGCTTTGAGCAATGCGGAGAGATAACCGAAATTTCTTCATTTCTGAACTAATATTCTCGGGCTTTCTAATGATTATCGGCTACGATATTACAGTGTTGTAATCACACACTGGTCAATCAAAGTACGGTTACGAACTATTTCAGTAAAGAATGTGAAAATTTGACGTAAATTTACTAGTTGAAATACCAATTATTGTTGTTTGTAATCCCGGTCGGCCGCGGTGGCCGAGGGGACTGAGGCGCTTCAGTCACGGTCTGCACGGCCACTACGGTCGGGAGTTCGAATCCCTCCTCGGGCATGGATATTTGTGCCGTCCTTAGTCTTAGCTAGTTCATAAGCAGTTTGAAAGCTTAGGGACTGATGACCCCGTAGTTAAGTCCCATAAGTTCTACAAACATTTGAACATTTTGTAATCCCAGTGTTTCTTCGCGCTTTTATTTCTTAGCTAAAAGTTCTGTTTTGTTGTAGGACTTATTACATCCGACCATAGAAAATTATATAAAATCCATTATCACAAATGTTCTCTGGTAAGTATGATTACCACCACACAGGACGCCATGCATTCAGAAAATGAAGAAATTAAACATGTTATACGACTAACCACTTATCATGAATATGAAATTAAAGTGTTTAAAGTTGAATTTTAGACTATCATAGGACAGTAGAGTCCCGAAAACTCGGCACTCGGTCACCCGACTGTCCGGATAACCTGGCCAACCCAATGCACATCTGGAATTATTCTTTGTTCGCAGAATAGAAGGAAGATTTGAAATCGAGGCGTGTAGCAGTTACAGGTTGTGCTATAAATGGGGCCTAGACATAATATTTTCTTGTGGCACCTACACTCTATTTAAAAATCCTTTGAGTTTCATTACTAGAGTACGTAGATGCGTCATCATGATCAAAATCATGGGCGTGTATTTTTTTCACAGTTCCTTTAAAATCACCTTAGGCGTGATGGGAATTTTAGTGGAATATGTTTTATGAAGTAAATTACAATTTTCCATACTTTACATTGTTCAAGACTGTATGCCTTCTAAAAGTAGTTTTCTAATTTTAAATTAGAGTACATATTCGTAAGTAAAGAACATCATTTCATCCTAGGTTCGAGTCCCGTTTCCGGAGCACAATTTTAATCTGCCAGGAAGTTCCATATCAGCGCACAGTCCGATGGAACCCCTGGAAACATCACTTAGGCTGTGGCTAACCCATGTCTCCACCATATCCTTTCTTCCAGGACTGCTAGTCTTGCGTGTTTCGCAGGACAACTTCTGTGAAGTTTGAATGGTAGGAGGCGAGGTACTGGCAGAATTGAAGTTTTGGGGCGGAACCGTGAGTCGTGTCGGGATAGCTCAGTGGTAGAACGCTTTCCCGCAAATGGCAATGGTCCCAGGTTCGAGTCCCGGTTCCGGCACACAATTTTAATCTACCAGAAAGTTTCATATCGGGGCACACTCCGCTACAGAGTGAAAGTTTCATTGTGGATCATTTCTTAGACATTTTCTTAAATTTATTTTATGTTACCGTGTTCCGTCATTTGTATTCTACATCTACATCTACATCGGATACTCTGCAAATCACATTTAAGTGCCTGGCAGAGGGTTCATCGAACCACCGTTATACTATTTTATCTCCCATTCCATTCTCGAATAGCGCGCGGGAAGAATGAACACCTGCCGGCCTGAGGCGCTTCAGTCACGGTCTGCACGGCCACTACGGTCGGGGGTACGAATCACCCCTCGGGCATGGATATTTGTGCCGTCCTTACTTGTAGGTAGTTCATAAGTATTTTGTAAGTTTAGGGACTGATGACCCCGTAGTTAAGTCCCATAAGCTTAACAAACATTTGAATGAACACCTGAATCTCTCCGTTCGGGCTCTGATTTCTCGTATTTTATTCTGATTATCATTTCTACCTATGTAAGTGGGAGTCAACAATATATTTTCGCATTCGGAGGAGAATGTTGGCGATTTCGTAAGCAGCCCACGCCGCAGCGATAAGCGTCGTTGTTGTAATGATTCCCATCCCAGATCCTGTATCATTTCAGTAACGCTGTCTCCTCTGTATCGTGACAATACATAACGAACTGCCCATCTTTGGACTCTTTCTATGTCCTCCGTCAAACCCACCTGATAAGGATCCCACACTGGACAGCAATATTCTATAAAAGGACGGACAAGCGTAGAGTACGCAGTTACTTTAGTAGTTCTGTTGCATGTTTTAAGGGTTCTGCCAATAAAACGCAGTCTCTGATTCGCCTTTCCCACGACACTATCTACGTGTTCTTTCCAATTTAAGTCAGAAGTAATAGTAATTCATAGGTATTGTATTCTAGAGTAACAATAGAAAGTACTTAATGAAAAAAAAAACAATCTTACCTATTTTTATAACACCGTTCCCAATTAACCTGGCATTCGGCATTCGGTCCACCGAGTTTTCCGGACTCTACTGTACTGCCTTTCAAAGGGTTAAGGTGGGAAACTATGAAATCTTGTGAGTCGACGTCACATGTCATCTCTGGGGTACTAGTTGCCATGAAGTTTGTTCCAACAAACACCCCACTCCTGATTCTACAACCCCCAGTAAAGTCATATCCCTACAAGCCGAATGTTGATACGAATCCAAGCGATTGGAAACGTTAAAAGCTGTGTGTGTGTTGTGGATGTTGAACCTATCGTTAAATCAGACAACAAATTGTTCATTGACATAGCAATTTGGTTTAATTATGGCCCTGATATTGATGTATATACTATTAAATAAGAAACAGTGCATTAAACTGATTATGTGCGCAACGGATCTTTTAACAAAACAACTGTGGCAAGTCACCATATACTGACTATATGACACAGACACTGACTATACTCAAAATATTTCACTGCGAGAAAGATAATAAAAAAAACCACAAACCACTTTCTTAATGTTTGACTGCGGGAATTTTATGCAGATCAGTACCTGATTATCAAAATTCAGTATCCTAATCAATTGACTGCAGTGTTACATAACAATCATTTACTATAGCACAAATAACGAAATCTGTTTAACAAGATTACCAAAATCAATGCTGCACCTTAAATCCACTAATAACTAATTATCAAATGAAGGAAGTAGGTTAATCTTCTAACTACGTAAATGAAACAGGAAAGAAAGGTCAACTTTGTTACTTATTATTAATAATCACCATTACATTACCTACGTAATACAACTTTTTCCTAATGACATCAAATGCAATTACCTTTATTCCAGCGGTTGTACAACGTTTTCATAGTAATAAAAAATACAATATATATTCCAAATACAATCAAATCAACTTGCTGGCACAGCAGCCTCTGCTCTACATCGGAGCAATACAACTCAACCGCTCTCTAAGCGAGCTAAACCAAAAGTCCCACTCTCTCTGCGCGAGCTACAATGCTATGCAATACATGATCTTTGCCAAAGATGAAACTTCACAGACTTAAGTAGACATATCTATACACACAGTAGAAGCAATATTATACGTTTTCTTGCAAGCAAGTTACTCGACACAAAACGGAGGCACAATATTAGACATTTTTCTTACAAAAAATTTTTATGGACACGTTTCAACGTTGAGTATTGAATCTAATATATCCCGTCCATTTCGACTTTATTATGAAGACTGTGGTGTCGCACAAGTCCAAAGTGCGCGCCACCTACTTTCGTCGCGCGCCGCCATGCACACACGGCGCGGCGTTCTTACGACGTCAGCCACGAGCGACCTCTGCTGCAACTCCGCTCGTGGCCACCACTGAACGACATCGTTCACCTGGGACTGAGATAGGAACCAGCTAACACTTCGGAATCAGATAGGCACCAGTGAAGACTTGGCTATCGGATAGGCACTAGGCAGGCCTCTAGCTCAACTATGTATCAGCATTCTGCAGTACTGAGCTATGTATAAATTCTGTGCAATATATATCTCATTCTAATTTACTCTAGTGTTTTCTAGTTTCTGCTGTCTCACTGGCTGCTCACCTCCATACCTGCACGAGCGTGCATCCGTTATTCTATTTCTAGTTAGTCTATTTCTAGTTAGTCTATTTCTACTCGGCCACCGACACCTACGACGGAAACGAGTCACAAAAGCGGTGACGAGGCTGGGAGACAAAAAAGACTATTGGGGGGGGGGGGGACACACAACCGGAGAAAATACTAGCTAGCAGTCTCTAGAACTCAGTATCTTGTCAGCGAAAAACACTTTCTTCGTACTACGGAGCCGTCGGCAGGAGAGGTTGGACCTACGTATGTGACGGAAGCGTCGAGTTCGGGGGGGGGGGGGGAGGGAAGGAAAGGGGCGTGGCGACTGTGGCGGCTTTTCGGAACGGTCGAGTACGGCAACCGTGAAATTGCGTTAGGTGGCGCGGAATCTCTGCCTCCTACGGCACCATTCCTCTCGCTCCAGAGCCCGGTGGACCCCTGAAAGGCGGCAACCCGCGTTCCACTCGAGACTCCGTATAGGCCACCCGGCGTGCGCCCCCGCTTTAGAATTGGACAAGTGTATTGGAGTGCGTGCAGGCAGCGGTATTTCGTATTTCATTCTGGCGGCATGAGGAACCCCAGCGCTGTCTTCCCCTTACCATCTGCCCGTGGAGCTTCCAGCAGCGGCAAGCCCGTTAGCTACCGAGCTGAGTGCTTCTAGGCTGCTGCGGAAACTTGCCGGAAGGATGGGAGCCACTTAACGAAACTGTTTAAAGAAAATGAGCTCCTACAACCGACAACTTTTGTGAAGTCATTTTGCAGAGGATTCGTGAGCAGTAGTCATCCCACGAGAAAATGAAAAAGTTTTGGTTGCGCGGATAGCCGCGTGGTCTGAAGAACAATGTTACGAACGATGCTGTCGTTTATCGGTTAGTGAAGTCAACAGAGGATCAAAAGCAACTGCAAAGAAATTTAGACAAAATTTCTACTTGGTGCGAAAATTGGCAATTGACACTAAATAAAGAAAAGTGTGAAGTAATACACATGACCACTAAAAGAAATCCGCTGAACTTCAATTACGCGACAAATAAGTCAAACCTTAGGTCGTAAATCCTACCAAATACCTAGGAGTTAAAATTACGAACAACTCGTTTTGTTTTATCACGTTACGGGGGGGGGGGGGGAGAAAGCGTCACACTGAAATGTTGCACGAATTGGGGTGGAAATCATTAAAAGAAAGATGTTATTCATTGCGGCGAGATCTGTTTGTGAAGTTTCAATCACCGACTTTTACTTCTGAATGTGAAAATATTTTGCTAGCACCCACCTACTTAGAGAGACATGACCATCCTAATAAAATAAGAGAAATCAGATCGAAAACGGAACGATTTAGGTGTTCTTTCTTCCCACGCGCTATTAGAGAATGGAACGGTAGAGAAAAGTTATGAAAGTGGTTAAATGTGATTTGCAGAGTATCTAAGTAGATGTAGATGTAGAACTGTGTGATCGCTCCTGTGGAAGGTACAACTCCTCCCTCGGTAGTGTGTGTGTGTGTGTGTGTGTGTGTGTGTGTGTGTGAGTGTGTGTGTGTGTGTGTCTCTGTGTGTCTGTACGGTCCTTCGTATAAGTTTAAATAGTTGTACGACGGTCACTCCAAGAGAAATGTACACTTTTTCTTTTTTTTAATACAGTTTTTATTCTACATGTTTGAAAATTTTGCTGTATGAAGATACATCCCTCTCAATTGCCTTACGCCATCTTCGAACCAGCGCCTGTATACCCGCAAGGTAAAATTCTGGACCAACACGTTAGAGCCCTTGTTTATCAGCGTGCTCAACGGAGTCATCATCTTCAAACCTTGTTCCACGAAGAGACTCTTTCAGTTTCCCAAAGAGATGATAGTCACATGGAGTCAGGTCAGGACAGTAAGGCGGGTGTTTCAGTGTTGTCCATCCGAGTATTGTGATCGCTTCTATGGGTTTTTTTGACTGAAATTGTCGTGCAACAGCAAAACATCCTGCGTTTGCCGATGTGGTCAAACACGCATCAGTCAAGCTTGATGTTTCTTCAGTGTCGTTACATATGCATCAGAATTTATTGTGGCTCCACGTGGCATGATGTCCATAAGCAAGAGCTCTTCGGAATCGAAAGACACCGTAGCCATAACTTTTCCAGCAGAAGGTGTGGGTTTGAATTTTTTTCTTTGGTGAATTGGCATGATGGCACTCTATTGATTGCCTCTTTGTCGCCGCGGTGGAGTAGCCGAGCGGTCTAAAGCGTCTCGCTGCGGAGCGCGCGGTTGCTCGCCGTGGAGGTTCGAGTCCTCCGTGGGGCATGGGTGTGTGTGTTTGCCCGTAGGTTAGTTTACCTAGGTTTAAGTAGTTTGTAAGCTACGGACTGATGACCACGTAGTTTGGTCCGATAGATTTACAGACATTTTTGCCTCTTTGTTGGTCAAATGTGATGGAGCCATGTTTCATCACCTGTCACAATTCTTCCAAGAAATTCATCTCCACCATTCCCGTACTGTTCCAAAAGTTCGCTGCATACCGTTTTTCGTGTTTCTTTGTGAGCCACTTTCAACATCCTGGGAACGCACCTGGCATAAACCTGTTTTAAAGCCATCACTTTCAGTATTCTGTAAAGAGTTCCTTCCAACATAGCGTGACAATTCGTTCACTGTGATGCGTCTGTCAGGAGTCACCAATTCGTTAACCTCCTGCACAATTTTTTAGAGTTGAAATACATAAAATTATATTTCAAACGTGCGTAATATATTCAGTAACTAATTCACACCTGACGTCTCATTTTATGCATTTTCAGTGTAAAAAAATTAATCCGCGCACATGACTCTCCTGGACTTTGAGGATGTTTATTCAATGAAAAATTGATATGACATATTTTAAATAAATATTATATATTATAAGCACCAAACTGAAATTTCTGTTTTTGTAAATGTTGTGTTAGCATAGCGATAAAACACATGCAGCTTCGACTCTACACTTTCTCTGCGCAAAATAACAATTTAGTTTGATTTTTGTATATTTGCTATGTATTGGGTGCGAACTTTCTATTCGCCATGGATAGAATGACGTCACCGTATATCAATTGGCCGCCCATCCATTGGAGCTGTCGCAGGTTGCAGTTCTTTGTACTGCCTTCCGTGTCCTTCACATTTCGAAATTACGCTATGCACGGCATTCGCACAATAAATAAACTTTCGTTATTTACTACCTTTTCTATTGCTCCGGTTTGAACAGCACTGAGAACGCGAACTGTAACAAAGGAGAAGATTGGAAATGATCTACCAGCAATTTCAAAACTAAACCTTCAGGCAAAGAAAGAGTAAGAAATTAACTTGTAAGCAGTTATCGAGCTCCGAAGAGGTTTACCTCATTGCGTCGTTGCATCTCGTACGTCGAACCGTAATCTACAGAGCTGTAGATAGCGGTGGAATGTTGTTGCCACGGCCATGACATGAGCGGAGGCGGGCGACATGCAGTTGCCACGTGCCCCAACAGCAGATCCTGCAATTACTCACACGTCAGCCGGGCAGGTCGCACGTCCAGACTCAGTTCACAGCCAGCCAATCACCTGACTCACGCGCGTTTACACGCCAGAGTGAGCTGTTAACAAAGGGGTCACCCACGCGACGATCAACGGGAAATCTCTGTGATCATTTGAATGTCACTCGACGATTACGTGCGCATAACCAGTTATTTTTGGAATCTTTCGTTTGCGGTTATAATGTTGCAACATTAATGTTTAAATTTAAACAATTTTTTTTTCGAAGTCTTTGCCGGAATTTCTGCCCGATAATAAAATTAAACCGATTCAATATTTCGACGATACAACTGCCCGTCATCTTCAGGAACTTTTGCTGCTGCTGAGTCCCGCTGAATACTGCGGAAGTCAGCAGCAGCAAAAGTTCCTGATGATGGCGGACAGTTCGTCGAAATATTGAATCGGTTTGATTTTATTATCCGGCCGAAAAACCGAAAAGACTTCGAAGATTTGTCGCGCCGGGAAAGCCTACGAAGTTACAGATGTTTGTTCTTTGTTGCACCTTTGGACAGTTTTTGACATTTGGAGAAACGTTTCTTTTTCAGAGAAAAATTTGGAACTTTAGAAAAAAGTTGCAATTTTTGGGAAGGTCACGTCACGTCTTTTGTAGGTGAAAGTCTGTTATGTTTTGAAGGTACAACAGTCCACCCACAGTAGCTACTATACACCCAACGATGATTTTTTGCCACTAATCAGACAGACCCAGTAATAACCAAACTCTGAATCTCCGAGATTGCTGTCAATAAAGTCGATGCTGTGGGAGTTGCTTTACCACATGTGTATGTTTAGGTAGTACTGCTGTGAATCTGGTTGGTCGCAAATTCTTTATTATAGTAGTCTGCTTTTGTATGTATATCAAACAACTTCTTACATCTGTTCACGTGTGCACATGGCACGGAAGAGATGCTATCTGATGATGGTAAAGCGAAACGCGTCATTTTTGAGGGCACGCTATACATGAAGTGTACCAGCTTCACAGCAGTACTACCTAATCATTTCATCATGGTCGCCTGCCTCCTCAACGACTTTATGCCGCATTTAGAATACGTGCGTATGTGTCTGTAGTTATTATGGTGCCCAATTAATCACTTTCGATTGCTTGGTCAATTGCGACACACCAGTGTGTAATAGTCATACCGTAGCTCTCCTGCTCACAACAGCGTAAGACCTTTACATGTATTGCAAGGAGGCCGTCATTACTAAGGGGTCATCGGAAAATTCGAGCGTACTTAACCATAAATCGAGCCTAAAGACAGACTAACGATAATGTGATATCGATGGTATTTATATCATTATCCATGCCATTTACAATGTGGTATCTACATGTACCGTAAAATGGACGTATGTTTATGTTCCATATCTCCTCCTTAACTACTGGACAAGTCAGCCACACTTGGTTCACATAGTCCTTACTATCAAACACCAACCGCTGTGGGAGTAAGAACCGCCGACCGCGGAGGCCGAGAGGACTGCGGCGCGCCAGTCACGGTCTGCACGGCCACTACGGTCGGGGTTTCAAATGCCCCCTCGGGTATGGATATTTGTGCCGTCCTTAGTGTTAGCTAGTTCAGAAGTAGTTTGTAAGTTTAGGGACTGATGAACCCGTAGTTAAGTCCCATAAGCTATACAAACAGATGAACATTTGATTGAGTAAGAACCACTTACAGCACATACTTTAGGAGCTATGAATGAAACTCTAGAAAAACTGCGACATCATGCAACAATGATCCACATCTCCCCCTAAACTAAAAGATCGATATTAACTCAACATGGTGCAAATGTTCTCGGCCATCAGGAAACAATTTCTCTGAGGATAAAAGCCATCATATCACGTAGTTGAGAATATGTCATAAAAAAAGAAATTCACAAAAACTTCCGTGTCATGAGTAACAACTTTATTCACTCGCAGTTTTAGAATAAGAGAACTTAGTGGCTTGAAAAATCGTTACACATAGTTTAAAACTTTTACGAAGCTTTTTCACCCTGAAAATTGAAAGAATATGGTGAAGGTAAAGTTTATGCTTACTATTTTCGACATGATGTTACAATTTATTACTTCTACAGTGCAAACTTAGTTCAACCTGTTCCTGCGAGTGGCGCCGTCACAGCAAGATTTCAAGATGGCTGCCATACTTGACATTCGTCAGAAGCAATGTGCTGTCGTTGAATTCCTGTGCTGTGAAAACAAGACAATGGGGAACATCCACGAGAGGTTGAAAAAGGTGTGTGGAGATGCTGCTGTCGATCGCAGTATAGTTAGACGGTGGGAAAGCAGGTTATGTGATGAAACCGGGCACGGAAATATTGAGAATTGTCCTTGCAGCGGCAAGCCTGGTACTGCACACACTCTAGACAACGTGCACAGAGGTAACGAATCGCTGACTGCTGACAGACGCATCACAGTGAACGAATTGTCACGCTACGTTGGGATAGGGTAAGGAACTGTTTGCAGAAACTGAAAGTGTTGGCGTTAAAACAGGATTATGCAAGGTGGATTACCAGGATGTTGACAGTGGTCACAAAGAAACACGAAAAACGGTATTCAGCGAACTTTTGGAAGAGTACGGGAATGGTGGAGATGAATTTCTTGGAAGAATTGTGACAGGTAATGAAACATGGCTCCATCACGTTTCACCAGAGACGAAGAGGCAATCAATGGAATAGCATCATGCAAATTCACCCAAGAAAAAACAATTCACACCTTTTGCTGGAAAAGTTATATCTACGGTGTTTTTCAATTCCGAAGGATTCTTGCTTGTAGACATCATGCCATGTGGGGCCATAATACATTCTGTTACATATGTGACGACACTGAAAGAACTTTAAGCTCGACTGAGTCGTGTATGGCCACATTGGCAAAAGGAGGATGTTTTGCAGCTGCACGGGCTTCAGTCAGTCAAAAAACCAATTAAGCGATCACAAAACTCGGATGGACAACACTGAAACACTCGCTTTACAGTCCTGATCTGGCTCCATGTGACTATCATCTCTTTGGGAATCTAAAAGACTCTCTTCGTGGAACAAGGTTTGAAGATGATAACTCCGTTGAGCACGCTGCTAAACAGTGGCTCCAACGTGTTGGTCCAGAATTTTACTGTGCGGGTATGCAGGCGCTGGTTCCAAGATTGCGTAAGGCAGTTGAGATGGATCGGGATTATGTGGAGAAATGAAAATATTGTTCCTAAAAAAACACTGTAAAACTTTGAAACATGTAGTATAGAAACTGTATTTAAAAAAAAAAAAAAAAAAAAAAAAAATAAAAAATAAATGTGCGTTTCTTTTGGAGTGATTCTCGTATATCACAGTATGACATACAGATCATGAGTTCATTAAGAACAATGTTTTGAAAAATATGCCATTACGTCTTTTCAACTGTCAGTATTCGCGATATACTTTGTGGGCGGTATGGACCACTAAACGTACCTACGAAATTATATCGAACTACGACAGATAGGACATACGATGCTAAAAACAATTAGATGAATGTTTGTAATTTATTATGTCTTCACTACTAGCTCTGTTATCAAGACATTTTACAGTTTACTAATATTCAAGTCTACACACCCGGAAAACATTATTGTAGACATAAAACCTCTGACAATAAAGTTGGGGGAGTACTCCTATAACATTAACTTAGATGATCTATGAACTACCATTACCTTAATGTCCTTCGAAATAATCATCTCCCATAACTATCCACCGCAGAGCTCTGAGATACGTGTCCTGTGAACTTTACAGGAAGTCTTCCTTTGGAATGGTTTTCAAAAGCCCCCTCACGTTTCGTTGGATGAATGTGAAAATATCGTCAAAACAGAATAGAAAGAAGTTTGGGGGATTGCGATCCAGAGAGTATGATATTAAAGTTGCACAACAATCGCCCACATACAAAGCCAATATCGCGAAACAGTTTCTGACAAATAAGAGGGTTGTGAAACTTTATCATCCACCATACTCATCGGATCTCAGTTCTACAGACATTTTGCTATTCCCTAGACTCAAACTCGCTTTGAGAAGAAAGAGTTTGACGATATTCCTCACATGGAACAAAACGTAACGAGGATTTTGAACACCATCCCAAAGGAAGACTTCGTGCAAAGTTTTCATGACATGTACTGCAAATTTCAGCGGTGCGTAGTTATGAGAGGTGACTGTACTTAATAGCTGATCTACGTTAATGTTACACGACTTGTTACCGAACTTTATTGTCACATATTGTATTATTCAGGAGAAGACGATGGACAGATGTGGAAGAATAAGATGGAATACCATGAGAAACGATGAAACACATCCAAGGGTAATAGCGGGATCTAACGCTAGTGTACCACAAAGGCATTTAGTAATCATCAAGCATTTTCAGTATATAGTAGCACAGACAGTCAATAGTTAGAACCGTTTTGAAAAGTTCTCGTCTTTGCGATTTAGTTGTAGATATTTTAGTCATTAACATACCAGCACTCTTCATAACAGTGTGACCAACTGCCACACAGAGTCCTGTACTTATAAAACTACAAATCTAAAGTGGGCCGTAAAACACGTTAATGCGATTTTTTTATAAGATTTTGCAAACATTTTGGACCAAAATAGTAATCTAAATAATAAAAAATTAATTAATAAGAGTATCAGAAACTTTTAGGAAAAAAAATAGGTAGTGGCGAGTTCCGAACCACAGATTTTTGTTTTGTTTTTTTTTTTTTTTTTTTTTTTTTTCTTAACTGGTAGATCTATGGTTCGCGGTCGTTTGTTCAGTTCGTTCCTGATTATTCGTTGAATATTTGGCTCAGCTTTTTTATTACAGAGGGCGTTTAGCCCCCTGACCGGGCGCACTGAGCCACGGCACCCGAAAACCTTCAGCGTCACAGACTAACGCATTGCCCACTACGCTATAGCTAACAATTAGAAGTGGCATTCCTTGCCATCTCATACTAGTGATGGCCGTTGTTAACTGATGCTAATATGGCATTTGTAGACACTATATCATTTTCTATCGTACGAAGAACGACGTGGTTTTGTTAATTCTTCAGTACGCCATTGCTTTGAAATGACAACGTGTAAGTTACAATAAGAGAATCATCAAAGACGCAACGCAAAATGGCGTATGCCAGAGAGAGTTGTGGGCGAGGAATGTCACGTGACATCTGCGACCGGCTGCTTTTCGTCAATTCGATGGAGTTATCAAAACTCCGTTATTTTTGCAAATATCTCTCAAACGATACGAGATATGAAAAAAACATAAGGTAACAAAGTTGTAGAGAATTTTCTCCTATACAAATTCATTTATTCAATTTTCGCGTCAGATGAAAGGTTTATTTGCAATTAAAATTACATTACAAACGGCGTTTTTTGTATTACTAACGTACGTCTTGCCCGAAATATTTCAAAAAGCGAGGTTCTGGTCTCCGGTAGCCACCAATTATGTCTGTAAAATTTGGTTCCGATCGGTTGAACGGTTTGACCTAAAAAGGTGGAACACGTTACAGACAGACATCGTCGAATCGCCGTTATTTTTGCAAATATCTCTGCAACGATGCAAGATATAAAAAAAAATAATAGAGCTAAGTTGTAGAGAATTTTCCCCTCTACCATTCAGTTATCGTGTCAGACGAACGGTTCGTTAGCAATTACAATTATGTTAAAAACGGCTTTTTTGTATTACTACCGTATTTTTTGTCCATAAAATTTTAAAAAGGGAGTTTCTGGTCTCTGGCGGCCTACAATTACGTCCGTAAAATTTGGTGCTAATCGGTTGAATGGTTCGTCTTAAAACAGGAAACACATTACGTACAGACAGACAGACATCCCAAAATCGCCGTTATTTTTGCCAATATCTCTCAAAAGATATAAGATATGAAAAAACATAAGAGAGCAACGTTGTAGAGAATTTTCTCCTCTACAAATTTGGTTATTCAATTTTTGTGGCGGGTGAATGATTAAGCTGTAATTTTTATTTAAATTTCGAGCTGTCAAAAGACGATCGCAAAGGCCCACTTTTAGTGTTACTACCGTAACCTAAAGTGAGCCAAAAATAGGAGACTTTACTTTTAGGATTACCCTCGTTATATTTCCGGTATGGTGCTAACCCGGTTTAAACTTAAGTCGTACTGGCATGTTTCTGTTACTACTAACTTCAAAAATTGAAATGTTTGTCATCCTAAACTGCTCAGAACATAGGTCCATATACTTACAAACTACTTAGACTAACTTACGCTAAGGACAAAACACACACACACACACACACACACACACACACACACGGGGTTGTAGGAGGACACGAATCTCCAACAGGCCGCGAAATCCTTGACATGACGCATTAAACTACATGGTCATTCGCCTGCGACTGATCACTTTTACTGTCTTGTGAACTACTGGAATGATTCGTTTGTAAATTTTGATCTTATGTCAGAATCGTCCGCATTTTATTTGCTCCATATGATACGCATAAAGTGGAATTAATTTTATTTTATAGTTAAATGGCATATTACGCCTATGGAGAGCGATCGAAAATTTATATAAACCACACTTACTTCAGCCATGATCGCTAGTTTATTTATTTATTTATTACCGATTTCGATGAGCTATGTTATCTTCAGAAAAAAATTGCACAATCTTCTCCTATTTCCAATAAAATAAAGAGTTACTTGTGAAAATGTAATATACGAGAAAGAACAGTGCCAAACGATTAAAAATTTGCATAAGCAAAGTGTATCGTCACCTGCATTGCACATTTAAAAAATTGCAAATAAACTGGCGATCTTCGCTAAAGTAAGTGTGTTTTACATAACTTTATTTTGATCCTTTTGTTTCTGTGACTGTTTCATACTCAAATGCGTGAACTGTTCCATCGTGTCAGGAAAAGATATTTCAGTATTACATCACTGCACTTAAATTTCATCAGCACGTTAAAATTATTCGTGTGGCTTGGATGGATGCTGCTAACTTAGTAATCGGGAGCACGAGCTGATCTCAAAACTGGTATGAAATATTCATAAGCCAATCAGCTTGCACATAAATTAAAGGCCGTATTGTAAGGGAGGTTTCCTATATCAGTATAAAGTAAATTAAGAGATTTAAGGATAACTTTCAAAGTGATATTTTATCGCTGAAAATAATTGGATGATGCTAATGAGACGATCACGTCATTCAAGGAGGCTTTTGAACAGCAAGCTATCGGCAATGTAGAGAAATGAAGCGCTTTTTCACTGAAAAATGGACCAAGGCGCGTACAGTTCGCAGTTTTCGGTGTAAATCAAATTTCACAAAGCGACGCCGAAACAGTGTTGGTTTTTATTTTGTGGTTTTCTGCGGCGCCGTTGCAGCCAATCATGTGGAATAACAGGCGTTATGTCGACCAGCTAGTAGCGCTGTTTTCATTTTTGTGGCCTGCAGCGATACTCGTACCGTATGCCGACCACTACATAATTGTTGATATTGAAAGCCATTTTTAAGTCTCGTGTCAATATTGTAGGGAATCGGCACATAACCCATCAGGAAACATTGTGTTCGTAAAGAGAGACAAAAATATTCATTGTCATTCGACGTCGTGTTTAAAAACGCAGCGAGCAATATTTGTTTGCACGTATGTGCAATGTTGTTTTTTTTTTAACAGCTTTTTAAACGTGTGGATAATCTGTCCTCTTAGAGCCTTAGTACAAGTGGCACTCGATGTGTACACCATTACAACCTTTCTTAAGAATCACAAACTCGTGTGAATACTTCAGTTATATTCCCATTCTTGGGAATGTTCCTGTCTGCAAATCTCCAGACAACATTAGATTAGATTATTTTAATACTTGTTCCATAGATCATGAATACGACACTTCGTAATGATGTGGAACGTGTCAGTTAAATGAAATGTGTCTATACATAATATTACATGACACTCAATATTTGAATATTTTATATTATTTTTTATTTTTTCATTTATTTTTTTTTAAATTTTTTCCTAAAGTACTAACTTTTATCTAGAAATTCATCTAATGTGTAGAAGGAATTGCCATTCAGAAATTCTCTTAATTTATTTTTAAATGCTAGTTGGCTATCTGTCAGACTTTTGATACTACTTGGTAAGTGACCAAAGACTTTTGTGGCAGAATAATTAACCCCTTTCTGTGACAGAGCTAAATTTAACCTTGAATAGGTCACCCTTTCTCCTAGTGTTGTAGCTATGCACACTGCTATTACATTTGAATTCAGTTGGAGTGTTAATAACAAATTTCATAAGTGAATATATATATATATATATATATATATATATATATATATATATATATATATTGTGAAGCTACTATGAAGATTCCTAGATCCTTAAATAAATGTCTGCAGGATGATCTTGGGTGGGCTCCAGTAATTATTCTGATGACCCGCTTTTGGGCAATGAATACTTTCTTACTAAATAATGAATTGCCCCAGAATATGATGCCATAAGAAAGCACTGAATGAAAATAGGCATAGTATGCTAGTTTACTGAGTTGTACATCACCAAAGTTTGCAATCACCCTAATAGCATAAGTAGCTGAGCTCAAACGTTTCAGCAGATCTTCAATGTGTTTCTTCCAATTCAACCCCTCATCAATGCATAAGCCTAAAAATTTTGAATATTCTACTTTAGCTATAGATTTCTGGTTGAAGTCAATATTAATTAATGGTGTGATGCCATTTATTGTTTGAAACTGAATATACTGTGATTTTTCAAAATTTAAATTGAGTCCATTTACAGAGAACCACCTAATAATTCTCTGAAATACTTCATTGACAATTTCATCAGTTAATTCTTGTGATTCGGGTGTGATAGCGATACGTGTATCATCAGCGAAGAGAAATAGCTTGGCATCTTTATGAATATAGAAAGGCAAATCATTAATATATATTAAGAACAGCAAAGGTCCCAGTACCGAACCCTGTGGCACCCCATAGTTGATAGTTCCCCAGTTTGAGGACTCGGCTATTTTTTGTATATTATGTGAATTACTTATATCAACTTTCTGAATTCCAGTTAGGTATGATTTAAACCATTTGTGCACTTTCCCTAAACTTTCTAAACTTTGAAGTTTCTTGTACATGATAAATGTTGTGTTGGGATACCGATCGTTGCTGACGTCACAAGTAACACCTTCCACTAAACTGTAACATATTTGTAATTTTCAGGGTGAAATAATATGAAAGTTTTTCACTTATTGTGTAATCATTAATTTGATTTATGATGGCATCACGACTCTGGAAAAGTGCGGACGGAGTGGCTGAAGAGTAATGCAGCTGTATGTGCTATGCTCGCAAGAGACATATGTAAAGTGTCAACCGCAGACAGGAAAAGAGATAAGACATAAAAAGCGAGCAATGAGGACAAGAGCCTACACTACGGAGTACTGACCACTATCGTTGATATTACGGGTGTTTCAAAAAGATTATCAAGTTATTAATGTGTTTTATAATTTATTCGCTTCACCTAACAATTGTAGATGATATATATAATGAAAGAATTGGCGACTTGTGAATAGATTTTCTTTTTTCTGATTAAGTTCAATTGTAGTCATCCACGGTATAATAACTTTCGCAGGTGCGGGTGTATTTTTCTACTTACGTTTCTCAGATCAGACGGCAAGGACTTGTTGGGTAGAAAGAAAGCTTCTCAGAGCGTATGAGTGGAACCAATAATGATGTACGACAAACGTAGCAGGACAGTCTAGGACTAATTCCTGTCACATAATGGAATGGTAAGACTGGGTTACGCTTTATGGGATCCATGTTCTTGAAAAATTTAACTAATTCGCTGCAATCAGTTTCGACAATGTTAAAATATAAATTTTATATAATGCAACATACAGTGGTATTATCCGATTTATAGTCCACGAATAACGGGAAACATGCATGGTAGTAAAAAAAAAGCCTCGAGTATATCAATGTGATGTTAAAATAACTAAAGTAACAGTTTTCTCAACAACATAATTCAAATTAATGAAATAATTCTAAGGTCCATGACTTACTGATTTCCTGTATCTGCTAAGTGGAGCATAGGGCATCAATGAACGTCCGCCACCGTTCAGCGCCAGTGTCTTCCCTCCTTTATCGGTCCCTTCTGCTATTACACTCCTCTTCCGAGTATTGCTTGGTTTGTCTCTTCTCCTTCTATCTTTTGGGTGACATTCGAGGGCTTGTTTTGCCACGCTGTCTTTATCACGCCGTAATGAATGTCCAATCCACTTCCATTGCCTAATGCTATCTCAATATCAATAGGTGTTTGATGGGTTCTTCTCCACAGTTGACAAATTAGTCCATGCTACCTAGGCCATGGCGTCTCACACAAGTTTGCTCTAAAAGTGAACATCCTTAGATCAAACGTTGCTGTAAATAATGGCACACACAGTTGTATCAGACGTAGTCAAGCTCGAGACAGGATTTTGACGTACTCTTTATCAGTTATACCAGATGGATGTTGACCATCACCATGAGTACAATTGATTTTTGTCATTGGGGCATCCAACATGAGGGCTTGTCTTTCACAAGGGAAATGTTCAAATGTTTGTATAGCTTATGGGACTTAACTACGGGGTCATCAGTTCCTAAACTTACAAACTACTTATGAACTAGCTAACACTAAGGACGGCACAAATATCCATGCCCGAGGGGGGATTCGAACCCCCGACCGAAGTGGCCGTGCAGACCGTGACTGACGCGCCTCAGTCCCCTCGGCCACCACGGCCGGCACACAAAGGAAATAACGAACGCTTGAACTACGTAAATCTACTCATTATGAAGTTACAAAATTTTCAGATGTTTGTAAAATTATCGAACCAAACTGCGTGGTCATCAGTCCGTAGCTTACAAACTACTTAAACCTAGGTAAACTAACCTAAGGACAAACACACACACACCCATGCCCCAGGGAGGACTCGAACCTCCACGGCGAGCAACCGCGCGCTCCGCAGCGAGACGCTTTAGACCGCTCGGCTACTCCACCGCGGCATGAAGTTACAACCACAATGCGATAATCTGTAGACGTGTCTATGTGAGCGCGAAATCTGTTGTTACTATTGAAAGCATCTACATACACTTCTGCAGTGTTGGAAGCAACTAATCACCCATGATTATTATTATTACCGTTTATGATTGTGTTAACGTTTTCGGATTTGAATTCCTTTTTATTTATAACGTCTTTGAAGCAGTGCTTCCAAATTTCGCCAACTTCACATGTTCATTTCACACCATGTCGCTTTGCAACAGTACCCCTAGATGTTTGGTCAGTGTTATTGGTCGCGACGGATTAGCCGCGCGTACTGGAACGCCTTGTTACGGTTCGCGCGGCCGTCCGCTGTCAGGGGTTCGAATCCCTCCTCGGGCATGGATGTTTGTGTCGTTTTTAGTATAAGGTAGTTCATAAGCAGTTTATCATTTTAGGGACTGATGACCCCGCAGTTAAGTCCCTAACGCTTTACAAACATTTCAATATTTGAATTTCGATGTTATTGTGTCAATCAATTCACCGTTCATGCTATTCTCGGATATTATAGTTACCACCTGCGTCCAGAGATCATCTTCGATCAATATCCGGTGTTCTGCTAGTATTTTTGACAGAATTTGGCGCAACAATTCATGTCATAATAATTAGTGAAAAGTAACATGATGATATCTCTAGGAGTAACAATTACTAGTTTGCAGTGCTTTCAATTTTCACTCGAACCTGTAAGCGATAACGTAACTGTAAGGCGTTTTTTCTACTTCAAAGAATTTAATTAACCAGGGCGGAATAAAGCGTGATGTCTGATACGTTCTTTACGGTCTTTGTTGCAGGTTTTATTATTTCGCTTTATCACTCAAAACTGTCGATATACGCTCGTTGATTCCACTCTGCTTGTTCCATTCAAACAGGTTTCCTAATTGGGAGTAATATGATACCATCGTTCTCTCATTCAGATTGTGTGAATTCATGCGAAACGCCGCAGTGACCTTTGGAATAAAGGCTGCTGCGAGCTCGAGTGCACACCGTCATTCATCCGTCAAGAGAACTACGAGCCAATTATAATTCAATCTGGATGATTTTGGATCCACCTGTAACTTGCAACATGGTATCTGGTCCACGCCATAGCCGTGTAAAATACATAGAGTAATGTGGAGTCTAGTTTCACACTTGGTTCCAGGAGGCCATCACAAACTCATTGTTTATTAAGTGGGTGGTTTAATTGGGCTTCCTTCTGGCGAGATGACGCAGACAACGGTCGTGATTGCCTAGCGTACTGTCACTGTTCATTCCGGCGCACAGTGATCTGAAATCACGAAAAGCTGGTCAAAAGTCTAAACCGTTATAAATTTGACCGAAATCTGAACTCAGAAAATCTGGTTTTCAAAGCCCCTGATGACGCATCCGAGGTCAAAATTTGGAAACACAAAATGGCGGGTGGCATACGGCAGATTTTTTTTTAAATTTTAATTTACGAACTAGAGGACTGGAATAAGGAATAAAGTAATTAATAATTGTTATACATTAGAATCGAAACCAAAATGGCTGCCAGTTGCAGATAATGTTTGAATATTTTACATTAGAGCAGTTGTTTCTTTTCGAATATGCGATATCCTTCTAAACAGAAATATTCTGACGATTATCTCACTTTCCACAAACTATAGTAAATCTGCGTTAATTCGAAAGAAACACATTTACGCTTCTTTCTTTTGCTACACCTTTCTTTTAAGTTTCTGAGCGAATTTTTCGTTGTCTTTTTCGGAATATGTGCCTCTAAAGTCGTCTAAGGTTGGAAAAGATCTTCCGTGGTATAAAATTAATGTTAGAAAGCTACTGAGAAAGCAAAGGTTGTTGCACTCTAGGTTCAAAAAAGAACACGCAAATGATGACAGACAAATGTTAGTAGACTCGTGCGTCTATAAAAAGATCTCTCTCGGAGAGATCTTTTGCTAAGGTATAGCTCTGGTAGTTATTGTATGCTTCGCGCATCGATCTTTTTATAGACGCACGAGTCTACTAACATTTGTCTGCCATCATTTACGTGTTCTTTTTTGAACCGAGAGTGCAACAACCTTCGCTTTCTCAGTAGCGTTCTAACATTAATTATATACCACGGAAAATTCTGGTCCTATGTAAAATCGATAAGCGGGTCAAAGCCGACTATGCAGTCACTCGTTGATCATTCCGGAGCAGTAATAGAAGAAAGCAAACGGAAAGCTGAAGTTTTAAATTTAACCTTTAAGAAATCTTTCATGCAGCAGAACCGCAAAAATGTGTCATCATTTGATCAACGTACCAACTAGGAAATAGAGGACTTAGTAATAGGTATTCCCGGTGTAGAGAAACACCTGAGAAAACTAAATTCGAAAAAGGCTGCTGGTCCGGATGGAATAGCAGTTCGGTTTTACAAAGAGTATTATGCGGCATTGGCCCCCTACTTAGCTTGCATTTATCGCGAATCTTTAATTCGACGCAAAGTTCCTAGTGACTCCCGTTTATAAGACAGGAAAGAGAACTGACCCACATAATTACAGGACAGTATCGTTGACATCAGTTTCTTGTAGAATTTTGGAGCATATTCTCAGTTCGAATATAGTAAATTTCCTTGAAACGGAAACGCTTCTTTCTACAAATCAGCACGGATTAGGAAACATCGTTCATGTGAAACTCGGCTTGCCCTTTTCTCACATGACATCTCGCAAGCCATGGATGAACGGGAACAGGCGAATTGTGTTTTTTCTCAACTTCAAAAAGGCGTTTGACGCGGTGCCACACTGCAGACTGCTAACGAAAGTACGAACTTATGGAATAAGTTCAAGATTTGTGACTGGCTGGAAGACTTACTAAGTAATAGAACGCAGTTCGTTGTGGCTGTTTGCTGATGATGCTGTGGTGTGTGGGAAGCTGTCATCTTTAATTGACTGTAATAGCAAACAGGATGTCTTAGTCAAAATTTCTGTAAAACGCTTGTACGACCACGTCTTGAGTATTGCCCAAATGTTTGGAACCCGCAGCAGATCAGTTTGAAGGAAGACATAGAAGCGGTTCAGAGGCGAGCAGCTAGATTCGTTACTGGTAAGTTCGACGAATGCGCGAGTGTCACGGAAATGCCCCGGGAACTCGAATGGGGATCGCTGGAAGAAAGACGACGTTCTTTTCGAGAAATTCTGTTGAGGAAATTTTGGCGGCCGGAATTTGAAGCTGAGTGTAGAATAATCTTCCAGCCGCCTACGTAAATTGGGTGCAATGGTCACCAAGGAAGATAAGAGAAATTATGGCTCTTACGGAGGCATATAGGCATTCTATTTTTTTTTTTTCTCGTAATATTTGGGAGTGAAATAGAAAAGGAAATGCCTGGTAGTGGTTCAACTGTTCAACTGTTTGTAGAACTTATGGCCTTAACTAGGGTGTCATCAGTCCCTAAACTTACAAACTACTTATGATATAGCTTATACTAAATACGTCACAAACATCCATTCCCGAAGGGGGACTGGAACCCCCGACCGCAGCGGTCATGCAGACCGTGACTGGCACTCCGCAGACCGCTCGGCCACTACGACCGGATGTGACCGAGACGTGTAAACCACCACGTCGGGTGATTGCGATATGGCAGATAGTTCAAAAGATATGACGTCACAAACAATGGAAACTTCCCTGTCTTGCGGTACTTCACTTTATCTGTCCACTACTTGAGAAGTAGAGCACTTAGCGACGTGCAACATACTTTAAACATAATTTCAAACCTTCAAGAAACTTTTCCTCTCTGACAACCCCAGCAAAATGATGAAAGAAAAAAGGTTTATCGCTTACTACTTTTTCGGCGTTCATGCGATAAAATTACGGCATTTGGCATGACGTTACAATTTATTGATCGTACACTATTAATCGTATTCTCGAGAAATGTTATATACACACATAACAATGAAGGTATGTTCGAAGTTTTATCATAATACAACACACAGTTCATGAGATATGGAGTCATGAACAATTAGGTTCATGAAAACCGTCTCATCGCGCATAACGTTATGAGTAATTACGTCTTTCCTACCAACTCTTTTCGGGACGTATTTTGCGGACATTTTACATATACACCACTTGATGTACCTCCGAAATAATATCGTATTAAGACATATAGTTCAGGTCCTGTGACGTCAACGACAATGAAATGCATGAAAATTTACCCTAATAAGCATGATGTTCTATTTACTACGTCTTTTTTACGAACTCTATTTAGAAGACATTTCGCAGGCAGTTTTCTAATATCCTAATATTTCACTCTACAAACGTGGTAAATAATGTTTTCGTAGGACACATAATTCAGGAGATATTACTTCATAATCGTGACATCCGTAAATACGTATTGCATGATGTTCGACATTTTGTGAAGTCTTCATTACTTTGTTCGCAGCATATTCTGCAAACAATATCTATCAATGGAACGACACATTGATCTGTAGATAGGAAGACATAATATTATAAATGCGAAAGAAGCTCTCTCTGTTACGCTTTCACGACTAAACGGCTAACCGGTATTAATTAAAGTGGGTATGGAGATAGCTTGAACGCTGAAGAAGAAACATAGGCTATTTTGTGTAATTCAATATATTTGTTGTTTTTAAGTGTATAACTCTAAGTGTGGAACAGCCGGGCATCAAGGTTTCTCTTATTGCTTCTGATACGATTGAAGACTCCCCGGAAAAGCTATTTATTCTTAGACGTTTGAAATTTATCGCATTTAAAAATACTTTCAATGGTTGGTGTGTTGTACGTAATTCGAATCAACATAATGAATACAATGCTTACGCAAGATGTCAACGTCTTCAAACCGCCAAACCGTTTTCAATGACATTTGAATCCTGCAGAATTCTTCAATCAGCGTTTTACTTACGAAGTCATAAGCAGAGTTTATTTTCATATTTATTAATGTCTTCATATTCATCTCCATAAAGAAGGACAATAATTACAGTCATTCTATGCGCGGTTAATATTTGAAACGGAAATTTTGAACATTTTCTATTAACCTGATGATCCTGGTCTTGATTTCAGAAGAAAGTTGTGGCATTATTTTCCTTCGACTGTCTTTGACACGTATGCAAGGACAGCAACGCGAGCGATGCCGCGCGTAATAGCTAGTTATGAAATAAGTTGAGATTACCTGACATAGTCGGGTTTGGAAGCGATCTGATCGTTTTATAGCTTTCAAAATAAAATGCCAAGATCGCATATTAATAATTTATTAAATGACGACCGGTTTCGGTGCACTGTGTCACCATCATCTGATCACATGTGTTTATAAGCTGGTCATCTTGTTAAAAAATGGGTATAATATAACAAGTGCAATATTGCACTTAGTCACTATATAAAAATACACAAGTGAAAAACATGACAGCTTCAAAGTATTTTGTAAGAAAGAGTTTATTCCAATCAACATTGTCAAAAGCCTTCTCCAAATCTACAAAAGCTAGAAATGTAGGTTTGCCTTTTCTTAATCTATCTTCTAGGATAAGCCGTAAAGTGAGTATTGTCTCCCGAGTTCCTACATTTCTCCTGAACCCAAACTGATCTTCCCCGAGGTCGGCTTCTACCAGCTTTTCCATCCTTCTGTAAATGATTGGTGTTAATATTTTGCAACCATGACTGATTAAACTGATGGTTCTGTAGTTTTCACACCTGACTGCACCTGCTTTCTTTGGAATGGGGATTATAAGATTTTTCTTAAAGTCTGAGGGTACTTCACCTGTCTCATACCTCTTACACACCACTGAAACAATTTTGTCATGGCTGGTTCTCCCAGAGACTTCAGTGGCTCTAAGGGAATATCATCTACTCCAGGGGCCTTGTTTCGACTTGGGTCTTTCAGTGCTGTGACTAATTCATCTCTCAGTATAGTATCTCCTATTTCATCCTCATCTTCTTCTTCTCCCCTTTCTACAATATTGCCGCTAAGTTCATTTCCTTCATAAAACCTCTCTATATACTCTTTCCACCTTTGAGCTTTCCCTTCTTTGCTGAGAACTGGTTTTCCATCAGAGTCCTTGATATTCATAGAGCTGTTTTTCTTATCTCCAAATGTTTCTTTTATTTTTCTGTAGGTTGTATCTATTTTTCCCTTATTTATACATTCTTCTACATCCTTGCATTTGCCTTCTAGCCACTCCTGCTTAGCCATTTTGCATTTCCTGACAATCTCATTTCTTAGTCGTCTGTACTCCATTTTGCCTGTTTCATTTACTGCATTTTTATATTTTCTCCTTCCAGCAATTAAATTCAGTATTTCCTGTGATATCCAAGGATTTTTTGTAGGTATTGCCTTCCTACCTATTTTGTCCTCTGCTGTCTTCACTATTTCATCTCTCAATGCTACCCATTCCTCTTCTACTGTTTTATTTCCCCCTGTTTCTATCAATTGTTGCCTAAATCTCCCTCTGAAATTCTCCAGAACTTCACGTTCCTTCAATTTATCTAGGTCCCATCTCCTTATTTTCCTACCTTTCTGCAGTTTTTTTCAGTTTCAGCCTACAGTTCATGACTAACAAGTTATGGTCAGAGTCTATATCTGCCCCTGGGTATGTCTTGCAGTTTACAACGTGGTTCTGGAATCTATGTTTTACCATCATAAAATCTGTCTGATACCTTCCGGTGTCTCCTGGTCTCTTCCAAGTATACAACCTTCTTTTGTGATTCTTAAACCACGTGTTTGTTACGATTAAATCATGTTCCGTGCAAAATTCTACCATTCTCTTTCATTCCTTCTGCCCAGTCCATATTGACCTACTATTTTTCCTTCTCTTCCTTTTCCTACAACCGAGTTCCAGTCTCCCATCACAATTAAGTTTTCCTCTCCCTTAATTGTCTGAATAATTTCCTTTAGCTCCTCATATATTTCTTCGATTTCCTCATCATCGCCAGAGCTAGTTGGCATATAAACATGTACTACTGTGGTCGGTGTTGGTTTCGTATCTATCTTGACAATGATAATGCGATCACTGTGCTGCTCATAGTAGTTTACCCGCATTCCTATTTTCTTATTCATTATCAGTCCTACTCGTGTGATACCCCCAACTGATTTTGTGTTTATAATCCTGTACTCACCTGACCAGAAATCCTGTTCATCCTGCCACTGAACTTCACTAATATATCTAACTTCAACTTGTCCATTTCCCTTTTTAAATTTTCTAATTCTCCTACCCGATTAAGAGATCTAACATTCCACGCTCCGATCCGTAAAATGCCAGTATTGTCTTTCCTAATGATAACATGGGGACTATTTTACCTCCGGAATATTTTACTTGACATACGAGGGTTAAACGAAATGGATATGCTTTCGATAGATGGGGCAACAGGCATGTCTGTTTAGACGATCATGTTTTTTCGTATGATGTCAACGTAGGTGCAGCGAATGTGTTAATGGTAAACACAGGTGATACAAAACTTATTTGATGTGTGTATAAAGCGAGTGAATTCTTTTACAGAGCAGAATAAATCACTGAATAATTTAACGTCAGAGTGCCCCAATGTGAAGAAACTATAATGACGTTTAACATATTCGGGACGATCACGCCCACGGTCGTAAGGGTCAAGCTGCCGCTTAAATTACGCTCGCCTGTGCGGCGTCACTCCCCCCCCCCCCCCCTCTCCCCGGCAGAACCTAGCGGACCCCGACTGGTATGTTAAGGATTAAGTAGGACAAGCTGAAGGGAAAGTTTTCACAGCGAAAGGAAGCAAATAAGGAGGTAAAGGATGGTTGTTGTTATGGTCTTCAGTCCGGAGACTGGTTTGATGCAGCTCTCCACCCAACGCTACCCTGAGCAAACCTTGTCTTCTCCTCATAAGAACGGCAGCCCATATCCACTTGAATCTGCTTACTTTACGCGTCTCTTGGTCTCCCTCTGCGACTTTTACCGTACACACTTCTCTCCAATGCTAAATTTACGATTCCTCGATGTATAAGAATTTGCGCTACCAAGCGATCCCTTCTTTTAGTCAGTATATGCCAAAAATTCCTTTTCTCACCAATTCTGTTCAGTATGTCTTCATTAGTTATGCGATCTACCCACGTAATCTTGAGCATTCTTCTGTAGCACCACATTTCAAAAGCCTCTATTCTCTTCCTGTCCGCACTGCTTATCGTCCATGTTTCACTCCCGTACTAGGCAACACTCCACACAAATGCCTTCAGAAAAGACTTCCTTGCATTTAAATTAATATTCAATGTTAGCAAATTTCTCTTTTTCAAAAATGCACTTCTTCCTTTTGCCATTCTGCATTTTATATCACTTGTACTGCGACCATCATATGTTATTTTACTGACCAAGTAACTAAACTAATTTACCACCTTCATTGGTTCGTTACCTAATCTAATTCCTTCAGCATCGCTTGATTTTCTTAGACTTCATTCCATTACCCTTGTTTCCCTCTTATTAATGTTCATCTTATATGCTCCTTTCAACACACTCCTGTCTCTGACAGAATTACAATGTCATCAAAACGCAGGTTTTTATTTCTTCACACTGAACTTTTTATTCCTTCTCCAAATTTCTTCTTGCTTTCGTTTATAGCTTGCTCAATGTACAAAATGAATAGCATTGGGGAAAGGCTACAACCCTGTCTTACTCCCTTCCCAACTAATGCTTCCGTTTCATGCCCTTCGAGTCTAATAACTGCGGTCTGGCTTTTGTACAAGTTGTAAACAACTCTCCCTTCCCTGTATTTTACCCCTGCTGACTTCAGAATCTGAAAGAGTGTATTCCAGTGAACATTGTCCAACGCTTTCTCTAAATCTACAAAAGCGAAAAATGTAGCTTTGCCTTTCCTTAATCTATCTTCTAAGATAAGACGTAAAGTAAGTATTGCCTCCCGGGTTCCTACGTTCCTCCTGAATCCAAACTGATCTTCCCCGTGGTCAGCTTCTACCGGCTTTTCCATTCTCCTGTAGATAATTTGGGTTAAAATTTTGCAACCATGACTTATCAAACTGATGGTTCTCTATTTTGCTTGTTTCATTTACTGCATTTTTATATTTTCTCCTTTCATCGATTAAATTTAGTATCTCCTGTGATATACAAGGATTTTTTGTAGGTCTTGCCTTCCTACCTATTTTGTCCTCTGCTGCCTTCACTATTTCATCTCTCAATGCTACCCATTCCTCTTCTACTGTTTTATTTCCTCCTGTTTCTATCAATTGTTGGCTAAACCTCCCTCTTAAATTCTCCGGAACTTCACGTTCCTTCAATTTATCTAAGTCCCATCTCCTTATTTTCCTACCTTTCTGCAGTTTTTTCAGTTTCAACCTACAGTTCATGACTGACAACCCCTCCCCCCCGGGGGGGGGGGTCCCTAGAGGACCCCGACTGGTATGTTAAGGGTTAAGTATGACAAGCTGAAGGGCAAGTTTTGACAGCGAAAGGAAGCAAATAAGGAGGTGAAGGAAGGAGTGAAATATCGTAATATGAGTGAGTTGCGGGAGTGAATGGGTCGAGGGGCGATTGCCCTTGTAGCTGATTAAGAGCGGGGTGCCGGAACCCCATAACGCGGCATTGGCGGCCATTCACTCGAGATCACCCTGCGGCTTTATTAAGGGCCCACCTCAGGAAGTGAGCCGCTAGCGAAATACGTCCGTCCGTCCGTCCGCCGCCCGGCCTCGGGCATTTCCGTTTATTCCCGCGGCGGCGAAAGCGGGCGTGCCGCGCGTTCCACACCTACACCCAACTTCTCCAGTTATTTGGGCGCGGACGGCTACTGGCGGGGCTACATTCATTATGCCTTCATTAAAAGAAGCTCTAATATTTGCGGCGAGCAGATTACTCGTAATGAAAATGTGGCCGGCCGGGGCTCTGCTCGGCAGGACGTTCCGAGGCGAAACGACGCGACAGGCGCGCTAGGGGGGAAACGCTTCTGAAAGCCTCAGAAATGCTTTAAATATCGTGAAGTAAGGTTTCTTTTTTTTATGAAATAAATTCAAAGAGCGACGGTGTGTTTTAAGGTAGGTATTATGACGGAACTGCGTTTCATATTTTACATTTCTTACGCTTCTGCAGTCTTCAATAACATTTACTACTATCTTAAGGAAACCTGCAGGACACGGCAGCGTGGGAGAGGCCGTGCGCTCTGAGACGCGTTGCTGTGGAGTCCACGGCTGCTCCCCGTCAGAGATTCGAGTCCTCCTTCGGGCGTGTATGTTTACGAAGGGTAAAACTTTTGTAAAACATAAAGGAATGAAAATAAATAGCATTGTATATATGTTAGGCTCATAAACAAGTTGTATAGACTAGCTAATTGTGTAATTAATGATTTACTCGAGATTTGAATATTGTGTTTCTTTGTATATATTGACTCTCTTGAGATTTGGAACCTATTTTGAGACTTTCCAAGATAATTGATAGCTCAATATATGTTAGGAACATGTGTGATGTACTCGTTAACTAATTAATTGACATTTAAAATCGCACTTTGTTGTCAACAGAAAGATCGGAAATGATGACTTAAAATATTTGCTTCATCTAAAATTATTGTATGTATAGTTTTCATTTTATATTGTGATTATTTTTGTATACATGAAATGTTTTACTGTTGTGTTCGTTAATTGTAAATTACTATATTCTATTGTTATGAACAATGGATAATGTAAGGTCATTATTGGCGATGTTATATATTTGTCTCACCGCCTTCCGTGAGGGAGGTTCGAGTTTCAGTCGTTTGTCAAGTGCTCTGGAAGCTATGTCACTTTGTGTTTTGAAATGGAAGTACTACCGCTCTGATTCTTTGTAATTTGTATATGTTTTGAAGTTGTAATATTTTGGTGTAGGAGAAGTTTTTACTCAAATTAAAGAAGAAGTGAAAAATTGTATCTACATATCGAGTATTTATTTCTACCACGACGCCCCAGCAGAATAATGTTGCAGCGAGCAGAACCCCCATACATCGCAATGTTAACAAGATGAGTATTATGTTTTAAAGTGGTAGAAAGGAACTGTAATTACTGTTAAAATCTATTAATACGTTTGAAAATGCAGCCAGGCCATCTAGGGGTGTGACAGTGACTCCCAACTGTCTGCCATAGTCACACATGGTATCGCACCATTTCCAGCTATATATAATTCCATGCCATGCCACAACAGCTGTATTTGCAGTATCAATGGTATTTGGTTGTTGAGATGCAATAACCATGTGATATGGCAGGCACAACCAAGAATTTAGGAACAAACGAAATGAATTCAGAACATAGTACCAATGTGTACCGTGTTCTATATCCAAGTTGTCAAGTACCAGATGTGATTCTATTGGGAGATGTCAACACACTCAAATTTTATTTTTAAGTCTTAGAGACCGGTGAACATTTCAGTTTGAGCCCACAGCTTTACAAACATTTGTACGCTTTGGATGAGAGTGAGAGGTAAGTTCTTAGGTTCGCTTAGACAACTGCTGCTCCGAGAAAGGCGGAACGGTGTGAGAGGGATGTCATAGACATTTCCGCAACTCGTAACATCAATGCCGGCCGCGGTAGCCGAGGGGACTGAGGCGCTTCAGTCACGGTCTGCACGGCCACTACGGTCGCGGGTTCGAATCCCCCCTCGGGCATGGATATTTGTGCCGTCCTTAGTTGTAGGTAGTTCATAAGTAGTTTGTAAGTTTAGGGACTGATGACCCCATGGTTAAGTCCCTTAAGCTTAACAAACATTTGAACTTTTTTTTTTTTGTAACATCAATATTTCTTCCTACGATTTCATATCCACATTACTAGCTTAATTCCCACTGATTCGCACGCGTAGACTGGATGGTGTGCATTGTATTTTCTTTTTTACTTCTAAACATAAATTTCCATAGATTTAGGTTTAAAAATGCTTTCTTAATCAAGTATTCTGATACAACTTGCCACCTCCTATTGCACCGTTGATGGCAGAATTCAAAACATCCCGAGATACATTCTAACCAAGGTTCCAAATCCAGATTTTCACATTTCTAGCACCACAATAGTCTTAGTAGCACCCTTAAAAGTTTTTCCCTTATTTCACTAGCTTAATAGCAGAATTTCCAAAAATATCGAAACACTTGTTTTTAAAAGAAGTAAATCGAATTTGCGATCAGTTATGGCTTCACTGTACTAGTCATAGTTGAAGTGTTGACAGGACAAGTTTTAGGTGTAAGAAGAGGATTTCCATCAAAAGGTGGTGTTTGTTTCCACAATAGTGCCCGACCTCATGTGGCGAATGTGACCAAACAACTCTTACGGGAATTTCACAAGGACGTGTTTGATCATCATCTGTGCAGCCCAGGCCTCGCTCCTAGCCACTGCCACCTCTTCTTACACCTAAAAGTCTGCCCTTGGTGGTCCACAATTCAACGATGATGACGAGCTGAAAGAACATGCTACCACATGGCTGAATACATAGGCGGCAACCTCCTATGAAGAAGGCATACAGAAACTTGTGCCACGCTATGACTAGTGCCTACAAAATTTCAGCAGATATGTAGAAAAGTAGTTTAACAGTTGTAGATTTTTGTACAATAAATATTTTTTTTTCTAATATCTGTACACGTTTGTTTTATATAACCAAACGGAACTTACTTTCTGGACGTACCTCGTATAATTGAATACAAGCCGAGACTCCTGACGACAATTAATTGTGTCTCGATACCTCTAGATTTCGGCAACCGAAATTCGTCGAGTGTTCGCAAATGTGTTCAAGAGATGTCAGGCCGCCCTTTCCATAGAGGGACATATTTTTGAACATGTACTGTAAATAAGGGTAAGCTTTGGTTACTCAGACGGCATTTTTTTTAAGACTTTAACTCAGTGTTTGCGCATGCGGGACAATATAGAGTCCGAGAATCGAGCGCAGCCATGGCCGGCGGATGCGGTGGCGGTGGCCGGGAGCCGTACCGCGCGATCCGCAGACGCCAGGCAGGCGTCTTTCGTGAGACATCCTGTATTATCTATTATGGAGTATTTTTACACAACAGCCATACTGAACAATCTTCGCCAGAAGAGTGTCATGTGATACATCAGAGAAACGCTAACGTCTCGTCAGGCAAACAAGTCAGACATCATTTTCCACTCTTTTATTGACACTGGAAACAGGCAGGAACTTTTAAGTCCCGTCGGACAGAAAAGGGTTAAATTAATCGTACCGTCTGATCAATAAATGTGCAACTGCGACGATAGAAACAAACTGCATGCTTTAAACGTCCGTTATCTCGTTAAAGCGTTAGCTCCCTGTGGGGTTGCTACCCTGCCGCCCTGCGCTGCACGTGCGAGTCTTGTTGGTCAGCGCAACCGGGAGGCGCGCGGCCGCGACGTCACAGGGCCGAGGTCAGGAGGGCCAGCGCGGGAGGCGTTATCGGTTCGCTAACGGCGGTAGGGGTGGTGGGGGTGAGGCTTGGTGGGGTGGGTAGGGGGTGTGGACAGGAAGGGCTCAAATTGAGCGCCGCGGCCATTGTCACCGGCCCATTAGCGCGTACAGTCATCCGTCACCTGGCCGCGCCGCGCGCTGTGCCCAGCTAATAGCTTGCCAGCGGCCACGTGGGGTCAACGCAACGTCTGGTGCGTGTCTCCGACACGAGTCCGTGGCAGACGCAGGTCGCTCTGTCCATCCGCGAGACGCTGAAAGCAAAGGTCTCAGGCGCTGGGCAGACGTAGCATGCCTTGGCATTCGCAGGGCGTTTGCCACATGCCGAACAAACTACGATCGTGCGGAACACCACATCACCTGCTGTACGAAAGGTTCTAATCATGTGCCGCAGTAGCGGCGCGTCCTGTGTGTCCTCTGGTTCAGCGACACCCCGGAAAAAAGCTCGTCGTGAAAAAAGAAGAAACCGGACTTCCACACGGTAGTGTTATTGGTCCTCTGCTGTTACTTATTTACATAAACGATGTAGGGGAAAATCTAAGTAGCTCTCTTAGATTGTTTGCAGATGACGCCGTCATTTTCTGTCTAATAAAATCATCTGAAGATGAAAACCAACTGCAGAACGATCTGAATAAGATATCAGTATGGTGTAAAAATTGGCAATTGACTAAATAATGAGAAGTGAGAAGTCGTCCACATGAGTAGGAAAAGAAATCCGTTAAACTTTGTTTACAAGATAAATCAATCAAATTTGAAGGCCGTAAACTCCACAAAATACCTAAACGGGAAAGAACACGTAGATAATGTCGTGGGAAAGGCGAACCAGAGACTGCGTTTTATTCGCAGAACCCTTAAAACATGCAACAGAACTACAAAAGTAACTGCGTACACTACGCTTGTCCGTCCATTTTTGGAGTATTGCAGCCCAGTGTGGGATCCTTATCAGGTGGGTTTGACGGAGGACATCGAAAGAGTCCAAAGAAGGGCAGCTCGGAAATGATACAGGATCTGGGATGGGAATCATTACAACAACGACGCTTATCGCTGCGGCGTGGGCTACTTGCGAAACTCCAATCGCCAACATTCTCCTCCGAATGCGAAAATATATTGTTGACTCCCACTTACATAGGTAGAAATGATCATCAGAATAAAATACGTGAAATCAGAGCTCGAACAGAGAGATTCAGGTGTTCTTTCTTCCCCCGCGCTATTCGAGAATGGAATGGGAGATAATTAGTATAATTGTGGTTCGATGGACCCTCTGCCAGGCACTTACATGTGATTTGCAGAGTATCCCATGTAGATGTAGAGGGCGCTGCCATTCTTAGACGTAGTACAGGGTTCTCATTCTAGATGGCGTTAGAAGAGAGGTTCATGAAACAGCTGTGCAGACGGCGTCAGTGTAAATTTGAACGTGCAAGTGTGGTATTGTGTTTCTCTGATTGTTCGCGGGTGGCCCCTGCGAAATAGTAATGGCAACTTTAAAAGAACAAATAGTGTGTGTGAAATTTTGTTTCCTGCTTTAAAAAAACTGCAACGGAGACACAGCAAATGCTTCAGGAAGTTTTCCAGGAGGACGCTATGAGTCGCACACGGATTTTCGAGTGGTTTGGGCGCTTTAAACGAAGTCAGATGAATGTTGAAGGCCAAGCTCATTCTGGACGTCCTTCAACATCGCGAAACGAGGTCCGCCAAAAGATCAACGAGGATCGTCCCCAAACGATCGACCAAATTTCAGCTGCGACAGGAATAAGTTGGAGCTCGTGCCAGCTGATTTTGAGTGAGGATTTCCACATGAGACGTGTTTCTGCTCAATTTATTCCGCGCCTTCTCACACAGAAGCAAAAAACCATCCGGATGAATCTGTGTCAGGACTTGAAAACAGAGATCGCAACTTCTTGAACAAAGTCATTACAGGGGATGAGAGTTGGTGTTACGGGTATGACCCAGAAACCAAGCAAGCGTCAAGTCAGTGGAGGACTCCTAACTCTTCCAGACAAAAAAAGCAATCAAGGTCAAATGTGAAGACGATTGTCTTTTTTGATGTTCGCGAAATTGTGCATCGGGAATTCGTACCTCCTGGGCAGACTGTTAAGCAGCACATTTACTTGGATGTTTTAAGGCGTCTGCGAGAGGATGTGCGGAGGAAACGCCCGGAACTTTGGCGATCAGGTGACTGGTTACTGCATCACGACGACGGTCCAGCACACACGGCCCTACGAGTGAACCACTGTTTTGCAAATCAGAGGTGGTCTGTCGTTCCCCACGATCCGTATTCGCCGGACCTAGCCCCGTGCGACTTTTTTCCTATTTCCACGTAAAAAAAAAAAAAAAAAAAAAAAAAAAAAAAAAAAAAAAAAAAAAAAAAAAACGCTAAAAGGGGAGCATTATCATGATGTGGAGAACCGAAACAGCTTCGCAAAGGTCACCTGAGAATATCAAACTTGAAGCTTGAAGAGTTCGAAACATGCTTCCAACAGTGGAAAAAGAGACTTGACAAGTGCATCGCATGTAATGGAGAATATTTTGAAGATGCATGAAGTAATTTTGTAAAAAGGTTCATCAATAATTTTTTTGTGTGTCTCCCTGTAAATATAAAGTAATGTATTGAAACCGTCATTCTTCGTTTCGTCCTTCTATCAGATCATTTTATACATACATTCAAAGTACTTTTATCGGATGAGAAATGTTTTACGTCGTGGAGACAGCACGTATACGAGTCGTTGCGCAGCCGCTTAATATAGACGGCAGAGGAGTATCGTTGCAATGCGCATGCGTGGCTGACGTTCAAATCCTCTTCTGAATCCCCGGGAGGCAGCACATGGGCGCTCCCGCGGCAGGGAGGGAGCGTTGGAGCTGGTAGACACCAGATCCTGGCTAGTCGAGCTCTGACCGTTACACACGAATAGTCCCGAAGAAACAAACTTGAGATATTGCGCAACCCGCATTGCGAATGTGCATATCCTTCATGAAGGCAACATCCGCACTTCATATTTGTTTTTGGCGCATTGAAGAGGCATCAAAAACACGTCATATTTGGTAAAATATTTTATAAATATTGATTAAAGACGCATGAACAACAATCAAATCACTACTCTCTACCTAGCAAGAACAACCGTGTAGTTAGTGGCATCGCGCTGCGTTATCGAAGGTCGTGGGTTCTAGACCGACAGAAAGCATTTTTAACAGAATATTCTTTTTTAAAAGATACGGGAGCTGCAATGACTTTTGCATTGTTACTTGCCACATATTTGGAAATGTATCGCGATTTTGCTGGTAAATGACTTATATACTCATGGTTGTAACAAATACTTAACTTTTTTTTAAAGATGTGAGGAGAGCGTACCGGATACAGTGTCACGTGACCCGAAGGCAGCTTGTCTCTTCATCGTTAGAGATTACATTTGTTACATTCACATAGCAATGTAATCAGTTACTTACTGCATGTTAGTGATCATGTGCATATGCACACGTTGTTGGTGTTCATTATCAAAGAAAAATGAACAATGTTCAGAATCGGGTAGGAACACCACCGAGAGCTAATGCTTTAACGAGGTAACGGGATTTCAAGCATGCAGTTTGTTTCAGCCGTCGTTGTTGCACAGTTATTGGTCAGAGGGTACGATTAACTTAATCCTTTCCTGTCCGATGGGAACATAAAAGACCCTGCCCATTTCCAGCGTCTTAAATAAAGTGGAAAATATATGTGACTTGTGTCTTTGGCGTGACGTTAGGGTTCGCATGACACTCTCTCAGGTGGAGATTGTTCAGTATCACTGCTGTGTAAAAATACTCGTTAGCAGATAATATTTCATCTCCTCCGAATGCGAAAATATATTGTTGACTCCCACTTACATAGGTAGAAAAGATCATCAGAATAAAATACGACGAGGGGACTAAGGCGCTCCAGTCACGGTCTGCACGGCCACTACGGTCGGGGGTTCGAATCCCCCCGTCGGGCATGGATATTTGTGCCGTCCTAGATCGTAAGTAGTTCATAAGTAGTTTGTAAGTTTTTGGACTGATGACCCAGTAGTTAAGTCCCATAGACTATACAAACATTTGAACATTTGAAACAATAAAATACGAGAAATCAGAGCTCGAACGGGAGATTCAGGTGTTACTTCTTCCCGCGCGTTATTCGAGAATGGAATGGGAGATAAATAATATAAAGGAGGTTACATGAACCATAGGCCAGGCATTTAAATATGATTTGCAGAGTATCCCATGTAGACGTAGATTATTTTGTTTAAATAGGTTATTCTATATTTTATTTGTTTTATCTTATTACTTTTTGATTCTCGGCTAGCTCAGCGTGGGTTAAATTTTTCTTAAGGTCTCCGATTTGTACGAGTATTTTTACAATACAGTTAAAGGATTTACATTATATTGTCGATTCTTATAATTGACTGAAATGTAAATAAAGCATTGTATTATATTACATTACAAATTATCCGAATGGTTTGTAAACTCAAATTTACTGTAAATTACACAAAAAGCCTATTGTAGCAGAATAGTATATAGTTTGTTTTTGACTAACTGTGGCGTATATAAATGAGGCACCATACCATAAATATATCCGATTGAACAGTAGACATCTCCATTCTCAACCCCATCCTACTGCCACCTGGTGGCAGGTAGGTCACACAATTAGTGTGTACAACTGGAGCCATCGGTCTATCTGCGGCATTTTCAGGCATAACACGCTGCCTAGTGATGTGGGGAAGTGAACTATATGCAGATAAGCACACGCAAGTGTTTAAAACTGAATCTGTCAGTCTATCAGCAACGTTTGCAGTCATGACATGCTGCCTATTGATGTGGGAAAGCGAACTGTATGCAAAAATAGAACGTGACACTAAGGCACATTGGATGAATAAATATGTGTATACCATTTATATCATGCCACAGTGTTGCATCTTTTAAACATTTTATTATGCCTGGACAACTAAGGTATGACTATGACAAATATGTTATTTTACATTTGTACTCTAGATTTATAATAGTATTCAATTAATGTACATTGACAACATTTACTCGTGTATAGCATGTTTAGTTGCCTTTAAAACATCTTTTGAAGATATCAGGAAGTCACTGTATTTCTTGTTTAAATATTACAGATTCGAAAATGGCTCTTTAATGAGTTGAAACTAGTCATGAAGCAATTATGTAAATAAGCGATCTGGGAAAATAAAGAAATCTCAAAGGAGAATCATCACCAATTTTTAGATCGCCTCCTAAACCTAATGTCAGGTAACTAAACTAGGGTAGTTTTGATTAATAACCTTAAAAATTTTATTTCACTGTCCACCGTTTGATATCTACAAACCACAATGGAAAAGAAACGAAAGTCTCCTGACATAAAAACTGATTCACTATAATTGCTTTTAAAAATCTGCCTTTCTAGAAAATTATTAAATGAGAAATATTTCATGCTTCACATTTATTGTGAAATATAAGTCTAGACTCTGACCATAACTTGTTAGTCATGATCTGTAGGCTGAAAGTGAAAAAAAAACTGCAGAAAGGTAGGAAAATAAGGAGATGGGACTTAGATAAATTGAAGGAACGTGAAGTTCTGGATAAATTCAGAGGGAGATTTAGGCATCAATTGACAGAAACAGGGGGAAATAAAAAAGTAGAAGAGGAATGTGTAGCATTGAGAGATGAAATAGTGAAGGCAGCAGAGGACAAAATATGTAGAAAGGCAAGATCTACAAAAAATCCTTGGATATCACAGGAAATACTAATTTAATTGATGAAAGGAGAAAGTATAAAAATGCAGTAAATGAAACAGGCAAAATGGAGTACAGACGACTAAGAAATGAGATTATCAGGAAGTGCAAAATGGCTAAGCAGGAGTGGCTACAAGCCAAACGCAAATCTGTAGAAGAATGTATAACAAGGGGAAAAGTAGATACCGCCTACAGGTAAATCAAAGAGACATTTGGGGACAAGAAAAGCAACTCTACGAATATCAAGAACTCAGATGGGAAACCGGTTCTCAGCAAAGAAGGGAAAGCTGAAAGGTGGAAAGAGTACATAGAGCAGCTCTACAAAGGAAATGAACTTAGAGACGATGTTATAGGAAGGGAAGAGGAAGTAGATCAAGATGAAATAGGAGATACTATACTGAGCGATGAATTTGACAGAGCCCTGAAAGACCTAGGTGGGAACAAGGCCCCAGGAGTAGATGACATACCCTCAGAGCTACTAAAGTCTCTGGGAGAGCCAGCAATGGCGAAACTATTTGAACTGGTGTGTAGGATGTATGAGACAGGCGAAATACCATCAGACATCAAGACAAATGTAATAATACCCATTCCAAAGAAATCAGGTGCAGACAGGTGTGAAAATTACAGAACCATCAGTATGATAAGTCATGGTTGCAAAATGTTAACACGAATTATCTACAGGAGAATGGAAAAGCTGGTAGAAGCTGACCTCGGGGAAGATCAGTTTGGATTCAGGAGGTACGTAGGAACCCAGGAGGCAATACTCACTTTACATCTTATCTTAGAAGATGGATTAAGGAAAGGCAAACCTACATTTTTAACTTTTGTAGATTTGGAGAAAGCTTTTGACAGTGTTGACTGGAATACACTCTTTCAAATTCTGAAGTCAGCAAGGTTAAAATTCAGGGAAAGGAGAGTTATTTACAACTTCTACAAACGCCAGACCGCAGTTATTAGACTCGAAGGGCATGAAAGGGAAGCATCAGTTGGGAAGGGAGTAAGACAGGGTTGTAGCCTTTCTCCGATGCTATTCAATTTGTACATCGAGCAGGCGGTGGGAGGAAAGCAAGGAAAAATTGGGAATAGGGATTAAAGTTCAGGGGGAAGAAATAAAAACATAGCGTTTTGCTGATGACGTTGTAATTGTCAGAGACAGTAAAGGACCTGGAAGAGCAGTTGAATGGAATGGACAGTGTGTTGAAGAGAGCGTATAAAATGAACATTAACAAGAGCAAAACAAAAATAATGGAATGCGGTCTTAGAAAATCAGGCGATGCTGAAGGAAGTACTCGTAGATTAGGTAACGAAAGAATGAAGGTGGTAGATCGGTTTTGTTACTTGGATAGTAAAATAACATGCGATGGTCGCAGTACAGATGATATATAACTGCAGAATGGCAATGGGAAGAAAAGCATTTTAGAAAAAGAGAAATTTGCTAACATCGAATATTAATTTAAGTGTAAGGAAGTCTTTTCTGAAGGCATTTGTGTGGAGTGTTACCTTGTACGGGAGTGAAACATGGACGATAAGCAGTGCGGACAGGAAGAGGATAGAGGCTTTTGAAATGTTGTGCTACAGAAGAATGCTGAAGATTAGGTGGATAGATTGCATAACTAATGAAGAGATACTGAACAGACTTGGTGAGAAAAGGAATTTTTGGCATACCCTGACTAAAAGAAGGGATCGCTTGATAGGACACATTCTTAGACATCGAGGAATCGTAAATTTAGCATTGGAGGGAACTGTGTGGGGTAAAAACCGCAGAGGGAGACCAAGATAAGCGTATAGCAAGCAGATTCAAATGGATGTGGGTTGTCGTTCTTATTAGGAGATGAAAAGGCTTGCTCAGGATAGAGTAGGGTGGAGACCTGCATCAAACCAGTCTCCGGACTGAAGACCATAACAACAACAACAACCATACCTTTGTCGTAAAATCACTGAGCTTTAAACTTGGAAGAAAAGTGTAAAAGAAACAATCTTGGTGGGCCCATGCCTCATCTGGAGTCGAAGCAAGCGCAAACAAGCCGAGATTAGACACTGTGCAGATCTTTTAAAGAAAATGTATGTAAAGGGAGGGGGGCGGCGTGTGCAAACCGGGGCGATTTCCCCCGGCGCCACTCGCAGAGGTGCGCTAAATTGTCTGTTTAGTCGCCGCCGAGCTGTGGGTGGGCAGGGGGGGGGGGGGGGGGGCGGCTGCCCCACTATCAAGATCCGGCATTGAAAGAAGTGAACCCCCAGTCATCTGAACCACCTGCCGCCACTGCTGTGCAGGCAGGAAGCGTACAGAATGTTTAAACTGATGCATCACAGCCCACTTGTTGCGTTGCGGCACTCGTACGTCATTTGGGCAGGCTCAACCTCGCGTTGCCGACGGCGCCCGTATGCTTCTACCGATCTCCTGAGAATCACTTTTAGACTCTTGGATTCCGCTCGCTACTGGTCACCATTTACCGATTAACTTAACGTAGTGGGCAGGGCCGGCGCAAGCCCAACTGCCGCCCTGTGCGAGACGAAAAATTCCTGCACCCTCATAAAAAAATAATAATAAAAAATAAAAAATAAACCTTGTCAGTGTTAAAATCAGTTATTTTATGACAGTTCAGCTTCACATCTTTTGAAAGCAAAAATAAATGCATTTGACGGTTATATAGAAGACATAAAGGTATGTTGTGCGTTGTTTGGTTGGGATAGAGGACTAAACTACTGAGGTTATCAGTTCAAATTGTTCAAATGTTTGTATAGCTTATGGGACTTAACTACGGGGTCATCAGTCTCTAAATTTACAAACTACTTATGAACTACTTACGAACTAGGACGACACAAATATCGATGCCCGAGGGGGGATTCGAACCCCCGACCGTAGTGGCCGTGCAGACCGTGACTGGAGCGCTTCAGTCCCCTCGGCCACCGCGGCCGGTGAGGTTATCAGTCCCCCGGTGGGGAGGGGAAGGAGTGAGGATAGCAAAGGAGGGGAGGGGGAAACGAAGTACAGTCCGGGAAGGAAAGAAGAAAGACTGCATTAGCTCGGGGCCCCGTGCTCGCCCTGCACGTACTCACGAAAGAACCGTGAGCCCCTTGGGGTTGCATAAAGGTATACAGGGGTCCTACTCAACTGTTTCACCTCAGATATCTCTGAAACTACAAAATATATTGAAAAACCACTTTCACGGTCATGAACGTACGACAGAGGCCTATGAAAGTAGGCACTATGAAAAAGTTTAAAACGTAAAGAAGTATTATTTTCGACACATGTTTTAATGTATACCCCATATTATTTCTTAAGCAATCGATAGAATGAAAAATCACAAAAATAATGGCGTTGCTTACATCGCGATGCGTCAATTACATCCGGAGAAACTGCGAAGCAAAGTTGACATTTGTAATACATGAGGCGCGCTGCTAGCAGGGTCCGAGACTCAAGCGAGTCCCCGCCTCCCGCTTCAGGCCTCGTTTTGCCGTAGTTAAGAACGCATGGCCTCGTTTGTCGTCTGCGCTGGCGACTGATGGGTGGCCAGAGACAAGCTTACTTGGCAAGGTGGCGGGGTGGCCGTGTTCTTTAGTGTCGTACCAACGTAATCGTAGGCGCAAGAGGTTACAGGAGACCTCTCTGTAAGCGGTTGTAAAGAGATTGTCTGGGACAGGTAGCAAGGGTCGGTAAACACTAGTCTCTGAACGCACTGTGCGTCGCTTTTAGCGCGCTCTACTTCCAGTGTATGGCGGGGGGAGGTTTTTCCGATTCCGAAGCCTTAGAGCTTCAGTCTTCACGCTTCATTCTGGCTGCGACTCCTGTGGAACTAAGTACTCCGCTGAATCATGGTCAGGACTTTCTTTGTGATCAGGCAGTTTGCAGTGATAGTTTTTTGAGTAATTCTTTCGCTATGCGAGGCGAAGTGTTTCTAAATTTGCAGAACTCAAGTAAATTTTGTGTAAATTTATTATTTGCATTTTCATTCCAGTGATGATTTTGTGTCCGGTTTTGCTCAAGATAGAATACACGTGTGTGGCCTTCAGCCTTTGCATAAACATAAAACGTTTGAATTTCCTTTTTGTTTTTAACTAACGTTTTCACTTCACGTGCCACGGTGGAGTAGCCGAGCGGTCTAAAGCGTCTCGCTGCGGAGCGCGCGGTTGCTCACCGTGGAGGTTCGTGTCCTCCCTGGGGCATGGGTGTGTGTTTGTGTTGTACCTAGGTTTAAGTAGTTTGTAAGCTACGGTCTGATGACCATGCAGTTTGGTCCGATAGATTTACAAACATTTAACATTCCTTTTTTTTTTTTTTTTTTTTTTTTTTTTTTTCACTTCACGCCTGTATCCGCGACTATGCGAAATATTTCTTAGATTTTCTTGTATGATTCCGTCTTTCCTGCATTTTATGACAGATTGCACCAAGTGCTTTTGTAACAGTAGCTTTTAGCTATAGTTTTGTTGATACCAGCTTTCTTCTATACGAATTCTCACGTGTGCTTTACTCGCTTATTCTAAATTAATTTCTGTTTGTAAATGTTATGAAATTGTGACCACAGCAGAGGGGTATCTGTGGAGAGGACAGACAAACATGTGTTTCCTGAAGAAGGACAGCAGCCTTTTCAGTAGTTACAGGGGCAACAGTCTGGATGATGCACTGAGCTGGCCTTGTAACATCAGCTAATGTGGGTTTGCCATGCAGTTACTGCGAATGGCTGAAAGCAAGGGGAAACTACAGCCATTACTTTTCCCAAGGACATGCAGCTCTACTGAAAGTTAGTGTGGAGAGCTGCATCAAAACAGTCCGTGGACTGAGGACAACAACAACAATGAAATTCTGTGTGGTCGCACACCATGTGGTACTTGAGCCACTGCCTCCCAGAACATGAGTTCGTTTAGTGCACAGTTTAATTAAATTTGTGATCAAGACACCCGCCATCTTATCAAGACACCACCGACGCTTTGTTTCGACACAGCTCTCGAGTGTTCCAGTTTTGTAATGTACTGCATAGCTTTATGCATGTGTCTGGGAATGAATGGATGTGCTTTCAGTCTACCATTATTTATTTGAAAATTTAATCGCACGTTACCTTCATATTCATAATGGGCAGAAACAATTTTAATACGGGCAGTAATTATATGATTTAATCCTCTTTTGTACAAGGTGTGTGCTTAATTTGGTCTCCGCACATTTATTTGTTTGTTATTTGACTGACTAGATTATGATTTCAAAGTGTCAAACCTCTGCCTTATGATTTCATGCTTATTATTTTTTAACGTTGATTTTGTGTTTGTTAAAACGTTGGCTGCTCCCTTAAGGAGTGAGTAGTTAGATAAATTTCCATTGCACATGTACTGTGGCCACTAATAAAGTAATTTAGAGCATCAGTGAGCGTTTCAACTTTCATTAGCGGATCTCAACTGCCCGAGATTTTGCTTATATTAATAACAGGCTACTTTCAAGTTTAGGGACTGACGAACCCACAGTCATTTGTCAATTGCCAATTTTTACACCACAGTGATATCTTATTTAAATAGTTCTGCAGTTGGTTTTGATCTTCAGATGAATTTCCAAGACGATAAATGACGGCGTCATCTGCTAACAACCTAAGAAAGCTGCTCAGATTTTTCTCCCAAATCGTTTATTTAGATAATTGAACAGCAGAGGACCAATAACACTATCCTGTGGAACGCCGGATGTCACCTCTGTTTTATTCGATGCCTTAATATCGATTACTACCAACTGTGTCCTTCACTCTTCTACGCGGTTTACTAAAGGAACAAGTCGATGTGGGGAATGCGACTGCAGCGCCATCGTTCTCAGAGTCTGAAGCCGCACAGCGGCTGACATGACAGCGGCCCCCTGAAATCTAATGTATGCGAGCCACAGCGGTAGCTTCGCTCTGGAACCAGAGGCTCAGCTCGACAGTGGGAGGGGTAGGGTATACAAGAAGGCTCGCAACGGCAGACAGTTGGCAAGATTCCCTGAAATGGCAACATGCCAGCTTCCGGAAAGAACGTACCTTAGACGACGACACGCCTACGGTTTCACCGTGCAAGAGTAAAACTCACGTTCTTAAAATTTATCACTCAGTTTCCAACCAGATAAATGTTTACATTGTTTACACCAGATATTGTGTTAGTTTTTGTAGTACCATGTCATTTATGTCGATGGGAGCATAGTAAATCTAATATATAAAGCTAAGTGTCCGTATGTTTGTACGTGTTGCATACAGATCTACAGTTTTGTTCCAATATTTATGAAATTTGGCACACGTAAGCTTCAATCCATGAGGACGGTCGCCGTAAGTGTAAGAATCACATACAATATATAGTTCACGATATATGACGTCATGAACAATAAGATGCGCGAAAAACTGCATTGGACCGATTTCAACCAAATGTAGTACACACGTTCCTTACCGTGAGGTACCAATTGCTGCATGGTTAAGAATCACATACGGTTCATGGTTCAAAAGGTATTACGTCATAACCAATAGAAATCGCAAAAAATGCCGTATAATGCGGCCAGACTTTCGAAATACACTGGATGAGAATGACAGTACTTTGCGACTTGTATCAAACTTTAAACATAATTTCAAACCTTTATTAAAGTTTTTCTCGCTGGCAACCATAGTAAAATGATGAAAGGAAAAAAGTTTCTCGCTTACTACTTTTGCGCTGTTTATGGAGTAAAACTACTGCTCTCCGTATGACGTTACAATGTATAATATGAACACTCCAGATTGTAGCGATAGGAAATTTTACAGACAGAGTACACATATATAGTTGAATGTATATTCTAAACTGTATCACATTCCAACACGTAGTTCATGAGATATGAGCACGTAAACAGTAACGTTCATAGAAAATTGCTCCATCACGCACCAAGTTTTGATCTATTACTTCTTTACTACCAATTTTATTCCCAAGAGATTTTACAGACATACAGTCCTTATACAAATGAATATATACCTAAAAATGGCAGGAATAAATAAATAAATACCCGAGCAACGCCGGGTTTTTTAGCTAGTCTAATATATAAAGCAGAGTGTCTGTATGTTTGTACGTGTTGCATACAAATATACAGTTTTGATCCAATCTTATTCAAATTTTGTACACGTAAGCTTCAGTCCATGAGGACGGTCGCCTCAAGTGTAAGAATCACGTACGATATATATTTCACGACATATGATGTCATAAACAATGTGATGCGCTGAAAACTTCTGCATTTACCGACAATGCTGCTCATTTTCTCCTAAACCCCTGGACCGATTTCAACCAAATTTGGTGCACACATTCCTTACCGTGAGGTAACAATTGCTGCTGGGATGAGAATCACATACGACACATGGTTCAGAAGATATTATGTCATGAACAGGACAAGCATGAAACTGCCAATGCGGCGTGATTTTATAAATACGCTATATGACTATGAGAGTAACTAGCGACTTGCAGCAAACTTTAAATATAATTTCAAACCCTTATTAAACTTTTCCTCGCTGACAAACATAGTAAAACGATGAAAGGAAAAAAAAAAGTTTCTCACTTAGTACTTTGCCGCTATTTATGGAGTAAAATTACGGCTTTCGGTATGACGTTACAATTTATAATTTGTACAATACAAATTGTAGCCGTAGGAAATTTTGCAGACAGTATACACACATATAGTTGAATGTACGATCTAAATTGCATCACAGTACGACACAAAGGTTAATGAGATATGAGCACATAAACAGTAACGTTCCACTGTTCATGGACTAAAACAACGGCATTCGGACGACATTACAATTTATAATTTATACACTATAGACTGTAGCTGCAGGAAATTTTATAGATAGTATACATACATATATTTGAGTGTACCTTCTAAATTCTATCACAGTACGACATGTAGTTCATGTGATCACATAAATAATAACGTTCATGGGAAACCGGCCCTTCACGCACCAAGTTTTAAGCTATTACTATTCCCAAGAGATTTTACAGACGTACTGCCCTTATACAAATGAATATATACCTGAAAAATGGCGGGAATAAATAAATAAACAAATACCCGAACCTCGCCGGATTTTAGCTAGTTGTTTATATAGGACACCTGTATGAATTAATTTAATCGATTATTCACCTTTGGAGATACGTCACGAGCTTTGCAGAGGAATTACGCTACTGAAAACATTGGATATCTTTGACAAAAGACATTTTCGTGGCCCAACCTAAATGTCCTCTAGATTAAAAACAGATTCGAAATAATGTGTAGACAGAATTACACTTTCACTCAGCATGGGAGTGTGCGCTGATAAGAACCTACCTGGCAGATTAAAATTGGGTGCCGGAACTAGGATTCGAACATGGGACCGTTGCCTTTTGGGACAAGCGCTCTACCGATTTTTTTTAGTTATTTTATTGTACAAAAATACAAATGCTTACAAAATACATGAAGCAAATTTAACTAGTTGAAATTATTACGTGAACAGGGAAATACACATTTAAAAAAAAAAAAATAATATGAAAATTCCAAAAGTGATTTCTTTCAGATTATTTGTACTGTATGTAGGTGTCTTGCTTGAACAGCTTTATGGATCTTCAGTATTCCGGATATTTATTTCTGCTTCTGGAATTTTCTCAGGAAAGGTTTTCTTTTTTTTGATGACTGTAGTTCTCCTATGCCCATTATGTCAAATATGATTTGTAGCATGTTTCCGAATTTATTTTTACCATGCAGTTCACACTTCATATACATGTGAAATTGCGCTTCCCGACACGCTTATCGTCACGTCCTCACAGCTGTTCTTACGCCAGTACCTCGCCTCCTACTTTCGAAACTTGACAAAAGTCCTCCTTGCGGCCCTTTCAGGACTAGCACTACTGGAAGAGAGGATATGATGTAGATTTGGCTTAACCACGGCGTAGGGGATGTTTCCAGTATGATACTTTCACTCTACAACGGAGTATGCGCTGATATGATACTTCGCGGCATTTTAAAACTGTGTGCCGAAACCGCGATTCGGAACTGGGACCTTTGCGTTTTCGGGCAAGCTGTTTAACGCCTGAGCTATCCGGGCACGCTTCACGGCTCCTCCTAACAGCTTCACTGCCGCCAGACCTCGCCTCCTACTTTACAAAGATTATTTTATTATTGCGATAATGGGTGTGTGTAAATAATTACAGTCAAAGTTTCGGTTTGATTTGGTTTTCAAGGTAGATCACCTTGTGAAAATCTCATCACTCCATACTTAACTGTAGCTTATACCAATCCCTAATCAGTTACGCAAACCGCCCCCGTCCAAACGCCTGACACACACACACACACACACACACACACACACACACACACACACACACAAATACACTCACACCACTTCATTAACGCTGCGACGGAGCGGCCGAACGCATTGAGGCGCTATGCTATAATGCGCGAGGTCGGTCCCCGTCGGGGGATTCAATCCCCCTCGGGCATGGATGTTTGTGTCGTCTTTAGTACAAGCTAGTTCATAAGTAATTTATACGTTTAGGGACTGATGACCCCACAGTTAAGTTTCTTAAGCTTTAGAAACATTTGAACATTTGAACTTCATTAACAATGTAACGATGATGTCTTGGGTTATTTCTTGTCAACCGATCGTTTCAAAGAAGTTGTGCCACATATTGTCTCATCAGGTGCATTCAGTATTTCCTCCTCATTAGTAACTCTTCAGCGTAGTTTTGCAGTAAAACATGTCAGAATTTCCATTCTAATTTTATCAGACTTTTCAATACTTAAATTTGTATTTGATTTTAACATATTTTCCTTGCTCACATTGGTTTCACTTCCATTTTTAGTCCGCGTTTTATGTTCTTTGTATTTAAGCAATAATGAACTATGTTACTAGAAAATAGCAAACGATATCTACCGTATTTAGTCCCATTATGTATCCTAATTCCCTCACCATCACTTAATTATAATTTGAATACACTCCATTACATCTTTTTTCAGTTTATGAATACAGCAAGTCGCAATTAGTGCACATTGCTATTTACCGGTCTCGCTCTAGAAAATAATAAGAGCATCACAATATAATAAGGTACATTGCAAGCACAGTAATTGGTTAACAGTGCTAAATACAAATTTGGATGTACAACAGTTCTTGTAACTTCCGTTTAGCTAGCACACTATATACAGTGTTTTACAGCCAGTTCAATCTCTAGTGCCTTCAGTTAACTACTGCAAAAACTGTACTTACATTTTACATTCTGAAGCTGCTCATGTTCGTTTGCAGAACGATACCAGTAAATAAGAAATAAGTGCGGCCTGGGGTTGTATTAAAAAACTTAGTTTCAAGAGACGCTTTTAACACAACGTTTTTAATTTAATTCATTTTCAAGACATTAGACGTACGAGCCGACAGTGTTTCATGATTAAACTCCCAATATCTCCGAAACTTACAGTAATCTTAATGGGTCATGGGAAACTGAAAGCCTATTATCAACGATTCAGGAAAAATGAAGACGGAACGTTCACATGTAACAGAGATATACAAACTAATGACCACCTGCTTTCCGAATGCTGCAACTTACTAAACGAGAGGGACCAGTTCAAGAAAAAAAAAAAAAAAAAAAGAAAAAAACTGGCAAAGGAAAAAAAAAAGTATGTGAAGCTTATGGGACTTAACTGCGACGTCATCAGTCCCTAATACTTACAAACTTCCTATGAACTAACTTATATTAAAGACAGTACAAAAATCTATGCCCGAGGGGGGATTCGAACCTCCGACGGGGACGACCTCGCGCATCACAGCATAGTGCCTCATTGTGCTCAGCCGCTCCAAAAATGTTCAAATGTTTGTATAGCTTACGGGACTTGACTACGGGGTCATCAGTCCCTAAACTTACAAACTACTTATGAACTAGCTAATGCTAAGGACGGCACAAATATCCATGCCCGAGGGGAGATTCGAACCCCCGACCGTAGTGGCCGTGCAGACCGTGACTGATCGGTCGCTCCGTCGAGGCGCTGACAGCGGAGTAGGATTTTCCGTCAGTAAATTTAAATTGGTACATAAACGCACTGCAGACTTTTACAACTTCTATAATTCAATAAGATTTTTCACTTTGTAAAACTCATTTGGTTTCTTTATGTAAAGTCATAAATCTTGTATAGCCAAAATGCATTTTTAAGTGCCTGATGTAACCGCCAGAATTTAACCTTCAAACATGTAACATTACTATGTAATTGGGCATGTCAAATAAATAATTAATAACATACAGTACAACTGATTTTCCTCAAGTCGTTTGCTGCATCTGACAGAATTGTTAGATTTCATTATATATCTTTCTTTTTAATTATTTCTTCTCTGTGAAATTTAATTCCCTTTCCTCACTTTGTTTCCTCGATTGTTTGCACAATTCTTATATTGATTAACAAACAAAAGAAGAACGAGCAACATTTTTGGATATGAGAAGGAAGATCGTTTGAAGCAAACACTTTCCATGGAAGTATGCCCTATTCCAACTGGTTTCCAGTACTTGCGCGCCTTTGGAAGAAGGTGTTTTGATGCATACCTGAGTAACTCTTTAAGTTCCTTTATGAAGAGAGCAACCCGTATCGTTCGACCAAGCAGTTGATCTCGCGCATTCATCCAGCCCCTTTAAAGCTGACTTGGGGAACGGTGCAGTGGATGGTGCTTTCTGATGTGCAGATTACGGTGGCTTGCAAAAGTATAAAAACCGTTTGGATTTTATTCATTTGAAAATCAGTTTAGAAAGCCTCCAACTGTGATATCAGTAAATATAAATAACACTTCTGCTGGCAGTCACGATTTTTTATTTTCTTTAGCACGATGCGTTTCGGTAAATAATTCCAATTTTCAAGTGAGTTTTTTCGCTATACCGTAATTAGTTGCGGTGTTTCTGACGTGTGAGGTTCCACAACAACGTAATGTTGGACCTCACACATCAGAAACACCGCAACTTAAATGGGATAGCGGAAAAACGCATTTCACAATGGGAATTATTTACCGAAACGCGTCGTGCTAAATAAAATGTAAATCTTGACCGCCAGCATGTTACTTATAGGGTAAGGTGGTACAAATTCTGTATAGGTACAATTCTGATCAACATTAATTTTCGCGCCATTTGTCAGTCTCGTAGTGTATCGTTGTGTGGCATTGTAGCGTAGCAGGTTTCTACAGCTCCTCCTCTCTTTTCCAAGAATATACCACTTTGTGCTAAGGAGAGAGAATTTTTTTCACCTTAGGAGGTAAGTGAAGCTACTTAGTCTAACGAGCTCTTATAATTATTTATTTAAGGGTGACTAGATTCTCTACCCAAAATGCAATGTTTGGAAGGAAGGAAGGAAACTTGGAGTTTAACGTCCCGTCGACAGCGTGGTCATTAAAGACGGAGCTTACGCTCGGAGTGTTTGGGTAAGGATGTGGAAGGAAATCAGCCGTGCCCTTTGAAAGGAACCATCCCGGCATTTGCCTGGAGTGATTTAGGGAAATCATGGAAAACCTAAATCTGGATGGCCGGAGGTGGATTTGAACCACCATCCTTCCGAATACGAGTCGAGTGTATTACCACTGCGCCACCTCGCTCGGTGCAATGTTTGGTAAACGAAGTATGCGTTGGTGCCTGACGGTAAAAGTGCTTTTTATGTGGAAGATGTCCTTAGTCAAAATTCTACTAGGAAGTGATCACAATTGTACCTAGTGTAGTACATTTTCGATCGATTTTTCTCAACTCTGTAACTTTTTTATGTGTCTATACCGACATTTGTAATTGTCTAATATTTGTGTAACATATTAGTTATATATCCAAGAACACGTGCTATAATTAAAATTACATCTTTTCTCAATATATTTCCAGTTACAATAACATTTGTCCGAAATGATCGAAATTGTACCACCTTACCCTATTTACAAAAACGATTGTCCATGGAAATATGGATACAGCGGCTAACGTTCGTGGTGATGGCCCATATAGTGTGGATGTCTATTGTAATGTACCCACAGCCTACCACCATTTTAAGATACTAGGGAACAGATTCCCCTCCCTCTCTCCCCCAAATCCCCTCCCACCGCTCGGTCGAGATACCAGATTTTCTTCCGGAACACCACATGTGCCCTTTTCTGTACTAAAGGCATCAGCTGAAATTTATTATTGACATTAAGCCGATCTATTTTGACCAAAGACCATTAAATCTATATCCATCTGCAACAATGCTGCAGTCACGCATAGTGCAAATTGCTTTACAGTTTTAAATTGTTACAGCTGCAGATATTTTGGATTGCTTCTTGTACTGAAAAAGACCCCTCTCCCTATTTATACTAAATAAAGAAAAGTGTGAAATAATACACATGACCACTAAAAGAAATCCGCTAAACTTCAATTACGCGATAAATCAGTCAAACCTTAAGGTCGTAGATTCTACCAAATACCTAGGAGTTACAATTACGAACAACTTTGACTGGAGAGAACACATAGAAAATATTGTGGGGAAGGCGAACCAAAGGTTACGTTTCATCGGCAGAACGCTTCGAAGATGCACCAGCTCCACCAGAGAGACTGCCTACATCACACTTGTGCGTCCTCTCCTGGAGTACTGTTGCCCCTTGTGGGACCCTCACCAGGTGGGACTGACGGAAGACATTGAGAAGGTTCAGAGAAGGGCAGCTCGTTTTGTTTTATCACGTTACGGGGGGGAAAGCGTCACGGAAATGTTGCAAGAATTGGGGTGGAAATCATTAAAAGAAAGACGTTATTCATTGCGGCGTGATCTGTTTGCGAAGTTTCAATCACCGTCTTAGTTCTGAATGTGAAAATATTTTGCTAGCACCCACCTATTTAGGGAGACATGACCCCCCCCCCCAATAAAATAAGAGAAATCAGATCGGATTTACGTGTTCTTCTTCCCGCGCGCGAGAATGGAACGGTAGAGAAAAGTTATGAAAGTGGTTAATGAACCCTCTGCCAGGCACTTGAATGTGATTTGCAGAGTATCTATGTAGATGTAGATGTATTCCCCAAATGCTATTTAACCAACCCCTACGCCTGTTCTGTACGTCTGCCAACATGTATGCAATATTTCATGACGATGGGATTAGTAGTAAAGATGTGAAAACTCAATAAACAAACAATCTCACATTCGCACATATAATATTAGGATTAGTCCTGGGATAGATAAATACATCTTTCTCTCTCTTTCGCTCTCTCTCTCTCTCTCTCTCTCTCTCTCTCTCTCTCTCTGTCTGCCTGTCTGTCTGTCTGTCTCTCTCGCTCGCTCTCTCTCTCTCTCTCTCTCTCTTTCTCTCTCTCTCTCTCGTTACTGAAAAAGAGTTTTGTCCGGTACGGTCCGAACGCTCTCGGGTTTTTTAATCTCCCGCCCCAACACCGCTCTCTGCGCCATCAGTTAATTTGGCTTTCACTGACACGCGGACAGCGTACCCCACTGTTTCCGTATAATCCCGTTTTGCCCAAATGAGATTCACAGCTCTAACGAGTTCATTTGAAATTCTGAAGTACCAGATTCGGCAGATTAGCATCTTAATTTGCGTAATGTCACCGTATCGCTACGGTGTAATACTCTCACTGCGTGTGATCTAAAGATATTAGTAAAAGCTTACTGTTCTGTCTTTGCTAACGTGTAATTTCCATATCCGACATTACCATTTAGCACGCAACCGTTCTGTCTTCTTCGGCTACATAATTGCTTTCGCTGATATGCATAACAAGGTAACAGCTTTCCTTCATTTGTTCCTTCATCTACATCCCGGAAGCCACCTTGTGGAGTATGGAGGAAGTTACTTACTGTCCCACTGTCACTAGGCTATTTTCCTTTTCCAGATACGAATAATAAGCGGGAAAATGGTTAACTGCAGGTGTCGTCTGGGTATTACCATACGTACAAGTCTTCCTCGACTACAGCTAGGTGACACATTTGAAACGAGATGGTACTTAACTGATTCGTACAGCGTCGTGCAGATAGGTGTTCGTAGAACATTCAAATACATGTGCACTGGCAAGACGCGCGTATAATAAAGTCCGAAAACTGTTTTTGGCTCCCAGGTATGCGAATTACGGTCACTCAATGAACTGCTAGCAAGTAAGTAAGTGGCAGGTCTGTCAAACACTGATGTGGTTACGTTGTTAGACGATGACCGAACTCATGATTCCTTCAGTGTTGGGAAAAGTCGAAAAATATAATTAGATCCAATTACAATAATTTAGAGAAATATGTACTCAAATGTGTTGTTGTTGAGGCCTTCAGTCCGCAGACTGGTTTGATGCAGCTCTCCACGCTACCCTGTCCTGTGCAAGTCATTTCATCTGAGAATACGTTCGGTAACCTACATCATTTTTAATCTGCTTACTGTATTCGTCGCTCGGTCTCCCTCTACGATTTTTACCCCACACGCTTCCTTCTAATGCTAAGTTGACAATTCCTTGATGTCTCAGAATGTGTCCAACCAATTTGTCCCTTCTCTTTGTTAGGATATCCCAGAAACTCCTGCCGGCCGCGGTGGCCGCGGTGGCCGAGGTGACTGAGGCGCTCCAGTCACGGTCAGCACGGCCACTACGGTCGAGGGTTCGAATCCCCCCTCAGGCATGGATATTTGTGCCGTCCTTAGTATAAGGTAGTTGATAAGTAGTTTGTAAGTTTACGGACTGATGACCCCGTAGTTAAGTCCATAAGCTTAACAAACATTTGAACAGAAACTCCTTTTCTCCCTGATTCGGTTAAGCACCTCCTCATTAGTTACGTGATCTACCCATCTAATTTTCATCATTCCTCTGTAGCACCACATTTCAAAAGCTTCTATCATCTTTTTATCTGAACTCCTAATCGTCCACGTTTCACTCCCATACAATGCTACACTCCAGACAAATGCTTTCAGAAAGGACTTCCTAACATTTAAATTAATATTGGATGTTAACAAGTTTCGTTTCTTTAGAAACGATTTCCTTCCCAAAGCCATTCTGTATTTTATATCTTCTTTACTTCGTCCATAAAAAGTTATCATACCACCCAAATAACAAAATTCATCTACTACTTTTATTGTCTCATTACCTAATCTAATTCCGTCAGCATCGTCTGACATTGCATTCCATTACCTTCGTTTTACTCTTGTTAATGTTCATCTTATATTTTCCTTTCAATACATTGTCTATTCCATTCAATTGCTCTTCCAGATATTTTGCGGTCTCTGACAGAATTACTATGTCATCGGCAAACCACAATGTTTTTATTTCTTCTCCCTGCATTTAATGTCCGCCCCAAATTTTTCCTTCCATTCCTGCACTGCCTGCTCAATGTACAGATTGAACAACATTGGGGAGAGGCTACAACTCTGTCTTACTTCCTTCTCAACCTCTGCGTCCCTTTCATGCCCTTCGGCTCTAATAACCGCTGTCTGGTTTTTATATAGGTTGAATATAACTCTTCGCCCCCTATATTTTACCCCTGCTACTTGTACTCAAATACAAATACAAATTACTTTTTCAAAAAGTAATTCATAAAATTACAATTACTATTTACAACAACTTTTCAGTTTGCTGGAATTATTGACGTAACTAGAATAAAAAAGAAATAGGACTGCAGAGAGCAAAAATGAAATACATTAAAATCGGAGAGATTGCTTAACGTAGGAAACAATTCAACATCCTCTATTCCAACCTATTCAGGTAGATTTCAATTCCGCCTTACGCAATCCATTCTCTCACATCTGATACCGGCACATTATTCAACAGGTGTCATTCACTCACCAGTTCTGTTGTACTCAATCAAAAAAAGTGAACCCACACATCCTGAAGCCTGATGATTAGTGAAAGAGAAAGAATGGCCACTCAAAAGCATCACTGGCACAGGAATTTGGGCGGGGGATAATTGTAAGTACGTGAAAAAGTCACCAGACAACACAGAAAACAGATAATACAGACAACAACAAAAATATTTATAAAAAGTAGGATGGCACAAGAATAAATAAACAAATGAGGCACATATTAAATACACATTTGCAGTTTTTTATTACTGTGGAGTTTGCTCATATGTTTGTTCAAATGTTTGTAAATCTATCGGACCAAACTTCGTGGTCATCAGTCCGTAGCTTACAAACAAACTAAGGTAAACTAACCTAAAGACAAAACAAACACCCATGCCCCAGGGAGGACTCGAACCTCCGACGGCGAGAAACCGCGCTCCGAGGAGCGTTATACCGCTCGGCTACTCCACCGCGGCGTGGAGTTTGCAAAACAGCTGAATTTCAAAGATTTTGTCACTAATAAAGTGAAAAAAAGAACAAAAAATCTCTCGTCTTCGCTCAAAACACTCAATTTGAAGAAAGAGTCTTTGACCAATGATACCACTGTTGTCGATACAAATAACGAATAAAGAGTGCACCAAAGAATATCCAACTGAGAGATCTTTTACCGGCTGCGAAATACCTACAAAAGATGACGTCCCGATACAAAGTAACGACTACAGTATTGTAAAGACTATGATTTTATTAGAATAAGTAAATTACAGGTACAAATTACATTTTTTTAAATGTATCCATTACAAGGAAAAAATTACATAACACATAATCGTTACATGTATTTCAGTTAGTTTTACTCAATTACTTTCCATCACTGAATACTTCTAATCTGTAAGTAGTGATCGATCGAAAATTTGGCTTCGGCAACAGCCACTTTTAGCCAAAAATATCATCTAAGATCCAACTTTCGGATTCGCCCGAAATAAGTCGAAGTTTTGTCTGAAGCCGAAGGTTTTTAGCAAGCGCCGAATCTCTTCAAAAGAATACGAACAAATAAGTTGCTGTATGAGAGTACTCAAGTGCTTTCATCAAGAAACATTCAAATGTTTGTTAAGCTTAAGGGACTTAACTGCGGGGTCATCAGTCCCTAAACTTACAAACTACTTATGAACTAGCTTATACTAAAGACGACACAAACATCCATGCCCGAGGGGGGATTCGAACCCCCGACCGTAGCGGCCGTGCAGACTGTGACTAGCGCGCCGCAGACCGCACGGCCACTGCGACCGACTAAACATATGACATTTCAAGCGACTCTTCACCAGTATCTTCCACATTACCATTGACCATCATGCTTAATGCAAAATTGCTCGCAAAAAAAACTTGAAAATGTAAAACTGCTCGAGACCCTGAAGCATATTTCTCGCGTAATATTCATAAAAATGAATCCTTACTTATTATTCATACAAAAAGAAAGGGGAGCTGTATATGGGATTATTTCTGTGATATACTAAATGAATTAAGCTCGTCGAATATATTTGAAAGCTATTACATATAACTGAAATCTACTGCACCGCATTAATTAAACATAAAACAAATTAGTTAAATTAATGGAGCAGTAAATGATGGATAATGGAAACACAGTATGGTGTACACCATCTAATAAAATTGATTCTGAATTTTAATTTTGACTGAACATCTATTTTATAAGCTAAAGCTGATAACATCATTAACAAATAAAATTTTCTGATGCTTTTCTGTACTGCTAATAAAATGCTAATATACAATAGTCCATAAATTACCGAAATCTAACAGGGAAATTGGAAAAGGTTAATAACAAGAAACATACGCGCTCAGTAAATACATCCTAAGTTGAGGCCTGAGAAAGAATAAAACTATGGCATGAACCACCCATATCTAAAGACAAAGAAGCACGTTCTCCTTGTTTGTGGCAACGTGCAAAAATTCTCAAGTGTATGGGAATGGAACGGATGGTCCAGGACAATTCGGGTTAACTACTGATACAAAGTTGTTGTTGTTGTGGCCTTCAGTCCGGAGACTGGTTTGATGCAGCTCTCCACAATACCCTATCCTGAGCAAGCCTCTTCAACTCCACATAAGAACGGCAACCTACATCTGTCTGAATCTGATTACTGTATCCATTCTTGGTCTTCCTCTGCAGTTTTTACCCCACACGCTTCCCTCCAACGCTAGATTCACAATTCCTTGATGTCTAACAGCGTGTCCTACCAATCGATCCCTTATTTTAGTCGAGGTATGCCAGAAATTCATTTTCTCCCCAATTCTGTTCAGTACATCCTCATTAGTCACGCGATCCACCCGCCTAATTTTCAGCATTCTTCTGTACCACCATATTTCAAAAGCCTCAATCCTCTTCCTGTCCGCACTGTTTATCGTCCATGTTTCACTCCCATACAAGGCAACACTCCACAAAAATGCCTTCGGAAAGGACTTCCTTAGGCTTAAATCAATATTCGATGTTAACAAATTTCTCTTTTTCAAGAACGATTTTCCACCCATTGCCACTCTGCACATTATATCCTCTGTATTGCGACCATCATTTGTTATTTTATTGCCAGAGTAACGAAACTCATCTAACTCCTTTATTGTTTCGCTACCCAATCTAATTCCTTCAGCATCACCTGACTTTCTTAGAATGCACTCCATTACCCTAGATTTGCTCTTGTTAATGTTCACCTTATATGCACCTTTCAGCACACTGTCTGTCCATTCCGTTCAATTGCTCCTCCAGGTACTTTGCTGTCTCTGACAGAATTACAATGTCATCTGCAAAACGCAAGGTTTTTATTTCTTCACCCTGAACTTCAATTCCTTCTCCAAATTTCTCCTTGCTTTCGTTTATAGCTTGCTCAATGTAGAAATTGAATAACATTGGGGATAGTCTACAACCGGGTCTCACATCCTTCCCAACCTCTTCATCCCTTTCATGCCCTTCAACTCTGAAACTGCTGTCTGGTTTTTGTACAAGTAGTAAATAACATTCCATTCCCTATATTTTACTCCTGATGATTTCGGAATTTGAAAGAGTGTATTCCAATCAACATTGTCAAAAGCTTTTCCCAAATATACAAAAGCTAGGAATGTAGGTTTGTCTTTCCTTAATCTAAGATAAGCGGTAAAGTGAGGCCTCCCGTGTTCCTATATTTCTTCTGAATCCAAACTGGTCTTCCGCAAAGTCAGCTTCCACCAACTTTTCCATCCTTCTGTAAATAGGGTTTTATTAAACTGATCGTTCTGTAATATTCACACCTTTCTGCACTTATTTCTTCGGAATGGGGATTATTACATTTTTCTTAAAGTCTGAGGGTATTTCCCCTGTCTTGTGCATCTTACGCACCAGGTGTAATAGTTGTGTCATGGCTGGATTTCCCAGAAACTTCAGTAGCTCTCAGGGAATGTTTCCTATTCTTCCAATACTCCATCTTCTCCCCATGTTGCCTTTCCTATTCTGCTAACCATGTTGTTCCTAACTTACTACTGTTTGCCTTCTAAACCCTTCTAAATTTAGTATTTTACTCTTAAAAGTGTTTCTGTCTGTTATATCTGTATCTTTTATGTCGTTTCTTTCCATTTCTTTTCTTACTTCTGTGATCCATGCTATTGTTGATTTCTTTTTTCAGAAATAATGTAAAATTTGTTTAGTCAGCCTGTTCCTATTCATTCGGAAGAGATGGCCATAGAATATTAATCTTCGCTTATACTATGATATTTTCTTTGTATTTTCATAAATCTCCCGTTGCTTCTCATTTTCTAACCATCTGCAGTTTTATCATACGCATTATTTTTTCTAATAATACGTATTTCAAGAACATTATAGCTTATAGTCAATAGTTAAGAATTTACTTGCATATAAAAACATTTCGGTCTTACTGCCATGGTATAGTTATTTAGTTTTGTTTTTCTTCATATTCATTTCTTATTGTAGATATTTTCTGTTATGCTATATGCTCCTTCCATTTTACTAACTCGTATGTTAATCGTATGTCTATATTATTTTTAATCTTAGTTTTATTTACATTGTAACTACCTTGAACGGATTTCCTTGGAGCTATTGAATCTTCGCCATCGACTTCGCCTGAAGCTTAGGTCATTGCTCCTTTAATTAGGTTCGCCTTTGGCTCCGACCAAACATTGGTTTTCGGTAGGACATTATCTGCACGTGACGTTGCTGCAGCCAGAACTTCCAGACCTCAACTGTGATCTGCATCTACATCAATATGGGATACTCTGCAAATCACATTTTAAGTGCTTGGCAGAGTGTTCATCGAACCACCGTTATACTATTTATATCCTATTCCATTCTCGAATAGCGCGCGGGAAGAAAGAACACGTGAATCTCTCAGTTCGAGCTTTGATTTATCGTATTTTATTCTGATGATCTTTCCTACCTATGTAAGTGGCAGTCAACAATATATTTTCGCATTCGGAGGAGAATGTTGGCGATTGTAGTTTCGTAAGTAGCGCACGCCGCAGCGATAAGCGCCGTTGTTGTAATGATTCGCACCCCAGATCCTCTATCATTTCCGTAACGCTGTCTGCCCAACATCGTGACAATACAAATCGAGCTGCACTTCTTTGGACTCTTTCGATATCCTCCGTCAAACTCACCTGATAAGGATCCCACACTGGGCTGCAATACTCCAAAAGTGGATGGGCAAGCGTAATGTATGCAGTCTCTTTAGTATTTCTGTTGCATCTTTTAAGGGTTCTGCCAATAAAACGAAGTCTCTGGTTCGCCTTTCCCACGACATTATCTACGTGTTCTTTCCAGTTTAAGTCTGAAGTAATTTGTGGAGTTTACGGCCTTCACGTTTGATTGATTTATCTTGTAAGCAAAGTTTAACAGATTTATTTTCCCACATGTGGACAACTTCACCCTTCTCATTATTTAGAGTCAATTGCAATATCTTATTCAGATCGTTCTGCAGTTGGTTAAAATCTTCAGATTATTTTACTAGACGGTAAATGATGGTGTCATCTGCAAACAACCTAAGAGAGCTGCTTAGATGTTCTCCCAAATCTTTTATGAAAAAAGGAACAGCAGAGGACAAATAACAGTAACCTGTGGAACGCCCGAAATCACCTTTGTTTTAGTCGATGCCTTACCATCGATTGCTACAAACTTTGTCCTCTCTGACAGAAAAACACATGACCTCCAATGTCTCCACTGGCTATCAGCCGATGGACACCAGAGGAACTGCCCCTCGCTTCATACGGCCGCCTCGTAAGAAACCTAGAGGACTCTTCTGATTGGCGGCGTGGCGTAAGGTTTTGATTGGGCCGCGATTTTGATTGGCGGCAATCTTCAAATCGCGACCGCGTTGTTTGTTCGCTCGATCTCGTATCGAGTCCATGCGCTAGGATATAAAAAACGGTCCTCGGTGTGCCGTAATCTCAGCCCGAATCACTTTTGATGCATAGACTTCCCCGGTGAAATAATTGATAATATTCTTCTCGGGTCTGGTGCGTGATGGGGCGGTTTTCCATGAACGTTATTGTTTATGTGCTCATACCTCGTGAACTACGTCTCGTACTGTCATACAACATAGAGGGTACACTCAAGTATATGTTTCTATACGGTCTATAAAATTTAATGCGGCTACAGTCTGTAGTGTATGACTTATAAATTGTAACGTCATCCGAATGCCGTAGTTTGAGTCCATGAACAGCGGAACGTTACTACTTATGTGCTCATATTTCATGAATTATGTGTCGTGCTGTGATACAATTTAGATTGTACATTCAACTATATGTGTGTATACTGTCTTTAAAATTTCCTGCGGTACAATTTGTAGTGTACAAATTATAAATTGTAACGTCATACCGAATGCCGTAGTTTACTCCATAAACAGCGGAAAAGTAATAAGCGAGAAACTTTTTTTTCCTTTCATAATATTGCTATGGATGTCAGCGAGAAAAAGTTTAATAAAGGTTTGAAATTATGTTTAAAGTTTGTTGCAAGTCGTTAAGTACTCTTATTCTCATATAGCGTATTTATAAAGTCTCGCCGCAATATGTGGCAGTTTTCTGCGACTCCTGAACCATGTGTCGTTATGTGGTTCGTACTCGTAAGGCAATTGTTATGTCACGTAAGGAATATATGTACCAAATTTGGTTGAAATCGGTCCAGTGGTTTAAGAGAAATTGAGCAGAATTGTCGCTAAATGCAGCAGTTTTAGACACATTTCATAGTTTATAACGTCATATCTCGTGAACTATATATCGTATGTGATTATTACACTTACGGCGACCGTCCTCATGGATTAAAGCTTACGTGTTCAAAATTTCATAAAGATTGGAACCGCGGCCGGCAGTACACTGACTCCGGGGAGTTAATGTATTAGCGCTCTCACCTGAAGATGGCAGCCAGTTGGGCTGCCGAAATATCGTGTCTAGTTGACGACGGTATCCGGCTGCATACCCGAGATGAATATTTTCAGTTATTACGCCGGGAAAGTTTACGCAACCAGATAAGGGCTTGCAGTTAGTTCCCCACATATATCTGTACAGGGTGTCTCTCCTAATGGCCATCTATGGTGTTTCGGGAGATACGAGGTACGTCCACAAAGTAAATTCCGTTTCGTTAGAAAAAGCGAACCTGTACAGACGTTGAAAAAATATTTATTGTAAAAAAATCTACAACTAAAGGTATTAAGCTTAAGGAGAGGCATTGAATTAAAATTTATGCTGTGGCCAGGATTCGAACCCGAGACCTCCTACGTACTAGTTAGGTGCTTTAGACCACTTTTTTTTCGTATTGTATTATCCCATTCTACATAATGGACTTGCTAAAAGAGTTAGCAAAATCTTTCTTACAGTTGTGTACTCAATCTTGAGGTGCTGTATGTGCAGATACATCATGAATGCCTCTTTCGTCTTCTGTGCTGAGTAAATAGTACAGAGTGTGGCCCATCAACCAGGTTACACAGCGTTGTAGCCAAAGCAACTAAATGGACTGCCTTAAAGCAGAATTAAAGTATATGGTGTGGAGGGAAACGTGCTCTACAACAGTCCCTGGCCGGCCGCGGTGGCCGAGTGGACTGAGGCGCTCCAGTCACGGTCTGCACGGCCACTGCGGTCGGGGGTTCGAATCCCTCTCGGGCATGGATATTTGTGCCGTATTTAGTCTTAGCTAGTTCATAAGTAGTTTGTAAGCTTAGGGACTGATGACCCCGTAGTTAAGCCCCATACGTTCTACAAACTTTTTTTTTAACAGTCCGTTTAGTTGCTTTGCCTACAAGGCTGAGTAGTCTATAGCACCTACCTAGTAGATAGGAGGTCTTGGGTTCGAATCCACGCCACAGCATAAATTTTAATTCAATGCCTCTCCTTTTGTTTAATACCTATGGTGAAACAAGACAAGTGGATCGCCTCCTAAAACGTAAACCAAGTAAACAAGACAATGTTGTCTCAAGGAATGGTATCATTTGTTGAATTTTAAGTCTACAACTGTTCAACTACTTTTCTCCATAGCTTCTGAAATTTTGTACGCATTTGTCATAGGGTGGCACAAGTTGTTGTATGCATTCTTCATAGAAGGTTGCCGCCGGTTTATTGAACAGTGTCGTAACATGTTCTTTCAGCTCGTCACCATCGTTGAAGTGTTGACCACCAAGGACGGATTTTTAGGTGAAGACGTGAAAGTCGCTATGAGCGTGGTTCGGACTGTACGGAGGACGAAAAAACACGTCCCGTATAAGTGTTTGGTCACATTAGCCGTGTGAGGTCGGGCATTATCGTGAAATAAACACCACATTATGACAGTGATCTTCGGCACTTGTTCCGTATTGTGCGACGCAATTTCTTAATGGTGTCGCATTAACCATGTGCACTGATTGTTTGTCGTCGTGGTAAGATATCAATAAGGAAATGTCTTCTGTCTCAAAAATCGGTGCACATGACTTTTCGATGTGTCAAGATTTGCTTAGGCTTATTCTTCAGTTGGTGTTCCTCCATTTCGTTGACTGCCGTTTCGTTTCAAGGGTGTCGTACGATACCGAAGTTTCATTGCCTTCTTCATTAGAGCGTTTCAAAACTAAAGTACACTGCCCATCCGTTGATTTTTGTGTCGTTCAGTAAGAATTACGGGTACCCAACGCGAGCAAAGTTTTCGAAATTTCAGTGTTTTTCAATAAAAATTTCCTGATTTAGTGATCGTGAGATTTGCAGAACTTCCTTACCGATGGCACTAAGGGTAAAAGTACGGTTGTACTTAATCTTCTCTTCAATCGCCGGCCGCGATGGACGAGCGGTCTGCGGCGCGCCAGTCACGTTTTGCACGGCCACCACTGTCGGGGGTTCGAATCCCACCCCCACCCCCTCGGGCACGGATGTTTGTGCTGCCCTTAGTGTTAGCTAGTTCATAAGTATAAACGAAGGCTTCCGCGGCCGTTGTCATTGTATATAAAACTCTTCTGGGTGTTGGACCGCATCGTCAAAATATCAAACACTTCACCGACGTTTCGGCCACTATTGCAAGTGGCCATCTTCTGGGTGTTACATTTACACCGCATCGTCAAAATATCAAACACTTCACCGACGTTTCGGCCACTATTGCAAGTGGCCATCTTCTGGGTGTTACATTTACACCCAGAAGATGGCCACTTGCAATAGTGGCCGAAACGTCGGTGAAGTGTTTGATATTTTGACGATGCGGTCCAACACCCAGAAGAGTTTTATATACAGTTCATAAGTAGTTTGTAAGTTTAGGGACTGATGACCCCATAGTTAAGTCCCATAACCAAACAAACATTTGAACATTTTTTTTTTTTCTCTTCAATTGCCGCGCGGGAGTATCCAAGCGCTCTGGAGCGCCACGTTGCGTATCGCGCGGCCTCCCGCATCGGAGGTTCGAATGCTCCGTCGGGCACGAACGTCTGTGTTGTCTTTAGTACAAGTTATTTCATAACTAGTTTGTAAGTTTAGGGACTGATGATGCTGTTAAGTCCCATAACGTTTACAAACATTTCAACATTTTCTCTTCAATTGGGTGAACCAGTTCATCAGTAACCACAAACGGTCGTCCACGTCGTTCTTCATAGTGCACTTGATCACATCCTTCATTAAACAGTCTGACCTATCTTCTAACCATTGAATCACTCAGCATTTTGTCTGTAAACCTCACATATTTGTCGATGAATTTCCTTTGATTTAACTTTCTTTCCATTTAGAAAACGAATCATAGTTTTGATTTCACACGTGGCGGCATTTTCAATTAGGGCTGACATTATAAAGAAGAGCTACAAAGCACACGTCAGCAGTAGCAATCTGAAAATGGCGTCTTTTTCTTGAGTCACTCCGACCGTAGAGCTGCTGCGGATAGAAATAGAAACGGAACTTACTTTGTGGACGAACCTCGTATTTGCTTAGCGATGAATACAGAGGATGGCACGAAAAAAAGCCAAAATATAAAGCTATATTTTCCAAAGTTGTTTAACAATGTAAGATCGCATTGTAGCTCCTCTAAATACTCTGAAGAGCCAAAGCAACTGGTACGTACAAGCGATTGCAAACACAGAGATATGTAAACAGAGGACGGCGGTGCGGCTGTAAATGCTTAAATAAAACAACAGGACGAAATCGAAATATCGATATATTGCAACCGTTTCAGGGAGTTAAAATTAATATATATATATATATATATATATATATATATATATATATATATATATATATATATTGTGAGGACAGTTTACAACTCACCGCAAAGACGTGGCGACGAGCTGCGACAGGCACATACAAAAGACACACACATACAACACATTCAGCTGAATGTGTTGTATGTGTGTGTCTTTTGTATGTGCCGTCGCAGCTCGTCGCCACGTCTTTGCGGTGAGTTGTAAACTGTCCTCACTATATTATTAATTCCAACCTGGACTTTCCATTATATATATATATATATATATATATATATATATATATATATATGTGTGTGTGTGTGTGTGTGTGTATGTGTGTGTGTGTGCTAAAAGGGCTAATGTCCAAAATCAAAGTTTTTCAGTTATTGGCTCTACGACACTGTCCATAAGGTAATTGTTTCCAGCCCCTTTATTAACAGAGATAACAGATTCATTTAGGGCTTATGTCCAAACTGAATGTCAGAATAGCATTAATAGGAAGAAAGGCCAATATACACTTACGCCCGTTTAAAGCAAGTATATATGGGCCAGAATGTTCATAAAATAATGAAGTAAAAGAAAAAAATAATGTCAGTACACCAATTTGTTGCAGTTTAATTCCATTGTGAATTGTGCAGCAAAACGTCAATCAGCCGTAGCTGGAAATGGATATTTTGGACATTGGCCTTTTTAGCACTAAGCCACAGTTATATATATATATATATATATATATATATATATATATATATATATATATATATATGGTATGATGTCAGCTATATAAGAATAAAATTCTTTGTTATCCATAAAAAGAGCTCCTCAGTAAAAGAATACATACTAGCGCCTAAGTGTTAGTATAATTATTACATCTTTGTCACAGAGTCAGGTCCATCTTCTTTAACCACTGAATGGCTCTCTCAGTAATTAAATTTAGCTCAGACATACCACTTGGAAAATGGCGCAGTGGACACTCAGATAGGGTTCACGTTTGAATATCCATCTCTCAGTGACAGGATTGATCATTTTCTTGTCCTCGCCGAAATTTCCAGTAATTTCCCCTGCCAACACCAGTACGGAACCAGTTTAGCAAAGCCCATTTCCTGCTGGAAAGACTCATCCCTTGTAGCTCCTTAGTAGGGTTGTCTATAAGGTTGCTGTTTTTTGCTCTGTATTCGTCCCAAACTCGCAGAACAGGTAACATATCAATAATTGTAAATATGCCTACAACAGGCAATGCCAATTTCCCGCTTTCGAAAAGATCATACACCATATCAACAATAATAAATTTGCCCACGACAAGCAACGACAGTTTCAGTGCGGATGCAGTCAAACGAGTTTGTGACACTTGCGGGGAGTGACACTTGCGCGGAAAGGGAATTTGTAGACACTTGCGCGGAGACCCGGACGCTGCAGGTAGTGAACAGGTTGTTCCAGAAGTAGGGATACACCACCCCTACTCCACGCCCTCCAGCCGCTACCTGTGCCGTATTCAGGGAAAGGCCCACCGAGCGAGGTGGAGCTGTAGTAACGGCCCGGAGATATAACAGCCTCATTCAACAGGGAGATAACACGTCATACAAATATCACTCGATTTACAATACAGCACCATGTGAAGAGGAATGTGATGAAATCGGAATAGAGCGCAACCGTTGCTAACTACAATTTCGGATTTACTGCATTTTGAGTCAGAATACGCATCTATATTCGCATTTATCGCAAATGCGAATTTTTCCTGTCCCTAGTAATACCTCCAAAAATAAACAGCTGACCAAGGCACTAAAAGCAAGGGCAGAACTTTGGGTGTATTACTACAAATAACTAAAACACAATTTGATCGTGGAATTATATACAATCTCATTATAAAGGTTTTTTGTAGGTGGTTTTGAGCAGCTTTTAAATATGTTAGGAATAGCATTATGAAATATAGACAGCTACACCTTATGTTTATTATGAGATATCGATTTCGGCTAATTTCAGGTCATCTTCAAAGATGTTCAAATGTTTGTTAAGCTTATGGGACTTAACTCCGGGGTCATCAGTCCCTAAACTTACAAACTACTTATGAACTACTTACGAACTAGGACGGCACAAATATCCATGCCCGAGGGGGGGATTCGAACCCCCGACCGTAGTGGCCGTGCTGACCGTGACTGGAGCGCCTCAGTCACCTTGGCCACCGCGGCCGACAGGTCATCTTCAAGTCTCAAACAACAGGTGTTACTTATGCATTTTTCCAGTGGCACTCATAACCTTTAACTGTTTACACACGAGGTCTAACGTTGTTAGTCGCGTTAGCGATGAACACAGAACCCAGAATCTTTGTGTCTAAATGATACATATATTGGTGTGATGTCTTATTTCGAAAGAACAAACATCACACCAATACATATATAGCTCTCGGTAAAGTGGAACGATACGATGTCGTTACGCAGCACAGCACGGCGACTGGAAACGCAGGAGAAGTGCAAACAACGTTCTCTCCTCAGAGGTATGATTCTAATTAGGTTCGACGTAGACTTCTACAACATACAGTCTACACGGCGAAGATTACACCCAAAAATTTAACGTTTCGTCTACTTTGGCGATAGCAACCAAATTTTAAAATCGTGTCTACTATGTAAAGATTTAGCAACACAAAACGCTTCAAGTCCATAACTTCACTGGTTTTCGAGTTCTCAATTTTTAATATGTTTTTAATGTTATTACATAAAAAACAAATTTGGGACTCACACTACAATTTTCATATGGCAGATTTTGTAGGTACATTCACAAGACATAATTCAACCGTTATGTGCATTCATTTTATGAGAAATACCAATCATTTGTTTTCAGTGTTTATTTCAAATTTCTACATTTAAGTTTCTTTAATTATTAGTACTTAAATGTGGTGATGAAATAAATAAATTACGTGTATATGTGTAATCTTATGCGGCCAAACTATTTAGGTCATCGGTCGCTAGACTTACACTACTTAATCTTACTTAAAATAACGTTGGTAAAGTACAAACAAACATACCCATGTCCGAGGAAGGACTCGAACATCCGACCGGACCGGCCGCGCAATTTGTGACACAAATTACATGTTTGATAATATTAATGTATAGAAGTATGAAATCACGTCAAGACTTCTTCCTGCAAAAATTTCGACAAAAAAAGTTGGCACTGAGTTTAGAAAAACAAAATTCTGGTATATTGGATTTTAACATTTTATCAAAAAATGAATGTTACTACAAGAGATACAGCCATTCAAATTTACGGGCACCATAACGTATTCCCTTCCTGACTAAATGAGCTGCTTCTTGTAGTTTCAACACCTTTTTCTTGAATGTTCTGAATATAAATCTTCACACAGACTTCTTGAGGAGGAGAGTGATACGGATATCTGATTGTAAACCACTGCCTATTACCTTAGACCTTTTTGACTGTACTGAACAGGAGTCTCGCGTATTCCGTAATTTATATTTATACAGTTAACAGGCAATGTAAATTATAACCAACTATTGACTGTCAATTTCGCTTCATTTTTCCTGGAAGTCTTGCAACTTGTTTCTCCCTGTTGGTTTATGCCAAGTTCGAAGTAAAATTGGTTCTATATGACGGTGATGGAAAATAGAATTTATCTTTAGCATTTTTCGGTGTGTGACATTCCCTTACACATTCCGTATTTCATAAATTTCTTAGATGTATAATTCGAATACAGCCAAATCGTTTTGGGGTCTATGAATAAACGCTTCAAGTATGTAAAATACTCATTGACTGATTATTAACGTTTTTTAATTGAAGGTTTAAGGTTGCGTCTCCTATTAAAAAGCATAGTAGCTATTTTTAAGGAGATGGAAGTTGCGTGATAGTGGGGTTAACTACATAGCGGTCAATTACATCAGCGTATCTGTGCAGGATGCCTAATATATTTATTGCTTGCGCAGGTGTCTTGATATGCTTAGTGTTCTTAATAATATGCTTTTAGGAGGTATGACTGTGGAAAGTCATCGTCTTGTAGTAGCAAAGAATGTCTTAAAAACTCTCCAAACATTATCACTGTTAAAATACCTTTCTGTTTTCAGGAGGAACACTCAACGAATTCATATGTAGTTAGAACAAGTTACTATATTGCTCTTCTGCTTTGAAAGAGTTGTGCAATTTCACTGAGTTTCGTGTTACGTTGACAGTGTGGAAACTTAACAGCATTGCTAGACTTCTTGGTGTGCCTGTACCCAGGAAAAGCCATTAGCCGCCCCAAGGGCCCCGGGTTCCGCGCAAGTGTCACTCCGCGCAAGTGTTCCAACCCCCAGTCAAACGTTCGATCCCAAAAAATGTTCAAATGTTTGTAATCCTAAGGGACCAAACTACGTTGGTCGTCAGTGCCTAGTCCTACGAACTACTTAAACTAAGTTAAAAAAAACCTAAAGACAACACACACATCCATGCCTGAGGGAGGATTCGAACCGGCGACGCAGCAGGGCGCGCGATGCGTGTTCGTTAGAATTTTTAAAAATACGTGTTTTGGTATATTTGGAAATTCACGCGTCACTGGGCTTAAATTGGAGAGGGGATGCTTTTCGAAAACCTTTTGCTATTAAGGCAATTTTGAAGCTACAACCACCTTTGTTTTCTTGGTCCGAAATAAAAAAGATACGTGTTCCGGTTTTTCAGAAAATTAATCATTCCGGGGGTGAAATAGGGGATGAAACGTATTTTTCAAAATACATTACTACCAAGCCAATTTTGAATCCTGAATTACAAAAAATTATATTTGCATACTTGGTTGGAATTTAAAAGACAAATGTTGGGGTTGCAAATCGGACTTAAAGTCCTGTTAGACGCAGGGCCGCACAAACAGGGAAAACCGCACGCGTGCAAAGCGAGGTGCAGATAGTGTTTGCACAGTGCATCGGTTCAACTCGGCATACTTCGCCTCGACTCGGCTTGCTGGGTGAGGCCGTCGCTGTACGTTGCCTTGCTGAATGCGCTGCCAGACGGCTTAGTCAACATTGGACTAAGTAAGCGCAAGACAATTACTACAATAATGGAACCACCTGCTCAAAAAAACCTTCCTTAAAGTCAATTTAAACCGGAATGGGAACGCTTACTTTTTTGTTCGTTGTGACGATAAAGCCAAAAGTCTAATCTGCGGTTCACTAATTACTAAAATGTCTACTGAAAGACACTACAGCAAATTACATTCAGAAAAGTATAGTGATATCACAGGGAATGCCAGAGAGGAAGAATTACGGAAGTTGAAAACTCTTGCACATTGCTTGCAAGTATTTCTAATAGTAATTTAAAAAAATGCTCTCGGAGTTGCTGTCAGCCGATCTCTTGCTCCAGATCTTAGTAGCATAATTGCAAATAAAAAAAAATGAGAACATAGACGAGATAAATTTGTGTTGAAACCAAATTTAAAATTGTTATCACTACAATTTTACTATTATTTGAATCTCTTTTATACCGGTAATCGTGTTCCACCAAACTAAGCTCTCCGCCTAATGTACGCAAGTATTTGGCAATGAAGAAGAAATCAGGGTAAAAGTTTTGAGAAGGTCGGGACAGGCGGCGTGAGCGACGCAAGCGTAAGAGAGAAGCGGCGCAAAGCCGAGGAGTGGGGGGTTCGCACCGTCGTCAACACAGCGCAGCCGTCTTCTGCACTGTGCGATGCGCCGGTGCATGCACTTTGTGCGGCCCTGTGTTAGAGGTAGGCAGCCATTATTAATATGACAACACAAATGATTATAAAAAACGCTGATTGGCTACAATAATGAAGGAGTTGTAGGTTGTAAAATCCTTTGTTCTTCTCTTTACGCTGACTCGTTTCGGGCCCAGCCCATCATCGGAGCGCATAGTGACAAAGTACAGGGTACAGTATATATAGGTAAAAATAGCTACAAAGACCAATTTTTTTGTAAAAAAGAAAAAAAAAATCTCTGGCATTTACAACTATAAGGCACATACCTCTCCTGAATGGAGAATGGGAAAAGATGCATGTAAAAACTCAAAATACGTTAAGGTATTTACATGCATCTTTTTTCCATTCTCCATTCAGGAGAGGTACGTACCTTATAATTGTAAACGCCAGAGATAGTTTTCTTTTCTTAAAAAAAAATTCCATCAGGATTGAGAAAGTCAGCCGATCACTGAGCTATCCATACACGACTCACGGCCCGCCGTCATAAGTCTACTTCTGCCAGTACCTCGCCTCCTACTTTCCAAACTTCACAGAAGTTCTCCTGCGAACCTTTCAAGACTAGCACTCTTGAAAGAAAGGTCCCTATTTCGAGTCCCAGTTCCGGCACACAATTTTAACCTGCCAGGAAGTTTCACATCTGCACACACTCCGCTGCAGAGTGAAAGTTTCATTCTATTGGCAGTATAATAACAATTATATAATTTCAACACTGTATATATTTTAATTCCTATTATATACACGATAAGCTTATTTCGACTTAATAGTCATCTTCAGGTGTTATGCCTGCAATACATAAGTTTTTATAAAATTTACTACTATGCTGCCTACTTTTTTTTATACAGATGTAAAAGAAATGCTACATACCACGTTCTGTTATGTTGTTCATTTCAATATTATTGTGACATGATATATTTTATTATTATATCTTCTTCTTTCATATATATATATATATAATATTAATATCATGTAACTAATAATATTGTGCTGTCGTGCAAGATCTTTATCAAGTTACAGATTTTGACATTTACTTGACAGCTCTACAGAGATGTAATATGCTTACATTATTTGCACAGAGAATATATATCTATGAGGCAAAGCTTTTATTTAAAATTTAATGAAATATGTTGGGATATTTTATCTATGATAATTTTGTTGCACTATTATCTATAAATGGCAGTGGGATTATTTATCCGTTGTCATGCACTAAAATATGAATAAAATTATCGAAATAATTTTTGTGCTTGAGATCCGTTTGATCGTTTAGCAAATTATTTGTGTTTTTAATTGCATGTAGGCATACTTCCATTTCTTCAAGAATATTCATCTCTTCTGTACAGTATGCAAAATTTCTAGTGCATTATCTATGGTGTCAACTGTGTGATTTTCGGTCTGCATATGTTGATAAAATGTGGAAGGGTTCTTTTCACTTTCTCTGGTGTGTTCTTTGTATCTTATAGTGAAATTTCGCCCAGTCTGTCCTATATAATACTTATTACATGAATTACAAGATATTTTATAAATTAAGTCGAAATAAGCTTATCGTGTATATAATAGGGATTAAAATATATACAGTGTTGAAATTATATAGTTGTTATTATTAAAATGTCGATGTACGACATCACTAACACTGTGGGCCCTGCAGATAACAAGTTATTGGCAGTATATTTGCTTTTATTTCTGATTCTGTGTTTATGAGGCTGAGGACATTCATCATGGATAGTTGAGCAGTCATCAGCGGTAAGTTACGTGTATGTAAATGAAGCCCCAGTAATCCTCGGTGTGCGCGCCGCTGAACAGAGGCCGAATATATATACATAGACTGTACGTAGCCGCCGTGCCACTGGCTTTGCTGGTGCAATGGGCCGTATTACCGGGCTACGGGAACGGCCCGAAAATCCCGCCCACCCTGAACTGTGGCCGGGCGCTGCACTGCTGGAAAATACGTCCCAATGGGATCAGCGGCGACCGTCGCCCTTATACCCACCACCCCTCTCGTGGCAACAGACCCTCCCTGGCCAAGTGAAAGCGAGTCAGATTTGCACAGGTGAGCCGCCTATTCTCTTCCACTCGCGTCAAGACCGGCGAATCAGCCGAGCGGTAAGGCACCTTACGGCGCGTTTCTATATTTACACGGTAACAGGAGACATTCCAAAACACCGTTATCTTTAATATTACGTGTAGCCGCTCACTTTGGCGGAGGCCATCTTCTGGTGTAGTGCCTGCCATACTTAATTTTTTTAAATCTTTTTTACTTTATTTTTATTTATTTTTTATTTATTTATTTATTCCGTGAAATTATACAATTATGATGCAGAGAAACTTAAACGTGAGACTGTACATATTGAAATATCTCAGCGTGTAAGCAGAACACTTCATGCAAATAGAACTGTAAACACTGACAAAAAACTGTTAGAAAATGTCAAAGGCATTAAACATAGAGGTGAAGCATTGAATTAAAATCTGTGATTCGGTCGGAAATCGAACCCGGACCTCCATGCTTCCTAGGACGACGTCTTAGTACTAGACCACCACAATGTTTAAAAAGAAATGCTAGCCAGTATGGGCTGCACGCCTGCACGGAGGCAAATCAAATGTTCAAATGTTTGTAAAGTCTATGGGACTTAACTACGGGGTCATCAGTCCCTAAACTTACAAACTACTTACGAACTAGCTAATACTAAGGACGGCACAAATATCCATGTTCGAGGAGGGATTCGAACCCCCGACCGCAGTGGCCGTGCAGACCGTGACTGGAGCGCCTCAGTCCCCTCGGCCACCGCGGCCGGCTGCACGGAGGCATCAGACTGGCGTGTGCTAAGTGGAGTTGTGAACAGGAAGACGTTACCTCAGTAGTGCCATCTACTAGCCGCAATTACAACAAGGCTAAAAAACATTATTGATAAAACAATTGCTATAAAATGCTTTGTTTAACATGAGAGATGGCTGAGGCCTCATTTTGGCAATACACTATTAGTAGAGAGAATAAACGAGTAACAAAGTTTTAATAAGCACAATAGGTAAAAATTAGCTTTTGGAATACAAATGTTTTGTTTCAAGTCGGAAGAAATATTTCAGACACTGCACGAAGTACAACATCAAAGACCGAGTAACGGCTTAAAACCATTAAAAAAAACTTCTATTACGGAGTTGTAACTGCTCATTTAGAATAAGCCCGTCATTACGAGGAAAAATGTTTAAATATTTGCAATTCCTCGAGCACTTCTAATTTGTGGCCTTTCTTTTCGGTATGCAAAATGTTCAGGTCATGAATGGCTTTAGGTGCGTGACCTGTAATGAGAAGATAGTCACCACTCAGCGAAAGACAAATTCTGGGGGTTAGTGCTATTATTTCTCAAAAGATGTTCTTTAAACCTGGTTTCAAAAGCACGTCCCGTTTTACCTATGTAGTAGGAAGAACAAGTATCACAAACAATTTTGTAAACGTCGGTATTATCTAAGGGAGAACAGGTCGATTTTAAATTATGAACGACATTTTTCTTCAAATTATTATATAAGGAACACATTGTTGGGGCGATCTAGAATTGTTTAATAAGAGGTTTTCAGCCAAGATCGCTTTCTTCTTTTAATTATATGACCGGTTTCGGCGTGCTAGACGCCATCTTGAGACCTGTTAATTTTTACATCACTGCTACAACAACAATTTCTAATATAGCACATTGGTTTACATCCATATTGATGTGTCATGCAAATAAAATTTACATGTCAATAATAAAATAACTGAATCCATCTTTCTCAAAGTTTACGTTGGAGGCACTTCAGAATCTTGGCTGAAAACCTCTTATTATTTTCAAATTACTGTTGGGCGAGAAGGCAACGTTGCAGTTATTACGAAGTAGTCGTTGAATCTGATAGGAAATGGGCCCCAGAAATCGAATGGAGAACTATTTATTAGTTTGTCAGATTCAGTAGGAGTGCCAAGTGTTGTAACTCTATTAGAAGTTTTCTTTTTAAGGACCTTGTCAACTATGCAGGATCGTATTCATTATTAACCGCTATGGTTTTAATCAGATTTATTTCCCCCTCGAATTTTTCTTTCGAAAGTGGGATGGATGAAGGCAATCTTAGTGATTGTCGAAACCAGGTCAAATACTTTTTAATTAGCGACTGTGGGCAGCTTTTTTATCCGTTGGCGTTGTTAACGGTCGCTAACAATAGCAGATATGTTTTAAAATTTAATATAAATGACACCTCTGTGCCTCTTGTTCAACATTTACGATACATAGAGCTTATTGCCCTGTAGCACCTGCCCTGTCTGCATTGGTCCGATATGTGTGCGTTCGTGTGTGTGTGATCAGCTACAGGGCCATCACGACACCCATCCTACACCGTGCCCCCACTACCTCCAGATAGCCGCAAACCTACATATACGGGCGGTACTGCGACCGGATTGAAATCTGAATTTTTAAAATAGCACTTTCCCAACCGAAGCCACGAAGTGTTAATGCCGATGGACATAGGGAAAATAATTCTACTGCTGCTGATTCCTGTGAGACTTCTGAAATGGCTATGTAGTCTTCCACTTTCGCTGCACCTAACCTTGTACCGCACCAGTTTAAATGACTGCAGTGCTTTCTTCCTTAGTTTATTACCGACGGCAAGATTACTGTTTCCTTGTACAGAAACGCAGTAGAAGAAAGTTTATCCGGGAAACATCTGATGTACTTGTGTGACATAGTTTATACACCTTAGAGTTCAGTTTCGCAATATTTTTTATATTGTGTCCCACAAGCTTGATGGAACATTTTACATGTCCCCTCTCTCATTGTGGATCAGGTAGATTTTCCTGTATGACTGAAAGTAGTAGTTATTATTTTGCGTGGTATTTATGGAATGATCAGTTTATTTTGTACAACAGTCAGTAATTCAAAATTAATTACTGTAGTGCCTAAAAGAAGCCTTACTTTTCAGTGTACATTATTGTATGGTATTGATAATGGTTACATATAACTATGTAAATCTTGCTCCTAGAACCAGCACAATTACACATTAAGACAATGTAAGATTACCGCCCAATAGAAATACTGGTAATTAATAGCATTTGATAATTAAACAGTATGAAGTTCACTGCAAACATTGACCATGCCAATGCACTAAATGTTACATAATTTTAATCTTATTAATTATGGTAGCAATGTATGTACACAGTTGGGTGACAACATTTATAGTTAGCCCATAGGTAGAAATTCTCCACGTTGAGATTTGCTGTGTGCTTGTAGCTGACGGGAGGCCAGCGAGCAGGCCGACGTTGGTGGCTTGTTCCAGCTTAGGATTTTCCAGTTCGTTTCCGGTGAGGGGAGAGAGGGACAATGGCGAGTGCCAGGCACAGTGCAGTGTACAGCGTGAAATAAAATTTTCTAATACTACTGGCATTTGAAGTAATACGATGCAGTTAGGAACCTTTAAGGCCCTCATTACAAAATAGCCTGTTGACAAATAAACAATACATTAGCTGATACAGTCACGTAATATGTTTAATTGACAATGAAAAGTAATAAATTATCAATGAATACAAGACAGTTACACAACTAGCATGGCAATGTTTGTTTATAAAAATAATATATTAACTATTTCTCATTTTACTTTCAATTAATCTTGTGTATTTTATCTTGAAGTATTCAGTTAAATCACTTATCTGTGACATAAGAAATTGTACGATTATGATAAATAGTACAAAGTATGTTTATACCAATATAAAAACATAAGAAATTTATTTAATGTGTAGTGTAATTATTTTAATTTTAAGTAAAGTTTTAGAAATGTATTGGCTGAGCGCTGTACGTTGGCAAATCGGTTAGAACAGCTCACATGGGGAAGTTGATGATGTAGGGAAAAAAACCCCGGCAGTTGAGCTTTTGGCGCGCGCGCGCAGGAAGTGACGACTCGGGAGCACGTGGGGAGTTGGCTGGGCGGCGTCACTCTGCAGCAGTCGGCATGTGGACCTCGAGGTGGAGGTTATAGATTTGTGTGTGGCAATCACCTCGTCGTAGACTGCACCAAGTTCAATCGAGTGCTACTGTCTGTTTGTGAATAATTAGCCGGCGGAACAAGGTGTGCATCGCATTGAATTAAAGTGACTGTGATTTGTTAATGTAACATGTGTCGTCACATAGACATGAACATAAACGGTGTTTGAGACAGCCACATGGTGTTAAAACAATTTGCGACAAATATTCAGTTTTGTCTGGGGGCTCACGAGCTATAACTTTATTTGATGAATGTGCCGACGTACAGACGTATCAGCCCTAGGGTTCTGAGATTGTGAAATTAACAACATAAAGTGAACTTTCACGTGTTTTCAAAAATGGTAGTTAGTACACCCTTTTTCTCTCATGAACTTGACTTTATTATGAATTGTTTTGTTAATCATATGCAGGGAAGGAAAGCTGCGAACGTGTGATATCATCCCCTAGAAAACGAGTCAAACAGTCGCAATCACAGTTCCAGTGTTTTTGCATGTTTAGGAATTTGGTTCTCAGCTGGTGGTTGTGAGTTGTAAAAATTAAACTTTCCCAGTTTTAAACTCTCACCCCGACCTTCAAGCTCGCAACAATTGCAGCATACATTTTTTCTACTAAATAATGTATTAAATAATTTCTTACACTGCTATATGATCTTTATTGCGTTCTCACAATGAATTGATTTCGGTCCTTGGCCATCTTCAGGTGATTATGCGGATACAATAAGATGTTATTAGTGGTCTCTTATAAATATTTCGAATTTGTAATTTACATTAAATGTAAGTCAACATGTCCATTAAAGATTTACAATTATCTATGAATATTTGCAATGTATTTTTACAGCAACTATCACGTATCTGTTTCAAATAATTAACCGGTTTTAATTCATTGTTTTATATATTTTTAATTTCAGTATAAAGTGAACTAATAGCTTTTTTTTTTCACTTTTCTCCGTTTCCCTTCATACGGACATGTTTAGTTTCGGAAGTGATCGCCTTATTTCTGTAATATTTAACTTACTTGTGTTATCGTTGTTCATACTGCTGCCAGACTGTGTTGTTTATTTTGGAAGAAGTTCCTGCTGTTTCTTTGTTATTAGCTGTATGTATGCTCCTTTTTATACTTTTTTTGTAATTTTCGATAGCTTGCAGCGGCACTTCAATGATATCACAAATGTACATAGTAACCATATTAGTGGTAATGTATGTTATTTATTGTTTTTGTATGTGAAAAGTTTGAATTGTTAACTACGAAATAAATTTATCATTCCCGTAAATACCATGCAAAATAGCAACTACTACTTTCAGTTATACAGCAAAATATACCTGATCCACAATGAGAGAGTGGACAAAAAAGTGTTCCAAAAACATTGTGGGACACAATGAAAGAAAATGGGAAACTGTGCCCTAATTATATTATAAACTATGTCATGCAACAACATCAGATGTTTCTTGGATAGACTATGTTCTATTGTGTTGGATATACTTGCTGATTCTATTGCGTTTCGGAATAGATTTTAAAAGCACCTAATTATTAATATAAAATAATATGTAACATGAAACTGAAATTATTATCATATACAAATGCTTTGCTGAGTAAGATATATCAAACTAGTTAAGGGAATATTTATGGAAAAAGGAAACAATAATTTCTCCAATTAATGTAGGCACGTTATGTGGTGAAATTAATTTGATATGATGTAGTGTTTAAGGTAATCACACTTTCCATATCTGAATTGAAACTTGGTGATTTTATGTGTAAATCGTGCATCACCCAAAGTTTATTGCATATTTTTTATAAAAAAATTGAACGCTCACGTACAAAATACTTTTATATCCCATTAATTCCTTCATAGCTCTATTCTTAACGTCTATAGTTTCCCTCTGCACTCCATATGGAATGAGCTAGTGTTAATCCTCCCACACATAGTGAATTAAAAGGAAACGGAAATGTAGTATAAAATGAAACAAGTCTTCGTTATAAACAGGGTGCACACATGTAAGCTCTCGCAGCTAGAACAACTCAACAGCATTACAAGAGAATCCTACAGCTCCATTGTCCTCATGATTCCAAGAGTACGCAAGTATGTTAACAATCACAATGGTTTTTTTCTTTTAGAACGGGTTTTGTACATAACTATCAGATTATAAAACCTACCTCTTAGCGTAAAGTATTTTCAATGTCTAAAATGTCTTTTTGGGAACCACTGGATTACAAAAAGTATGAAAAATCATGTATGTCTTATACGAAAGCCGCATAAGAAATAAAGGGAACTGTTACACACTACTTAACCGAAAACTGTTAATGCCAAGATCATTGATGAATGTGCATTAGTTGGCCAATGTTTCCACATTTATGATTATGCCAAGATCCGGCGAAACCGGCAAAAACTAGTGAAAATTTTGAATAAGCGATCTTGGCATAACAACACTTTTACGTGTAACAATGTGTGTAAATTGTTAATTAAACCAACTTAGATTAAGGACAACACACACTATATATATATATATATATATATATATATATATATATATATATATATATATATATATATATATATACAGGGTGTTTCACTAAGTGTGTTTGCCTCTGTAACTTATAAAATAATAGGTGACGGGAAATTTTAATGCTGTAGTTCAACACAAGAAATGTTACACTTTCTGCGGAGCTATGAACATAGTTTATTGTATCATTTTCCAAAGAGTTACAGCACAAAGATGTAATTTTTTTAATAGAACCATAGTTTTTTCTATCGTGCATTGTATTCGTTGAAACCAGCTGCGCCTAAATCAATTTAAACTATATTGCTATCACTGTTAGTTTGGCAGCTACAACCCTTCAAAGTTTAGGTGGCGGAGGCTACGACAGCGTATCTCACTGGCTGGTGGTCATGAGACAGTGGGCCGTGCCCCAGGGGATAGCCACTCGGCCAGTCAGCTACGCTGTCGCAGCCTCCGCCCCCGGAACTTTGAAGGATTGTAGCTCCCAAACTACCAGTGATAGGAATGTAGTTTAAAATGATTTTGACGCAGCTGGTGTAAACGAATCCAATACACGATAGAAAAACTATTGTTCCATTTAAAAAATTATATCTTTGTGGTGTAACTGTTTGGAAAATGATACAATAAACTATGTTCATAGCTCCGCAGAAAGTGTAACATTTCTTGTGTTGACCTACCGCATTAAAATTTCCCGTCACCTATTATTTTATAAGTTACAGAGGCAAACACACTTAGTGAAACACCCTGTATATATTCGAGGGAGGATTCGTAACTCCGACGGGACCTGCTGAGGAGGATATAAACAGAGATGGGGGCAAGGTAGAGAGGGGAGGATGCAGATGAGGAGGATCTAGAGGAGGAGGAGGAGGAAGAACCAGATTATGTTTGAGAGGAGATGGACAGCCGCAAAAATACGTGAAATTATTTACTTCCATCTTCTAATAATTTTTATTCTTCGCTACTTGTATCGTAAAAATGTTTTCCTTGACATCTGTCGTCTCAATTTTCCCATCAACTGAAAAATTGTTTTATTCTTTTATTTTTTATTCATTTGGATGCTTGACAGCATGTGCGCCGCACTGCATGAGGTCCACCAGGGAACTTCTGTGATGGGAAATACCTGTCGCATCGTCCTGGAACACCCAAAAACTAAAGAATTTCTATTTCATTAGATTCATTCATTCTTGCTACAGGTCATCAATAACGTCTAGGAACGGAGGGATTGCACAGTCGTGATTTTAGTCTTCCGTCTTAGCCGTTTCCATTTATGTCCGCTTCTCGTCGTGTGGCGTTCTCGTATGTCATTAGACAGTCTAGTGAGGCCATCGAGAAACCAAGCCCCCACAATCGCGTAAGCGGCCGACTGCGAACAGCGGACAAATTGAAGAGCGCCTCGGCGGCCATTGTGGTGGCAAACTTCCGCGTGAACTTTAAATGTGCGTAAGATTATTTTGATTATATAGAGTATTCATTTTAGTTAAGTCGCGAAAACTATGTCTAACTACAAAACAGCTTCAGACTCCTTGAATATACAGCAATTGTCGGTTGTGTGTAAATTTATTACATATACGGTGTAGAAATTGGCCAACAGCGTTTCGCCTTCCTAACGAAACCGAACTATTACATGTAGTTTTTTAGAGTTCTAAGTGCAGAATATGAACGGAATCTATCGTCATATACGATTTTATGGCATTTTCTCAGTATACTCTACGATTGTGAAACTTTTGTACAAACATTAATTTCGGAAGAGTTTCTCGCTTTACGTCTTTGCTTTAGTGTTGTATTCTCCAATATTTAGATATTTCATAGCATCAAAAAATCCAACAGCTAATGTTAAAAATCGATTGTGAAAGTGAAATATGCCATCAGATACATAACTAAAAAGTAGCTTCTTACCTTGTGAATACGGCAACCAGCCACTACCAAATTCTTTTAAGAACAAGAAGTATGCCATAACTTTTTTCTTAACTAATGCATCTAACATTAGGATTATAGTATCTAGAAAAAATATTAGCATTTTTAATTCTGTAAGCCAAATACCTTACATAGCGTGAACTGCTCAAAAGTCAACAACTGTTGTCATGGGGTTCAACTTCACAAAGTGCATCCAGTGTGGCTATGTGTCATTCATATATGGAACTATACACAGGCCTGCTATGTGTCATTCATATATGGAACTATACACAGGTCGGCAAAACCCCTTTCAGTTGTTATACCTATATGTAAAGCAGATTACCTTTAAATTCTGCGTTACAAGTAGCTAATATTCATTTAATATACAAAAATTCGAACTGCAGTGATGCAACTAGTTTCGTGACCCCAATAGTTATTTTACATAATCATAAAATGAAACTTTTTAAACTTCCTGTCCACCAGCACTGCCTAAAGTAGCTCCTTTATAAGAGCTACCAGTATTGTAAAAGCCTGTTATTTATTTCCTTCAGTCCTATATTGTCTTGACTAACAGTCTGTTAAGGAAGAGTAACTATCTCTCAACACAAGTAGTAGGGATACTTGTATTCCTGAGAAATATAAATGGGAACACAGTATTCGATCTATTTATTCCTTTCTTAAATTGATTTATGTTTTTAAACGCTGAGCTGCTCTTCACCATCGTGCTTCATAAGGAAAAGGAAGCTTAGGGTTTTACGTCCCGTCGACAGATTGGTCATTAGAGACGGAGCTAACACTCGCAGTTTTGGGTAAAGATTGGGAAGGAAATCGGCCGTGCCCTTTGAAAGGAACCATCCCGGCATTTGCCTGGAATAATTTAGGGAAATCACGGAAAACCTAAATATGGATGGCCGGAGGTGGATTTGAACCACCATATTCCCGAATGCGGGTCCAGTGCGTTACCACTGTGCCACCTCGCTCGGTGCCGTGCTTCATGTACACTACAATAGTCAAACAATACAGACATGACTTTAAATTGTGTATATATCCCGCAGTAGCTATTTAATACACGATTTACCTGCTAACACCACTCGTATTTATCTGACGCTTGCCACTACCATGGCGGCCGGGCAAAGGTTCAAATTATCCCGTGACAGCAGCGCCGTCAGGGAGTCTAGTTATTTTTTACAAGGCCTTCGCGTAGAGATCGCTAAAGAAGTTGTGGCTCGTGCGCAGTAACGCATTCTCGAGTTGTGTGCAGGGTGAGTGCACTCCTCTGTTTCGGAGGAGCGGCCGGCTCAGTTGCACGTTGTCTGCTAAGCCGCACGCTTCATCCGTCAAACGGCAGTAAACTGCGCCCTCCGTGATTTACCTAATTCACTCCAGGCAAATGCCGGGATGGTTCCTTTCAAAGGGCACGGTCAATTTCTTCTCCGATCCTCCCCCAAAAATCCGAGCGTAAGCTCCGTCTCTAATGACCACGCTGTCGACGGGACGTAAAACCCTAAGCTTCCTTCCAGTAGGCAAAACGCAACTCGGGCGGCCACTCATCCAAATCAAAGGAATGGACTCGCCCAGCGCACAAGCAGAGAAAGCAGGCGCCACGACATCTTGCACGGCGTCCACGTCACGCCATGTGACCAGAGAAGGCTTGAGACAACGCGATGGCTAGCTGACTGGCTGGCCGCAGTGAGGTGGGCTGTGCCCTGGCGGCCAGCCAGTCAGCTATCGCTCGCGTTGTTTCAAGCATTCTCTGATCACGTCACGTACGTGCCACGGCCTGTCTTTGTCTTTGCCCTTGGCTGGTAATGACACTATGAATGTCTTTTTCTCCAAACCACGTAGCAAAGCAGCATTTCTTGCATTTATATAGGGACTCCAACACGATGGCGAGACTCTGCCAAAGACTGGCAAACTCGGTAATCAGTTGGCTTCCCCGGACTGAATGATGTCAGAGCTCGAACCGCCCCGCCTCGGTTGGGCCTAACAGTCGTCGCAGTGTGGGAGCCACAGCGGGCCAACCATATGCAGGTTGGCCAAACTCTGTCATCTGTGCGCCACAGCCGCCGACCGCCGGCTTTGCCGGAAGTTGTAATTAACACAATCTCGCGGGATTCGGTGGACGCAGTCTGCGTGCAACATCGCCCGCTAATGACCAGGTAATTGGCAGCGCGCACCAGGAAACAGAGCGGCCACATCAAAGCGCTTCCACTGACCGCGCGCACGTGGAGAGCTGCATCCGCGGAACCTGCACCGCGCACAGGTTTAGGCCCGAAGGTTCGTCACCGCGACCGGAGAAGGCAGCGTCTGGGGACACGACGCCAACAGCGGTTTGTTACCGCAGAGAGACCACACTGTGCTGTGTCTCACGGTCGCTATTTAAATTCTCATTTCCTTTGTGTATGGACCTTAGGCCTAGTACAGGCTATGTTTCTGTGCCAAACGTTTTGCCTCCTCAAAGGCCACAATCGGAACAGGCTCGGCAGGCCCAGCTCTTTGTTCGTAATTATCCAGACGGTTGTCTGTCCTGCCGTCATTGGACCTCTCACGTATCGCAGCGCAGCTCGCGCCATCGTGTGTTGGGTACAGGTAGGTTGTAGCCAGATTAGTTAACTGGATTACGTACATTGAGTAACACAAACATTGAGTCTGTGCATCGCATGACAATGTCTTCTGTAAACGAAATTACCATCATTGACTGGTTTGGTTTATTTAATAAATGACAATCATGGTCTCAACCATGTAGCGGGTTTAAAATTATCTCACACGACTTAACTGCATGTCATCGTCACATCAATATATTTTATTTATTACTATCTGAATATCCAGCGTGGCCTGAGTATTTATTTATACCATTCTCTCTATAGTCTATCTCTTTTCCTCTCTCTGCCTCTCTCTCTCTCTCTCTCTGTCCCTATATTTCTCTCCCCTGTATCGGTCCATCTCTCTGCCCCACTCCCTGTGTTCATCTCCTTTCACGTGTCTGACACCATCTCCCCTCATTCTCCTCCCCTCTCTCTCTGTCCGTCTTACCCTCTCTCATTCCCCTCCTCTCCCCTCTCTCATTCTCCTCCTCTGCCCCCTCTCATCCTCCTCCTGTCCTCACATTCTTCTCTCTTCGAGAGAGGGGAGGAGGAGAATGAGAGAGAGGAGACGGACAGAGAGAAGTAAAATTTTGTATGTTTTTAAAGAAAGCAGAAACTTGGGTATCTTCACTAATTTCTCTGATTTTTCGTGTCCTAAATTGTTTCTCAGATACGACCGCACACGCCCATAGGTGGAGAATATCTTCTCAATGTGTGCACAGTGCTGGTAGGTCAAGAAATAAGTCTTTTTGCAAACGTAATGAACCCTGTTGGTAATTTTGTATTATTTATTTTATTTGTTGTTTTGACTACCGTTACCATCCACCACGTGTTTGGACGGAAATGTGTAATAACTTTCTCAGAGAAGTTGCAATCCACTCTGGATGCCCACCAAAACGTTTCCTTCCTTTTCCTGTTCCTCTTTCAAATGTACAGCCATAGCAGTTACAGTAGATGCAACTGCAGAGAACAGTAATCTTCGTCGGAAATTTTGAAGGGACTATGACGAAACATTTGATGATAGTGTAATTCCTCGTTTTGCGCCACACCAAAGAACCTTGTCAAAGAAAATTTTAGAGTGTTGTCTGCTTAAGAACTCCACTCTTTACCACCACAAAAAATTACAGCGCGTTGCCTCCTTCTTCCGTTCTTAGAAATAACTTATAGAGTTTAGCAACACTAGGCTCATGCAATTTTGTTTATACGCAAGTGAAGTTCTAAAAACGAAAACGCCAATGGAATAAAATTGGAAACGAAACAACCTAAAGTCACCATCAGCACTACATGTAGACCAGCATCTACCAAGATTGTCACTGATTATTGCCTTACAAATAATAGCGAAATGCGTGTGGCAATATAAAACTTTTATTATTCAGTAGACGGATTGCATAAATATCTACATTACAATATTGACACTTCTAGTTTATAGTACTTAACACAGTACATTTAAAATATGTATGTGGATTATATAACTTAGAGATGAAGCACTATGTCACATTATAATAATTTCATGTGGCTCGGTAGCCTGGTGCAAGTCTTTCGATTGGAGGCCACTTCGGCGATTTGCGTGTCCCTAGCCTACCCTGGTTATCCAACCGGGAAAGGGGGACCTACAGTTTAATAAGGAATCCCAACCACATGTCGTTCCTGGCGACTCCTCACATCGTTGAGGGGTGAACAGTAGGTTAAAACGCAGACTGAAAAATTCCGAGATCCGACCAGGTTTCGAATCCGCGACCCCAAAATTTCCAATCAAGCGCTTTACCCTGAGACTACCATACACGACACTATGTCACATGAGGTCTTTCGGTAAAAATTTAAGAGTTGCAGATCTGAAGATGACAACTAACAAGGAAAGTATTTGGGCTCGAACAAACACATACACACCAAAAACGTATGAGAGATAATGTAAAGATCCCTTATTGCACTAATGATACTCCCGCATCTGCATAACTCTGCAGTCGTCCTTTAGAGGCCTCTGCGTGTGTCATGCCGCATTGCACTTTGACCTGTCGATTCGTCAGTCGGGACGGTGCAGTGTGCCTCAGATGTTGCGTTTTGTGATGTTATTTGTGAGGTGAAGTGTCAGATGGGGCGGCGATTGCTAATCAATCCCGCTAATGTGTTGCAATTAGTTGAGATGAAGTTACGAAGAACCCTTCTTCGTGAAGATGGTATTAGTGTAGAAGATGAATCATTTGCATGCTTTCTCGTATCTATTATGGTACAGAAATATTAACATAAGTTGGATACTGTTCTTAGAAACTCATAATAATGATAAGAGGGATGATAATGACGAACAACTCGTTGCAAGCGGTAGTGCTACGGTAAGTGCGGGAAGAGGCGATGGAAGCAGTGGCAGTAAATACCAACAGTCTTTCGGGAACAAGGTTAAAGTTGCAACTATCATCACGGCTTTTGATGACAATTCGCTTGGTAACATGTACGATGATTATTACATAAGTTATAGTTAAGATATCTGCATTACGTATTGCGTCTACAATTACATCTACAGTGCTATCCAGAGCATGGTTGCAGAGCTTTGCAGAAAAACGACACCCATCAACAGATTGAGGTATACGTAGAAACACTGTACCCAAACGTTCATACAGATATGTTTGTTCGAGTCCATGTACTTTCCTTGTTAGACATGAAGCACTATCACATAATAATTTCTTGTAGCTCATTGGCCTGGTGCAAGTCTTTCGATTGGACGCCACTTCCGCGACTTGCATGTCCCTAGCCTACCCCAGTTATCCAACCGGGAAAAGGGGACGTACAGTTTAACAAGGAATCCCAACCACATGTCGTTGCTGGCGACTCCTCACATCGCTGAGAGATGAACGGTAGGTTAAAACGCAGACTGAGAAATTCCGAGATCCGACCAGGTTTCGAACCCGCGACCACCAGACCATACACTGTGTAACATGAGGTGCTATTTGGTAAAAATTTATAATTACGGATCTGAAGATGACAACTAAGTCTGGCGGTTGCTCGCCGACGGAGGTTCGAGTCCTCCCTGGAGCATGGGTGTATATGTATGTCCTTAGGTTAGTTTAAGTTGGTTTAAGTAGTTTGTAAGCTACGGACTGATGACCACGCTGTTTGGTCCGATAGATTTACAAACATTTGGACATTTGAACTAAGACTGTAGAAACCTGTCTTGTAAAATAAAATAACATATTCAAAACGCGATCTTTGCATATATATTCATACATTTTCTTGACGTACATCCTCAATATATGCAGATGTAGGTTTCCGAAGCTGTTGTCACTATCGATAAAATTCTTCCTGGTATGAGACCGCGTCGTCATTTTATAAACGTTTCGGCCACTGTTGCTCGAATGTTCAAATGTTTGTATAGTCTATGGGACTTATCTACGGGGTCATCAGTCCCTAAACTTACAAACTACTTAAGAACTACTTACGAACTAGGACGGCACATATATCCATGCCCAAGGGGGGATTCGAACCCCCAACCGTAGTGGCCGTGCAGACCGTGACTGGAGCGCGTTAGTCCCCTCGGCCACCGCGGCCAGCGGCCACTGTTGCAGGCGGCCTTCATCAGGGTCTGTGTCTAACTGGACATCAGACACAGACCCTGATGAAGGCCTCCTGCAAAAGTGGCCGGAACGTCGGTAGACTTTATAAAATGACGCCGCGGTCTCATACCCGGAAGAATTTTATAGTCACCCAGGCTTCATCATAAGAAGCTGACAGTACGAAAAAAACGTCCCACCTCCAAAAAAAAAAAAAAAAAAAAAAAAAAAAAAAAAAAAAAAAAAAAAAAAAAAAAAAACTACAAAAACACAATATAACCCACTCAGATGGATTATATTTTTAGCCGGCCGCGGGGACTGAGGCGTTTCAGTCACAGTCTGCACGGGCACTACGGTCGGGGGTTCGAATCCCCCCTCGGGCATGGACATTTGTGCCGTTCTAGTTCGTAAGTAGTTTGTAAGATTAGGGACTGATGACCCCGTAGTTAAGTCCCATAGACTATACAAACATTTGAACATTATATTTTTAACCACGTTATTCTCTACTATGGTATGTACACGTCTGATGGGATAATATGTGGGTGAAGTATAGAAGACACCGTAAACAGTAACACTGTGTGCCTGCCGCAAAGATCAGGGATCGTGGAGACCCTCTGGTCTGGGAGAGTGGTAGCGCGCCATCCAACGCCGGCGGCGAGGCGGTGCAGCGCTGTTACTCCCCTGGCCGACCGACGGCGGCTGCATTATTCATCGCAGGCGCGTCCGACCGCAAATCCGGCGCAAGGTAAACTTGCCGCACAGCGCCGACCAGTCCCGCCACGGGGCATTTCCATCGCCCAGAGCGGCCACAGCTCGGGAAACCCGCGGCGCCTCGCGACCGCGCATGCGCCACCGCCGGCGGAGACGGCTCCCAAACTGCTTTTCAATAAAAGCAGCCGGCAGCGTTTGACGGCGCCGCACCCTCCTGACAGCGGGGGCAATCCACTGGCCGCCAGGGCCGTCACCAACCAATAAACAGCCGGCACTGGAGGGGCTGCGGCGGAGATTGCCGTTTCTCCCGGCTGTGCCCAGCTGCTGCTCCTCCAATGTGTTCTTTCTTTTTTACGGTTTCCCTTACTTTTTTGTATTCTACGTATCTACATCCGCATCCGTACTCCACAAGTTTCCGTTACTTTTTTCTTTCTTCTACATATCTTCATCCATCAGCTTCCCTTACTGTTTTTTTTTTGTCCACCTCCGTAACTCAGCGAGAGCGTCGCTGACTACCAAGCAGGAGGCCCGGGCTCGATTCCCGGCAGGGGAATGGGTGTTGTGTGTTGACTTAATCATCATCATCTCATAATCATTGGCACATAAGTCGCCCACGCGGCGTCAAATAAAGAGACTTACACTAAAGCGGCCGAACAAACCCGCAAGGGTTCTCCCGGCCAAGAAAGGCATACGCTCATTTCATTTCCTTACTTTTTTGTCTTCTACAAATCTGCATCCATAAGCTTCCCTTATTTTCTTGTGTTCTACATATCTGCATCCATACTCCACAACCTTCCCTTATTTTTTGTATTCTACATATCTGCATCCATACTCCACAAGCTTCTCTTATTTTTTGTCTTCTACCTATCTGCATCCATACTCCACAAGCTTCCCTTATTTTTTGTCTTCTGTATATCTACATCCATACTCCACAAGCTTCCCTTATTTTTGTCTTCTGTATATCTACATCCATACTCCACAAGCTTCCCTTATTTTTTGTCTTCTACATATCTGCATCCATACTCCAAAAGTTTCCCTTACTTTTTTGTCTTCTACGTGTCTACATCTGCATCCATAATTCACAAGCTTTCCTTGCTTTTGGCCCACTATAGGTTACGGTAGTAACACTAAAATTGGGCCTTTGCGATCGTTTTTTGACATCTCGAAATTTAAATGAAAATAACGGCTTAACGTTGCATCTGACACGAAAATTGAATAAACCGAATGTGTAGAGGAGAACATTCTCTACAACTTTGCTCTCTTATTTTATATATTATATCGTTTCAGAGATATTTGAAAAAATAACGGCGATTTTGGGATGTATGTCTGTCTGTCTGTCCGTAACGTATTTCCTGATTTTAAGACGAACCGTTCAACCGATCAGCACCAAATTTTGCAGATATAATTGTAGGCCGCCAGAGACCAGAACCTCCCTTTTTCAAATTTTTCGGACAAAAAATACGGTAGTAAACCAAAAAAAGCCCTTTGTAATATAATTGTAATTGCAAACGAACCGTTCATCTGACACGAAAATTGAATAACCTAATTGGTAGAGAATCTAATTGGTAAAGGGGCAAATTCTCTAGAACTTCGCTCTATTATTATTTTTTTCATGTACTGCATCGTTGCAGAGATATTTGCAAAAATAACGACGATTTGACGATGACTGTCTGGCTGTAACGTGTTCCCAGTTTTTAAGTCGAACCGTTGAACCGATCGGCACCAAATATTACAGACATAATTGTTGGCTACCAGAGACCAGAACCTCGCTTTTTGAAATATTACGGACAATAAATACGGTAGTAATATAAAAAAAAGCCGTTTGTAATATAATTTTAATTGCATATAAACCGTTCATCTGACGCAAAAATTGAATAAACGAATTTGTGGAAGAGAAAATTCCCTTCAAATTTGTTTCCTTATGTTTTTTTCATATCTCGTATCGTTTGAGAGATATTTGCAGAAATAACAGTTTTGACACAATTAAATTAACGAAAACCTGCCGTTCGCAGATGTCACGTGACATTACTCGCCCAGAACTGTCTCTGGCATACGCCATCTTGCGTTGCGTATTTGATGATTTTCTTATTGTAACTTACATGTTGTCATTTCAAAGCAATGGCGCGCTGAAGACTTAACAAAAGGACGTCGTTCTTCGTACGATAAATGATAATCTAGTGTTTACAAATGCCATATTAGCATCACTTAATAACGACCATCAGTAATATGAGATTAAAGAACGTAATTCATAACTGTTAGCTGTAGCGTAGTGGGCAATGTGTAGGATTGTGACGCTGAAGGTCAATGGTTCGGAACCCGCCAGTGCCTAATTTTCTTTCCTACTAGGGTTTCATAACCTCTAATTAATTAATTTTTTATTATTTAGATTATTATTTTTTGCAAAATGTATGCAAAAACGTATAAAACTACATATCTAAAGTGGACCGTAAAACACGTCAGTGCGATTTTTTGTCTTCTACATATCTCCCTCTGCACCCATAATCAACAAGTTTCCCTTACTTTTTTTTGTCTTCTACATATCTACATCTGCATCCATACTCCATAAGCTTCCCTTACCTTTTTGTCATCTACATCTGCATCCATAATCCACAAGCTCCACTTACTGTTTTTTGTCTTCTACATTTGTCTTCTACATATTTACATGTGCATCCATACTTCACAAGCTTCCCTTACTTTTTTGTGTTCTACATATCTGCATCCATAAGCTCCCCTTACTTTTTTTTTGTCCTGTACATATCTACGTCTGCACCCATACTCAACAAGCTTCCTTTACTTTGTCACCTACGTATCTATATCTGCATATCTACTCCAAAAGCCACCACACGGTGTGTGGCGTATGGTACTGTACATTGTTCGCTGTCTAAGCTGACGCATTATCTTTGACTGGCCGAGTGAGTCGACTATCGATACTTACACTCACGAGTAAGCAGTTGTTGGAGGGGCTGCAATTCGCTGTCATACAGAGAAATGACAAAAATGGAATAGCATCAAAGAAATAGCGCTGCAGTAGTGCCAGGATAAAATTAATGTTCTGTCAGTATATTATTAGTTACGAGGAATTATCATGGAATCATACAGTGTCAAGAGAGGAAGCAGTATTTTTATACCCATTAACGTGTGTTGCACCGATTTTTCTGTTCAACCGCGCCGCGACGGTTTCGGTTTGATTATTGAATCTTAAGACGACTGAATTGTGCAACTAGTGTGGACAGCTGATATCTCCATTCATGACTTTCATCGTTATACATACCGAATTAATCGGGCAACGCGCGTCGCGAACAAACTGTGGAAAACTACATTCGCACTGTCACTTCATTGTTGGATTGGAACCTTATGATCTACAGCGGCATCTACTGGCAAAAATATATTAGTTGCGGAATGTTTATGTAAATTAGCGGATCCTATGAACATTCTAAAAGTGGAGCAATAATTTTGCAACACCAATTTAAACACATTCAGATGGACATATCATAAACGTCAATATAATTGTTAGAACAGTGCAAGCACGCATTTGTGTGTTATTGAATAATATGTTCTTACTAAACTGTGTTTCAATAATGTTACCCCATCATTAAACGTACCAAAATATTACTGGACAGTTTTTAATTGTCTCTAGTACGGAGCCACGGCGGATTAGCCGTGCGTGCTGGAGCACCGTGTTGCGGTGCGCGCGGCCGTCCACCGTCGGGGGTTCGACTCCCCCCTCGGGCATGGGTGTTTGTGTCGTCTTTAGTATAAGTTAGTTCATAAGTAGTTTGTAAGTTTAGGGACTGATGACCCCGTAGTTAAGTCCCATAAGCTATACAAATATTTCAACATATTTGATCATTTCTAGTACGGAGTGGAAAGATTAACGGCTCAGGGGAATATTTGGTGGGAAAGACACACGGTCGACACTGACAGCTTACCTCCCATCAAATTATATATTAAATTGCAAAAACAGTGTATTAAGTATTACCCCTGGCGAGTTACAACTGTTGTCACTTCCTCTTCCTCCTCATCCCGTCAATAATTCTGTGCGAGAAAACGATCTCTTTACTTTCATTCTTCAGGTCGTTTAGCACGATATATACCGAGTGAGCAAAAAGTCAGTATAAATTTGAAAACTTAATAAATCACGGAATAATGTAGATAGAGAGGTAAAAATTGACACACATGCTTGGAATGACGGGTGGCTTTATTAGAACCGTTGAAAAATAATTTTTTTTTAAAGGTTCAAAAAAAGTCCGACAGATGGCGCTTCATCTGATCAGAAAAGCAATAATTAGTATAACAAATTAAGGCAAAGCAAAGACGTTGTTCTTTACAGGAAATTCTCAATATGTTAACCATCATTCCTCAACAACAGCTGTAGTAGAGGAATAATGTCGAGAACAGCACTGTAAAGTATATCCAGAGTTATGGTGAGGCATTAGCGTCGGATGTTGTCTTTCAGCATCCGTAGAAATGTCGGTCGATCGCGATACACTTGAGACTTCAGGTAACCCCAAAGCCAATACTCGCACGGACTGAGGTCTGGGAACCTGGGAGGCCAAGCATGACGAAAGTGACGTCCGAGGATACGATCATCAGCAACCGACGCACGCAAGAGATCTTTCACGAATCTAGCTGTATGGGGTGGAGCGCCATCCTGCATAAAAATCGTTTATTCCAGCAGGTGTTTATCAGCCAGGCTGGGGATGATGCCATTCTGTAACATATCGGCGGATCTCTCACCCGTCACGGTTGCATTTACAATACCAGGATCACGCCCCATCTGTCGGACATTTTTGAACTTCTTTTATTTCCCTTGTTCTAATAAAACCCCATATCATTCCAAGCACGTGTCAATTTTTACCTCTCTATTTACATTAATCCGTGATTTATTAAGTCTTCAAATTTATACTGACTTTTTGATCACCCGGTAAACGCAGGACTTGATACTTCATTACGCTGAGGCTCATTTGTCATTGCCTAAACCGTGTGTCGATACGTTGCATATCAACGTGCTGTTCACTACCCTTTTACATTGCTGCGGCTTCTCAATATACTACAGCATCATCCGCAAAAAAGCCTCACTCAACTTCCGATGTTATCTAAGAAATCTGTATATACTGTGGGAAACAATTTCCTTGTAATACTCCCATGGTTCACGCCTGATACTGCTTTCACGTGTAAAGACTTCTCCGTCCGTTGAGAATGACATCCTGCGTCCTGTTCTGCCGAAGTTAGGCACAAATGCTCTTCATTCCAAAGCACCCCGCACTAGTTTTGTCTCTATAATGTCCTTCGCATTTCCAAGGGTATTAGAAAGGTATCACGGTAGTCTCTATGCAGATGAACAGTTTCTCTTGCTGACAGTAGAAGCGTGACACGTGCCACATCGTTTATGATAATGTACTTCGCAGTGACCGTGACATAATATACTGCATGATATATCACATCACAGTGTGTCCCACTTGTTAAATGAATTAGCACTGTCATTTCTCGTATGTCTACAGTAGCAGAAGAAACAATACGGATTTCAAGCCTTGAGTGAAGTTTTATTTAACAAGAACCATGTAAGAGCAGCACCAAAACACAGTCTCTCAACAGAGTGAGTTAAGCAATTTACCGGAATCCGGAAGTGGTGCAAGGAGCAGAGCTCTACGTTGATGTTCGAATGTTTGTTTAGCTTATGGAACTTAACTGCGGGGTCATGTCACTATGCTCCCTATATTATCATAAACCAGTGGGCTGGTATTAATACTAAGCTGTAAGTGGACTACATACATGGCTTGGTTTATATATTGTGTTCGAATTTTAATACCTCAAGACTAATAGAAAAATATATAACATTTATTAGTCAAAATTTACGCATAAAACCCAAAAAGAAAAATAACAACTTAATACAACAACAGACAACCCAAATACAATTTTACATCACCTTTTCAATTCCATCCTAGAATCTGACTAATATTATATTTACAAAAGAAAAAGACAATCTCTTACACAAAGGCATAAAAAATAACATACGACCATTAACAAACACTAATATTTAAAAAAAAAAACATTATCTTCTCTACAAAATTTGCGATCGCAAAGCAAAATTACCAGTTAGACAACAAAACACCATGACACAACAAGTTACAAATTTACTAGACGCTGAAATAAGAAGAGACCAGTCTAATCGCATTCACAATACAGAATACAACAACATTAAACAAATAAAGCAGAAACTTACAACCAATAATGTAGTCGCATTAATGGCAGATAAGGTAAATTGTTTAGTGTTCCTTAACAAAAATGGGTAAATAACAAAAATTAATGATTTCTTCAATGCAAATAATATCACAAAAATTCCTAGAAACTCAACTAACAAATATTCTGTAAAAACTCAAAAACTAACAAAATCCTGTATTACAATTTAATACCATGAACCCTAAAACACCAAAATTGCATGGCCAACCTAAGCTACACAAGAACATAACTCCTCTACGACCTTTTGTAAACTGTATAGATAGCCCCACCTACCTGATTACTAGAAAATTAAACTAAATGCTAACAAGATATTATACATACCGCAAAACAATCACAATAAAAATTAAAGAGTATTGGCCAATAAAATAAAATAAAACATCACAATACCAACGTCAGGAAAATCTATATACAAACATACCAACTCATGAGAGGTCCCTTGTCCTTCATATACTGCGCAAAATAGACAAGGGTCATGTAACGAACCTCTATGAAGAATTAGAAATCTTCATCCATGAAAACATTCATGGTGACCTACTAAATGACAAACTGGAAAGTAACAGTACCAATTTCTTTAAAATTTCTCCAGTGTTGAATGTATTTTTCATTAAAATGTAAAATTAATAATGTAACTTTGATTGAATAATTCTATAAATGTAAAAACTAATAATGTTGGAAAATAAGTATGTCCCTAGCAACACGTGTTTCAACACATGCTATCTACATATGAAAATTTTATGGCATATGCACTATAAATATTGATGTAAGTAGGTTATCTGAGGATCTTTGGTACAATGTAAACATCTAATTTAAAATGTCTACATGTAGTGTTTACATAACTGTGTTCTTGTTTTGTGTGTGCCAGATAACAAGATTACCAACAAAACTGTAAGTAAATACAATATAATAATCCAGAAACTATAATCATGAAACATAATACTGAAATAACTGTATCTTCCTGAATAGGTTAAAACATCAAACCATAATTTCACTGGCACCCACAACACAAAACATAAGAAACCAGTAATGAACCTGTAACTGTAAAAATGCACCAGATTATGGCAGCTTGCTGCCTAAACGCGTCGTGCTAAGAAAAATATTAGTAAAAAGTGACTGCTGCAGTATAAATTATTTCAAAAAGTACGGAAAATCTACCACAAAGACAACATCATAAATGCAAACTCTTGCCATCCGAAAATGCATAAACAAGCCTTCCACTAAAAGAAGATACAATTCGTAAAGAATTACAAACACTAAAACACAGCGCACAAAAAAATAACTATAACCCAAATTTGATAGAAAAACTATATAAAAAAAACATATCACACCAACAAATAAAACACTTCATCAATGCATCACTCTAGAAAAAGATTCTACTCCCAAAAGAAAAATAACTTACATACCCATAAACTACACACTAACAATTTGAGATAAATGAAACAGACTTAAAAAAACAGTAAAATTTGCATATAGAACAGCACATAATATGGAAACTCTACTCCACTCGGATCAAGCAAAATTACTAATATACACCAACACAGGAAGTTATAAATTAAACTGTTTAGGCTGTGATAAATTTTATATAGGACAAACAGGCCGTAACTTCAGCATCAGATCCAATGAACACATAAAAATACCAAAAGAACATGTCCACATTTTTTGAACGCTTAAAGAATGAACACCATAAACCAGGCAATATTAATGAAGCTATGAAAGTATTACATATAGTTCCCAAAAGTTTTAAGATGAACATTTTGGAAGAAATAGAAATTTATATACATGCACACAAGCAGCCAAATGAAATACTCAACGATCAAACAGATCTAAAACACTTTATTAGTGATATACAACTGGATGCCGGTTAAAAATTAAAAACATCGAAATTCCAGCGATAATAATTATAGCTAAGGTACTAAAATTTGTAAATATTCCAGAGAACATATGTCAACTGTAAACATAATACATCATCTTAGGTGCGCTGTCAAATTGCTGTTACATTAAATACCGTATAAAATACGAAATCTTATCCACAATTAAACAGTGAACGAATATAAAAAAGGTTCACAACATCACGGTACAAACGTCTAAATAAGTGAGATATTTCGACGGTTTTTTATTTTAACGACAGCGACCGCACCAGATGAATTAGGTATATTAGTTCAGAACATAATGTAAGTAGAATTTTTTATAAACATAATAAAACCATCACAATGGGCTATAATATGACTGTAACTAAATAAATAACAATACAAGAGCTTGAAAATGGCGATAAGCCGAAATAGATCTATTGCACAATAAAATATAATAACATCAAGTAAGCAGCTTCCTGGATTTATTTAATATACCATGTCTTTAAAAGACTTCAAACGTTCTGCGGGCTCCCAATAAAGGAAATAATATTCATGATTTAATAAACCATGTACAATAGGAATATCTTTTGTGAAACACGATGAACCTTCTTACACTTTTTGGGAAGTCAGTTTGCCATCAACAAAAATTACTAAGCAGAATGAGTCAAAAGTCGCAGTACACCCCTTTATTCCCAAAACTCTGCAGGAACCACCCTGAATACTCCAATCAGGAATGGGTGATATATACCGAATATGGGCGTCATCTAGAAATCAGCTATCTTGAATGTTAGTCACTTTTGTTTAGATGAAAAGAGGGTCGTGTGATATATAAAATACCAGCACTTTCTGAAAAGTTCATTCCTGTAAACAGATTAGACTTAGAAGTTATGGTTTAAAAGTCACAACACTTATCAATCGGGAAAGCTGCCTCTTCATTCAAAACTAAGGGGTAAACCTCTTCTTGCAGCATTTCCAGGTAGCTTTCAGCATTTAAGTTCTAGTGAATGAAAATGGGTCCAGCTAGACAGGAACATCACCAAGTACCTTTAAAGGTTCCAATGAGTATGGATTCTACTCACTTCAGTGTTTGTGGTAGAGCGAAGAGAAATTTTTTGACATCCAATATTAATTTTAATGTCAGGAAATCCTAACAGAAAGCATTTGCCTGCAGTATATTATTGTACGGCAGTAAACCGTGGACATGATAAGTTCAAAAAATGTTTGTTAAGCTTAAGGAACTTAACTGCGGGAACATGTCCCTAAACTCACAGACTACTTATGAACTATCTTATACTAAAGACGACACAAACATCCATGTGTGAGGGAGGATTCAAACGCCCGACGGGGAGGGCCTCGCGCATCGGAGCATACCGATTCAATGCGCTTGGCCGCTCCGACGCGGCTGATAAGTTTAGACAAAAGGTTTTGAAATGTGGTGCTACAAACTAATGCAGAAGATAAGGTGGGTAGACTGCGTAACTGATGAGTCGAAGGTGAGTAGCATTAGGGAGGAAGAAAATTTCTGTTATATCTTGAGATGAAGAAGGGATCAATAGGTGGGACACATTCTGAGACATGAAGTAATCGTCAGTCTAGTACTGGAGAGAAGTGAGCGGGAGAAAAATCGCAAAGGGAGACCAAGAGAAGAATACAGTAAGCAGGTTCAAAGGGATTTAGGTTGTCGATCTGATTCAGAGATGAAGAGGCTTTCACAGAATTGCATCAAGCTAGTTAGTTGATTAAAGACCACAACAAGAGCATCGAATAACCACTGGGCGAAGTTTTCCCATCGTCACTGTAACTTTTGAACCGTAACTGTTACGTCGACGCCGCGTTGGAGTAACCGAGCGGTCTATGGCGCCTCACTGCGGAGCGCGCGGGTGCTCGCCGTGGAGGTTCGAGTCCTCCCTGGGGCATGGGTGTGTGTTGTCCTTAGGTTAGTTTACCTAGGTTTAAGTAGTTTGTAAGCCACGGACTGATGACCACGCAGTTTGGTCCGATAGATTTACAAAAAATTGTTACGTCGATTGTTTTTACTGGAATTTACTTGTCAGAAATGCTGAGCTCATTTGATGTGATAATTAAAAAACTTAGATGCATGATTACAAGATGGAGCCCATATTCGGTACATATTTACGGTATGTAAAACAGGGGTTTCAACGTAGAGGCCCGTGGGCCACATGCGGCCGTCGAAGCGGTTTTCTGTGGCCCGTGGCCCCAGGGCCCTTTTCGCAATTCATAAAGTGAATATTTCTTAGGACACGTTTGTATGGCGATAAAGCTATGCACAACGAAAAAAATTAGGAGCGTACACCGTATGTCAAAGAAACATTACTTACCCAAGGCTATTAGCAGTTTGTTCATGATACGTTGTCAACTACAGTATTTCTGATCGAAACAACAAGGGGACCACCAGAAGTCGCCGCCTTCGGTTTTGATGGGTCTTAAATATGTTATTGGGGGACCCTTCATGACTATTAGCGTTTATGCCGAGCATAGCAGCGTAGCCCACTGGATTTAGTACTCTTCTACCTTGTTGGACGTCACGTGTTAGATTCTCACCTACGCACTATTCTTCATTTTCTTTCTCTTCACGAAGCTTATAAATATATTCCTTTTCGTGCGAAATTGTTGAAAAATCATATTCGCGATCATAATACTCTTATATTCGTCGCGCGGTAAGCAACATATTGTATTCATATGGCGTACCCGTATCCACTATTGTTTACGTTTCATGTGTGTTTACGTCTCGCCCGGTTATTGAAGTGAATGGGCATTAGGGTAAGCAATCTCCTAGAGTTCTTCAGTTTGCGTGTGTCGCCAACGAGAGCAGTTTGCAGTATCGTCAGCACAGTGAACGATTTTTGTGAAAAATAAAACCAAAGTGTCACAGCAGAGTAAATGCCAAGTACGTCTGCAAGTGAAGTATTCGAACAACCAGAAGAAGGCACTCCAGAAGAGCTGGATTCTACCGAACAATTAAAGAGTGAATTAACGAACGCATTGAAATGTGCGTAGAGTTTACTTCGTGATTTGAATCTCGTGACGAGTTCTCCTCCGAGCACATGCACATGCACATCCATATCATTCATCATGTGTGCGTGATGCTCGTCAAATTTATGTTTCCGGTGTTTCTTCGACGAGTACCGCCCGGAAAAATGTCCTGGCATACCGATCAAGGATAATGAGTGAATTAATAAAAATATCATATCATAATGTCATGATATTTCATTACATACCGCCTCATAAAATGAAAGTATTGTGACAATAAAAATTATTTTCGAAAGATTTTTAACGAGGTCATTTGCTGCTTACAAAATAAAAGTATTATGTTCGCGAAAATAATTTTTCATTAATTTCACACGAAAAGGAATATATTTGTAAGCATCGTGAAGAAAAAAAAAAAAGAAAAAGTGTATAGGTAGGAATCGAACACGGAACCTCCAACATGGTAGACGTGTACGAAAACCACTGGGCTACGCTGTGCCTGCCGCGGTGGCTGAGGGACTGAGGCGCTCCAGTCACGGTCTGCACAGCCACTGCAGTCGGGGGTTCGAATTCCCCCTCGGGCATGGATATTTATGAGAGTAGGCTGAGTGACGGTATTGGTAATATTCTTACTTCTGGTTCCCACCTAGATATGAAACAGGTAGTTTTAATACGATGGCATTTCACCTTGAATATAAACTTGCATTTGAGACCTCCACAAACCTCACTGCGACAACAGATTAAAAAATAAGATACCTATCTGCCATAATTGAAACTAGACTTCTTGTTGTTGAAACGTGTAACAGAGTCTGTGCGTCACTGGCCATGTGTAACATGACTGTAACTGATTAAATTTTTCCAACAGAATTACGTGATAGCCCAGTCTATTAAATGAACAGTTTGAAGAATGAATATTAGTGTGATTCTGTGCTTTATCTAGATTAAACGCATTACGTGTGTGTGTGGGGGGGGGGGGGGGGGGAGAGGGGTGGATACACTGGAAATAAAAGCAAACTGTTAATGAGAAAACTGTAATTAAAATGGTAGTCTGACTGAATATTAATCTTGTATGTTTCAAACGTAATGTGTGCTAAAGATAATTCAAAATTTGCAGCGCGCCCATATACTGGTGACAAGGATATACTTAAACAATTCAACTGCTAAAGCCAAGAAAATAAATGTGTCTACGACTGGAATATTTTTATTAGTTCAATTGAATTAATATATCACTCAAAATCTGTTAATCATCAATGTCACTGAAATTGATAACGTGAATCACACATCACTACACTGTCTTATTTGTAGCTACGTAAGTTTTAGATTTCATTGTCTTGAAAAGAACACAACTGAATGGAAATACAGTGTGTCCGCAAAGTCTCGCCGCAGTGGCGATCTTCGCTTGTCTCGGGTTGCGGGGCGTGGCAAGGTTGGCAGCACAGACAAAGCGCACCTGCACGTGTTCCGTGCACCTGCAGTGGTAGTAGGGTGGGGGTAGTGTTGCGTGTGTCTTGTATACGTTGAGTGTAGTGAGAATGCGTGTTGTTGCAGAGAAAGCCTGTTTAGTGGAAACGTTTTTCCGGGCAAGAGGAAACTTCACGGACAATATAGATTGCGTTTTCCTACGTCGAGGTGTCCACATCGCGACACTGTACGTTATTTAACTCGCAAATCCCGGACAACAGTTTCAGTTCACGATGCACCACTGTTTTAACAGAACAGAAGCTCGTCGACATTTCGGACATCGTGTTGCAGAGTCCAACAAAATCAGCAAAGAAATTATCACAAGCGGCTAAGCCTCTCTCTGCCCTAGCTCGGAGCTGCGGTGGTGGGGCAAGCTGACGTCACGGATGCTAGTACTCGGCGGGCATACGTAAACAGACGCGTTCGTGTAGTTCTCGCCAATTCATAGTACTGACAACAACAAAAATGTCTAGTCGCGAAAGCCCAGTGTGTTGTTCTTTAGAAGAACTGTATGTCTTTACTGACAGACGGGTGTTCACAATATCCAGCATGTCACAGAACTCTTGTCTGCGTAAGAAAATTAACTAATTAATAAATCAATTAATTAATAGAAAATCAGTTTAATGCATCATTACAATAATCTCACAAACCTATGATTTTTATGAAGAAGCAAAATTGGATTCGTATTTTCTTTTACTATCTTCCTAAATTGAAAACCACAGTATTTGTGCCAGTTCTGTGACCAGTGTGGATCGGTCGTAATGAAATTAATTGTTGCCACTATTTAAGACAGGCGTCGTATGCTTTGTCTAGTTATTCGCAATTAAAATGTTCAAATGTTTGTAAATCTATCGGACCAAACTGCGTGGTCATCAGTCCGTAGCTTACATACTAGTTAAAGCTAGGTAAACTAACCTAAGGACAATACACACACCCATGCCCAAGGAAGGACTGGAACATCCACGGCGAGCAACCGCGCGCTCCGCAGCGAGACGCTTTAGACCGCTCGGCTACTCCACCGCGGCTATTCGCAATTAAGGTGTGTTACTCATTTGCATGATGTATGCTGTTATGTGTAAACGAAAAAGTACTTGTTTTTGAACTTCAATGGAAAACGTCCTTTTTTCGAAGAGAGAAATAAAATTGACTGTAAATTCGTATTACCTTATTTGCGATTGACATGGTGAAACAGGGATCTGGTTCAGCGTTATAAATCAGTCAATAATCTGGCTTTGTTTCATACTCTAGCAATAACTCTAAAATCAGTTACTTCTTCATCAAAAAGAATGGGTAAATTCGTTATATATTTCATAATAAATACTCCTTACGTTGGTTCCATGAAACAGACATTTAAAAATGTAAAATAACGCTACCATAAACACGTTTCATTAAATTCCAGCCACGAAATCAAATTGTTTTACATTGATCATGAGGATTGATCTGGCGTCAAGTGTCGCGCATTTTCGCGAAACAAAACGGCAGTCTCAGTTATAGCAATTTCAGAAACAATTATTGTGGTGTCGCACAAGTCCAAAGTGCGCGCCACCTACTTTCGCCGCGCGCCGCCATGCACGCACGGTGCGGCGTTCTTACGACGTCAGCCACGAGCGCCCTCTGCTGCAACTCAGCTCGTGGCCACCACTGAACGACATCGTTCACTTGGGACTGAGATAGGAACCAGTTAAGACCTTCGGAATCAGATAGGCACCAGTGAAGATTTGGCTATCGGATCGTTCACTTGGGACTGAGATAGGAACCAGTTAAGACCTTCGGAATCAGATAGGCACCAGTGAAGATTTGGCTATCGGATAGGCATTAGGCAGGCCTCTATCTCAACTACGTATCAGCATTCTGCAGTACTGAGCTATGTAAAAGTTAAGTATTGTATAAATTCTGTGCAATATATATCTCGTTCTAATTTACTCTAGTGTTTCTAGTTTCTGCTGTCCCACTGGCTGCTCCCCTCCGTACCTGCACAAGCGTGCTACCTTTATTACTGTGTCGGTCTTCCTACTCGGCCACCGACACCTACGACGGAAACGAGACACAAAAGCGGCGACGAGGCTGGGACACAAAAATTATGCCTTGGCTGGAATTGGTGCTGCCGCTTCACTTACAAACACGCTTGCCGCAGCGGTGTGCCCCAGGCAACAACAGCTCAATGCGGAGAAGCGGTGCCCCGCGAGCAAGTGAACGCTCCCTAGCTCTCGGGGGAGCGCGCGACCTGGAACAGGTTTTTGAAATAAAAGGTTGTACTGCGAATTTTCTACTGTATGATCAGCGGCATTCTTATGCGTATTATGCTCTTAGTACAGTTCATCATGTTGGTTTTGCTGTACTCGTTTTTCCTTGTTGCAGTTAAATAAAACGGAAAGGGTTCACTTTTTGCAAAGTGTTTTACTTTTTCCAATACATGTTTCGGAACCTTTTGTTCCATCATCAGTGGGATATTTATTAAATCTGTAAGTGTAAAATGTTTACAATATCGAAAAAAATCATGAAAAATGCAAGTAATCTGGTTTACCTGGCGTTTTTACATTTTATGTTTCCGAGGAAGACGTGTTTAGGTACCGCGCAAATATTTCGAAAATTTCTTGTTGTTAGTCTTGTTGTTACACAACTGTGAGTAATAACAAGAAATTTTCGAAATATTTGCACGATACCTAAACACGTCTTCCTTAGTTAGAAAAATAAATTTCACTCTTTACAAATGTCTACATCCCTGAAAAACGTAATCTGTTTGCAGATGGCAGGCCATAGAGTACTGGAATGTTTCACTCGGAAACATAAAATGTAAGAACGCCAGGTAAACCATATTTCTTGCATTTTTCATGAATTTTTTTCGAATCGTAAACTACAGTGTACAGTGTATCTTGTAAATATTTATTATACTTACAGATTTAATAAATGTCCATCCTAGTACAACTGTTTTAAACAAAAGTACAGAACACGTAAAAGACTAGTTTTTGGACAAAGTTAACAAAAAAGCAGAACACTGATATGCGTAGATTCGTAAACAATAAACTGTTCCAGATAAGTAACGGTGGGATTAATTGAGGAGTTATTCTGGTGGTGGAGTCGTTCAAGAGGCCGCAGTGCTGCGTGGAGTAGCCACGCGACTGCTTGTCTCGCGGCCTCTGCTAGGAAGGCCGTTGAGCTGTAGTGGGTCAGCCGGCAGCCGGCAACGAGCACAGCAGCGGGCCGTTGGCTGCAGGCGCCGCTTCGGACCAGGGGTCGCCGTTTACGGGCGACCCGGCCGAGTAGCTCCGACAGCTGACAACATGAAAACCAGGACCCCATATTTCGAGTGGGTTAACCCTTTAATCCATAGTGGAGCCGATCAACTACATACCTTATTCTTTCCCTTTATCTCTCAAACAGATCAAAATTTTACCACAAATTTATTTGTAGCTGCTATTAGCTCGTCCTAGATGTTATAAATTGCGGAGTGCTACTGAATCAGTTGGACAGTTAGCCGCACTGATTTACTCCTAACATGTGCGTTTGTTTACATTAGTATTCCTCCTTTGTCATGCAAAAGTAATCACGTAGTACTGTTGCATTATGAGTTACTTTATGGAAAGATTAGAGGTATATCAGTGGCATTTACTACATCGGGTACACCATGGAAGCACTATATAGCTGACCAGCTGTGACCGTTGTGTTTCTAGTAGTACATAATAATTTTAAGGAATATTTTTTTCAATATTTTTCTCAGTATATACGCAGTATGTGCGGCTCCGTAGCACAGTGTTAGAGTGCCACACTGTAAATCCAAATTACGGGTTCGATCTACGCCAGGTCCTAGGATTTTTATGTCACTTTCCACTTCTTTCACCTCTAGCAGTGTTGCTGATGTGAAAAATATCGAGTAGCACCGTGGTTCGGAACCCACGTTAAACTGTAAGTCCTCCTATAACTGGATGGGTAAGTCAGTTCTAAGGCCGGAGGAAGGCAACGGCATACCACCTCCAAACAGGACCATTCCTACTAAAGCACTATGGTGTTCAAACCAATCTTCCGATTGAGGACTGCTTTACCTTATAAGCAGTTACTTTTTATAGCTTCAAATAAAAATCCGTGCAGTAAAGGGTCAAAACTCTGCCACACTCCACTAGCTGGTACGAGCTCGTTTCTAGGAATATTGAAATTAAAAATCAAAGAAAAATTGCACTGTTGAGTTTTTACGGCCCACTTTGAGTCTTCCTGTAGTTTAATGATTTTTTAATTTAATTTTTGTTTTTGCAAATATTTCGGACAAAAATTTAAATAAAAATATATTTTTTAATATTTCTTATATTTCATTTTATATTATTTACACAGTTTATATTATAACTTTTTTGCCAATGCGATTTCTATTTTTATAGTTCCTATACTCAAATTTTTGGTAACCCTTTCGTAACAGTTTTATTTGTATTTATTTTACTTAGTCTAATATGGAACACTTTAATATTGCCATCTTCATATTTTACGCAATATTTACGTTAATTTTAAACAGTAGCCTCTTCCACCCCGGTGCCTTATTGTTAAAATATTTTTTATTATGAACTGCAGCGCCAATTTTTTTTATTTTATTCTTGTGTTTAATTATGCGTTTGCTCAGATTTTCTGTAGGTCTTTTGAATATCTTTATTCTACTTTCAATATTTTTCTAATATATATTCGCGTTATTTATCGCAATCCATTTGAATACCGCAGTTTTCGTTGCTATAATATCTACATCTACGCATTAGACACGTAATATTCGCTCTGACGGTATTTTAACACACAGATAAAATTATTTGCTTTTTCGGTTTGTTTTGGAAATCTTTTTGGTGGAGCTGTTGCATCTTCGAAGCTTTCTGCTCGTGAAACGTAACCTTTGGTTAGTCTTCCTCACAATATTCTCTGCGTGTTCTCTCCTGGCTTAGTTGTTCGTAACTCGTACGTATTTGGTACCTTAAGGTTTGACTGATTTATCGTGTAATTGAAGTTCAGCGCATTTCTTTTAGTGGTCATGTCCATTACTTCACACTTTTCGTTATTTAGTGTTAATTGCCAATTTTCGAACCTTGTAGAAATTTTGTCTAAATCGTTTTGATCCTCTGTTCATTAACCGATCCGCGAACAGCCTAAGGGAACTATTCAGATTGTCGCCTGAATCGTTTATAAACAAAAGGAATATTAGGGGACTTATAACGCTTCCCTCGGGAACGCCAGATATCACTTCAGTTTTACTCGATGACTTACCGTCAATTACTACGAACTGTGTCCTTTCTGATAGGAAATCGTGACTCCACCGCACAATTGGGGCGATATTCCATAAGCACGCTCTTGGGTTAATGAGATTATTATACGTGCCTGTCAACAACTCAGCTCTCGTCTTTACCGTGAATTTGTAACTAGTGACGTTTTTCTAAAGAAGATTAAGCAAGAAGGGTAGCTGCCTATCGCCTTTCCTCTCAGACAGGAAGTTACACTCACCTGCTGATCTGCTGTCCCTGGACCGTAAAGGCGTCGGACTTCTTCTCTTGGCAGGTGTTTCGTCGCCATTAATTGATTAATTGAAAAGAGGACAGTAGGAAAGTTACAGAACAAATAGGCAGGATTGTGGTGAAATCTGTATTCAAAAAGATATGACGAATTTGAGGTAACCCTGTTGCATGTTGCAGTGTTGCAGTGCTCGCGTTTTTATTTGATTCATATTCGCGTTAAATATCTGGTTAGTGTATTATTCCGCCGTGTGAACCGTGTCGCGACAGTCGTCTGTCTTTATTTTCTGATTAGAAGCCACATATAGTATGTTGATTTTCGTCTACACTTTTTCGTCTCAATTTGTAAAGTTATACTGAGCTGTCGTGCGTATTGGATTTACATCCGCGTTCTAACGAACAGTGTAGTTTTCCTTTGAACGCATCGCGACTGTAGTTTTTGTTTTTGTTGGCACTGTAATCATGAATAGGGACTGTGACTGCTGTGTGCGGATGCAGTCTGAGCTGGTGACACTTCGCTCCCAGCTTCAAGCTGTGTTAACCTCGGTTGCACAGTTGGAAACTGTGATCGATGGGCGTCGTTGTTGTTGGCCGGCGGTGGGGACCGAACGGACTCCCGTCGTCTCCACCGATCGGCCTGCGGCAGCGACATGCCCTGAAACTGCTAGCAGTGAGGCAGACATCCCATCCGTGGTTGCGTGGGAGTTTGCTCCAGTGCGTGGCAGGAAGCGCAAGACATTCCGGGGGACCAATCGTGAGGCCTCCCCGGTTCGTCTTGCGAACAGGTTTGAGGCGCTGTCTTCTCAGGACGACGTTCCTGAGTCGGATGGTGTCTCTCACCCTGTCACCACCCAGCCTGCAAGATCCGGGCTTTCACAGAGGGTGGGTTTGCTTGTAGTTGGGACCTCCAACGTTAGGCGGGTGATGGAGCCCCTTAGAGACATGGCTGCCAAGGAGGGGAAGAAGGCCAACGTGCACTCCATGTGCATACCGGGTGGAGTCATTCCAGATGTGTAACGGGTCCTCCAGGATGCCATGAAAGGTACGGGGTGCAGCCAACTGCAGATGGTGGCTCACGTCGGTACCAATGATGTGTGTCGTTTCGGATCTGAAGAGATCCTCTCAGGTTTCGAGCGGCTAACTGAAGTGGTAAAGACTGCCAGTCTTGCTTGCAAGATGAAAGCAGAGCTCACCATCTGCAGCATAGTTGACAGGATCGACTGTGGACCTCTGGTACAGAGCCGAGTGGAGGGTCTGAATCAGAGGCTCAGACGGTTCTGCGACCGTGTAGGCTGCAGATTCCTTGACTTGCGCCATCCGGTGGTGGGTTTCCGGGTTCCGCTGAATGGGTCAGGAGTCCACTACACGCAGGAAGCGGGGGCTGCGTGGCGTGGACTGGGCGGCTTTTAGGATAAAGAGCTTCGGGGAAATAGAAAATGGGCAATCTCAAAGGGTTCAGGTGGATCACAGGAGAAATGTAGATCCGGAAACTATCGGTATAACAGTTGTAAATTGTCGTAGCTGCGTCGGGAAAGTTCCAGAACTGCGAGCGTTAATAGAAAGCACCGAAACACACATCATTATAGGCAGCGAAAGTTGGCTCAAGCCGGAAATAAGTTCAGAAGAAGTATTTTCAAAAGATCTATCGGTGTTCAGAAAGGATAGATTAAACAAGATAGGTGGGGGCGTGTTTGTCGCTGTCAAAAGTAGTATTTCATGTAGCGAAGTTGAAGTTGATAGTTCGTGCGAGCTATTATGGGAAGAGGTTGTACCCAAAAAACCGAAAGAAATTAATAATCGGTTTCTTTTACCGGCCTCCCGGCTCTGACGATACAATATCAGAAAGGTTCAAAGAAAACCTGAGTCTAATTACAAAAACGTACCCGACTCACACGATAATAGTAAGTGGTGATTTTAATTTACCCTCGATCTGTTGGCGAAATTATATTTTCAAATCAACAGGTAGGCATAAAACATCGTCCGAAATTGTACTCAACGCATTCTCTGAGAATTACTTCGAACAACTAGTTCATGAGCCAACTAGAATTGTAAATGGATGTGAAAACACACTTATTCTCTTAGCAACAACTAATTCTGAGCTCATAACGAGCATCAAAACGGATACAGGTATTAGTGAACACAGAGCTGTTGTAGCGAAATTGAATATCGAAAGTCCCAAAGTTAGCAAAAATAAACGTAAAGTATATTTGTTCAGAAAAGCAGATAGAATGTAGGTGTAGACCAGATGTGGCTCAAATTCAAAGAAGTGGTATCGACAGCAATCGAAAGTTTTATACCTAATAAATTAATAATAGAAGGAGGCGATCCCCCTTGGTACACAAAACAGGTCAGGACACTGTTGCAAAAGCAAAGGAAAAGGCATACTAAATTTATACGAACACGAAATCCCCAGGATTTGCGATCGTACTCAGAAGCCCGAAATTTAGCAAGGATTTCAATGCGAGATGCCTACAATATTTATCACAACGAAACTCTTTCTCGTAATTTGACTGAAAACCCAAAGAGATTTTGGTCATATGTCAAATATACTCGGGGCAAGTCACAAACAATACCTTCACCACGTGATAGTAATGGCGATCCTGCCGATTACAGCGCTACTAAAGCAGAGTTACTAAACTTAGCTTTCAGAAACTCATTCACCAAAGAAGACGAAACCAATATTCCAGATTTCGAATTACGAACAGATGCCGTAATGAGTAACATAGAAGCAGATATCATCGGAGTAGTGCAGCAACTAAAATCACTTAATAAGAACAAGTCTTCTGGTCCGGGTTGTATACCCATTAGATTTCTATCTGATTATGCTGAAGCGATAGCTCCTTACTTAACAGTCATATACAACCGCTCTCTCATAGAAGGATCTGTACCAAAAGATTGGAAAGTTGCACAGGTCACACCTATATTGAAGAAAGGCAGTAGGAGTAACCAACTAAACTACAGGCCTATTTCATTGTCGTCAGTTTGCAGCAGGGTTTTGGAACATATCCTGTATTCAAATATTATGAATTATCTCGAACAGAACGATCTATTGACCCAAGGTCAACACGGATTTAAAAAATATCGTTCATGCGAAACACAACTAACTCTTTACTCGCACGAAGTGATGGGTGCTATCGACAAAGGTTCGCAAATCGATTCCGTATTTCTTGATTTCCAGAAAGCTTTTGACACCGTACCTCACAAACGGTTTTTAATCAAATTGCGTGGTTATGGTATATCGCCCCAAATTTGCGATTGGATAGGGGATTTCTTGTCAAAGAGGACACAGTTCGTAGTAATCGAAGGTAAGGCATCGACTAAAACAGAGGTGATATCGGGCGTTCCATAGGGTAGTGTTATTGGTCCTCTGCTATTCCTTATTTACATAAACGATTTAGGGGAAATCTAAGTAGCTCTCTTAGGTTGTTTGCAGATGACGCCGTCATTTACCGTCTAGTAAAATCATCTGAATATCAAAACCAACTGCAGAACGATCTGAATAAGATATCAGTATGGTGTAAAAATTGGCAATTGGCTCTAAATAATGAGAAGTGTGAAGTCGTCCACATGAGTATGAAAAGAAATCCGTTAAATTTTGTTTACAACATAAATCAATCAAATGTGAAGGCCGTAAACTCCACTAAATACCTAGGAATTACTATTACTTCAGACCTAAACTGGAAAGAACACGTAGATAATATCGTGGGAAAGGCGAACCAGAGACTATGTTTTATTGGCAGAACCCTTAAAAGATGCAACAGAACTACTAAAGATACTGCATACACTGCGCTTGTCCGTCCATTTTTGGAGTATTGCAGCCCAGTGTGGGATCCTTATCAGGTGGGTTTGACGGAGGACATCGAAAGAGTCCAAAGAAGGGCAGCTAGTTTCGTATTGTCACGATATAGGGGAGACAGCGTTACGGAAATGATACAAGATCTGGGATGGGAATCACTACAACAACGGCGTTTATCGCTGCGGTGTGGGCTACTTGCGAAACTCCAATCACCAACATTCTCCTCCGAATGCGAAAATATATTGTTGACTCCGACTTACATAGGTAGAAATGATCATCAGAATAAAATACGAGAAATCAGAGCTCGAACAGAGAGATTCAGGTGTTCTTTCTTCCCGTGCGCTATTCGAGAATGGAATGGGAGATAAATAGTATAATAGTGGTTCGATGAACCCTCTGCCAGGCACTTAAATGTGATTTGCAGAGTATCCCATGTAGATGTAGATGTTTAATATTATTTCACAAATAAGACTATTTTGCCACGAAACAATCTTGCTGTAGGTGAAGGAATTACTAACACTAGTCAAGAAATAAGCACATTTTATACAGATACAATTGCAGTTCCTAGAGAGGGGGGCAGAGTGGTTGAATCAGAGAGGTTGTTGCTAGGCATGAAGTCGTAATACTAAAATCAGAGCAGGGACCAAACCGTCAAGCTTACCTCACTGTAAACTGAATGGTAAGTGTAGCGGATGCTTCCACTCGCCCATCATTGTAACAGACGCGGACGGTCCTCAAAGTCAAACTTTCCTAATACGGCGGTAACTTCCGCCCTAGACTGTCCGCGAGGTGGATACTTCGAAGCTCTGCAACCGAATGGCGGCGCGTGTCTGTTCGTCGGGCACGGCACCGCAGTGTGCTTCCACTTTTCAAAAGTAGTCCCTGTAGCCAACCTTATAGGTAGGAGAGAGGAACCGTTGAGGCGGCATTGTGTCTCGGACTCTCAGGTTGGGACACCTGTTTGGAACTAGGGGCAAAGCTGGTATGCCTCCACCACGGCGTCGCTTCCGTTTGCTTTTAAATTTAACGGCTACAGGAAATTCTCCATTTTAAGCAATTTCTAGGTTAACCAATTAACCAAACGGCTAATGTAGAAATTACTCTATCCTATTCGATTGTTCTCTAAGTAAGCAATCATTCTGTGATGCTCCTTGGTTGGTGAAAATTAATAAACCGTCCTAAATTAATTGTTTTAATTTTGCTACTTTTTAATTAAGGTCCCGTCTGGTCTGCTATTGGTATCGGGCAGTTTGTAATTTTACTGGCATCTCGAATCCGTGGTCGGAATAACGTATTTAATTTTATTTTGCTCTGATTTCTCTCTCTTATGGCATAGCCGTTGCAGTCGTGTATTGTGTGCCCTCAAAAAGTCTGTACATTACAAGTTGATACGGATCCTCTATTATTAACATTCCTATCAGATTTTGTTTGCAGATGACGTCGTCATTTACCGTCTAGTTAAGCCATATGAAGATCAAAACCAACTGCAGAACGGTCTGAATATCACTATGGTGTAAAAATTAGCAATTGACTCTAAATAATGAGAAATTTGAAGTCGTCCACATGAGTACGAAAAGGTATCCGTTAAATTTTGTTTACAAGATAAAACAATCAAAAGTGAAGACCGTGTAAACTCCACAAAATACCTAGGAATTACTATTACATCAGACTTAAACTGGAAAGAAGACGTAGATAATGTCGTAGGAAAGGCGAACCAAAAACCGTTTTATTAGCAGAACCCTTAAAACATGCAACAGAATTACTAAAGAAACTGCATACACTACGCTTGTACGTCCTGTTTTGGAGTATTGATGCCCGGTGTGGGATCCTTATCAGGTGGGTTTGACGCAGGACATCGAAAGAGTCCAAAGAATGGCAGCTCGTTTTGCATTGTCACGATACAGGGGAGACAGCGTCACGGAAATGATTCAGGATCTGGAATCATTACAACAACGGCGGTTATCTCTGATGTGTGGTCTACTTATGAAACACCAATCAGCAACAATCTCCTCCGAATGCGAAAATATATTGTTGAAATGTAGAAATGATCATCAGAATAAAATACGAGAATCAGACCTCGAACGGAGAGATTCAGATATTCTTTCTTACCGCGCGCTGTTCTAGAATGCAATATGAGCTGATTAGTATTATGGTTGTTCTATGAACCCTCTACCAGGCACATAAATGTGATTTGCGGTGTATTCCATGTAGATATACGTAGATGTCGGCACTTATTATTAACACTGTTAACAAATATAGGACCATAATTAAAAACAAGAATAACATCAGAAAAGAAGGAATCTTATATAGATAAAGGAATTGTAAAATAAAAATAAAAAAAAAAAGCAAAGAGAAGAAAATTGAAATGAGGATGATGAAACCTAGTTACTATCGATGTTGCGAATGGACGGCGCTCACTCATTGGATACACTTTCATAATAATTATTCGTGTACATCGATTTTTTAAAGCAATAAGTGCAAGTATATTTATTTAGTTGTGGAAAAAAAATATTTCCCTTGCAAAAAAGATCAATTAACTAAAGTGTATGCTGCAGTATCATCAGCTCCATGTTTCGAAGCATCCGGCGTTATTTTCAATTTCTTCTTATGGCACAGACGTTGCGGCCGTGTATTGTGTGCCCTCAAAAAGTCTGTGCGTTACAAGTTCTACACCTACATCTACATACATACTCCCCAATTCACCGTAAGGTGCGTGGCGGAGGGTACACTGTACCACTACTAGGCATTTCCTTTCCTATTCCACTCCCAAATAGAACGAGGAAAAAAAGAATGCCTACGAGCCCTAATTTCTCTTGTCTTTGTGATCTTTACGCGAAATGTAAGTAGGCGGCAGCAAGATCGTACTACACTCAGCTTCAAATTCCGGCCCTCTAAATTTACTTAACAGAAATTCATGAAAAGAACGTCGTCTTTCTTCCAGCGATCACCAATTGAGTTGCGGGAGCATTTCCGTGACACTCGCGCATTGGTCGAACCTACCGGAAACAAATCTAGCCGCTGGTCTCTGAACCGCCTCTATGTCTTCCTTTAAACTGATCTGCTGCGGGTCCCAAACACTTGAGAAATACTCAAGACGTGGTCGTACAAGCGTTTTATACGCCGCCTCCTTTACAGGTGCAGTACATCTTCCCAAAATTCTCCCAATAAACCGAAGTCGGCTGTCCGCCTTACTCACGACTGTCCTTACATGCTCGTTCCATTTCATATCGCTCTGCAATGTTATGCCTAGATATTTCAACGACGCGACAGCATCAAGAAGCTTACTACTAATGCTGTATTCGAACATTATAGGATTGTTTTTTCTACTCATGCGCATCACCTTACATTTTTCTACATTGAGAGCTAGCTGCCATTCTTCGCACCAACTAGAAATTTTGTCTAAGTCATCCTGTATGCTATTACAGTCAGTTACAGACGACACCCTCCCATACACCACAGCATCATCAGCAAACAGCCGCAAATTACAAGTTACTCTGTCCATCAGATCATTTATATAGATAGAAAATAATAGCGGCCCTATCATACTCCCCTGGGGCACGCCTGACGATACACTCGTCTCTGATGAACACTTGCTGTCGAGAATAACGTACTGCGTTCTATTACTTAGGAAGTCTTCCAGCCAGTCACAAATCTGTGAACCTATTCCATAAGCTCGTATCTTCGTTAGCAGTCTGCAGTGTGGCACCGCGTCGAACGCCTTTTTGAAGTCGAGAAAAACACAATCCACCTGTTGTCCTTCGTCCATGGCTCGCAAGATGTCATGTGAGGAAAGGGCAAGCTGAGTTTCAGATGAACGATGTTTCCTAAACCCGTGCTGATTCATGGATTTCCGTTTCAAGGAAATTTACTATATTCGAACTGAGAATAAGCTCCAAAATTCTACATGAAACTGATGTCAACGATATTGGCTTGTAATTGTGTGGGTCAGTTCTCTTTCCTTTCTTATAAACGGGAGTCACCTGCACTTTTTTCGATCCTCGATCCTCTATTACTAACATTCCTATGAGATTTTCCTCAGTTCTACGAGTTTTTTTTTTTTTTTAAATAAAATTGCCGATGCCATAGCATGCTACTTTCGTTTTTATAATCGGGAAGTGTCTTTTTTTCTACTTTTTTGTTATTCGCTGGGTACAACACTTGGAGCCGGTCGGTGCGGTTCGCCTCACCGTTACAGAGTGCGCGTTCTTCCCGAGACCCGCAGATCCGCCGGCGCGGGGACAAAGCCTCGGCTCGCGCGCGCGGCGGCCGCAGACAGCTGACTAATGATGAGGGCCGCCAGCTCTCAAACGTGCTGAAAGCCCTCGCGGCTCTGGCGCAAGCTTTCCCGTGTTCCGCGCCAAAAGCCCCGAGTGGCGCCGGCCGCTGTTTTCAGAGCCGCCTGCTGAGTGCCGCGGCCCAAACACAGCACACGCCTGTCCCACACGTGTTCTCACCCGCCTGCGAGCTCTGCTCCTACGTCTCCCACAGAGGTCAGTTTACCCTTTTGCGGCACAGTGGTTTCACTGCGAAACCACTCCTTCTTGCCGCGGTGGAGTGGCCGAGCGCATTCAGGCGCTATGCTGCGATGCGAGAGGACGTTCCCCGTCGGTGGTTAGAATCCTCCCTTTGTGTTGCCTTTAGTATAAGTTAAAAAAATGTTCAAATGTTTGTAGAACTTATGGGGCTTAACTACGGGGGTCATCAGTCCCTAAGCGTACAAACTACCTATGAACTAGCTAAGACTAAGGACGGCACAAATATCCATGCCCCAGGGGGGATTCGAACCCCCGACCGTAGTGGCCGTGTAGACCGTGACTGGAGCGCCTCATTCCCCTCGGCCACCGCGGCCGGCAGTATAAGTTAGTTTTTGTAAGTTTAGGAACTGATGACCCCGCAGTTAACTCCCTTAAACATTTGAACATTTGAACTATCGAGAAGAACCCATCAAACAACCATTGATATTTGAGATAGCCGTAGACAATGGAAGTTGATTGGCATACATTACGGCGTGATAAAGACAACTTGGCAAGAGAAGCCCTGGAATGGAACCCACAAGGTAGTAGGAGAAGAGAGAAACCTAGCAATACTCGGAGGAGGTGTGTAATAGCAGAAAGGACCAATAAAGGAGTGCAGAACGATGGCGGACGTCCATTGATGCCCCATGTTCCACTTAGCAGATACAGGAAATAAGTAAGTCATGGATCTTAGAATTGAGTTGGTTTACGTTCTAGGAGGCGATCCAATTATGATATTGTAGAAATATATAAAAAAAAGCCAAGATCGCTGATCATTAATTTTTATTGACCACGACCGGTCTCCCTAAACTATGTCAGCATCATCCGGTCAAATAAAATAGTTTAGCAAACTATTGTCACTCACTGTGATAATTATGTTTTATTATAATGACATAGTGCACCTATGCACTAAATTGTTATATAACAACTGAATGATTTTACAAGATTATGACCTTGTAAAACTATTTTATTTGACCAGATGATGACATAGTTCAGCGAAACCGGTCGTCGTACATAAAAATTAATGATCAGCGATCTTGACTTTATTATATCTTTCTACAAGATCTTAGAATTACTTCATTAATTTTAATTATGTTGTTGAGAAAACTGTTACTGCAGTTAAATCGGGTAATATCACTGCATGTTGCCATTATGTAAATTTATATCTTAACATTGTCGAAATTGATTACAGCGAATTAGTTAAATTTTTGAAGAACATGTATCGCGTATAGCGTAACCCAGCTTAACAAACATCTTTGATCATTTGTGAAACCACCCTCTCTCCCAAAATCTTTAGAATGACTTAGGAATGAGACTCTCTGTGGACAAAAGACCATCCAATAAATCGTATTGGCCTGTCCATAACAAATCGTAACGATATCCAAATTGTACTAAAAATAAGCACACGGGACGAGATGGTAATGTGAAGTGTGTGATGTCGGATTGTGCATAACTGATAAAAACAGTTTTTTTTGGAATATCATGAGAAATAGAAAGAAGTACGTGAAGTACTTAGATATTTTTCATAAAACGAGAAATGAATTTAGCTTTAGTCTGAAAAAAAAAATCAATAAATGTGAAAGAAAATGTAATATTAGCGTAATAATAAATGTTAAAAAAATCCAGTATTAGTGGACTCTTTGAGAGACACCGAAAAATCCCTTGTTTCACAGTGGTTCTATATTTTTCTTTTTTCTTTCTTATATATATATATATATATATTGCAACAAAATTAATAGTTATGTGCACAAGTAAGCCAATAAAGAAATAAATAGGACGGAACGTAAAGTCGAAATTGAAGTAAATTACACAGAATGGATTAAAAATTACGGACAGAGAGATACAAAACCGAGTAGAGAGCAATTCATATTCGTGATTCAAAGGAGACGAAAGATGCTGATAAAAACATTCAGTTAACGATGTGAGTGAATACATTATCAGGAAATAAGTTCTACTTCTTTTATGAACCATGTCACACAGAATTCAACTTCCGCATTAGCAAGGAAAAAAATGTTTTCTCTAGGATTTAATTCAAAATATTGTCGAAATAAATGTTCGTACATGTGAACGATATGACATGATTGCAAAAAGTTTCGGCTTACTTACATGAAACATGGATTTATACATAATAAATGAATAAATAAATAAAGTATGGCCGATTAAAATCGTTGTTCAGTTTAAGGGTTTCATTCCGGACTATCACGCAAAAATAAACAATAAACATTGTCGAAAATACTGAAAGTGTCAGATTAAGTCTAAAAAGTATTTATCTCTGTGATAATGCCTCATATCAGAGTAGTTGGGTAAATGAACCAAGCTAAATTGTTAGTTATTATAGCCAAGTTCTCTTACTGGCTCTCATCGACAGTTACCGGAAATCAAACATTCGGTAATTCTTAAAAAACGGAGGCCCGGGGGGGGGGGGGGGCGGCTGAAAATTTGATACTCATCTATGAAGTGGTTGACAAGTAATATACGAATAAAATGTCGCCGCTAAGTATTAAAAATAAAATTAATGTAATTAACTGCATAAATATTGTGAAAAACCCATTCTCTAAAAATTTAACAATAAAAACTTCGGAGTACGCGGGATCCGAAGTCGTACCACGTTTCTCGTTAGGTCTGCACTTCTTTAAGTGCCAATCCTGATTCATTATAATGACGTTCAACCAGAATTAATTTTTATAAGGGGCGTGATCTGGTTGGAATAAGGAAAAAGAGTATCGGTTGGATAAGATTTTTAAACATCTGATCTTCAGCAAATGCGTATCTCTGTTTACAAAAATGTGGAATAAAACTACGAAGGTGGTAATAATCACACTGCAAAGAGCTGCCTAGATTCACGTAATACCTTCGTGTTAGATCGCCGACATTCGTAAACTGATATTTCATTGGTTTTGTAAAATAGGCTCAGACCTCTGACATAAGACAACGAACAAAATTATTAGGTTTTCTGAACCAGATTTTCGTCTCCTGCAAATAGCGTCACTTTTTAAATTGCTGATAGATGCGAGATATGTGAAAACAACAGTGTTCCACTTGCAAGAATACTGGAGTGTACACAGGTTGTGCCTCTCCCTCCCTGCCTCTCGGGCATAAACACGGCGGTGCTACCTCCGTGGCGAGATTACCAATGCCCTTTGCCGAGTAATAGTAAATTTATTTCTCGGTCGTAGGTAAATACTGTGCTTTAGGAGGTTTACAAACGTTGCGCGTCTGCAGAGCCTACCTAGTTAGTGCGTTAAACCCGTCCTTATGATGTTGGCTCAAGATCCTGACTTTCCCTTTACCCACGATGTTTCCGCAACAGGAACAACATCGTCCTCTAAGTCACGTTGCGTACGACGGTAGTTGTTGAGTAACAGTAACAGATGCTCACTAAAGAGGATTGTGACTACAATTAAGGGGAAGACAGCTACAAACGCCAATGCGGAACTGAATGCCCTAGTCTGAACACTTTCAGCAAGAAAACAACAGGAAGTGTCCTGTCAAAGCAGGGAATTTCAGAGTGAATTGCAATTCCGAAACAACTAATTACAGATGCAAATGCGCGTAAGAAGGAAAAGTGCTTCCCTAAAATAGGGGCTGTGGAGAAGTGGAAGCAGGTCGTTCGATCGGATAAGTCTCGTAGGGCACTTTTTTTTAACTGCTGGCAGAGTTTACTCTAGTTTACATCGTCCGAAATGAAGATGCAGGCTGCTTCCTGCGAAGTGTGAAACATGTTTCGGGCAACATGAACTGGGTAACGATTAAGTTCGGACCCCGATGGTATTCTGCAAGTTTGCAATACTACATTATCCAGGATCGGTGTTCTGAGCAAGAGGATAACCTGTCGCAATTTTGCTGGTCATAACTGTCTCTACATCTCATTATTGTTGATCGCCTTTGGTCTACTTGGAGAGAACAGTGCGTAGTCGGTATTCACCATCACCGTTTCTTGAGTTGCCACTAGTTTGTATGAATAATATTATACGATTCCTCAGATGACTAATGAAACTTTGTTTGCCTGTTATGAGACAGCTTCAAGCTAATGCACCATTATGCGGTCCTTAGACTGTCAATAATATTATGGATTATAAGGTACGTGAACCAAATAAGGCCCACCTAACGTTTAGGAATTTCATATGCAATATGTGCAAGTGGTAATATTCCAACATCGTACGTGCAACATCCTACAACTATATTCAGTTCAAAAATAAATTAAAATGGAAGGTTTATGTAATTAATATCATCACTTTAAAGAAAATGTTTAATCTCTGCACGTGGGCCTTGTTAGGAGACCATGTTCCTAATACGGCCAATAGCTAAATTTAGTTCATATTAACATTCTGGGGCACGTAAACAGCAGGAAAACTTTTGGAATACACTGCCAGAGTTGTGATGTAATTTTATTTTAGACATAAATGGAATGAGATGATACATAGACTTTTATATTTACCTGATTTTTCCAAACGCTTCATACAGTACTGCTGGAAATTTACTTACTTTCTTGAGATTATTAAATTTAATTAGCAACCAACATTGTTCCGACAGCAGTAAGTTTCCTTATCGTAAGTTAATAGGAACAATAAGTGTAATCATTACATTTTCTATGAACACATGAATAATGATGATTCGTGAAACTGGTTTGGCTCATTTAAATTATTTTTTACAGGTGGGGCACAGGAAATTTTGTTCTTTGTCTCCATGTACATATTCCATACATGTTTGGCAAAGTCTCATGTTCAATATCCTGTCTTCACAGCACACGCGACAAAACCAGCTAGAGTCTTGCTACACTTTCTTGCAAGCAGAGCTGCTTCTTGCTTCACAGTTGTCTTTATTTTTCCATTTGTTCTTATTCTTTACTGACAGTGGATTCTTATTGGGATATGTATCTTCCTTAGACCCAATACTTTCGCTGGTATTACCACTTTTCTTTTGATTCTGCGTGAACAGTTCCTTACAGCCGGCCGGGGTGGCCGAGGGAACTAAGGCGCTCCAGTCACGGTCTGCACGGCCACTACGGTCGGGGGTTCGAATCCCCTCTCGGGCATGGATATTTGTGCCGTCCTTAGTCATAGCTAGTTCATAAGTAGTTTGTAAGTTTAGGGACTGATGACCCCGTAGTTAAGTCTCATAAGCTATACAAACATTTGAATTTCGTTCCTTACATACTACTTGCGCCTTGTAATTTAATGACTTTATCCGTGGTGGTTTTTTTTTTTTTCTGCAGCTTTGGGGTTTGCAACACTTCCTTGAAAGAACTACCGAAATCTTCATCTGTGTCACTATCTTCAAGACTCAAGTCACTTGAACTATCCTTTACCGAATATGCCTCCCTTTCTAAATATTCAAATGTTTGTATAGCTTATGGGACTTAACTACGGGGTCATCAGTCACTAAACTTACAAACTACTTATGAACTAGCTAAGACTAAGGACGGCACAAATATCCATGCCCGAGGGGGGATTCGAACCCCCGACCGTAGTGGCCGTGCAGACCGTGTCACGCGCCGCAGACCGCTCGGCCACTGCGGCCGGCCCTCCCTTTCTGATGAACTGGAATGAATAGACTGGCGTCTCTTTGTACGGGAAGCCTTTGGGAATGATTGAGTCTCTGGCAGTATTCCTGTTTCAGGGGAAATTGTCATTTTCTGGGCATTGTCGATATACACAGGTCTATACAACACGGTGTCTAATAAGGCCCGCCCGAGCCTTGTTTGGAGCACCGACGGATGGGCCTTATTGTGAACAACAAGTTTAAAACGCGTGTGCGTTTATTGTTTAAAAAGAAACGTTTTATTAGGAAGATTATGCCACTATCTTCATACAGATGGTATAATTAATTTAATACCTAGAATGTCTATTTCGTGATTTCCTTTATAATCTTCAAATATGGCTTCTCCTCCGTCTTTAAATCTCTTAGATGAATTTAGTTTATGAAATAGAATTGTTTCTTGATCTTATATAATTTTATTATTAATTTTTTATCTTTTTTTAGAGTTGTTTGTACATTATATATATATTCTATTTCTCAACATGGTTTGTATTATTTTCTGGACACATATACATATTTCCACCCCCATGAACCACAGACATTACCGAGGTGGGGTGGCTTGCGTGCCTCAACGATGCAGATAGCCGTACCGTAGGTGCAACCACAACGGAGGGGTGTCTGTGGAGAGGCCAGACAAACGTGTGGTTCCTGAAGAGGGGCAGCAGCCTTTTCAGTAGTTACAGGGGCAACAGTCTGGATGATTGACTGAGCTGGCCTTGTAACATCAGCTAATGTGGCTTTGCCACACGGTTACTGCGAACGGCTGAAAGCAAGGGGAAACTACAGCCGTTACTTCTCCCGAGGACATGCAGCTCTACTGTATGAAAATATGATGATGGCATCCTCTCGGGTAAAATATTCCGGAGGTAAAATAGTCCCCCATTCGGATCTACGGGCGGGGACTACTCAGGAGGATGTTGTCATCAGGAAAGACAATACTGGCATTCTACGGATCGGAGCGTGGAATGTTAGATCCCTTAATCGGGTAGGAAAATTAGAAAATTTAAAAAGGGAAATGGATAGCTTGAGGTTAGATATAGTGGGGATTAGTGAAGTTCGGTGGCAGGATGAACAGGATTTCTGGTCAGGTGAGTACAGGATTATAAATACAAATTCAGTTGGGGGTATCACAGGAGTAGGACTAATAATGAATAACAAAATAGGAATGCGGGTAAACTACTATGAGCAGCACAGTGATCGCATTATCGTTGTCAAGATAGATACGAAACCAACACCGACAACAGTAGTACAGGTTTATATGCCAACTAGCTCTGCCGATGATGAGGAGATCGAAGAAATATATGAGGAGCTAAAGGAAATTATTCAGACAATTAAGGGAGAGGAAAACTTAATTGTTATGGGAGACTGGAATTCGGTAGTAGGAAAAGGAAGAGAAGGAAAAATAGTGGGTGAATATGGACTGGGCAGAAGGAATGAAAGAGGAAGTCGCCTGGTAGAATTTTGCACGGAGCATAATTTAATCATAACAAACACGTGGTTTAAGAATCACAAAAGAAGGTTGTATACTTGGAAGAGACCAGGAGACACTGGAAGGTATCAGATAGATTTTATAATGGTAAGACATAGATACCGGGACCAGGTTTTAAACTGTAAGGCATACCCAGGGGCAGATATAGACTCTGACCATAACTTGTTAGTCATGAACTGTAGGCTGAAACTGAAAAAAACTGCAGAAAGGTAGGAAAATAAGGAGATGGGACCTAGATAAATTGAAGGAACGTGAAGTTCTGGAGAATTTCAGAGGGAGATTTAGGCAACAATTGACAGAAACAGGGGGAAATAAAAGCGTAGAAGAGGAATGGGTAGCACTGAGAGATGAAATAGTGATGGCAGCAGAGGACAAAATAGGTAGAAAGGCAAGACCTACAAAAAATTCTTGGATAACACAGGAAATACTAAATTTAATTGATGAAAGGAGAAAATATAAAAATGAAACATGCAAAATGGAGTACAGACGACTAAGAAATGAGATTGATAGGAAGTGCAAAATGGCTAAGCAGGAGTGGCTAGAAGCCAAATGCAAATCTGTAGAAGAATGTATAAGAAGGGGAAAAATAGATACCGCCTACAGGAAAATAAAACAGACATTTGGGGACAAGAAAAGCAATTCTACGAATATCAAGAACTCAGATGGGATACCAGTTCTCAGCAAAGAAGGGAAGGCTGAAAGGTGGAAAGAGTACATAGAGCAGCTCTACAAAGGAAATGAACTTAGAGACGAGGAAGTAGGAAGGGAAGAGGAAGTAGATCAAGATTAAATAGGAGATATTATACGCAGAGATGAATTCGACAGAGCCCTGAAAGACCTAGGTCAGAACAAGGTTCCAGGAGTAAATGACATACCCTCAGAGCTACTAAAGTCTCTGGGAGAGCCAGCCATGACAAAACTATTTGAACTGGTGTGTAGGATATATGAGACAGGCGAAATACCCTCAGACTTTAAGAAAAATGTAATAATCCCCATTCCAAAGAAATCAGGCGCAGACAGGTGTGAAAATTACAGAACCATCAGTTTGATAAGTCATGGTTGCAAAATTTTAACACGAATTATCTACAGGAGAATGGAAAAGCTGGTAGAAGCTGACCTAGGGGAAGATCAGTTTGGATTCAGGAGGAACGTAGGAACCCGGGAGGCAATACTTACCTTACGTCTTATCTTAGAAGATAGGTTAAGGAAAGGCAAACCTACATTTTTAGCCTTTGTAGATTTGGAGAAAGCGTTTGACAATGTTGACTGGACTACACAAATTCTGAAGTCAGCAGGGGTAAAATACAGGGAAAGGAGAGTTATCTACAACTTGTACAAAAGCCAGACTGCAGTTATTAGACTCGAAGGGCATGAAAGGGAAGCATCAGTTGGGAAGGGAGTAAGACAGGGTTGTAGCCTTGCTCCGATGTTATTCAATTTGTACATTGAGCAGGCGGTGAAGGAAAGCAAGAAAAGATTAGGAATAGGGATTAAAGTTCAGGGTGAAGAAATAAAAACATTGCGTTTTGATGATGACATTGTAATTCTGTCAGAGACAGCGAACGACCTGGAAGATCAGTTGAATGGAATGGACAGTGTGTTGAAGAGAGCGTACAAAATGAACATTAACAAGAGCAAAACAAAAATAATGGAATGCTGTCTTAGAAAATCAGGCGATGCTGAAGGAATTAGTTTAGGTAACGAAACAATGAAGGTGGTAGATGAGTTTTGTTACTTGGGTAGTAAAATAACATGCGATGGTCGCAGTACAGAGGATATAAAATTCAGAATGGCAATGGAAAGAAAAGTATTTTTGAAAAAGAGAAATTTGCTAACATCGAATATTAATTTAGGGTAAGGAAGTCTTTTCTGAAGGCATTTGTGTGGAGTGTTGCCTTGTACGGGAGTGAAACATGGACGATAAGCAGTGCGGACAGGAAGAGAATAGAGGCTTTTGAAATGTGGTGCTACAGAAGTATGCTGAAGATTAGGTGGGTAGACCGCATAACTAATGAAGAGGTACTGAACAGAATTGGTGAGAAAAGGAATTTTTGGCATACCCTGACCAAAAGAAGGGATCGCTTGGTAGGACACATTCTTAGACATCGAGGAATCGTAAATTTAGCATTGGAGGGAAGTGTGTGGGGTAAAAATCGCAGAGGGAGGCCAAGAGACGCGTATAGTAAGCAGATTCAAGTGGATGTGGGTTGCCGTTCTTATGCGGAGATTAAAAGGCTTGCTCAGGATAGAGTAGGGTGGAGAGCTGCATCAAACCAGTCTCCGGACTGAAGACCATAACAACAACATACATATTTACCAGTACAAATGTTTGATGACCGAAGCGATTGCATTAGATGAAACGTACCGCGAAAATAAGAAGTAGCCCTTCTTCCTTGAACGCCGTAGCGCAACTGAAAGTAAAATGGCCAGCACGAGAGCGTGTGCGGAAGTAGTTGTTGCTTCGTCCACTAAATATCACAAGCTGTTTTCAAATTTTCTATGGTAGAAAATGAGAGAGGGCCTTATGAGGAACCGGGCCTTATTTGGTACATGTCCTTTACTAATAGTTGCTCCAGAGAGAGAATGGATATTGCACAATAATAGTGTCAGAATGTCAGTACAAAGAAATCAAAGTATTAATCGAAACAGTTAGAAATATTATCCATCCAGGTACATTAGCTGTACAATTAGCAGCCAATATAACTGCAGGGCACTTATTATTAACAATATTAGGAAATAGATGACCATCATTAACAACAGGAATTACACTCCAGAATGAAACTTTTCACGCTGCATCGGAGTGTGCACTGATATCAAATTTCCTGGCAGACTACAATTGTGTGCCGGAACCGGGACTCGAACCTGGGACCTTTGCATTTCGCGGCCAAGAGGTCTACCGCAAAAGGCAAAGGTCCCAGGTTCGAGTCCCGGTTCCGCCACACAATTTTAATCTGCCAGGAAGTTTCAGGAATTAAACTAATTTTAATTATTGGCTGATGATGATGGTATCAATTATTTGGATTTGTTATTACATCAGAAAAGAATGAAGCATATCTAGATGAAGGAATAAAAGAGAGAGAGAGAGAGAGGAAAAGTGACGTGAGGATGATGAAACGTGGTTACTATCGAAATTGATAATGGACGACGCTCGCTCATTGGATGCACAAGATTACACCTGCATAATATTTATTTATGTACATCGATTTTTTAAAGCAATAAGTACACTTATTTTTAATTCGTAATGGTAAAAAATTATTTCCTTTGCAAAAAGATCAAGTAACAAAGCAAATGCTACAGTATCATCAGCTCCATGTTTCGAGGCATCCGTCGTTATTTTCAATTATTTCCAACAAACTGCTCGTAATGAAGTTAATTTTCTTACTGCTGTAATTAAACTTCATCTGGTATCTGGTACATTTCCCTCTATTTGGACGGGAACTCATTTTATTGCTTGTTTTCCTTTGTAGGGTACTACGTGGTACACTCAGTAAGTTCAGACATTTGACGCCTGGAGGACAGACACCCACGAGCCTCTGTGTGTTGCACACGCGGCCGCATTACGCAGTACACGACAGCATTTACAACGAGTCGTGACGATACCGAGAAGACACAGAACTTATTGGCATACCATGTGCATTTGTTTCATTTGACACATCTTAAGGTTGGCAAACTCCTAAATACTATCAATAATTCTTAAATGATTTTATTTTACAATTTTAGGAAATATTTCTGGAGAAGCAGTGATCGTTAATGAAGTTATATTTTTAAAAACCCAGTCTCGATCGCAAGTTAATTTTTTATTGTTGTTAGGCAACCAGTTGCAATTTGCTTGTGAGATCATCTTCAGGCCAACAATGGCAGCCGATTGTGGGCGGATCAGCACACTGAAACCGGTTGCCTCTTGCGATTGACACTGTTCAAATAAAATCTTAAATGAATGTCCTTTCCGCTGATTTCGAACGCGTTTCATCTTCTCAAGGCAACAAATAGTATAAAATAGTTTATGTAAACAGTTTATCAGACTGAACTGACAAACGTAGTTTTTGCAAGATACTGTACGCCCAGTTTCCTCAATAAAATTTCGGTATATCAGTCAATATATTGTGCAATGTACTGCGGAACTCACAGACGGTCAATAATATTCCGCAATATAAAATTATTGACAATCTACGGGTCCCTTCAGGTAATTTTCAAATTTCCAAATGTTTTTCTCCACTCCCTGTACCAGAACGAATTTCCACACATAAAAAAAAATTATCATTTTAAATCGAATGCCATCATGTCTTAATCTGATCATTTTTATAGATAGGTGCATATGTTTGTAGCGTTTTTACATAAGTTTAATAAACACAACATATTCGCATATTCATATTCACATAATTTACGACGTTAACAGCAAATCCTTAAAGATGAAAATGTGTACTCAGCCAGGATTCGAACGTGGGTCTCCTGGTTGCTAGGTAGTTGAACTGCCCCCTACACCACTGCGGACACAGCGATCGTCACAACGCAAAGGACTACTGAAGCAGTAAGAGTAAGGGCCTGAAACAATCATTGCCCATCATAGGCTAATTATACTGGGTGGTCACGAATTTCCGATACAAACTTCTAGGAGTTATGGAGGGTAGTTATTACATAACATTTTGAATAGGAACCCATGTCCGGAAACGTATCGTGTCCGTTCCACGGCGATTTCAATTCACGTGATTATCTCATTCAGTCCTACTCGAGGAATGTAATTAGGCGTGACCCAGTACAATTTTCGCAATCAATTTGAATAGAAAACTGAATCGTTCCGTTATTACATACGCATTTTCATTACAATTTACACCTTATGGCTTACATTAGTCGCCGGCCGCGGTGGCCGAGGGGACTGAGGCGCTCCATTCACGGTCTGCAAGGCCCGCTACGGTCGGGGGTTCGAATCCCCCCTGGGGCATGGATATTTGTGCCGTCCTTTGTTAGTTCATAAGTAGTTTGTATGTTTAGGGACTGATGACCCCGTAGTTAAGTCCCATAAACTCTACAAACATTTGAACATTTTTTTGCTTACATTAGTCGATAACAACAAGAAACCCAGCATCTACGGCGTCAGTCGCAACGTACTGATGCATTACAACAGCGGCTTGATGTGGCGACCACCAACTTCGTTACACACATTGTACCTCCGAATCATGTTCTGGTACACTTTCTCCATCCCACCTCGCGTCTGTTCAGTGTCTTGTGCGGCGGTCTGAACTCGTGCTAGCAGAAGTTGACACATCTGAACTGAAACTGTCGTAGAACGGAAACGATACGTTTTCGGACATGGGTTCCTATTCAAAATATTATGCACTCACTACCCTGTACAAGTCCTAGAAGTTAGTAACGGGAATAGCCGTTCACCCTGTATAGGGTGTTGTGACCTCGTCGCCTTTTGTTTAATACTGGTTCCGGTCTAGTTGTTAGGAAAGGGACTGGCGCAGGATCGTTTGACATCTAAGACGATGATATAGTTAGTATTAGAAGATATTTATTGACTGACAAGTATAATACTGAATTGTAGAACATGTGTCTGTTTCTTCTCTCTTCTCTCTTCTCGCGGCGTCGTCCGTATGATACTAGCTGCGCTGACACCTAGTTACTGCTAAGTTCGTTTCCGCGTTCTTACTTAGAGTTGTCCTAGTACTGACTTCGTAGCTGCCTAATAACTGTCCGAGTTCTCACTAGTAACTGCCGAGTTCTCACTAGCAACTGTCGTATTCCCGAATAGTAACTGCCGGGCGTCCAGACGTGTGTCGGCCTAGATACAGCCGCTTGTAGAGGGCGCGCATCTTGGGTTCCTCCCTCCAGGATGCGCGGCGCCTGCTTGCCATTGGCTTTCCGTCGATAGCTGCCTTCTCCACGATCGTTCTCTACGTCTGGCGTGTTGCGCTGACTTCACACCACAACATAGGTCGTCTATATGTGACCTCGCTTCTTCCGGACCTATCAAATGTGTGTGAGGTCTTATACGACCAAACTTCGTGGTTATCAGTCGCTAGTCTTACACACTAATTACGTGACTAAAACTAACTTACGCTAAAGACAACACGAACACCCATGCCCGAGGGAGAAATCGAACGTCTGACCGTAGCGGCCATGCAGACTGTGACTGGCGCGCCGCTAGCCGCTCGGCCACTGCGACCGGCCTCCGGGCCTATAGATTCACGTTTGTTAATATGAACAAATAATACAATTCCTTGAGCCAACATTGTCTCGTTATACCAAAGGTATTAAACATAAGGAGAGGCACTGAATTACAATTTATGCTGTGGCTGGGCTTCGAACTCAGGACCTCCTACTTACTAGGTAGGTGGTTTAGACCACTCAGCTAACACAGCGTTGTAGCCAAAGCAACTACATGGACTGTATTAAAACACGTCTCCCTCCACACCACATACTTTAATTCAGCCTCATGTTCCCTGTGAAATTTGTATCAAATTTCCAGGGCTCTTCTACATTGGAATAGCACCCCAGCAAAGAGCGCGAATAGGAACCATCCCGCCTTGTTCCTCAGGCCGAGATGATATAAATATCAACAAATAATCTATATCTATAAATGTGAATGTCTGTTCGGTGTACGTTTATCACGTCTGAAGCACAAGACATAAAGAGCTAAAAATTTGTACAGTTACTAATATCTACCCGGGGAAGGCTTTAGGCACGGTTTATGGCGATCTGATAGCTCTTTATCTATATATATATATATATATATATATATATATATATATATATATATATATATATATATATATATATTAATGTGAATGTCTGTTCGGTGTACGCTTATCACGTCCGAACGACAAGACGCAGAGAAGTAAATATTTGTACAGTTACTAATTTACATCTGAGGAAGGTTTTAGGCACGGTTTTATAACGATGTCATAAATATTTAGTAATTTGAAGAATATAAAGCGAAATGCGAAACAATAATCACTCTTTGAAAATTGTTTTATTGGTTGCATTGTTGCTTGAGGGTTGATAATGATAAAAGGGTGGAGTGTATTGGGATGGAAAGTTATCGGTGTATATAAAATTCTACGTTTGTGTGTGTCTCAATATTTCGCTGTGCAGCGAAAACTACAGAACGCAAACGAATGGTCTGTGTGTAATTGTTGTCCGAAGTCTCCCGTTGTACACCATAGCAGTTCCATGCCGATAGTTTAAAATGGTGGAAGTTTTGGCGGTTGAAAGTCATCAAATCATTAAAAAAATTCGGACTTAAGACCAGCGTTGACGTTTGCGACTCTATGGCAAGGAGGTTACATACAGCGAAATGTGATGCAACAGACCATATCTTTGGTCTATGCGTACTACAATGCCTGAAAGATAGCTTATCTATCGTAATCAATCATCACGCGAGCGGAGCCGCGGGTTTAAGCTAGTAATACATAATAATATCAATAAATAATCCAATTCCTTACTGGGGTGCTATTCCAATGTAGGAGAACCCTGGCAATTTGATACGCATTTCACAGGGAACACTGATGCAGAATTAAAGTATATAGTGTGGAGGAAGACGTGATTGAAACTGTCCATATAGTTCCGTTGGCTACAACGCTGTGTTAGCTGAGTGGTCTAAAGCACCTACCTAGTAAATAGGATGTCCCGGATTCGAATCCCGGCCACAGCATAAACTTTAATTCAATGCCTCTCCTTATGTTTAACACCTTTGTTTGTGTTTGACAACTGAGTCACTATAATTTCACCCACTCTGAAATGTGAGCTACCCGTACATTTCACACCTTCCTTTGTCCTTTTTCCGAGCTGGTGTTAAGCTTCAGTTAACCATCGCTTCATTTGAGAGTACAGTTCGCACAGAGAAAACTCTGCACTTCACTCGAATGAGGGCCTCTAGAAAGCGTATACGCAGATACCGATGTACGCGTATTTCAGCGATGGACGTAGCTGCGTCCGTTATTTGCAGTGACTAGTAATTACACACTGCCAGCCTGATCTACACTGAGACGGGTCGCAGTGTACTTTTTGAGAGCTGCTCGTCACAGCAGACTACCAATTTGCCACTGGACCCGCACGTGAGGTGGCCAACAGCGTCCTCGGGAACAAAGCCAGTGGCGTTGCGGCAGTTAAAACGGACGTCGGCCGCCCCCGCCGCCGCCGCCATATCGAGTGATAATTTGCGGCCGCTTTGATCTGTTAGTCACAGAGCTTTTATCGCCGTCGCGCCTTTGATCCGGCGTTAGGCGCAGATTAAGCGCTTCCGCGCTGTCTCATTTATAATTTCGGGCAGCGTCCGATGGTTCCGCCCGACACAATGCCACAGCGATTCGGTAATGAAGTTGGCTTCCGTAGCACCCTACCGTGGCCGATGTCGCCGCTAGCTGGAGGAGGTCAGACAGGGAGACAATCGAGTAGCAGCAAGTTCACCTCTGGCCGAACGTCGCTCCGTGGCGGAAGCGGCAGAATTAGGTTGCAATTTGTAGCGAGCGTTTGCTGCGACAAACGGCGCACGTGATAAGCATTGGAAGCCCCACACACTACGAAACAGAGTGGCCTTTGGGTGGCGCGAGGTTCGCAAGGCCCCGCTTGGGTCCCAGGTTACCTACGCCTGTACTGGGTCCACAATGCCGGTCCGGTTCCCGCTGTGGCGCCGCTTGGCTTTATCTACATAAATCCTCTGCAAGTCACATTGAAGTGTATGGCGGAGGGTTCATCGAACCACTTACATGATATTTCTCTACAGGTGCATTCTCTAATAGCTCGCGGAAAAAAAGGGACAACTAAAGAGACGAAAAGTATATTTATTCAGGAAAGCAGACTGAAATATAATACATTGCTTCTTGAAAGACTGTTTCCACTCGTTACAATCACTAAACATAATTGAAGACCAGATATGCCTCCAACTCAAAGTAGTCGTATCAACAGCAATTCACAGTGAATTATTAAAATGCAAAGATCGCAATTAATTAATTTATTTTTCTGACGACCGGTTTCGATCCACTTAGGATATCATCATCTGGTCACTAGTGCCCTATGTTTTCTTTTCATGAAGGCGCATGACATTGAAATGGTACGTCAATCATAACACATTTTGACAATTGGTACGTACCATTTGTCAAAGTTAAATGTCGTATGACTGACGTACCGTTTTAATGTCATGTCCCTTCGTGAAACGATAACATAGGACACTAGTGACCAGATGATGATATCCTAAGTGGATCGAAACCGGTGTCAGAGAAATAATTAATTGCGATCTTGGCATTTTAATAATTCAAAGTAAGGAGATTGAGGTCCTACCATAGAAAAATTAAATCCAGTTGATAGTCTTACACCAAATAAATTGATGAAAGAAGGAGGTGATCCCGCCTTGGTACACAAAAGAGGTCAGGACACTGTTTCAAAAGCAACGGAAAAGGCATGCTAAATTTAAACGAACACAAATTCCCCCGGATTGGCGATTTTACACAGAAGCTCGAAATTTAGCGAGGACTTTTTTGTGTCCCAACTTCGTCGCCGCTTTTGTGTCCCAGCCTCGTCGTAGGTGTCGGTGGCCGAGTGGATGAGACCGACACAGGAATAAAGATAGCACGCTGGTGCAGGTACGGAGGGGAGCAGCCAGAAACTAGAAACACTAGAGTAAATTAGAACGATATATATATATTGCACAGAATTATTGCAATACTTAACTTTTACACAATTCATAATTGCAGAATGTTGATACATAGTTGTTAGAGGCCTGCCTAGTGCCTAACTGATAGCCAAGTCTTCACTGGTGCCTATCGGATTCCGAAGTCTTTACTGGTTCCCAACTCAGTCCCAAGTGAACGATGTCGTTCAGTGGTGGCCACGAGCGGAGCTGCACCAGAGGGCGCTCGTGGCTGTCGTCGTAAGAACGCCGCGCCGTGCGTGCATGGCGGCGCGCGGCGAAAGTAGGTGGCGCGCACTTTGTACTTGTGCGACACCACAGACTTCAATGCGAGATGCCTACAATACTTATCACAACGAAACTCTTTCTCAAAATTTGACAAACCCCAAACAGATTTTGGTCATATGTTAAACATACTAGGGGCAAAACACAAACAATACCCTCAGTACGTGATAGTAATGGAGATCCTGCCGATGACAGCGCTACTAAAGCACTAAAGAGTTACTAAACATAGTTTTTCCATACTCATTCACCAAAGAAGACGAAACCAATATTCCAGATTTCGAATTACAAACACAGGCCAGAATGAGTAGCGTGGAAGTAGATATCATCGGAGTAGTGAAGCAACAGAAATAATTTTTGATTCGGACTATATACCCATTAGATTTCTCTTTGATTATGCTGATGCGATAGCTCCTTAATAGCTATATAAAACCGCTCGGTCAACGTAGGATCTCTGGCAAAAGACTGGAAATGTGCACAGGTCATACTAATATTCAGGAAAGGCAGTAGGAGTAATCCACTAAACTACAAGCCGATTTCATTGACGTCAATTTGCAGCAGGGTTTTGGGTCGTATCCTGTATTCAAGTATTATTAGTTATCTCGAACAGAATGATCTATTGTGCCAAGGTCAACGCGGATTTAGAAAATATCGTTCATGTGAAACACAACGAAGTGATGAGTGCTATCGACAAAGCATCTGAAATTGATTCCGTATTTCTAGATTTCCAGAAGGCTTTCGAAACCGTACCTCACAAACGGCTTTTAATCAAATTGCGAGGTTATGGAATATCGCCTCAAATTTGTAACTGGATAGGGAAATTCCTGCCGGAGAGGACACAGTTTCTAGTAATTGAGGGTAAGCTATTGACTAAAACGGAGGTGATATCCGGCGTTCCACAGGGTAGCGTTATTGGTCCTCTAATGTTCATTATCTACATTTAAACGACCTTGTAGGAAATCTGAGCAGCTATTTTAGGTTGTTTGTATATTACGCCGTCATTTATCGTCAAGTAAAGTCATCTGAAGATTAAAACCATCTGCAGAACGATCTAAATAAGATGACTGTATGGTGTAAAATTGGAAATTGACTCTAAATAATGAGAAGTGTGAAGGGATATCCTTTAAACTTTGTCAACAACATGTGCCAACAGCGACAATACTGGATTACATGATAGGAATTCGCGCATCCAATCTGACAACTGTGGCGATATTCCATAAGCACGCTATCTGATTAGAAGACATTTGTGAGGTACAGTGTCTAAAGCCTCGACGAAATTAAAAAGTATGGCTCGATTTAAATTCCCTTGGCTGTAGCACTCATCACTATCACTTATCATTCTGAATCCGTGTTGACTGTGGGTCAACAATGGCGGATTAAGAGAAATCGGTGCTGTGTCGGAAGCACGCAAGCAGTTGCCATGCGGATCAGTAAATGATTGATGCAGGAGGCAACGACGGACCGTCGGCATCGATTGCACCCACCTCGTTGCACTATTACGCTAATTAACTATACTAGTATTGCCTGTGGTCGAAAATCGACCAATTGTGTTTACAATGGTCACGGGGGGGGGGGGGGGTAAAATTTTACGTATCATGTCGGCGGTCTCGCATGATTATGTTGGCAACATCAACAACACGATAGAAAATCTTTGCCCATTTGTTCGAACCACATAGAATGATTCGATTAGTGTATCGTACAGACCATGAAGTAAATAAATAATGCTGATCCTGCTTTATTGTTGACAGGTTCTTGTATCTACCCTCGTCTGCTCAGTAAAAATAATTACCCTCGTGAAGCGAAGATTCCATGAGAAAACATCAGCGTTGTCAAGCAATTGGCTAAAATGAAGACTCACAGGATTCTCACTGTTCAGCATCTGTTGCCAACATTATCATAGGAGGCCGCTGGGATATTTGGTAAAATTTAGCCGGCACTGGGAGGTATGAAACGGTATCTTTTACATGTTAAGGAAAATGCCTGACAATAACAACAAATAAAAACGGAAATATATAATTCTCATGCCATTTTCGAATTGTATAACTTTCATTAGCCTAATATTTGAAATGGAACTACAATACAACGCCAAGAAATAATGTTATTTCGATACTGCGATATTCAGAATTCCAGATCTGACAACTTGTCGACTTCGTAGTTCCACCCGAGCACCGCTAGATGCCTCTCCCGGCGCATCATCCTTTATATCGGCATTCATATGAAAACATCCTTTTCCTTTAACCACTCTTAATCACTGCGAAAATGAAGCATTTGAACGCCACAAGAAAGTGAATTGGGAGCACTCCATGTTTCGATATTCACATATTTTAATAAGTTATTTTAATACTGCAGATGCAGTGAGCTGATTGTCTTCTTGTACAAATAAATTATTAACCTGTACCACAATTTTCGTGTAAGCGTATTTATATAATGATATGCCACCGAATTTGGTTGGTAAAATTCCGATCCCGATAGGGTCTGCTTGCCTATATCTCTCGCGATCACATTTATTATTTCACAGTCACTAGTAATATATATTTCGGTTAGCCAGAATGTTATATATCTCTGTAAAACGACGCACGCCTCGTGTACAGGTGGTTACACATTTGAGGCTCAAATTGAGTTGTTGGTTAATCAAAATATTAATTATGCCATGCAAATCACATGTATTACATTACTGCCGATTAATGCCGTCCATGCGTAAAATTAAATTCCAGAGAATAAATTTAAACGTGAGCCTGTATGACGTTTTAACGAATGACGAGTTTATCGGGAGTTCCAGGAACATGATGGTACTGCGTGTATGCAAGAATCAAGCGTTTAGAGATGAAAGACGTCATTCACGCGACATACACTTTGCTTTGATAAGAGCATAGCTTTCACTTTCAGACCGCCTATTCCATAGAACGATTTTAGTGCATTATCTTTTTTTTATGGTGATTCTGTTACGAATTAATGACTGTATCTCAGAATCCTAGTAGCGAATGTATAATGTTTCAGACCCCGTCGTAGCAGAGCAAAGTCTAGGAAGCCAGTAGGCGTATGCTACCTCGTTTCTTCCCTTTACTTATTTACTTACTTTATTTCGTAGCGCCTTCCATATATCTCCATTACTGAAACTTCCTGGCAGATTAAAATTGTGTGCCGGAACCGGGACTCGAACCTGGGACCTTTGCCTTTCGCGGGCAAGCGCTCTACCGACTGAGCTACCCCGACACGATTCACGATGCCGCCTCACAACCTTACTTCCGCCAGTACCTCGCCTTCATCTCCATTACTGTCATTATCACATCCGGATATCTAGTGATCGAACGAACTCGAGTTGTACAAAACATTTTTTTCTAAAATTGGGGGATCAGGTAAGATATCATCACAATATACGTATGGTAACGAATTTTATTCAGATATTGGTCACAATTATAATTTGTGTATGACACAGTACGATGTTTTGCTGACTCAACTCTTTACTTAAGTCTTACATGGCGTTTACATAGCGCGAGGCACCTTGGGGCTACCATAATAGTGAACAACTCATTCTCGTTGCCCTGTTATGTGTGATCACCCCGGATCGGATGGTGAGTACAGTTGCACACCTGCATGGTATGGACAGTGTGAGGTTATAAGTGAGCCTTTGCGAGAGGTTTGAATGTTGTTACATGGGTGCAGTATCCAGCTCCGCAACCATTGTGGGAAGTGCTAATATGGCTGCAATGCGTCTGCCATGTCTATGATATGCTCAATCGTGTTTGAGTCCGGTGAATAAGTCGGCCACTCCATTCGTTCAATTCCCTTAACTTCAGACATGTTGTCCACCAGTGAAGCTGTAGGGAGGGGCCTTGTTGTCCACAGATGTAATCCACCTTCTCTGGCAGCAGAGTCGATGGATGTCGTCGCTATACCTCTGGTCAGCCAAAGCGCCATTCTGAACGACATACAATTCCGTACGTCCACCAATACTGCCCTGCTCACACCTTTCGTCCACTATCACGATATCATGGATATGGTGATGTTTTCTGCACATACGCGTGATTGTTCCGGATTCGACGTTCTCTCTAGATGACGGAACGATAATTGTGCGACTGAACACAAAATCTTGACTCATCTCTGAACAGAACACAGCGCCATTCGTCACGACTTCGGTCGTGATGGTCCTCCTCCAAGTTTCTGCGGGCTAAAAAGTATCGTGTTTTTAAAGGGATACGTAGCTTAGGCCTCCATGCGTTTAGGCCACATACTCGAAGGCAATGGCGGAACAGTTTGCGTAGATATTCCGCGTCCTCTTGCTGCCTGGAAGTTTCGTTGCAGTTGAGTTGCATTCAGCCTCCTGTCTAGCTGGGTTTTTACTGGAAATAACGGTTATCTCTTGCCGATGTTACCCTTGGACGACCTTATCCTAGACTTATTTTACCGGTTCCTGTTTGAAATCGCGTAGATTTCCTGTAAAGGGACATTCCAGTAGGTGCAGCCCCTTCTCTCTGCTACAATAAATGGTAATATAAAGTAGAATGAAAACAAATGCGTTGTCAACTGCAAATCCTCCTCATACTCATTGTACAACTTCTGTTCCAATATACGGATGATGATAAATTTGCAATAACTGTTGTCTGTCCCGCGTCCAACCTTCCTATGGCTCTCCATGACACAGGGTGGGGCATAGCAAAAGATCGAAGGATCTCGCCTCTATAGGTCTGAGCAGTCGAAGCGACATTCTGGACATCATAGAAGTCCGTACATCCGCCAGTAATGACTCCTGCCTACACCACTCCTACACCACCACGATTTGGTAGTATTTTCTTAACGTACGCATGATTGATTCCAAATGAGACAACGATGATTGTGCGGCTAAATATTAAATCTTGTGTGTGAACGGAACCCGGCGGCATTTGTTATGATCGTGTCCTGATGTTCCTCCGCTCAGTTTCTGCGTGCTAAAAATTGGTCCGCTACTAGCTGTCGTCCGCTGCAGATCGTACTACATGCCCAAGGCCCAGGACGTCGCTGACTTCATGAAGCTTCTGCTCATGTTGTTCGGCAACGTGGTGGACAGCGACTCGCGGAAGAGGAAGACAACCGCGGAACAGTGCTTCAAGTGCCACAAGCTTGGCCATGTGGCTAAATCAAGCAGCTTGTCTGAAGTGCGCGCAGTCGCATAACACCCGCGTCTGCAACAAGCCCAAAGGGGCCGCTCCAAATGCGGCAACTGCTGCTGATGTTGTTGTTGTTTGTTGAGCTTAAGGGACTTAACTGGGGGTTCAAAAATGTTTGTATAGCTTATGGGACTTAACTACGGGGTCATCAGTCCCTAAACTTACAAACTACTTATCAACTAGCTTATCCTAAGGACGGCACAAATATCCATGCCCGAGGGGGGATTCGAACCCCCGACCGTAGTGGCCATGCAGACCGTGACTGGAGCGCCACAGTCCCCTCGGCCACCGCGGCCGGCAACTGCGGGGTCATCAGTCCCTAAACTACCTATGAACTTTTTGTGTCCCAGCCTCGTCGCCGCTTTTGTGTCTCGCTTCCGTCGTAGGTGTCGGTGGCCGAGTGGAATGAGACCGACACAGGAATAAAGATAGCACGCTGGTGCAGGTACGGAGAGGAGCAGCCAGAAACTAGAAACACTAGAGTAAATTAGAACGAGATATATATTGCACAGAATTTATACAATACTTAACTTTTACATAGTACTGCAGAATGTTGATACATAGTTGAGCTAGAGTCCTGCCTAGTGCCTAACTGATAGCCAAGTCTTCACTGGTGCCTATCTGATTCCGAAGGTCTTAACTGGTTGCTATCTCAGTCCCAAGTGAACGACGTCGTTCAGTGGTGGCGTTGTAGCAGAGGGCGCTCGTGGCTGTCGTTGTAAGAACGCCGCGCCGTGCGTGCATGGCGGCGCGCGGCGAAAGTAGGTGGCGCGCACTTTGTACTTGTGCGACACCACAGAACTACCTTATACTAAAGACGACACAAACATCCATGCCCGAGGGCGGATGCTAACCCCCGACCGTAGCAGCCGTGCAGACTGTCACTGACGCGCCGCAGACCACTCGGTCACTGCGGCCGGCGCGTCAATTCCGGTGGCGCTCACGCTGCCAACTACAAGAGCTGCAAGTATAACGTCGAGTGGATTCCTGCCAAGGAGATTAGAATCTAGGGAGGTGGCCTTATCTATGCTAAGAACAGGAATTGCCATATTTTTCGTAAAACCACTAAATTGTTAGTCATTGTTACATAGAAATGACATACATTTTAATGACTAGCACTACTTAACCACACAGTAAGACCAATTTTTTGGACACAAACAAATGCCACAATGCACATTTAGCTGGCTTCACTTTTTCTGTGTTTGGGCATCTCCAGAGATTCTCACCTCCTTGGTTCCTGCAGCGCATAAGACGAAAAGCCGCGCTCGCAAATCCATACCTGGAAACGCAGAATCGGCGCAACCGCCGATTGCGCAACCACACGTGCGGAACAGAGCGAGCACAGCAACTGACGCCGCCGCCGCCGCCGCCGCCGCCACCCTTCATGCTGCCACTAAGGCAGATAACTGGAAGCCCTGAAGCAACAGCGCCAACACCTAATGCACGAGTAGAAGTTGCTACGCTCTACACGGAACGCTCTAGACAGCAGCACTGAAACAGGTACCCACTACGCACTTACAGAAGAGCAGGAAGCCATGATAACGTATCCACAGAAGGAGGACAACCTGCATCCACCCAAGAAGAAGAGGGTCGCATACAGTAAGAGGACGCTGCAACTCCACCATACATGTCGCCTCAAACTGAGGACGAAGACCCAGCTCACTCAATCCAGACGTTGGTGAAGTCCTAGAAGAGCATCCAAGTCATCCTGTCAGGACTCGCAGAACAATTTGGACACGACGACAATCCAGAAAACATCACACCGTATCCCTTCACCGCCCACCAAATACCAAAACCATCTGCTCTTCAGAAACCAATACAGGGTGTTACAAAAAGGTACGGCCAAACTTTCAGGAAACATTCCTCACAGACAAAGAAAGAAAATATGTTATGTGGACATATGTCTGGAAACGCTTAATTTCCCTGTTAGAGCTATTTTTTTTTACTTCTCTTCAAATCATATTAATCATGGAATGGAAACACACAGCAACAGAACGTACCAGCGTGACTTCAAACACTTTGTTACAGGAAATGTTCAAAATGTCCTCCGTTAGCGAGGATACATGCATCCACTCTCCGTCGCATGGAATCCCTGATGCGCTGATGCAGCCTTGGAGAATGGCGTATTGCATCACAGCCGTCCACAAAACGAGCACGAAGAGTCTCTACATTTGGTACCGCGGTTGCGTAGACAAGAGCTTTCAAATGCCCCCAAAAATGAAAGTCAAGAGGGTTGAGGTGAGGATAGCGTGGAGGCCATGGAATTGGTCCGCCTCTACCAATCCATCGGTCACCGAAACTCTTGTTGAGAAGCGTACGAACACGTCAACTGAAATGTGCAGGACCTCCATCGTGCATGAACCACATGTACTTGTAAAGGCACATGTTCTAGCAGCACAGGTAGAGTATCCCGTATGAAATCATGATAACGTGCTCCATTGAGCGTAGGTGGAAGAACATAAGGCCCAATCAAAATATCACCAACAATTCCTGCCCAAAAGTTCATAGAAAATCTGTGTTGATGGCGTGAATCGAGGAAGTACAGTACATACTAACGAAAGAATTGGGTATTTTGACAATTTTCTGCACAAATTATTTCAATTTACATTTAAAGAGACATACTAAAATGAGCTCTAACATGGAAATTAAGCGTTTGCGCACACATGTCCACATAACATATTTCCTTTCTTTGTGTGTGAGGAATGTTTGCTGAAAGTTTGGCCGTACCTATTTTTGTGACACCGTGTATATTCTGCATATTTATAGCCTCTGTTCCACATCATGGAAGATCTACTACGCATCAATTCCCTCCTCCTCCTCACTGCACATTCTCAACGTTGCAGCTCAGGAATAGAGAGCTGATCGGGAGAGGAATAAGAAGAAATCATCTAAGGAAGACTATACCAAACAGCAGTCAAGAAGGAAGAAGAAATAACTTAGCAACTTACAACACGAACTACCACACAAGACCCACAGAGAAAGAATTACAAGTATGTGAGGTAAACGTCCTGCAAAAGCCAATAAAGTAAAAGATAAAATTTACCTATCCCTACTCCTTGCGTTGAGACACATACCCGAAGGCAAAGTCGGAACAGTTTCTGTTGATATTCCGCGTCCTCTTGCTGCGTGGAAGCTGAGTTGCAGACGTTTCATTCAGGCTTCCCTCCCGACGGGCTTTTAACCGAAGATAACAATCCTCTCTTGCTGATGTTACCCTTGACCGACCTTCTCTTTGCCTTGTTTCAACGGTTCCTGTTGTCAAAAATATCATCCGGGTCTTATAAATTACACTCCAATAGCTACAACCACCTCCGTCTTTGCCTGTGCAGCTTCCAACCTTCCTATGGCTCCCCATGCCATAGCTTCGGGTAAGTCACGCTGTTGTTGCAGTGCACAGTTGCTCACTAACCTGTCTGAACCCAACTTCTCGTGTAATTCGTTTGGTAGAGTAAACACAAGTCAACACCAACCCACTCTGCAGCAACTTTCTGTTATTAATTATTTTGTGTCCCAGCCTCGTCGCCGCTTTTGTGTCTCGTTTCCGTGGTAGGTGTCGGTGGCCGAGTGGAATGAGACCGACACAGGAATAAAGATAGCACGCTGGTGCAGGTACGGAGGGGATCAGCCAGAAACTAGAAACACTAGAGTAAATTAGAACGAGATATATATTGCACAGAATTTATACAATACTTAACTTTTACATAGATCAGTGCTGCAGATACATAGTTGAGCTAGAGGTCTGCCTAGTGCCTGTACGATAGCCAAGTCTTCACTGGTGCCTATCTGATTCCGATGTGTTCTCAGTCCCAAGTGAACGATGTCGTTCAGTGGTGGCCACGCGCGGAGTTGCAGAAGAGGGCGCTCGTGGCTGTCGTCGTAAGAACGCCGCGCCGTGCGTGCATGGCGGCGCGCGGCGGAAGTAGGTGGCGCGCACTTTGGACTTGTCCGACACCACAAATTATTTTGTCAAGTAGGCTCAACGACAGAAATTGTGTAAAAACATTAAATAATGACGCGTTTCAAGGGTCAAGCCCTCATCATCATCATCAGATACTGAGGAACTTTCTGCGTAGACTCGGTTACAAGGGAAGTAACCACGTTTTCTTTTATTACGTTTAAGATTTTTATTGTCTCAGGTTTTAAGATTCTTGTATAGATTATCTGATGATGAGGGCTTGACCCTTGAAACGCATCATATTTTAATGTTTTTACACGATTTCTGTGGTTGAGCCTACTTGACAAAATAATTAATACAACCGCGACCTCACAAACATTATGACTATAATTAACTTTCTGTTATTACGTTTGACATTCGCGGGCAAGCGCTCTGTCGTCTGAGCTATCACGGCACGTTTCACGGTCCGTCCTCACAACACTTCTTAAAATTCCAAAATACAGCTCATCCGTTGCGAAGCTAGAGGTTGATTACTTAGCCGCGGTTTCGGCGTCAACTAAGGAAGTCTTCATCATTTTATGTTCCATTGTTACATTTGTAACTTGAACGTCACCTATATCGGTCAATAACCGTTGTCCATTTCACGTAACAAAACTTTTTTTAATTCTGATGAAGGCTTCCTTAGTTGAAGCCGAAACCGTGGTTACGTAATCAACCTCTAGCTTTGCAACCGAGTAGCTGTATTTTTGAATGTTAATCTTTCACGAGCGGTTGCTTTCTCAACATCCATGTTTGAAATTGTAAAACTTCTGCCAGTATTTCGCCTCCTGCTTTTCAAACATCACAGCAGTTCTCCTGCGAAACTTGCAGGGAATAGCATGCCGGGAAGAAAGAATATGGTGGAGACATTGCTTAGCGACAGCGTAAGGGATGTTTCGAAAATGAAACTTTCAGTGTGCGACGGAGTGTGCGCTGATATGAAACCTCCTGGCTAATTAAAATTGTATGCTGGAACCGGGATTCGAACCTGGGATCTTTGCCTTTCACGGGCAAGAACTTCATTCTGCAGTGTTCTAAAGTAAATCCCGCCGGGATTTCTGATGGTGGTTTAAGAAAATCAGTTGTAACCTTGGATGTAAATGGTCAGTGATCTACATCCATACTCCGCAAGCCACCCGATGGTGTGTGGCGGAGGGTACCTTGAGTACCACTATCGGATCTCCCTCCTATTCCAGTCAAGTATTGTTCGCGGAAAGAAAGATTGTGTGGGCTATAATCTCTCTGATTTTATCTTCATGATCTCTTCGCGAGATATACTTAAGAGGGAGCAATATACTGCTACACTCTTCAGTAAAGGTATGTTCTCGAAACTTCGACAAAAGCCCGTACCGAGCGACAGAGCGTCTCTCCTGCAGAGTCTTCCACATGAGTTTATCGATCATCTCCGTAACGCTTTCACGATTACCAAATGATCCTGTAACGAAGCGCGCTGCTCTCCGTTGTATCTTCTCTACCTCATCTATCAATCCCACCTGGTACGGATCCCACACCGGTGAGCAGTATTCAAGCTGCGGGCGAACAAGTGTAGTGTAACGTACTTCCATTGTTTTCGGACTGCTTTTCCTTAGGATTCTTCCAATGAATCTAAGTCTGGCATCTGCTTTACCGACGATTTATATGGTCGTTCCATTTCTAATCACTCCTAATGCCTACTCCCAGAAAATTTATGGAATTAACTGCTTCCAGTTGCTTACCTGCTATAGTGTAGCTAAATAATAAAGGATCTTTCTTTCCATGTATTCGCAGCACATTACACTTGTCTACATTGAGATTCAATGTCAATTCCCTGCACCATGCGTCAATTCGATGCAGATCCTCCTGCATTTCCATACAGTTTTCCATTGTTACAACATCTCTATATACTATAGTATCACCAGCAAAAAGCCTCAGTCAACATCCGATGTTATCGCGAGGTCATTTATAAATATCGTGAACAGCAAAGAACCCACGACACTCCCCTGTGGCACACATGACATCAACCTTACTTCGGAAGACTTCTGTCCAATGAAAATGAAATGTTGCATTCTGTTATCTAGGGACTCCTCAATCCAGTCACATAATTGGTCTGATAGACCATATGATCTTACTTTGTTCATTAAACGTCTGTGGGGGAACTGTATCAAACGCATTGTGGAAGTCAAGAAACGCAGCTTCTACCTGAGAACCCGTGTCTCTGGCCCTCTGAGTCTCGTGGACGAATAGCGCGAGCTGGGTTTCACACGATCGCCTTTTTCGAAGCCCATGCTGATTCCTATGGAGGAGATTTATAGTCTCCAGAAATGTCATTATACTCGAACATAATACATGTTCCAAAATTCTACAACCGACATTAGAGATATAGGCCTATATTTCTGCACATCTGTTCGACATCCTTTCTTAAAAAGTGGGATAACATGCTCCATTTTCCAATCTTTCGGAACGCTATGCTCTTCTAGAGACCTACGGTACAACACTGCAAGAAGGGGGGCAAGTTCCTTTGCGTACTCTATGTAAAAACTAACTGGTATCCCATCTGGTCCTGCGGCCTTTACCCTTTTGGGCGATTTTAATTGTTTTTCTGTCCCTCTATCAATTATTTCTATACCTGCCATTTTGTAATCTGTGCGGCAATATAGAGAAGGAACTACAGTGCAATCTTCCTCTGTGAAACTGCTTTGCAAAAAGACATAAAATTTTGAACATAGTTGCTACTGTCAGCGACCGTTACAACGTCAAAGGATAAAAATGCAGCCCTCGATCGCAAAATTAAAATTATTTAACCTGGTTTCGGCAATAATTACGATTACCTTCGTCAGAAATTATAAAATAAAACAAATCACATACTAAAAGTTACAACTCAGTTGTGAAGCTTACGTCACAAACCTGCACGGAGGCATCGTCTGATGCAGCCCATAGTGGCTGGCTCATTCTAAAAACGTGTTTTAAATTTTGTGACGTAAGCTTTACAGCTGAGTTGTAACTTTTGTTATGTTGTTTTAATTTATAATTTCTGACAAAGGCAATCGTAGTTATTGCCGAAACCAGGTTAAATAATTTTAATTTTGCGATCGAGGGCTGCATTTTTATCCTTTGTTTTTGGTTTTGGTCAGAGATCAGTTCAAAAGAATAACACAGGGTAAAGACAGAAGTAAACGTGAAGATAAACTTATATATTTCAACAGGGGTTGATATTGTACTGCATCCAGTTATATCGTAAATGAAGTGTATCGTTTCTGGAAAACAGAACGAATTAAAATCCTCGCCATTTAACTGTCGCATTTAAAAATCATATACGTTTTTTCCCGCTACAATTATATTTCCCCTGTAGCAACAAAATGAATCCAATTAGAATTCGTTTAACCTTAAAAAAATATCACTCGTTTGTATTATTGAACAGGATGCATTATTTACTACGCGTTTTTATCGAAACAGGCGTAATTCAAATCGACTAACAGAGAAGCATTTACGCGCATAAAACGGTCCGCGGCGGCAGCGCTCGGTGGCAGCTTACACCCGGTAAGCGCATTACGGCCCTACACTGTGCGCTGGCATTTGTCCGTCGCCCGGGAGACTTTGATTACGGGGAACTGTGCCGTACGTCAAAACAGGCGCGCTGTTTGTTATAGCAGCGGTTACGCCTGCCCGCCTGATTCATGTTCTTCCCGGGACATAACTCTCTGCTACGGGGCCTGTTCTTTCCGGAATTGTTTACAGTCGGTTCGCCGCAGCGGGACACACAACGGAAGCGTCGTGGCTTTCAACGGTAACCACTCTTCACGTCGGGCACGGCGGAGAAGAAAATGCAGGCGCCGTAATATTACGTCGGGTAGCATTCGACGTTTCTTCTACATCTACATCTACATAGTTACTCTACAAATCACATTTAAGTGCCTGACACTTCATTAAACACTTTCATAACTTATCTCTACCGTTCCATTCTCTAATAGCGCGCGGGAAGAAAGAACACCTATATCGTCCCGTTTTCGATCTGATTTCTCTTATTTTAGTGGGGTGGTCCTGTCTCCCTAAGTAGGTGGGTGCTAGCAAAAGCCGGCCGCGGTGACCGAGGGGACTGAGGCGCTTCAGTCACGGTCTGCACGGTCACTACGGTCGGGGGTTCGAATCCCCCCTCGGGCATTGATATTTGTGCCGTCCTTAGTGTTAGCCAGTTCGTAAGTAGTTTGTAAGTTTAGGGACTGATGACCCCGTAGTTAAGTTCCTAAAGCTTAACAAACATTTGAACATTTGAATTGCTAGCAAAATATTTTCACATTCAGAAGTAAAAGTCGGGGATTTATACTTCGCAAACAGATCACGCAGCAATGAATAGCGTATTTCTTTTAATGATTTCCACTCCAATTCGTGCAACATTTCCGTGACGATTTTCCCCCCGTACCGTGATAACACAAAACTTCTCAATGTCTTTCGTCAGTCCCACCTGGTGAGGGTCCCACAAGGGGCAACAGTACTCCAGGAGAGGACGCACAAGTGTAATTTGGGTAGTCTCTTTGGTGGAGCTGGTGCATGTTCGAAGCTTCTTGCCAATGAAACAATGTATAGCTTATGGGACTTAACTACGGGGTCATCAGTCCCTAAACTTACAAACTACTTACGAATTAGCTAACACTAAGGACGGCACAAATATCCATGTCCGACGGGGGATTCGAACCCCCGACCGTAGTGGCCGTGCAGACCGTGACTGGAGCGGCCACCGCGGCCGGGTACCAATGAAACGTAGCCTTGGTTCGCCTTCCCCACAATATTTTCTATGTGTTCTCTCCAGTCTAAGTTGTTCGTAATTGTAACTCCTAGGTATTTGGTAGAATTTACGACCTTAAGGTTTGACTGATTTCGCGTAATTGAAGTTCAGCGGATTTCTTTTAATAGTCATGTGTATTACTTCACACTTTTCTTTATTTAGTGTGTTGCGTTTCAATGTTCCCGCTAAGCGCCTTAGGATTATCAGTGCTTTATTTCGCTACTTTAGTGATGAGACGATCTTAAAGGACGGCAAAACTTATTCAGGACTATTGCACTTGTGAATTTATTGATTAATACTGTTTAATCCCTTTTTGTGTTTTTTTTAACGACAGTTACAGAAGGCTAGAAGACAAATGCAAGGATGCAGAAGAATGTATAAATAGGGGAAAATAGACATAGCCTACAGGAAAGCAAAAGAGATATTTAGAGACAAGGAAAACAGCTCTATGAATATCAAGAACACTGATGGAAAACCAGTTCTCAGCAAAGGGCCAAGATCACTTTTTAATTTTTATTAAGAAGTACACAATCTATATTCTTTAATTATTGTTGACCGTTTTTCGATATGACCGGCAGATAATATTCATGTATAATGTGGAAAGTACAATGTGGTAATAAATTAAAAAGCGCATACGTCACTGTCTAAGTGACGTATGCGCTTTTTATGATATAAAAACAAATTACTGTTTAACTGAGTTACCAAAACTCTCGAAACTTACTTAAACGGTTTACTACAAATTTGTATATGTTATTATATTGAACATTTGGACGGATTTTTGGCAACATTTGTTTTCAATACTTGCAACACCATACAAATACCTATGTGGTACTTGAAAGTGAAATGTTCATGCCAAAATTTTTGAGAACTTCTTAAACGATTTACTTAAAAAAATTTCATAACACTATATAGCAAGTTAGAACGGACATAAGTAGTGCTACCTAAATATATATGTACCAGATAACGATGAAATGTTGTTAAAAACGGGAAAAGATTTTGAAAGATTTACTACAAATTTTATTGTAATTAACATTCGTAGGAATATAGGCTGATATACATATACCATACTAGCTGAAAACTCGATGTTGCCCGGGTATTTCTTTCTTTATTCCAGCCTTGAGTCGGTACTTCTCCTATCCATTCTCTCTGTCCATCTCCTCTTTTTTAAAAAAACATGTTATATTTATGGCAGAATACTCGATCAAAAATACAGTTCATTTCAAATGTAAATCCTGGCAGTTCCGTCAACCAATCTGAATGGTGTTACAATCAACTAGTGAGATCGTTCAGCGCGAATCACCTGGAGATTAACGTCTGATGTTTACAAAACATTCGTGTATCCCTAAACAATTGAAGGAAGGAAAGAAATAATCGTTACAAAACGTTTGTGAGTTGCAAATGCCACACATCATGCCAGTTCGTGAAACGTGTAACTTTTCGTGTTTGCTCCTTTTTTCTCCAGAATACTATTAACATTTAGCGTTTTTGTACTTATGTTGTACTGCATAATTAATTAAACTCTTGAAAATGAATGAGCTGTAGACCAGGGGTGGGCACGAGAGCTGCTCGCGCGGCTGCCCGCGAGCCGCGAGAGCCGCGAGGGCAGCGCTGAGCGGCCTTGAGAGCCAGCAGTGCGGGCAGCAGGGCTGTGCGCTGTGGCTGATGCACAGTGCACATACATCACTGCTTTCATCCAATCCTAAAGAAAACAAAACTAAATCTTTGATCCTGTCTCTCAACTGAGCTTCCACGTCGTTTGCCATTTCTTCAATGCGCCTGCTAACCGTTCTCCTTGAAAGAGGAACCGTTTCAAAAAGAGTAATATTTGCTGGGCACAAAATTGTTGCGGCAGCAACAAAACATTCTTTCACAAATTCTGCATCGCTGAAGGGCCGCGCAGTTTTAGCTATTTTAAGAGCTACATGATAGCTTACTCTCATCGCTGCAGCGTTGTGGATTAGAAGGTTTTCCACCTTTAAATACGTAGAGGAGAAGGTAAAATTGACGGAAAATGCACACAACATATTAATAACAGCAGTAAATTGAATTAATAACATAATTATCTACAAGTATACTTACGTCTTTTTCCTTTTTCTGCTTCATTTCTATAACTTTGACTTTTCGTTCTTCTTTACTCTAACTACATCTTTTTCGTGAAGCAGTTGAAAGTGACGCTTCACATTGCACTTCTTCCATGAAGACAGTGTTGAATTGCAAAAGAAACACTGAAGCCCGCTTTGCGTTCCAACAAAAAAGTACTCTTCTTCCCACTGTGGGTGTTCAGAAAACTTTCTTTTCCAAGATTTTACGTCCTCCTCAGCCATTTTTCAGACACTAGTTCTGCTTTATCACGAACACCGGACGCGATTTCCACAAGTAAACAGAACGAGTGGTTCCGCGTGTAGTGAGGTGCGCGGCTAGTCGAGTATGTGTGGAGGGCACTGCTGGCTGGCGGAGTGGGGGGAGCCGCGAGCAGGCCGTGTGAGCCGCTGAGAGCGCTCGCGCTCGCCAAATGGCGTTTGCCCAGCCCTGGTGTAGAGGCTCACATTGGATGAAGCCGCCTACGACGCTGCACGCCATACGGTCGCCCGGGTAGCAGACGGCCGCCTTGAGCACCATCATCTCCTTCATGAAGACATCTGCGGTATTTCCACACACGTTTCGCTTGAATCTACAGCGAAATGCGCCCTGTAGTTCTATTTGCAAACAGCTTAGTGGTTATGACATCCTATCTCCTGATCAACGTGTCATTCAGTGATATAATTTTGTTGTATACATGGTATATTGTGGTACATTGTTTGCGAAATGTGCTGCGAATAAAGAAAGACTTATCAGCATGTCAAACGTAATCTACATCTACATCTACATAGATACTTTGCAAATCACATTTAAGTGCCTGGCAGGGGGTTCATTAACCACTTTCATAACTTTTCTCTACCGTTCCATTCTCTAATAGCGCGCGGGAAGAAAGAAAACCTAAATCGTTCCGTTTTCGATCTGATTTCTCTTATTTTATTGGGATGGTCATGTCTCCCTAAGTAGGTGGGTGCTAGCAAAATATTTTCACATTCAGAACTAAATGTCGGTGATTGAAACTTCGCAAACAGATCACGCTGCAATGAATAACGTCTTTCTTTTAATGATTTCCACCCCAATTCGTGCAACATTTCCGTGACGCTTTCCCCCCCGTAACTTGATAAAACAAAACGAGCTGCCCTTCTCTTAACCTTCTCAATATCTTCCGTCAGTCCCACCTGGTGAGGGTCCCACAAGGGGCAACACTACTCCAAGAGAGGACAAACAAGTGTGATGTAGGCAGTCTCTTTGGTGGAGCTGGTGCATCGTCTAAGCGTTCTGCCAATGAAACGTAACCTTTGGTTCTCCTTCCCCACAATATTTTCTGTGTGTTCTCTCCAGTCAAAGTTGTTCGTAATTGTAACTCCTAGGTATTTGGTAGAATTTACGACCTTAAGATTTGACTGATTTATCGCGTAATTGAAGTTCAGCGGATTTTTTTTTAGTGGTCATGTGTATTACTTCACACTTTTCCTTATTTAGTGTCAATTGCCAATTTTCGCGCCAAGTAGAAATTTTGTCTAAATCGCTTTGCAGTTGCTTTTGATCCTCTGTTGACTTCACTAACCGATAAACGACAGCATCATCCGCGAACAGTCTAAGGGAACTATTCAGATTGTCTCCTAAATCGTTTACAAAAACGAGGAAGAGTAGGGGACCTATAACGCTTCCCTGTGGAACGCCAGATATCACTTCTGTTTTACTCGATGACTTACCGTCAATTACAACGAACTGTGTCCTTTCTGATAGGAAATCGTGAATCCAATCGCACAATTGGGGAGATATTCCATAAGCACGCAATTTCATTAGAAGCCGCTTGTGGGGTACAGTATCAAAAGCCTTCCGGAAATCCAGAAATATGGAATCGATTTGAGATCCCTTGTCGATGGCACTTAACACTTCATGTGAATAAAGGGCAAGCTGTGTTTCGCAAGAGCGATACTTTCTGAATCCGTGCTGACTATTGGTTAATAGGTCGTTCTCTTCGAGGTAGTACATAATATTCGAACAAAGTATATGTTCCAAAATCCTACTGCAAATCGACGTCAATGAGATAGGCCTGTAATTTTGGGGATCACTCCTATTGCCTTTCTTGAATATTGGAGTAACTTGGGCAACTTTCCAGTCTTTGGGTACGGATCTTTCGCTGAGTGATCGGTTGTAAATTATAGCTAAGTACGGAGCTATTGCATCAGCATACTCTGAGAGGAATCTAGTTGATATACAATCTGGCCCGGAAGATTTATTTTTGTTTAGTGACTTAAGTTGTTTTACTACTCCAGGAACATCCACTTCTAAGTTTCAGTACCTATTTACGGATGTCACTTTTATGACTTAATACCTCCTGAATTATGTGTCCTACAAAAACGTTATTTACCAGGTTCGTAGAGTGGAATATTAGGAAAGTGCCTGCGAAATGTGTCGTAAATGGAATTGGTAGTAAAGATTTACAAATTACAACCGCATGCGTATTAGGGCGAATTTTCATGCATTTCACTGTCTTTGTCGTCATAGCACCTGACCTATTTGTCGTAATACGATATCATCTCGAAGGTACATCCAGTGGTGTATATGTAAAATGTCTGCAAAATACATCGCGAATAGAGTTAGTAGAAAAGACGTAATAAATGAGAACGTCATGCGTGATGAAGCAGATTTTCATGAATCTAATTGTTTATGACTCCATTTCTCATGAACTGTGTGTCGTATTATGATAAAATTTCGAAAGTACCTTCATTGGTATGTGTGTATACTGTCTGTAACATTTCTCGCGAATACAATTAATAGTGTACGAGTAATAAATTGTAACGTCATGTGAAATGTCGTAATTTTACTGCATCAACGCCGAAAAATTAGTAAGCGATAATTTTTTTTTTCATTTAGTCATTTTTCTAGGGTTTTCTGCGAGAAAAAGTTTCCTAAAGGTTTGAAATTAGGTTTAACGTTTGTTCCAAGTCACTAAGTGCTCTTATTCTCAAAAAGTGGACTGATAAAGTTACACAATCACGTGCCGCAAGACGGGGAAGTTTTCTTTGTTTATGTTGCCATATCTCCTGGACTATCGGCCCTGTGGAAAGATCCTTTCTTAGCTGGCGTCTTCTACCTATAAACTACATTATTGCCAAATTTCGGCTTCATAGCTGAAGTAGTTTTAGAGACTTCGTGTTTAGTCAGTGAGTGAGTACTCTTTCTCTTTTATACAGGTAGAGATAAATCTACGTTTAATAAGTAAAAATGCAATGTTATTACGATAAATCTATAGAAAGTCATCACAATTTTTCTTCTCTGCAGGTGTGTGTTTTTTATTTCTTTTTATACAATGCTCAATGAATATCCGAAAATAGAATATACGCAGTGTAGGTATTGTGTTAAGACCGACTGGGGAGAGATCCGTTTTATTTTATAATTTTTATGCTGTTTCAACTACTACTGCAGAGTATGTAAAGCATTAGACGATTGAATGTTACAAAAATACGAGGTTACATCAGTAAGTAAGTCACAAACTGCGGTAGACAAGCCAGAACTGCGTGCCGTGTAGGGGTATTTCTCTACCACTACAACACATTCGTCTTGTGGGTTACAGCAGTTTAAGCAACGAAATGAAGTTACAGCTCAAGAGCGTTAATTAAAGGAAGCAAACGCTGCCACAAAAATTCCTAGCTCCAGGCTTGTAAAGATTCCTAGAAAGATGGTCTTTAGTCCGCAGACTGGTTTGATGCAGCTCTCCCGGCAAGCCTGTCCTGTGCCAGACTCTTCATTTGAGGATACGTCGGGCAACCGACATCCTTTTGAATCTGATTAGTGTATTCGTCCCTCTGTCTAGTTCTACGATTTTTACGCCACACACTTCGTTAGGTTGACGATTCCTTGATGTCGCAGAATGTGTCCCACCAATGTATCCCTTAGGATATGCCAGAAACTCCTTTTCTTCCCAATTCCGTTGATATCTCCTTATTAGTTACGTGATACACACATCTAATCTTCATCATTCGTCTGTAGTAACATATTTCAAAAGCTTCTATCATCTTTTTGTCTCTACTCATTGTTCACGTCTCACTCCCATACAATGCTACATTCCAGACAAATGCTCCCAGAAAAGACTTCCTGCCATTTAAATTAATATTGGATATCAGCAAATTTCGGTCCTACAGAAACGCTTTTCTTCTCACAGCAATTCTGAATTTTATATTTTCTTTACTTTGGCCATCAAACGGTACCTTGATACCCAAATAACAAAACTCATCTGAAAACTGTTTAAATTAACAGGTGGAGTAAGCTGATAAGTATAGCTATTTTCAAGCCTATAAACGCACTACTGAGCTGTGTACCTCAGTTTGCGACTTTCTTACGGGCTCATCCTCGAACAACACAACACTGTGCTTTTTGTATTCTTCGTCAACGTACTCCTGCCGGTCTGTCATGCGGGATGAAGAGATTCTGGCACTTCGCGACTGAGCTACTGCAACTATACAGATGACTTCTCGCTCTGTCGAGACGATCATCCCTCCTGTGATGCCTGTGTCGTGAAAATAACTCTAGGCCACTTTTTAAGCAAGTACATTTTATATTGTGGAAAGAGGCCGTACACGAATGTTGTTGGGGATCTGCCTTCTATTTTAGCTGATGACGAAGCGAGTGTAATCAAAGTTTTCGTGATTTATCTAGATTCTGCACTAAAATTTTATATGGAGGTTTTAGTATGTTGCAGAGTGACTGAGTCATCCTTTTTAATTCCGTGATCATTCACTTATGGTCATACTTTTTCCATAGATCATATATATGACATTTCGTAATGATGTGGAACGTGTCAGTTTAGTAAATGTTGTCTACACTTGACAATCAATATTTTAATGATTTATTTCTATTTATTTATTTTTTTAAGTTTTATCCAAAAATTCATCTACATTGTAGAAGGAGTTGCCATTCAGAAAATCCTTTAATTTCTTTTTAAATAATAGTTGGCTATCTGTCAGACTTTTGATGCTACTTGGTAAGTGACCAAACACTTTTGTGGCAGAATAATCCACCCCTTTCTGCGGCAAAGTTAGATTTAACCTTGAATAGTGAATATCATCCTTTCTCCTAGTGTTGTAGCTATGCACACTGCTATTACTTTTGAATTGGGTTGGATTGTTAATAACAAATTTCATGAGTATATATATAAGCTACAGTGAGGATCCCTAAATCCCTAAATAAATGTCTGCAGGATACTCTTGGGTGGGCTCCAGCAATTATTCTGATTAGACACATCGCTATGATGTTTTAACTTATTCTATCAAGTTATTGCCTTTTGTCAAGCTACAATCTTGGGTGTTTCAGCGCAGGTGTACATATGGCTGGCCTCATTTTCATTCCATTTTACTTCTTACTCTTCCGTCTACACCACTTTTAGTGTAATTTATTGATTCTCGTCTCTTCATCCAGAAGCTAGTTATATCTTCATAATCGTTCTTGTAATTGATTTTTCAGGAGAAAGGAAGTGGTTTCGAGGCTTACGAGCTTATGATTCGAATAGAATGGAACTTTCAAATACTAAATACTCCCAGTTTAAAACCATGCAACATGCTTTCATGAGATCTAATATCGTCACAAATCCCGCTGATGGAGAGATATTCCTCATACTGTAATTAGTATGAGGCCAACCAATATGGTTGGCCTCATTTTCATTCCATTTTACTTCTTATACTTCCGTCTACACCAGTTTTAGTGTAATTTATTGATTCTCGTCTCTGCATCCAGAAGCTAGTTATATCTTCATAATCATTCTTGTAATTGATTTTTCAGGAGAAGGGAAGTGGTTTCGAGGCTTACGAGCTTATGATTCGAATACAATGAAACTTTCAAATACTAAATATTCCCTGATTAAAACCATGCAACATGCTGTCATGAGATCTAATATCGTCACAAATCCCGCTGATGGAGAGATATTCCTCATACTGTAATTAGTGAATCAGAATAGGCAACGGGGGAGGAGGAGGAGGTTATAGGCGTAAGAGGCTTGACATTGCCAAGTTCTTCCTAACTTCAGCTGCAGATACAAATCACTATAATGACATGACGCATCCCATCAACCAGTGGAGACGCATTTCGTTTTCTCTTCACTTCCGGGCGCCCCTCTATTTCAGCTAGCCAGTGTATTTGCAGCGAAAGACGGAACGGCGCCTAAGTGAGGGATATAAATTTTTTTGCCGAGCGGAGTAGCGACGTAATTGCGAGTTTTACGTCCGCGTAATTCGCCGGTGGCATCAGAGATGCTGCCAGAGGGGAGCGGTTGGGCGGGGTTTATGAGATTCTGGCGCGCTTTCAGGCTCGGTAATCGGCAATAACGCGTCCGTGACTTGCAGCCGCGAGCGTCGAGTGGCCTACTTGAGACCAGAGGAGACGGACGCGCCGGTCGGCTCTGCAGTATAGCCAATCCCAGACAGCCCGACCCTTCCACCAGGCGGGGGGTTGCGACGTGTGGCGCGCGGCCAACTGCCAGAGACCGCTCTCACCCTCCATCCAGGGGCGGAATAAGGCCGAAAGAGGCCCGAGGCGACAAAACTATATGGGCTGCCCCGTCCGCTTCAGAATACTATTTCTAAATTAAAAATAAAAGAAAGTATTTATTATTATGTATTTTCCAAAGGAACAGACGTTGTCGTTGATCCGCAGCAGTTCTAAATATATCCATACATATACTTCGCACATCGCGCAATTTACCGACGTGTGCTGCTCCTGTAAGGTGGACAAACGATCTGCAACACATGAAAATTTCTGCCGGATCACCTGCTGCGGATCACCGGCACCGTCTGTTGCCTTGGAACAGAGTTAATAGTAAACATTAACGCATGACAAGTTTACGGTGAGAAATTGCAACACACGGAAGTTTGGGTCTGGCCGGGTAGCCGAGGGGTTAAGGCGACCGCTCGCGGAGTATATGTATGGATAAAAGAAAGTAACTTCCTTTCGAGATTTGGAGACACCTAAGACGATAGGCAAGGGACGGTAGAAATAGAGAAAAAAGGGCGATATCAAAAAATAATTAATAAATAGTCAAACACTGTGCTGCCGAGATATTTTACTGTATTATCAATATTTTTTCGCAATATCGAAATTATCTTAGCTTCACCATATAAGGTATGGATGTTCTACCAAATGATGACGTGTGAAAATTCGTGCCGGGCCGGGACTCGAACCCGGTTTTCCGGCTTTTCGCGAGCGGTCGCCTTAACCACTAGGCTACCCGATCACGACTCCAGGACCGACTCAAACTTCCATATGCCATACTGACTGTATCTACATGGGATACTCTGCAAATCACATTTAAGTACCTGGCAGAGGGTTCACCGAACCACCTTTATACTAAATATCTTCCATTCCATTTTCGAATAGCGCGCGGGAAGGAAGAGCATGTGAATCTCTCCGTTCGAGATCTGCTTTTTCGTATTTTATTCTGATGATCATTTCTAACTATTTAGGTGGAACGATATATTTTCGCATTCAGAGGACAATGTTGGTGATTGAGGTTTCGTAAGTAGACCATACCGCAGCAATAACCTCCGTTGTTGTAATTATTCCCATCCTAGATCCTGTATCCTTTCCGTGACGCTGTCTCCCCCGTATTGTGACAATACACAACGAGGTGATGATTTCTTTATTTGACCAGATCGCTTATTTACATAATTGCTTGATGACTAGTTTCAACTCATTAAAGAGCCATTTTCGAATCTTAATTGTCCAGGCATAATAAAATGTTTAAAAGATGCAACACTGTGGCATGATATAAGTGGTATGCACATATTTATCCATACAATGTGCCTCGGTGTCACGTTCTATTCTTGCATACAGTTCGCTTTCCCACATCAATAGGCAGCATGTCATGACTGCAGACGTTGCTGACAGACTGATAGATTCAGTTTTAAACACTTTCGTTTGCTTATCTGCATATCGTTCACTTCCCCACATCACTAGGCAGCGTGTTATGCCTGTAAATGCCGCTGATAGACTGAATTTGCAGGCATAACACAGATAATCATCACCTGATTTTTTTAGACTGCACTCCATTACTCTTGTTTTTCTCTTGTTCATCTTACATACACCATTCAACACACTATCTATTCCGTTCAAATGCTCTTCCAGGTCCTTTGCTGTCTGTGACAGAATTAATGTGTCATCGGCAAAAAGCAATGTTTTTATTTTTTCAAAAATGTTCAAATGTTTGTAGAGCTTATGGGACTTAACTACGGGCCATCAGTCCCTAAACTTAGAAACTATTTATTAACTAGCTAACACTAAGGACGGCACAAATATCTATGCCCGAGGGGGGGGGGATTCGAACCCCGGACCGTAGTGGCCGTGCAGAACGTGACTGGCGCGCCGCAGACGGCTCGGCCACCGCTGCCGGCTTTATTTCTTCACCCTGAACTTTAATTCCTTCACAAATTTCTCCTCCTTTCTTTTATAGCTTGCTTAATGTACAAATTCAATAGCATCGGAGAAAGGCTCCCTTCCCAACCACTGCATCCCTTTCGTGGCCTTCAACTGTGACCGCCACCGTCTTGTTTTTGTACAAGTTGTAACTAAGGTTACGTTCCCTATATTTTACGTGCAATTAAATAGAGCAATGAGATTGATCATTGGCACTCTGATGGGTACACCACTTCAATGGCTCCCAATATTATGCAACATCGTTCCTCCTGATCTAAGACGGAAGAAAGCCTTAATGAGAGAGTATTATAAGTTCCTGTCCACTCCTGAGCTTCCTATCCTGCAAGACCTACCACCACCGGTAAGCCGGCTGAAATCACGCAAACCACCTCTTAAAACAGCTGTACAACTACATGAGAGTGGCTTCTCGCCTAAATCAAACTGGGCAAGAACTTGGGATTCGTTTAATGCAAAAAAACAGCATCTTGATAGACGATCCCTCTAAGCAGCTCCAAGGAATGGACCTTCCCAGGAGAGAATGGTCTTTGATCAACCGCTTCCGAACTGGTGTTGGTCGCTGTAACTATTGGAAATTCAAATGGGAACAGACAGACGACCAGTCATGTGACTGTGTGGAGCAGACACACAAACGATGACCCACATAATTACTAATTGCCCATTACGATCATTCTCAGGAGGGATGACCGAATTCCATATAGTCAGTCAGGAAGCTGTCCAGTGGTTAAAGAAGTTGGACTTGGCTCTGTGACAGAGATATGTTTTATCTTATTAATTAGACACTAATATATCTTACTAAAGTATTATATGTAGCTGACATTATACCATATATATACACTCCTGCTTGCTTCAGAACTTGAAAGAGTTTATTGCACCAACCATGTTAAAAGCTTTCTCCAAATCTACAAAAGTAGGTTTGTCTTTCCTTCATCTATCTTCGTGTTCCTAAATTTCTCATGACCCAAACTGATAATAACTGAGGTCAGCTTCTGCCATCTTTTTCATCATTCTGCAAACAATTCGTGTTAATATTTTGCAACCATGACTTATTAAATTGATGGTTCCTTAATTTTCACACCTGTCTGCGCCTGCTATCTTTGGGATGGGGATTATTACATTTTTCTGGAAGTCTGATGGTACTTACGTTTTACACACCAGGTGAAACAGTTTTGTCATGGCTGGTTCTCCCAGAGACTTCAGTAGTTTTGAGGGAATATCATTTACTCCAGGGGTCTTGTTTCAACTTAGGTCTTTCAGTGCTCTGTCAAATTCATCTCCCAGTATACTGTCTCCTATTTCATCCACATCTAATTCGTCTTACTTTCCTACAATATTGCCTCTAAGTTCATTTTCTTTGTAGAGCCCGTCTATATACTTTTATTCTTATTTTATTTATTTATATTTTTTTTACGGCGGGTTTCGGCACACTGAGATACAATCTTTCGGACTGCTGTCTTAAAGCATTAAGATACCACATCAGCAGATAATAAATACCGTAGCAACTGTAACCATATATAGAGACGCGGTGGAGTGGTCTCTGCTCGCCTGCGGAGGTTCGAGTCCTCCCTCGGGCATGAATGGTGTTTATTTTATTTTATTTTATTGATTTTTTCCGTTATTTCTTCCTTAGCATACGTTAGTTTAAGTAGTGTGTAAGCCTTGGGATTTACGACCACGGTGGCGGAGGGGACTGAGGCGCTCCAGTCACGGTCTGCACGGCCATTACGGGGTCGGGGGTTTGAATCCCCCCTCGGGCATGGATAGTTGTGCCGTCCTAGTTCGTAAGTAGTTCATAAGTTGTTTGTAAGTTTAGGGACTGATGACCACGTAGTTACGTCCCATAGACTATAAAAACATTTAAACATTTAAACTTACGACCAGAGTAGTTAAGTCCCACAGATTTACAAAAGTTTGAATTTTGTAACCATTTGGCCAACTGTGAAAACAGTAGGTTGAAAAATATATAATATAAATATCGTACAATAAATTTGTCAATAAGTTTGACATCAAAGCTCACCTTATTGTTGCACTCGTATTGTTATAGGGCAGCGTGACATTGCCCAAGGATGTCATAAGGACATAAGTGAAAATGTTTATATCGAAAAAATATGCCTAAAATTGAAAGTATATGTACATAGAATCAAAATAGTGGGTATCACATTAAAATTATTGTACTTTTCGTAGATGGTTTGATGGTGGCGATTTAGCTGAAATGAATCCATGACAATATAATAAAAATCTATGAAATAACTGCAGATTGGTATAATTATATGATGTAATAGTTTTTAAATTTTTTGCAGTCTTGTATTAATGTAAATTTTAAAGAAGATCCTAAACAGGAGCAAATTAAGTGAAGCTGCATACTGAGAGGCGATACTGAATCGTCATCCTCGAGGAAGCGAATCTAGTGAGCCTAACCACTGCGCGACCTTTCTCGGTGGAAAGTCCAGAAAGGATTAATAACAATATTCCGAAAGGGTAGATTGCTACTTCCCACATAGACGTCAGAGACAGACACACTTGAAAGGCTTCTCAGTAATTTCAGCTTTCGGCCGAAAGAGCCTTTTCCAGAAATAGACTCTCTCTCTCTCTTTCTCTCTCTCTCTCTCTCTCTCTCTCTCTCTCTCTCTCTCTCTCTCTCTATGGAGAGCCAACCAGCTGCTAGAATTGGTGATCTTGTGTGTGTGTGTGTGTGTGTGTGTGTGTGTGTGTTAGTCTTTCTATTTCTGGAGAAGGCTCTTTCGGCCGAATGTTGTCATTACGAAAACTTTCAAGTGTGTCTGTCTGTGACCTCTGTGTCGCAGTAGCAATATATTATTTTCATTATTATTTAATTATGAACAGCTCATTTTGGTAATGGAGTGTAGTGTAGGGGTATGATGGAAACTGAGTCGGTAACTAGCTAACTGGACACACTCCAGCACTTCATTTGTCATCTATTTCACAGTACTGTATTTTAATCTCCAGTAAGGAACTATATTTTATCAAATATATGAATCTCCATATTACTCTCAAACCTCACTTCTGCATCACTTTCATACTTTAGTTAATTTACCCCATATTAAAATTTAAAATTTTGGCTTCCCCAAAACAAGCCACTTTCTGTGTTGCCGCGGTATATTCCCCCCCCCCCCTCCCCCCACCCCTTACCGCCTCTGCGTCCCCTTCACTGCCCCGAGTAAAATGGCAATATGAAATGTCACTAACGTAACACAGTATCACAGAATTAGCAAGTAGTGAAAACATCAGGATTTAGGACAATCATAACTGGCTAAATCAAATCTGGCTAACGCAGTCAATTAACATATTGTCAGGTGTCTCTGCGCCTTTATTGTAGAAGGTGAAGTAAAACACCCCATCGCGAACGCAGTCAATCGTAATAGTTCCTTGTAGTCCTCACCAGACTTTAACTAAAATGTTCGAGATAAATGTTTTTGAATCCTTGGAGGAAAGTTTTGTGTCCCTGCCTTGTCGCCGCTTTTGTGTCTCGTTTCCGTCGTAGGTGTCGGTGGCCGAGTAGGAAGACCGACACAGGAATAAAGGTAGCACGCTTGTGCAGGTACGGAGGGGAGCAGCCAGTAGGACAGCAGAAACTAGAAACAGAGTAAATTAGAACGAGATATATATTGCACAGAATTTATACAATACTTAACTTTTACATAGCTCAGTACTGCAGAAGGCTGATACATAGTTGAGCTGGAGGCCTGCCTAGTGTCTATCCGATAGCCAAGACTTCACTGGTGCCTATCTGATTCCGAAGGTCTTAACTGGTTCCTATCTCAGTCCCAAGTGAACGATGTCGTTCAGCGGTGGCCACGAGCGGCGTTGTAGCAGAGGGCGCTCGTGGCTGACGTCGTAAGAACGCCGCGCCGTGCGTGCATGGCGGCGCGCGGCGAAAGTAGGTGGCGCGCACTTTGGACTTGTGCGACACCACAGAAAGACCCCCCGTTTCGAAAATTTATGGAATCTACATTCGAAGACGCCTGGAGGCCCATTTTGCTGTCACCAGCGTACATCTAGTTTATTATTCGCGTAATATCGAGATTATGTCTCTTACCGAGACAGGTACGAGGTGGTCAGACCAGCGTGTAAACTTAGCATGGTTACAGAAAAATAATTGTTAACAAAATGGTTTAATAGGTTGTGCAGTTCCCAGTTTTATGAGCACTGAATTTAACGAATCTACATCTACGTAAATACTCTGATAAACACACTGAATTAAATGGCAGGGATTTTATCTAATCGCTTTTGTGATACTTCTCTACCATTCCATTGTGTAAAAGCGCGCGGAAAAAAAAGGAACACCTAAATATTTCCGTTATCGATTTGATAATCTTATTATATTATGATGCTCATGTCTCCCTATGTAGGTAGGTGCTAAAAAACACACAAGTATAGTACAGGCAGTTTCTTTGGTAGAACTGTTGCATTTTATTCAGTGCCCTGCAAATGAAACGTAGCCTCTGTTCCGTATTTTCTACAATATTTTCTGTGTTCTTTCCCATTTAAATTCCAAAATATATAGTTGTATTTACGGCCTGTAGATTTGACTGATTTATCGATTAAATGAAGTTTGACGGGCTTCTTTTAGTGCTAATATGGACGACATCACACGTAGCATTATTCAAGGTCAATTGCCAATTTTTGCATCATAATCTGAATCACTTTGCCTCGCTTTTGATCTTCTGATGAACGGTCTAATAGAGCTGATGATATTGTGTCCTAAATAGTTTATAGATGTAGGTAACAGTAGGGACCCTATAACACATTCTTGGGGAACGCCAGATATTATGTTGCTACGTAAATCCAAGTATATTACCTGTGAACTTTATTTATTTTCTTTTTCTTTTCAAACGTGATCTTTCTTTGGTTTCTGCAAACCGGACAAAAGAGTGGTGCAAAAGTTGTACAGTAACAAGTTTCAATCCGAAGCAGTGGCTCAATAATTACGTCAGTACTAGGTTTTCTTTGTTCCCTAATCATACGAGGAACACGTATAGCAACACAGCGTCTGGTAGGCTACATGAATTTTAATGTGCAACGGATTATTTGGTTCACTTCCCTGCTAACTGATCGGAACGGCGTAAAGTATCCAACTAATGAATAAAAACACCGTCAGCTGTATTCTAACGTCATTACTTATTGTCAGCCAGTTTCAGTGGACCAAGTCATCATCTTCAGGCCCTTATAATAGGGTAAGCTGTGTTAGAAACAACAAAATAACTGGTATCGCACATTCATCTAACATTGATAACGTGAAAAGAATAAGAGGCACCAGATACTTTGTTGTTTCTAACATAGCTAAATGCATATTTGTTATAATAGCCTGAAGTTGATGGATTGGTCCATTGAAACTGGTTGCCAATAAGTAATAAAATGAGAAGACACCTGACGGCATTACTACTGTATATACAGCTGAAGCCCCATCGTTCATACACAAGATGGACAAAACCAACCTAAAGTATCCAATTTTGTCAACAATTACTCCTTATAAAATAAATAAAAATTAAAAAATAAAACAACCTAGCCTCAAATACCCTTGTAAGTTTCAAAATGTTCAAATGTTTGTAAAGCTTATGGGTTTAATTGCAGGATCTTTAGTCCCTAAACTTACAAACTAACTTACACTAAAGATAACACAAACATCCATGCCCGAGGAAGGATTCGAACCTCCGACACGGGAGGTCACGCGATCCGCAACGTGGCACTCCAGACCGCTCGGCTACTCCCGCGCGGCTTGTAAGCTTTTTTCAGCCTATTAAGACCACCCGGCTAACAAGCATTTTACCCTTGCTCAGTATGTCAATGAAGAAAAAAAGAAAATCTGTAATAATGACAAGATACACTGTCCCCTGCGCGCTACCCAGTGACGTGAGGATTATATAAAAGGTATAAAAGCGGAATTACCTCAGAAACAATTTTGTATTTTGAAATTTTGTAAAAGCGACCGCGCTTCGTTGGATCTCTCGTGCTGTGCGTTCCGCTGGAGCCACAGGTGTTAAACTCGCGGCTCGAGGATTATCTGCCGGATTACTGACCAGGGGCCGTGGCAGGAGCGCTTGCGTTGCGTATTAATAGCGCCAAGCGGGCAGAGGGCTATACGTTCTGCCAGGTCACAGCATACGAGAATCTGGCCCTCACTTTCTGCGGCTGTTATGGCGAGGCGTGCGATTTTGCTGTCTGGGGTAGTAATGCGCAAACCGAGTACTGAGAATGCAAGGTTCTCGATAGAGTTCTCGTTGTTCTCGAGAACCTGAGTCAGTTCTCGGTTTTAAGTATTCGCTTTGTAGTGTTAGGAAATTGTCGACACCAAACTTTTAGTTTTGTGTCTCGTTCCCGCCGGTTGTCCTTGGTGTCGGTGGCCGAGTAGAAAGAGACCGACACAGGGAAATAGGATGCACGCGTGTGCGGGTACAGAGTCTGAGGTGACCAGCCAGTGGGACAACAGAAACTAGAAACACTAAGCTAGATTAGAACAAGAAAAAAATGTTCAAATGTTTGTAAATCTTATGGGACTTAACTACGGGGTCATCAGTCCCTAAACTTACAAACTACTTATGAACTACTTACGAACTAGGACGGCACAAATATCCATGCCCGAGGGGGGATTCGAACCCCCGACCGTAGTGGCCGTGAAGACCGTGACTGGAGCGCCTCAGTCACCTCGGCCATTAGAACAAGATACAGGGTGTTTCACTAAGTGTGTTTGCCTCTGTAACTTATAAAATAATAGGTGACGGGAATTTTAATGCGGTAGGTCAACATAAGAAATGTTACACTTTCTGCAGAGCTATGAACATAGTTTGTTGTATCATTTTCCAAAGAGTTACACCACAAAGAGATAATTTTTAAAATGGAACAATAGTTTTTTTCTATCGTGTATTGGATTCGTTGAAACCAGCTGCGTCCAAATCAATTTAAACTACATTCCTATCACTGTTAGTTTGGGAGCTACAACCCTTCAAAGTTCCGGGGGCGGAGGCTGCGATAGCGTAGCTGACTGGTCGAGTGGCTATCCCCAGGGGCACGGCCCACTGTCTCATGACCACCAGCCTGTCAGCTACGCTGTCGTAGCCTCCACCCCCTAAACTTAGAAGGGTTTTAGCTCTCAAACTAACAGTGTTTTTTTTTCCTTTATTGAATTTTATGCCCTAATTACAGGCAGGCTGGCAGCAGCTGATGATGCTGCTCTACAGCCGAGCGAATGATAAACAATGGACAAAACAGAAAATAAAATTAAAGGTGATAAAATGGCGCTTTTACAATGACAAGATGAAATTTTGGGAGAATGTTAAAAGACAATATGACAGCGGACAGAACATCTATGGTTGTTAAAACAAGACATTGCCACGGTGGCTAAAAAACACTCACTGCAGACGACGAGACATAACAAGACGGCGACAATGAGGTAAAAAAACACTGAACACTGGTGTACGCAACGTTAAAAAAACACTGGGCGACGAAACACTATACACACAGAGCACTGAATACTTAAAAAACACAGCACTGTACTGGCCCTGCAGGGGAAGGGGAGAGGAGGGAGAAGGCGCGGGGGGAAGGGGAAGGAGGTGAAGAAAGGGAGAGTGGGAGAAACCGGAAGGAGCTCCCAGAGAGGTGGAGAAAGGAGGGGGGAGCCAAGAGGGGGACGGGAGTGGGAGGGGAGGGGGAGGGAGGAGGCAGCGGCAATCCACAGAGAGGGGTCAAAGTTGGAAGGAGGGATATATTTAGGGACGGTTTTGGAGAACGTCGTCAGGGAGAGGTAGGTGGCGGAAGCCACCCTCAGAGAGGATGTAGAGGGTGTGGTGGTGAAGGGAGGGAGGGATGTGGCGGTAAAGGCGTGGCAGGGGCCCGGGATCCAGGAGGAGAAGAGATACCAGTGGGTGATGGGACTCTATCTTGCGGTGGGTGTACTTGAGGCGGATGTGTTGAAGGAATTTGACCAGGTGTGGGAATGGGATGAGGTCATAGAGGATCCATGTGGGGGAGGGGAGGCGGATGCGATAGGCGAGGCGAAGGGCGTGGCGTTCGAGGATCTTGAGGGATTCATAATAGGAGGGGGGAGCGGATATCCAGGCAAGATGGAAGCAGCAAAGGGCGGGACGCATGAGGGAACGGTAGGTATACAGGATGGTGGAAGGATTTAGTCCCCATGTCCGGCCGGAGAGGCATTCTACGAGGTTAAGGCGGGAATTAACCTGGACGGAGAGAAGGTGAACAAGGCGAAGGAGCTGGTCATCGACGGAGAAGGACGGCCGGAAGCCACATTGGGAAAGGGGAAGGAGTTGGTGTAGACAGAGATGTTCGTGGATACGGTGTGAGAGGATGGATTCAAGGACTTTGCTGAACACCGAGGTGAGACAGATGGGACAGTAGGAGGAGGCTTCGGAGGGCGGTTTGTCAGGTTTAAGGAACATTAGGATACGGGAGGTTTTCCAGAGGTCTGGGTAGAATCCGGTGAAGAGAATGACATTGTACAGTGAAGCGAGGGCGGAATGGAAGGAGGGGGAACAGGCACGGAGGTGCCTGTAGGTAATGCGGTAGTGACCGGGAGCAGTGTTACGTTTTGTGCGAAGCTTGTGTATGATGTCTTGTGCTGTAATAGGTGTGTTTAAGTCTGAGGGGGGAATGTGGTCCAAATACCGAAAGCCAGGGGCGAGCGCAGGGACTGAGGTATCGGTGCGCTCATGGACGTCAGGGAAACGGGAGTAGTCGAATCTGGGATTGTCGGGCAGGTCAAATATAGTGGAAAGGTGGTCAGCAAAAAGCTGTGCCTTACTGACATTGTTAGGAAGAGGAAGGTTATTATGGAGAAGAGGGTATGCGGGGACTGGGTGACTGCCAGTAAGGCGGTGGAAGGCTTTCCAATATTTGGAGGAGTTGATGGGGAGTGTGGCATTAAGACGGGTACATGTCTGTCGCCAATCCCGGCGTTTCTTCGCGTTCAAGAGGTTTCTGATGTGTCGTTGGAGTTGCCGGTGGCGGAGGAGTGTGTCTCGATCACGGGTCCGCAGGAAAGAACGGTACAGACGACGGGATTCTCGGAGCAGGAGGACGGCTTGTGGGGGGAGGGGGGACGGTGAGGATGGATAGTTTTGGTGGGGATATGGGTTGCAACGGCGTCAGCAACAGTCTGGTGCAGGAAAGAGGAGGCATGGACGATATCATCAGGGGTATGGAGGGTGAGGGGGTGGCTAGCGACCGAGGTGTTAATGGAACGACGGTAGGCATCCCAATCACTAACAGTGATAGGAATATAGTTTAAATTGATTTGGACGCAGCTGGTTTCAACGAATCCAATGCACAAAGGAAAGAGACTATTGTTCCATTTTAAAAATTATATCTTTGTGGTGTCACTCTTTGGAAAATGATACAATAAACTATGTTCATAGCTTCGCAGAAAGTGTAACATTTCTTGTGTTGACCTACCGCATTAAAATTTCCCGTCACCTATTATTTTATACGTTACAGAGGCAAACACACTTAGTGAAACACCCTATATATTACGAAGAGAGAGAATACAAATACTTGGCTTTGTTAACTGAAGTCTAGTGGAAAGCAGATACATAGTTTAAGTAGATAGAGGCCTGCCTACGGCTGAGAGATTTTCCTAGTGTATGTCTTAATCCCAAGAGCTCGATACACTTCAGTGGTGGTCACGAGCGGAGTTGCAGCAGAGAGCGCTCGTGGCTGACGTCGTAAGAACTACGCGCCGTGCTTGCATGGCGCGTAGTTCTTACGACTCAAGTATCACAGGTTGTTCTCTGTATACTTGACTATGAAGTGTAGGGTAAGGGTTCGAATCCTGACAGGGTAAATAAACTTTTTATTTTTAAACTATTTTCAGAAGTACTTTAAAACCCTTTTTAAACAAGATCAATTATTAGTTTTATTGAAATGCTTGGTTTAACTTAACTTTGTTATTCTAATTCTTCGCTACATCACTTCAGCCAGCATAGAAAATTTTCATTTCCCCTCATTTATGCTTCTTATCGTTCATTATTCATCTGGAATATTCGTCTATAAGATTTTCATTATTATTATGTGGTAACTTCAAAATGCCGTTTTATCATTTTATATTCGTGTTTGTTGCAATCGTTATTTATATTCCTAATTTCACTTTAATTATATTTATAATACTGTACCTGATCTTCGTTGTGTTACTCGTAATGAAAAAAGAATGTTTAACATGTTTGTATGGCGATTACCAAACAGAAGTTCTCAGTTCTCGCTTCTCAGAACTCGCTTCTTAGTTCTCGTTTCTTGCTGCTCGCTTTCCAGTGCCCGTTTCTTAGAACTCTATTGTTAGCTCTCGCTTCAGTTGTCGCTTCTTAGTTCTAGCTTCTAAGGTCTCGGTGTTCGGGTCTCGCTTCTTGGTTCTCGCTTCTAAAGTGTCGATGTTCCTTCTCAGTACTCACTTCTAAGTTCTCGCTTCTGAGGTCTTGGTTTACGGGTCTCGCTTTTCGTTTCTGTTGAGCAAAGTGAAACGAATATTCTCGCTTTTGCGGCTGCGGCTGCTGTCTTTTATTATAGGAATCCAGGCATTGCCACTAATAACCTCATCTGTCAAACAAATGAAACGGTTTTATATGAGTATCTATTAAATCACCCATATGTTTCTTATCTCTATATGTGTAAAACGGGTAATTACTGACTCTCTCACTGACCGAACACGGAATCACGAAAACTATTTCACCTATGAAGCTGAAATTTGGCATATATGTAGTTTATAAATAGAATACATCAGCCGAGAAAGGATTTCGCGTTAGGATCGAATTAAGGCACATGGCGGAGGGTGCTTTAGTTACAGACATCGATAAAATCTACATGTATTTTTCGATCTTCATAAAATTTTGTATGGTTGATTACCAGAACAAGTGGAAGGTCCCTTCTACGTAAAATTTTGTATGGTGCGTGGCGGGGGGTACTTTACCTACGGACTTTCACAATAAATACAGTGTGTTTCACAAAGTGTGTTTGCCTCTGTAACTTATAAAATAACAGGTGACGGGAAAATTTTAATGCGGTAGGTCAACACAAGAAATGTTACACTTTCTGCGGAGCTAGGAACATAGTTTATTGTATCATTTTCCAAAGAATTACAGCACAAAGATATAATTTTTGAAATGGAACAATAGTTTTTTTCTATCGTGCATTGGATTCGTTGAAACCAGCTGCGTCTAAATCAATTTAAACTACATTCCTATCACTGTTAGTTTGGGAGCTACAACCCTTCAAAGTTTTTGGGGCAGATACCACACGCTGTACATAATACATGGCTGTGAGGTAGGTAATGGATATTATGGTGGTGGGAAGTTGATTTACATGACATGTTCAAATGTGTGTTCATGTTCCTCAATGCATAATGCAATGCGCCGTCGAAAGGATCTGCGAACGAGATGTAACATCGCCGGTGTGACGGAGCGACATGCGTCCTCGATGCGCCGTTTTAGATCATCTGGGGATGTGGGCTCAGTGACATAAACACGATCCTTTAGATATCCCCACAAAAAGAAATCTACTGGTGTTAAATCACACTTTGTGAAACATCTCGGCCGGCCGCGGTGGCCGAGACGACTGAGGCGCTTCAGTCGCGGTCTGCACGGTCACTACGGTCGGGGGTTCGAATCCCCCCTCGGGCATGGATATTTGTGCCGTCCTTAGTTGTAGGTAGTTCATAAGTAGTTTGTAAGTTTAGGGACTGATGACCCCGTAGTTAAGTCCCTTAAACTTAACAAACATTTGAACATTTGAAACATCCTGTATTGTTTCTTTCTGATCTCTATGAAATTTTGCACACTTGCTTTCCAAACCGTGCTTTTTAAGTAAATGTTGAGAATGCGTCCAGAACGTTAATACTGGCATCAAGTAGATTTGGCTAGGCACCACCTTTTTTTAAATTCTCGATTTGGTATTCGATTACTTTTGGTTCTCGAGGACAGAGTTCTCGAGGACAGAGTTCTCGATTCCTGAAAGTTCTCAGTTTTGCCCATCTCTAGTCTGGGGCACTTGTTTGCTAACTTCCTAGTTTTGTATAAAGCAAGCCTCAATCTTTCTGGCTGTGGGTGTGTGGGTGGATTATCATTTTGGAATTTGGCAGTGTTTATTAGCAATATACTAAACGTAATAAGCAGTTTGTTGTCGAGGATCGAGAGAGAATCCCTTCATATTTATCAAATTCATATCTTCAAATATTTGTAAAACTATAGGACCAAAATGCAACCCTGATTAATCCGTAGGTTTACAAACTACTTAACTTACGCTAAGGACAATACACACCCACCCATGTCCGAGGGAGGACTCTAACCTCCGACAGGGAGCAGCCGCGCACTTCGCAGCAAGGCGCCTTAGTACGCAAGGCCTTTCCCGTGTGGCGTCACAGTTACCTGATGACTGTAAACAATTGAATAACATGTTACAGCTGCCTAAACCGCGAAGGAAAATCCCACATAGGAAACATACTTGCCGTATTGTAAGCTGCTTTCGGGATTTTCGATACGTTGAAACTTTCCTTGCGGATTAAAAGAGTGGCCGGCCGCAGTGGCCGAGAGGACTGAGGCGCTCCAGTCACGGTCTGCACGGCCACTACGGTTGGGGGTTCGAATCCCCCCTCGGGCATGGATATTTGTGCCGCCCTTAGTATTAGCTAGTTCATAAGTAGTTTGTAAGTTTAGGGACTGATGACCCCGTAGTTAAGTCCCATAAGCTCTACAAATATTTGAACATTTGATTAAAAAAAGTGTCCCGGAACCGGGAATCGAGCCTAGGAGCTTTGCCTTTCCGGGGCAAGCGCTCTACCGACTGAACTATCCCGGCACGCTTCACTGTCTGTTCTCACAACTTTACTTCTGCCAGTACCTCCCTTCCTCCTTTCCAAACTTATCAGAAGTTAACATTCCAGGTAGTTTCATATCAGTGCACATTCCGCTACAGAGTGGAAATTTCAATCTGAAAACACCCCTTAGCCGTGGGTAAGCCACGTCTCCACCATGTCCTTTCTTCCAGGAGTTCAAATGTTCAAATGTTTGTATAGCTTATGGGACTTAACTACGGGGTCATCAGTCCCTAAACATACAAACTACTTATGATCTAACTAATACTAAGGACGGCACAAATATCCATGCACGACGGGGGATTCGAACCCCCGACCGTAGTGACCGTGCCGACCGTGACTGGAGCGCCTCCGTCCCCTCGGCCACCGCGGCCGGCTCTTCCAGGAGTGCACGTCCTGCAAGGTTCGCAGGAGAACTTCCGTGAAATTTGCAAAGTAGGTAGAAGTAAAGTTGTTAGGACGGACAGTGAAGTGTTCCGAGATATCTCAGTCGGTAGAGCACTTGCCCCTGATAGGCAAAGTCCCAGGTTCGAATCCCGGTTCCGCCACTCAATTTTAATCTGCCGAGAACTTTCGTGCTTTACCTTGTTTTACGTACACTGTCAGTAACGAGGATACTGTCGCTAGTAAAATGTCAGACAGTGCACTTGCTTTCGTCACAGACACTCCTACCAACTGCCTACTCTTTAGATGTCTGAGACTTCACGAATTTCACAGATCTGGTTGAACAAAATGTACTCCAGATAATGTCTAAGGCTTCGTACGTCATTTGTACACCTGCGGTCAACTTGCATCAAGAGGTAGTATACTGTATGGTGTTCTTATTATTTTGTCCACCCCGTGTCCTGTTCCACTTACATATAGGATGATGGAAAAAGGAATGCTTGAATGCTAATCTCTCTGATCTTATCTTTGTAGTCATTACGCGAAATTTAGGCTGACAGCAGTATAATAGTTCTGCAGTCCACCTCAAATTCCGGTCCTTTAAATTTCTTCTACTGTGCTTCTCGAAAAGAACGTCGCCTTCCCTTCAGCAACTCCCATTTGAGTTCCCAAGGCATTGCTGTAAGTACACCATTTTATGTTTGTACGTTTGCTGTAAGTACACCATTTTATAGCAAACAACGAACTGTTTTAAATCAGAAATGAAATGTTTTGAACATATGTAAGAAACCTAACGTATATGTGTATACAGAAACATGTAAATATTTCAGGACACCCACTGATCATGGCTTGAAAGAAAGGCGAAACGCGTATGGGTGACTTAAAAATATAAAAATAAAACCCTTCATTCGCGGTAGCAAAAGGCGTTTAATAACTGCTCACCTAAGTTGTACAACCTTTAGTTTGATTGATTGATTGATTTTTCCAGGGAAGCCAAAACAGTCTTGGACCAACCCGCCACTGCCCCCACCGAAACTAAGTTTATTGTGCGGTATCGCTCCCTGTATATCTAGTAAAGCAAACCAATGCCCTTGAACAGTGCAAGGAGTCCCTTTACCAGTTCTTTATTAGACACGATTTCTTCGGGTCTGGTTGTCCCAAATATTCTGTGCCTTTTATTCTCCAATGCAATGCATTCGAAGATTAGATGTGATGCAGTTTCATCACCGTCATCACAGATCCTACTTTTAGGGTCCTCTTCTGTTATTCCCATTGTACGTAGGTGCTTTTTGAAATTCCCATGGCCTGCCAGCAATCCAACCATGAGTCTAATCTCTCTCCTGTTCAGACCCAGGATTGCAGAGCTTCTTTTAAAACATGGCTTTGGCATCATTACCTTGCCATGTTTTTGTTGGTGGACTTTGGTCCAATATGCCATCGCGATCAGCTTTGATGCTGCCGATATTGTTACTGCTCTGCTGAAGTTAAAAGCCGATTGTTCATATGCGGCGACATGCTGCTTAGCAGACCAGCGGCGCCACCGAATAGAATCTTACATGAACAACGATAGTGTTATTTTAGTACAATTTTTAAACATAGTCTCAGGTTAATTAAACTGTTGGCTACTAATATACATCCTGCTTAGGGGAGAGTTGCCGAAGATGGACCGTTGCCTAAGTTGACCACGTACGTATTTCACTGTGTGTTGGTAACTTAAAGTTCTAAGTTCGCTCAACTGATGAGAAACATTGTCGAAGTCACGTGGCTCAGTCGCCAATCGACAATAGTCATTGGAGTGAGAACAGTTTCCATTATTGCGTTTTCTTCGATGTCACTGTCAGTTTTCCGCTACATAAGCTTTCCTCTGCTCTAAAAGTAAGTAAAAGTATCATCAGTACTATAGTTCAAAGTGCCATTCATTAGCTAATAATTTAATGTCGTAAAACTAGAGTTTAGCGTTTTTTGATCCTACAGCGTTATCTTTACTTATATGGCGTCGAGTTGCCGAAGTTGGACCAAAGGCTGTTTCCTAATTTGTACCGGCCCAATTTATGGATCATTAGTAACAAATAATACTTAATATCATTTAACAATAGGTAATAGGTAGATGTTACGTTTTTACGTTTATTTTTCTAGGTAGCAAAGCAATTTAAAAAATAAGGAGTAAGTAAGGTAACCTTTTCAGATTTGGAAGATTCAATAAGGGGAATGTATGGAAAATGGACAGAAGATGAACTGAAGGTAGCTGTGGAAACATATAGAAACGGTAACCATGACCTTAACGAGTGTGCTCGTATATACCGAGTACAAAAAGCTACAATTAAAGATAGATGCTGATGGTAAAAGCACATTCTGAAATGAAGTTCAGGTATTCGGAAGACACTCAACCTTTACAATTGAGATGGAAAAAATTGTCGCAGATCACCTTCTCTTATTTTAAGAGAGCTTTTTTTATATTCACAATCAAAGATGTTCGTAACTTGCATTCGACATAGCACAGAAATATTAACTGCCTCATTCTTTCAACATAGAAAAGAAAATGGCCGGTAAAAGGTGGTCTCTTCATTTAGGAGACGAAATACACAGCTTTCCCTCCGTCAGCCAGAAGGAATACCAATGGCAAGATGTGAAAATGAAGCTTTTCTTAATATTGCGGGTCTTATTTCCTTTTTACTCATTGTTTTACCGTGTGGTTCAATTTAAGCAACTGAAGGTCCAAATTAGGCAACCGGTTTCCTAATTTGGACCGTTTATTACATTTTTAAATTCTAAATAATATCCATTTATGCTTTGTTTTTATTTACAGTATAAAACTATCAGTTGAAAGTGTACAAAATTTAGCTTCTTTTAAAGTATATTTTGTTTCGATTAGATAAATAATGTAGACTTTGGATCCCAAAATAAAAAAGTGGTCCAATATCGGCAACCTTCCCCTATTTATTTTACGAACTGATTATATGCACTCCATGTTCACCACGTTGCTGTTCTTCCACTTTAAAATTAATGGGAGCTTACTCATTTTATTTCTTGCGCTATTGAAATAAATCGCAATTTCCGATAGTTATGGCTTCACTGTACTAGGTTTAGATGGAATACCAAAGTGCGGCGAATGAAAATTTGTGCCCGGCCTGGATTCGAACCCGGGTTCTTCTGCTTACTAGGCAGACGCGTGCCACCGAGGACACAGTGACCAGCCCGACTGCAGAGGACTGTGCAATTGTTTTCGTAGTATGATTGGTTAAATTATAAGAAGCGTAAAACAAGTCATAGATTAATATATTCAATACGCTTCATTTTTAAAAAATTAGCCCCCCCCCCCCCCCACAACCAAACCCTCGCTGTGCCACTGTCAACAGCCTCGGTTATTTGTAAGTTTCTTACGCAACCGCTAAGAAATCAGTAAACATAAAGTGTTAAAAAGTATCGATCGCTTTTCTCCACAGCATTTATTGCCTAAATACTGCAGTTGTTGCTTAATTGACTAAGCTACATAGTAATTCAAATTATGAAATACTTGTAAACCTATTGGACCAAACTGTTGTGGTCATCAGTCTCTAGACTTAAAACGTACTTAAATTAACTTGCACTAAGGACATCTCTCTCTCTCTCTCTCTCTCTCTCTCTCTCTCACACACACACACACACGTGCCCCTAAGAGGACATAGCAATTCCCGTCTTCTTTAGGCAGGTAGCATCTGTCGTGTATTTATCCTATTTCTTGCGAATATCACTAACGAAACAAGCACGAGTAGCGCTATTTCAAAATACAATCTCTGGCATGCTTCTTTCGATACGCAATATTGCCAGATGATACACTGTTACTCTCTCCAGCGGGGTAATATCTTAGTAGAATTTTTTATTTACTCCAGCAAGAATTCCATTTTAGACATATTATTAATTATTCCAAATTTTCATATCACTGGGACAGCACGCAAATTTTTCCTGTTTGGCATTTTGTTGTTTAGTGTCCATGCCTCAGATTTCTGTGACAGTCCTACTTCCAAGGATTTGAGTTTGCACAACATTTCATCTTTTAATTTAACTCCAACTTCCATAACCACATTTAATAATGTAATGACTCTTCTGTAGAGCTAGCACTTCTTTCCGGATTATCCGGAGTCTAATTTCCAAATTGTCACCTAGATACTGCTGGTACTGATGTTTTATGGAGAGGACAGTTTCGAAATCTCTGGGAATAATTTATATTTTGAAAATCTTTCAGATTTATAATCTGCATCGGTAAAATGTTCACTGCAAGCCACTGATAAACTTCACAGTGCACTGGGCGTGAATTTTTCTCTGCAACTCACGCGTAACCACGAATTTCTTAGGTTTTTTTAACCGTAAATTCTGTACCAAAATCTATTGCGGCAGGAGAGAAAAGTGTCATTCTTTCGATAACGAGTGCCCAGATGATTCCAGTTGGTGAGATATGTGAATGGCTTGTTAGCCAATCGAAGACAGGCCGTTGGTGGGTACGTCAGGATCAGACAGAAAACACGTTGTCTTGTGTTATGTCCTCGAATGTTGCCGGTCCTTTGTGACGGATTTGGAAAATATCTTTCATGCGAAACACAACTATCTCCTCACTCACACGAAGTGATGAGTGCTATCGATTAGGGTTCTCAAATTGATTCTGTATTTCTAGATTTCCAGAAGGCTTTTGACACCGTACCTCACAAACGGCTTTTAATCAAATTGCATGGTTATGGCATATTGCCCTAAATTTGCACCTGGATAGGGGATTTGTCAGAGAGGACACAGTTTGTAGTAATCGACGGTAAGGCATCAACACAGATGTGATATCCGACGTTCCACACGGTAGTGTTATTGGTCCTCTACTGTTCCTTATTTACATAAGCGATTTGAGAGAAAATCTAAGCAGTTCTCTTCGGTTGTTTGCAGATGACGCCGTCATTTACCGTCTAGTAGAACCATCTGAAGATCAAAACTGCAGAACGATCTAAATAAAGATACCACTATGGTGTAAAAACTGGCATTTGACCCTAAATAATGAGAAGTGTGAAGTCGTCCTCATGAGTACGAAAAGAAATCCGTTAAACTTTGTTTACAATATAAATCAATCGAAAGTGAAGGCCGTAAACTCCACTAAATAACTAGGAATTACTATTGCATCAGGCTTAAAGTGGAAAAAGTACGTAGCTAATGTCGTGGGAAAGGCGAACCAGAGACTGCGTTTTATTGGCAGAACCCATAAAAGATGCAATAGAACTACTAAAGAGACTGCTTACACTAGGCTTGTCCGTCCTTTTTTGCAGTATTGCTGCCCGGAGTAGGATCCTTATCAAGTGCGGTTGACGGAGGACATCGAAAGAGTCCAAAGAAGGGCAGGGGAGACAGCGTTAAGGAAATGATACAGGATCTTGGTTGGGAATCATTACAACAACGCGGCGTGGGCTAATTACGAAACTCCAGTCGCCAACATTCTCCTGCGTATGCGAAAATAGTTGACTCCCACTTACATAGCTAGAAAAGATCATCAGAATACAAATACGAGAAATCAAAGCTCGTACGGAGAGATTCAGATGTTATTTCTTCCCGCGTGCTATTCGAGAATGGAATTCTTGTCTCAAGGCACTCGACGAGACTAAATGAAGAACAAAACTATGTCGGTCGTCTAGCGTGCATGTCCTATACCAAGATTCTATAAGGTGGTGTAAATGCGCCCTGAAACCATTGATTTTCTTGAAATAAATTTTTTCTGGATGTTGTATTGCGTCATAGTGTGAAAAAAATGAATCCAACATTAAAGAAGCCAGCTTTTCTACGTTAGTTACACGACTACGTTGTTATACCACAATAACCATGGTAAACGGAACCCAAATAATACCCTCTTCAGAAACAGCCGATTCAGTTCCTACAACATTTGTACACGAGTTGACTACGCACACAGCGCACACCGAAGGTTACCGATTTATAGGACATATTTGATATTTGCATGAACGTCATGGTACTCCGACCAAACCGAAGAAAAAATATTGTCCACAGTTCACCATCGTATCAATGGACTACAATCTCGTCACTACGGGTTATCAGACGAGACACAACACTGAGTGTATGTCACTATACTATTTTCCAAGTAGGTATTTGCATAGAAAATTCACTTACTACACACGAGTTAATTTCGAAGTAAAATCAAAAGCAAACGCTGGGATTTCTCAGCTGTTTCTACAGAGAAATGACAGCGCCCCCAGTAGAGAGGCTGAATCAGAGGACGGATGTATGGGGTGTGTCAAAATAGAAAAAAAATACATCGGATTACACGTAAACAGGCACCACTACCCTTTGTAAAAAATAATTAAGTCTGTGGGGACTCGGTTGTAATTTCGTTTTCAGGATGAAAATTAGATGACGTTACCGCAGTCTCAGTTTAATTAAACGCGCATGTCTGAATATTTTGCTTATTAGGGAAATTTATTTTAGCGGCCGATGCCGACTAACGACACACACACACACACACACACACACACACACACACACACACAAAGTAGCCTATGAAATTGCACCATGCAGTACGTGGTGACAGCAGGAGGTAGAGAGAAATTCGTTCTTTTCGTCCAAACACCGAGCTGTTTGTGTGGTAGAAGACGACCGACCTCGGAATATTTGCCCAGAGTTTTGCAGCTACGGAGCTTACTATACAACGGAGAGGTTCAAAAATGTTCAAATATTTGTAAATCTAAGGAACTTAACTACTGTGGTCATCAGTCCATAGGCTTACAAACTACTTAAACGAAGTAATGCTAATGATAACACAAACACACATGTAAACGAAGGCTTCCGCGGCCGTTGTCATTGTATATAAAACTCTTCTGGGTTTTGGACCGCATCGTCAAAATATCAAACACTTCACCGACGTTTCGGCCACTATTGCAAGTGGCCATCTTCTGGGTGTTACATTTAAATGTAACACCCAGAAGATGGCCACTTGCAATAGTGGCCGAAACGTCGGTGAAGTGTTTGATATTTTGACGATGCGGTCCAAAACCCAGAAGAGTTTTATATACAACAAACACACATGTCTGTTGGAGGACTCGAACCGCCAACAGCGCTTCAGGGCCCTCGGCTACTCCACCGCGGTACCCAACGGAAAGGAGACCTTGGTACTAGCACGGAGAGTGTAGCTATTGTTGTTTTGCTTCGAGTACGATGCAACCAAGTCGAACATTTGACGGCCAAAGCGAAAGTTAATACACGTCTCGAACTGATATTACTTAATCTTTTATTGAATTTATCAGCCATGAGTCGCACAAATAGTATCAAGTTTTATTGATAAGTATTCATCAGATGTAAGCTACAACAATGGAATTAATTTGTAATTTTTTAAAATATAAAAGGCTAACAGTAACAGTACCATAGTATAAAAGTAACTAACAAATGATATTAAACTGTAATCATAAGTAAAAACTGAACACAAAATGTAGTTATTATTATTATTTTCGTACATTTCCCTTAAGGAGAGCGCTAAGAACACAAAAATCTAGCTTTTATTCCCGTCTTTTTTCTTCCCCAAAACCTTTCATTCTTTCACTTCGTGCCTTCTTATGTTCGTCTGTCCATTTTCGTCTCTTTTTGTTTTGTTACTTAGTCAACTTTTTTGGTTTCTGATTTGTTCCCTGCGGGTTTTGTATGTCTTATATAGAGATGTTTAATGCTTCAGGTCTTCTGTGGTTTCTTTGTACCAAGATGTGCCCAGTTTCGATGTAGAAATTATGTTGATTGTTCTTTTGGTTAGTCTGTTGTTATTCATTCTGGTGATACGCATGAAAAATTATGCTCTGCTTTTTCTGATATGTGTCGTGATTGTTTCAGAGTGTCTGTATAGTTCTTCTGTGGGTCTTTTTTGCCATATATTTCCTATAAAAATTCACCGTGAATTTTTCTCAGAATTTTCCTTTCTTGATTTTCAATCTCCTTGATTTTTGCCATTCCTTTGGTGCTCGTAGTTTCTGATGCGCAGAGAGCTTCTGGCAAGACTACTGTGTTGTAGTGTCGTAGTTTTGCGGCCGTGGAAATGCATTGTTTATTGTAATGGAACAAGGTGAGTTTATAGGCTCTTTGATTTTGAGCTTCTTCCTTCATTTGCTTTTGTGTTTTGCATGATTTCTCCTAAATACTGTCTTGTAGAATTTTCCGTGCTTTGTTTTTAGTGGTAGTTTATCCGATGGTTTTGTATCAAAAATTGTTATATATATTTGAGTTTGTATTTGGTGTTACTGAGGGTCTCTTGAATTAGATTTCGGCTTTTAAGGTTAACCTCCATCACTCTTAGAGCGTGGAAGAGTGTCTCTCGGTCAATAGAGTCATAGGCTTTTTTGAAGTCTACAAATGTTACTTTAGTATTCCTTCAGTGTCTTACGGATAGGATTGTGCAGAGATTTCAAATCTGTTCGCTGCAGGAACGGTTTTTTTCTGAAGCCCGCTTGATATTCGCCAATTTGAGGGTCGATCTGCGGTTCCAGCCAGTTTAACAGGGCTTTGGAGAGAATTTTGTAGGTGACTGGGAGCAGGGAGATTCCTCTGTAGTTGTTTGGATCAGTTTTGTCCCCTTTCTTCTGGACTGGGTGACTGAGAGCCGACTTCCACTCTTCCGGGATTTTTCCTGTGAGCCAACTGTTTTCAATAATTTTGTGGAATTTGGGAGTGGTTTGTGCATGATCCAATTTCCAAATTTTGGCGATCAGACCGTCTTCACCGGGTGCTCTGTTGTTTTTCAATGCTTTTGTTGTTTCAATGATTTCATGTAGGTTCGGTGGCTGTGAGTCTGGATTGGGCTCAGGAATTTCGAAGTGCAATGTTTCTGTGGGACTTTTGCAGTTGAGCAAATTGTTGAAGTATTGAGCGAGAATTTCACAGTTCTTCTTCGTGTTTATTTCCAAGGATCCTTCAGGTTTTTTTAAAACAGAGATTGGGTGGTTGGTATCCGGTCGTGTTTTCCCTGAAGGTTCTATAGAAATTCCGCGTTGCTTTTGGTGAAATCTTCCTCGATCTCTCTCAGACGCCTGTTTTCGTAGATACGTTTTTCCTTGCTAATAATTTTTGAAGAAAGTTTTCTCACTGCTATAGTATAAGATGTAGAATATAATTTCGCACAAAGTTAGTAACACATTAATCAAATGGAATTCATATTTTTAGATTTACAGAAGACTTTTGACACTTCACCGTACAAATGCGTTTTTAACAAATTATGTAACTACTAGCTGCAAGTACCCAGCTTTTCCGGGTTTAAAATAAGGTTTTCTGTAGAAGCGTACAAAACCGTTTATTTGCGTCTAATAAAAGGGTACATTTATGTTAAATCAATGTGATAAACAAAATTTTTGGCAGTCCCATTTGGTGTATGTACAAAAAGATTTTCGTCTTTGCCACTCTGGAGCGGGCCACATACAACTGTCCATGAGAGAAGCATGGTGTCAGCAAGTTGATACCAGCAATCCCAAAATTTCATCAAGATCGGAGCAAAACTGTGGATTTTGGTGAAATCCATAAGTACCCTCCACCATGCACTGAACGAAATTTTATGTAGACAGTGCCCTTCCTCTTATTTTGAAGGTATATTGTGCAAAGTTTCATCAAGATCAGTGCAAAGATATAGATTTACACGGTAACATTGAAAACGCACTTTCATTTTTTCTCAACATTTCGGATTGCTTTTCCAAAAAATGTAACGAAACCTGTTTCAGAAACTTCCACCATGAAATTTTGTGTACGTGTACCAAATTTCACGTCATTTGGTTGTCTGGATCTTGAGTTATAAGAGAACAGACAGACAAAAATGCATCTTATAAGTATAGAGATGAAACATAATCTCAGATTTGTGATTTGATTGGAAATTTTCTTCAGAGATGACACTTGTCGTACCATAGGGTTGAGAATAAAAACCTCTGCCAGTCACATTAAATATCGTATTATTTATTTATGACGGCCGGTTTAGAGCTTGTGCTCATCTTCAGGTGCTTAAACATTCCGTATTTTATATGTGTAGCATGTTGGTGGAGTTAAGTTGAATTGTGTATCCGAATCGCAATTGTCCATGTTACGCACTTTTCACACCCTCTGCGAACATACTTTCCTTTGTTAACCTCCTTACTATTATTACTATTCTGCTTTCCATTTTTTCAGTAGAATTTATCACCATCACTGCAGAGAAATGTGAAATCGCACCATACATTTTGTTTACATTACATACATAAATAATACTTTTTTATTGTGGCTGCTAGCGGTTTCTATTCTCGACACTATATTAGGATCAGTCACGGAGTTGAAATACATCCGTTATGGACAAAACACACAGTTCGTACCAGTTGATGGAAAGGCGTGGACGAAAACAGGGGTGGTATCTGGAGGTTCCCAGGGTAGTGCTTGGATCCTCCTACACAGGGTGAATCTAAATTCGCGCACTCGGGCTTCGCAGCGCGATTCCTCACAAGCTAGCAATAAAAAAAAAAAAGTCTCTCACGAAATTTCGTCCTGCGCATATTTCCGGCAGTAAATGGACGTAGGAGACGGATGTGTGTCCCATACGTCGTGCGTTTCACAACTACACTACTACACCAACAAAAGTCTAGGGGATATGGGAGGTGTTCAAAAATGTTCAAATGTTTGTATAGTCTATGGGACTTAACTACGGGGACATCAGTCCCTAAACTTACAAACTACTTATTAACTACTTATGAACTAGGACAGCACAAATATCCATGCCCGAGGGGGGATTCGAACCCTCGACCGTAGTGGCCGTGCAGACCGTGACTGGAGCGCCTTAGTCCCCTCGGCCACCGCGGCCGGCGTGGGAGGTGTCTTGAGGAACAAATGCCCGGAAACGCCATTCAACGTCGCTACGGAGAGTCCAAGTTACAGGCACCAGCTCCTGTCGCTAGACATCCCCTGCCGGCCGCGGTGGCCGAGGTGACTGAGGCGCTCCAGTCACGGTCAGCACGGCCACTACGGTCGGGGTTTCGAATCCCCCCTCGGGCATAGATATTTGTGCCGTCCTAGTTCGTAAGTAGTTCATAAGTAGTTTGTAAGTTTAGGGACTGATGACCCTGTAGTTAAGTCCCATAAGATTTACAAACATTTGGGACATCCCCTCCAGCAACTTTGACGCTCTGTAGCGTCATTGGATGACGTTTCCGAGCCTGGGTTTCTCTGCTCACTTTGTTCCTCAAGACACCACCCATATCCCCTAGAAGTTCGTTGTTGTAGTAGTGTAATTCTGCAACACATTGACGTATGGGACACACACCCATCTCAGTCTTCGACATCCATTTACTGCCGGAAATATGCGCAGGACGAAATTTTGTGACAGACATTTTTTTTTATCACAAGCATGTGAGGAATGGCGCTGCGAAGCCCGAGTGCACGAATTTAGATTCACTCTGTATAAACGATCTGCGAGAATATCTGAGCCCTCCTCCTAGGTTGTTTCCAGATAAAGCTCTCATCATAGGATCGAAAACAACTATAGAACTGCATGGTGCAACAACAATGGCTATATCGCGGGAAGACGAAAGAAAGACTGCGTCTCCTTGGCAAAACACTTAAAAGATGAAACACAGCGGCTAAAGAGACCGCCAGCACTACGCTTTGTCCGTCCACTATCGGAGTATTGCTGCGTGGTGTAGGTATCTTATCAGGCGGGATTGAAAGAGGAAATTGAGAGAATAGAAAGAACGGCAGCTTTTTTCGTATTGTCGCGATAGAGGGAAGACAGTGTCACGGAGTTGGAGCGTAAATCATTACAAGAACGACATTTTTTGTTGCAACGAGATCTAAATAAGGAGATATGATCAACATAACAAAATAACAGTAATTTAGGTATTCTTTCTTCCCGCGTACTCTTCGAGAATGGAATGGTAGGTTAATGGTATGAAAGTGTTTGGGTGAACCCTCCACCAGGCAATGACCTGTGATTGGCAGAGTAGTCAGGTAGAAGTAGAAGGGCTCTAGAGTCATGTTACAAGGTACCTGAACAGAGATAAGAAATTTCATACCGAAAAGTAAGGCGTCCACAAGGTCTTACCAACGGTTCCATACACCTCCAATACAAAATGTAACGTTCTTCGTATTTCAGGTAACTTTCTGTTGTTTAAAATATTGGTGATGATTATATATGGTAGATAATTACGTAACTTTAGTCTTCTTCGGTTTGATAGTCTAATAGGCTCTCAAATTTTACTTAGCTTGTACTTCAGAAATTTCGGCTGGTACTCCTGTTTCATCGATCGAATTGAATTATTGTTTCTTATTTCACCTGAACGTATGCGAAGTATTACTTTCCTGAGCCTATTTAATGTCCTTAGGTTTATTAAAATGTTTGAACATACAGATTCTTTATCTCAGGGACTATTCAATTGTTTGTATAGTCTATGGGACTTAACTACGGGGTCATCAGTCCCTAAACTTACAAACTACTTATGAGCTACTTACGAACTAGGACGGCACAAATATCCATGCCCGAGGGGGGGATTCGAACCCCCGACCGTAGTGGCCGTGCAGACCGTGACTGGAGCGCCTCAGTCTCCTCGGCCACCGCGGCCGGCTCAGGGACTATAAACTGTTTTGAAAGTTTATCTTTTTATCTGTCCCGGAAGTTCACTAAAACGAAGTCAGTTACACAAGAATTAATTTATTTACACCTTTCTTGAGGTAGTCTTTGGAAGTTTGTTTTTAATAAGGTACATTTCACTGAATAGCAGATTAAGTAAATTTTACTACATATTGCGATCTATCACAGTCAAAAATATTCATTTAAGCACTGTTCAAGATATCACTAATTTGGAAACGGTTCTAACTACGAAAGAACTCTGTTAAGGCCCTTTTTGTCTTTATAAAATTTAACTGTCCTATATATATTTTTTTCTTTGTCCATGAGTTACAACATAACACAAAGCCACACGTAAGTAATCACAGTTCGGGAATTTAATTCCTCGCAATAAACTTTTATCACAATATCTCTGAGATAAGTTAGCGCTCATATTTTCAAGTCTGGTAAAGCAAAGTTCATAGCTTACACTTTCTCTTTATAAATGAAAACAGTTATTATTCTATCCCCAATAATACTGAAATTATCTCGTCGGTAGGCAGAATTTTAACTATCTTCTCTAGCCTAAACCCGATATAGAGTCTGTAGATGATGTTATCGCGAAACGCGTAATACTTCATCGCTCACTAACAATGTCTTTACCCCTTTAAGAAATGAATTAATCTCAAATTAATTAAAACTGAACTACCCCAGTCACTATTCCTGAGTAGCTAGCAAACTGAACATATCTAGATCTGAATACATAGAAAGCTAAATGCACAGAGATCTTAACACATAGGGGTTCTGAATACGTAGGGACTGAAGATACTATTTATACTAGTTTTCCAACAAAAAAGGACTGTAATTTAGGGTGTTTGGCTAACTAATTCTGTCGCCTTGACTATTCTGTATTACAAAGATATGAACTGATTTCTTTAAAAATAAAAATAAAAATAAAAAAAATAAAAAAATAAAAAAAACAACGTAAATTCTGCCTCGTAAAAATTAGTAAAAATTCAAAATTGACAAATGGCGAGTCTAATGTTACGATCACGATATAGTGTTACAAACATTGATAGAACTGTTGATATCCTATTGTAACACATTTCCGTTGCCTGTCGGAAAGTTGGCAGAATGCTGCTTTCCTCTTTATGCCGAAACTCATTGCGGACCAGGTATTCGTATTTTGTCACAGCCGTTTTAATTTCCTTGTACACACGAGAGCACGTATGAATTTGGTGTAAAAACAAGTACAAACAAACAGCGCGAGTACATCGTGGAAAGATAATAACGCAGAGGAGGGGAAGCTAGCGTAACTGCCTCGCAAACAAGGACTGACAGCGTAAACATGGCAGTCCGGAGCGATTGCGTCGGCACCGCGTCAGAATGAACGTTTCCGTGCTTGTTTGCGAAAGTGAAACATGAACTGTACGAGAGCGCGGAACATTTTCAGCCTTTTACGGCGCTAACTGGATTTTAATTCCGGTGTATGCCCTTAATGAATTTTATCGCGCACCTGGGACTTTATTCCACACGTGGCAGGTGTGGGATGAGGCTGGCGATGACCTAAACGGTCCTGGAACAATTCAAAAAATATAATAACTGCAACACACAAATAACTACGGAAGACAACTATAAAACAATAAAACACTTGTTTAGATAGGAAAGCAGTTTATATAACTGGTTGCGTAGACTTACCCGGCGTATAACCGATAATATTCTTCTCGGGTTTGCAGCCTGTTACCGTCGTCAACTAAACACAATATTTCGGCAGTTCCCTCATTGGGCCAGTCAAAAATGAATTAGGACTGAGGACAGCCGCTGTTTATATTATTCCATGTTATTGAGGTAAGTCTTACATCGGCCAAACGATCCGCACAGTTCAGGATCGGTGTGTGTAACATCACCGTCATGCTCGCTAACTTCAACCTGACAAGTCGGCTGTTGCTGGATATTGTCCGAATGAGGGACACAATTATATAATGAAACAAAACTGATTGCTCCTGCTTCCCGCTACTGGGAATGTGTTCTTAAGGAATCCATAGAAATTCATGTGGCCGATAATATTATTAATAAGGACAAGGGCTTCCCTCTAAGTAAAACTTGGAACCCGATCTTATCTGATATTAAACAACAACGGTCTTCATTTCGACCTGCTGTTTCTTTTAACTAGTCGTGTTTCGACCCATCGTTTTGCCGATTTTCTCCACCGGCGCGCTACTAGTTCTGTTGCGCCTACAGGGCCTCTACTTTGGTTTCGCGCACGCGCGGTGGGTCCTCAGCGGTGTATAAAGGGGCCGCTGTTTCTGTTTTGCCTCAGTTTGCGGCCAGTGAGTGTAATCAGCGCACTCACCTGAAGATGACAGCCAGTTGGTCTGCCCAAAAATTGTGTCTAGTTGACGACGTTATCCGGTTGCAAACCCGAGAAGAATATTATCCATTTATATAGCTTTTTGTTGTGGGACTATGTTTCCATTTTTGGTTAGTTTTAATATTAGCATTTGATTTTCAAAGTTTTCGTTTTTGCCATTTTCGTATATTTAGCTTATCGCCACCCAAATTCAGCCCGATTCCTGCACTTTTGGCAATTAAATACGTTTCGTGTTGCAGTGATAGTATTATATCAAAACTCACATGATCTGCCAAGAACATAGAGCACTAAAAACGAAGTGATTCAGAGAGAAGAAAATATAAACACGAGGAGACAGAGAGAAACACTACCTCTCTTTCTTACTATGCATGCATAAACGCACAGGAGACTGATGACCCGGCAGTTTAGTCCCCATTATACACCCAACACCAACGAACCAACCATAAACGCAAGCATAAACATACGGTGTAAATGAGTGTAACTCCGTCATAATGCGTAAACTTCCAGATGGAACATACACTGATGACGCCACGGCTAGAGGCAACATTATCCTTACCTGGCATGTTACTCGACCTGTTGAAATGTTCATAAAACCAAATCTTCTTGAGGTTGTTTACACCGAGATCTCTGATAAAATATATTTATTTTCCTTGACCGGTTTCAATTATTTAAATCATAATTTTGTATTTTTTTTATTTTTTAATAGTTAACATATTTTAAACATGGCTGTTAAAGACAGCAACCGTTCGTCAAAATATAAAATAATCACTTCGGCTGCGGAAGATTTTGTAAAACTTTTTGCTTTAGGCCTACCATGGTTTCGGCTTCTCTACGGGAGACTTCGTCAGAATTAAAACAGTTTCTTACCTATGAATAAAAAAATTTAAAAGTAGTGTACATTACATAGTATAAAACATACCTGAAGATACGATCTCAAAAATTATTTACATATGAATGTATAGTAAGCAGCAACAACAATGGTTTTGAGCGATAGGGCTCACCTTAAAAGTTAAAAAAGTTTGCACATTGCAACATTTTTAAAAACAAGTGAGACAACGCGCCGGTAAGGGTCGCGTGTGCGGCCAGCACTACAGGTGGTATCAGGCTGACAGGCGAACACGCCGTCCAAGCTGTCACGTGGCCACGATATATCGCGCCATCTGTTATTCAACAGTAGCGCTGTCTGTCTGTCTGTAAATCTATCGGATCAAACTGCATGGTCATACGTCCGTAGCTTACAAACTACTTAAACTAAGGTAAACTAATCTAAGGTCAAACACACACAAACACACACCGCGGAGAGCAACCGCGCGCACCGCAGCGAGGTGCTTTAGACCGCTCGGCTACTCCACCCCGGCAATAGTAGTGCTTCACATACAAAGTGAAGTGATATTCTTATTAGAGTTGACGAAAAGACATGGTATATTAGAAAATATACATATTGGTTAACATATTGCTAGAAAAATATACCAAGAAAATTCAGTATTGGTCGTAAATTTCTTTATTTATTATTACAGATCAAAGTCGGCTATTGAATAGCCATCTTCAGTGCAACTTGCACAATCGACTTAAAACATTATTGATTTTACTGATCCAGCCACAAGGCATAGCCCCAAGAACATACAAACGATGTTTGCACTCTGGATAACATCATTTCTATCTTCTTGTAGCTATGCCTTGTAGCTGGATCAGTAAGATCAGTAATGTTTCTCATCGATTGTGCAAGTTGCACTGAAGATGGCTATGCAATAGCCGAAATCGATCTGTAATAATAAATAAACAAATTTACGACCAATGCTGAATTTTCTTTCGATATTTATCATTTTATGGTCGTGGTGCACACTGCTCCTAATGGAGTCTCCGTTTCATATTGATCAGAGTCCGCACAAGATAACGTGTATATTGCGCAGAAGCCGCGGTGGAGTAGCCGAGCGGTCCAGATCACCTAGCTGCGGAGCGCGCGGTTGCTCGCCGTGGAGGTTCGAGTCCTCCCTGGGGCATGGGTGTGTGTGTTGTCCATAGGTTAGTTTACCTAGGTTTAACTAGTTTGTAAGCTACGGACTGATGACCACGCAGTTTCTGATAGATTTACAGATATTTGAACATTCGAATGCGCAGAGACGAGTTTTCGTCCAAAGCGCCGGGCCGGCCGCGCTGGACGGGGGACTGAGGCGCTCCAGTCACGGTCTGCACGGCCACTACGGTCGGGGGTTCGAATCCCCCCCTTGGGCATGGATATTTGTGCCGTCATTAGTATAAGCTAGTTTGTAAGGAGTTTGTAAGTTCAAATTCAAATGTTTGTTAAGCTTATGGGACTTAACTACGGGGTCATCAGTCCCTAAACTTACACACTACTTACGAACTACCTTATACTAAGGACGGCACAAATATCCACGCCCAAGGGGGGATTCGAATCCCCGACCGTAGTGGCCGTGCATACCGTGACTGGAGCGCCTCAGTCGCCGTGGCCACCGCGGCCGGCTGTTTGTAAGTTTACGGACTGATGACCCCATAGTTATGTCCCATAAGCTGTACAAACATTTGAACAATGCGCCGGGCGAATTCATTCCTTCGTTCGGAAGGGGACGCCGCATCAGTCCACTTCTGCCTGCCTACCCCCACCACTAACGCTCCCCACACACTTGCCCAGCCGTTTGCGCATCTACCGGCCAATTTATCCTGCGTGCACCCTGCCTATGTGTGTCCTGTATTTTCTTTTTGGAATTCTGGTCACCCAAGTTTAGACCCGTCAGGGGTGTGTGTGTGTGTGTGTGTGTGTGTGTGTGTGTGTGTGTGTGTGTGAATGAGGGAAAGAGAGAGAGAGGAAGAGGGAACGTAATGGGGCGGAAGATGGCGCAGTGGCGCAGTGGGTTGACGCAGGTGTGGAGCGAGTGATGGCTCCCGCCTGGTCCCCGGGGAGGCCGCAGCCGGCGGACGGTCGCCTCGTGATTGCCTGTCGGGGTCACTCGTGACCTGCAAGCGCGCCGCGCCACACGGCGACGCGGGGAGGCTCTGCGCTGTCCGGCCAGGCGGATGACGCGCCGCCGCACACTCGGAAAGAACAACGCCTCCTGCCTTATTTACAACGGGGCCCGCGCCCGCTACTCCCGGCCGAGGGCTCACCTCGTGCATTGTTTAACGACTTGCTCAAGGTTGGAAGCCGATGGAAGGACAACGTATACTAGAGTACGCGGTAGGGGTCACAAGGAGTACGCGCAGAGGCGAGCTTCGCCGATGACGCCAGAGTGCACCCAACCAATAGCCCGCAGTTGCCATAAAATCAGTGTTACCAGGTACGTCATGAGATACGACGTTATAAACCATGAAATTCGCAAAAACTGCCACACTGTTCCACAACTGTTCCTAAATCATCGAACCGATTTCAGAAAAAAATTATATAATTATGTTTATACAATACCTTTGGGGGAAAAATCACGTAACATAATTTAGATTTAGGAGATAGTTCATAAACAATGAGGGTCTCAGAAAACTGTCCCATGGTACAATGCGTAAATAACACATCTTTATTCATCCACTATTTGAGAATGAGACCTCTTAACGAGTTTCAACAAACTTTACACGTAATTTCGAAATTTTACAAATCTTCTTCTCGTTTACAATCGAAGAAAAATGATGAAATGAGTGTTCTGATGGTCGTTCAGTAAAACTACGGATTAAGTCACAATGTATTACTTCTACACTACTAATTTACAATCGTGAGACTTTTGCAACTAGACTAGCTGAACATGAACGCAGCTGCAGACTACAGAATCAGGAGTCCACATTTGCTGAGCATGTACTGAGTGAGGGCCATAGCTACCAGCCTGTGTTTCAAGTCCTTCGCTTAGCAAACAAGTTCCAAAAACTTACTGGAAGCTCTTGAAATCAATAAACACCTAGCCCATAGCCCTGATCTGGTATTGAATGTTCTAACACAACTAAACACTTCACCCCTATTGGATTTCACTTAATTCATCCCTGTCAGTTCCAGACTCTTCATACATTTCCTCATAGTACAGTCAATTACCTAATTTTTCTATCAACTCCCACACTGGCTGTTCCGAATCTCCATTACAAAAAACCAGAAAACCTTAAATATAGACCCAGTATTTTTTTTTTTTTTTTTTTATAACTAATAGATCAAAGTCAGACAATCACATTTTCAATATCAATTCAAAAAACTGGATTCCTTCTTTACCCCCACAGTCCCAAACTCCTGTGTATTTATTTATTATGATTTATTTTTAAGTTTTGAAAATTTAGTCCCAGTGTAGCTTACAACATAATATTCATTTTCATCTACTTGAATTTTTAGAATATTAATTTCATTAGACAGATTTGTTTAGTTTAATCTAATGCAGTAACTATTCATTCTAAGTTCTTGATTCCACTCCAAACCTGGCCTTACAACTGGCATACGTAACACCATCTATAATTTTAGTGCAGAATTATTAACAAGGCACTTATATATATTTATTTATCAGCATTATCAGTTTGTTTGTAATAGAAGGTAGTTTCAGTTCCCAGGTTATATTCAAATTTATTCCTTGTTTTATCCTTCACACATTGTGTGTTCCTGTATTACTGTTTAGTTTTTAAGTTGATAACTAATAACACAATGTCAAAGAAGTGTTATACTATGTATGTCGATCTAAGTGGAGTCATTTGTCATCTCTTCCCATACTGTATCTAATCATTGCAACCTCTTTGACACAGCAGTAAATACTCTGAAGATGGCCTAATAAGCCGAAAACCGGTTAAGTAAAAAAAAATAAACTTGTAGAACACACACAAAATTGTGTTTTTTTTTTAATTTATTTAGTTCAATTTACATTTGAAACTATATCATACTGGGACACTTATAATTAGTTCATGAGATATAAGGTAATAAATACCATTTTGTCGAAAACATGTTGTGAGAACCTTGGCTGCGATATTATAATGTTTATAATTAAATTATCCACAAGCCACAAGTATGGAATAAATATATTTATTTATTTCAACCATGACCGCATTCGGATTTCCTTAGAAATCCATGCTTTCTAGCTGTGGCCTCGTTTTATGTCTTTGTAGTTTTACTATCCTAGGATAGACAAAAAGTATTTGGTTTACTATTTAAAGTTAAAAGCACATGAAGTGTGGCGACAACGTACATGTTTGTGTCCCTGTCTTACAGGACGATTTCGTCACAGAAAAGGACACAACACGTATGTTTTCGCCATACTTCATTTTTAAGTTTAAAACCCTGTGAAATTGTGATGATGAAGACGAATATAAGGAAACCTAACGTAAACTTCAGGAAATCGCAAATAATTTTTTTTTTCCTATGCTAAGGCTGGGAAGTTATAACAGGCACAAAACGAGGCTCCAACTGGAAAGCATGTGAACCATCTGAAGATGGATTTGTAAGAAAATCCGAAGCCGGAAGTGGTTTTAATAAATAAACATTTTATACCATACTTGTGGCTGGTTGCTGTTTTAATTACAAAATTGAGGTAAAAATAAATAGGTTCATGACAAAACGCTCCATCACCCAAAAGTTTCTATTTATTACGTCTTTGATAGTTCCCATTAGTACACACTTTGCAGGAAGTGTGCACATATACCTCTGAAACTACCTTAAAAATGACATCGCATAGTTCATGTGAGGTGACGTCAAAAACAATGAAGTGCAAGAAAATCCAATTCATCATGTACGAGGTTGTAATTGATACTTGTTTGCTAGGAACTGTAATCGCAAGAGTTTTCCAATATTGCACTGTACAAATGTGGTTAATTATACTGAGTGTCCCAGCTATTTGGTCACCCAAAATATCCTGCAACAACAACAGCTATCGTAAAAAGGCCTTCACCGATATCAATATAAGGCTAGGGCTCATAAATTTAAATATTTTGAAACATTCTAAAACGTTCAAATGTTCAAATGTTTGTAAATCTATCGGACCAAACTGCGTGGTCATCAGTCCGTAGCTTACAAACTACTTCAACCTAGGTAAACTAACCTAACGACAAACACACACACCCATGCCCCAGGGAGGACTCGAACCTCCACGGCGAGCAAGCGCGCGCTCCGCAGCGAGACGCTTTAGACCGCTCGGCTACTCCACCGCGGCATTCTAAAACGAAAGCATATGTGTTTTTTAACACAAACTTATGATCTTTGTAATGGATACCCTATATTATTTCGTGATAAATCTATAGTATGACAAATCACATAAACAATGGCGTTGATTGCATCGCAATGCGTCAATTACATCCCGAGATATTGCGACGCGAAGTTGACGCTTGTAATACGCGAAACGCGCGGCTAGCGCACGTCCTGAGCAGCATGGGGTTCTCGCCTGAGTCTCAGAAAGTGCGATAGCTGCGCGTTTCGCGAGTTTCAAGCGCCAACTTCGCGTCGCAATATCTCGAGATGTAATTGGTGCATCACGATGCTATCAACGCCATTGTTTATGTGATTTGTCATGCTATGGATTTTTAATGGAATAATATAGCGTGTCCATTAAAAAAAGATAAGTTTGTGTTAAAAACACATATGCTTTTGTTTTAGAATGTTTCAACATTTGTATATTCATAAGCCCCATCCTTAAATTGATACCGCTTAGAGTCGTTTTACAATAGCTGTTGTTGTTCCACAGATATTTTTGGTGACCAAGATTGGTGGGACACCCTGAAGGTCAAAAGCTGCACCGCCAAAAATATTTTGAAAGTATAAGTTACATACTAAAATTATTTAAACAAATAAATAAATATACCTTTTTCAGTTTATAAGAAGTCATATGTCATTTTTATATTTTTTCTGGAATTTAATTAGCACTCTTAATGATTATTATAGGTACTTTAAAGAAAGAGTTGTTATAACGTCCAACGCTGGGGAGTACACTGAACAGCGGCGGCACAACGGAGCAAGCTGGCCGGTTATCCCCATAAAAGCTCTCTACGCACGAATGCAGCACAATAACTTCATTTAATGAACAAGGAAATTCTACTCGCATTAATCGACTTCATAACAACTCTGACAATCTCTGAAACCTCTACTTCAGCGGTCATGGTATATCCATTTAAACACCATTTTTGTGCTCTTAAGGAACAAAAGCCTGAAGCTACTTTGCAAAATAATTTATATTTCATCTTAGTTTGAGAGTGAAAAATAAAATAAAAAAAATAGTGAAGAATAGTACTTTTTCTAGATTTTTGAATACTAATAAGCTTGTTTATTGTATTTTATATTATCTTATGAATATCAAATTAAAATAAAAAAATGTATATAGAATATGATATTTTTACTCGTAGACATCGACAAAAATTTTCAAAGTATCTAAGATTACTTGTCGACCCCTGCCCTATATAATTGTAGGACACACAGTTACGGAGATATGATGTCCCGAGAATTGAGCTTCAGGAAAAGGAAATGAAATGGATAGAGCTAGAAAGCGGTGGACAGAGACGGAAGATAGGTCCGGACTGATATAATAAAGTCAAAGATACCACGACAAACGCTGCCCTATATTACTGTAGGACACACAGTTACGGAGATATGATGTCCCGAGAATTGAGCTTCAGGTAAAGGAAATGAAATGGATAGAGCTAGAAAGCGGTGGACAGAGACGGAAGATAGGTCCGGACTGATATAATAAAGTCAAAGATACCACGACAAACGCTGAGAACTAACGCTAATTTGTAAATAAACTTTTTACAGCCTCCTCTGACTATGGCGTTTACTCTTCTGCCAATTTACGTAATTCTATGGGAAGGTGGATGGACGATTTTGGTTTACTGGGGGAGACTATGAATAGAACGCTTGTTCAAAACTCGTATAATACTTGTAGATTCGATCAAAGCGCGATTGTTTACAGAAGTATTTCAGGAACTCAAATGGGAAACGCTGCAGACAAGCCGACGATATTTTTGGATAAACACTGTTGAGGAAAACTACAGTTTCGAAATTACAAACTGACCCCTGAACGATTCTTCTAAGGCCAACTTAACTTTCACGTAAAGATTACAAAGATAAGAGAAATTGGAGCTCGTGCTAAGACATACACGCATTCAATCCTCTCTCGTTCTATTTGTGAGGGGAACAGAAGAGGAAATGGATAGTTGTGAACAAAACACCCTCCGCCCCGCACCTTGTGGTGGACTGCGGAGTATGCATGTAGATGTCATTGCTGCTGTTTTCAGCACAATGCTGATCCTGCGGATTATGATCGCCAGACCACGGCATACCTCAGAAGAGAAACTCCTCATCGCTCCTCTCTCAAATGTGGAGGTAAGTTGGCACAGTGGGTAGCCCCTAAAAATCTGAACACGAATAGAGCAACAAACCAGGAAGAAATGGTAAAGAACTTTTTTTAAAAAAAAGAAGAAAACTGTAAACAATGAGCTGTCCAAGCGCATGACGTGCAACAAGGAGGAAGCGTCAAAAGCCATGTCGTCTTGGTTATGTCCTCATGGTGTTGACTTAGAGGCTGGAGATCCATGTTACACACTCCGTCGTGTTGTATACTTTTGATTTTCACAAATCATCAACTGACTGTCCGGTCTTTCAATTATTCAGTTTTGTGACTGTGTTGCGGTGTGAAGTCCGTAACACACAAGTGCACGCTGGCAGTCGTAAAGTAGTGCTTTTTGAATAGGAGCCGCAAACGTTTGGTGGCAAAACGACAGCCGAATCCTCTACTGGAAAACACGTTTGATCATACACGTTTGTGATAGTATGTGCGTCATATGACAACTTGTACGCCTGGTGAGTGAGTTAGATATGCCCCCGTGTCAGATTTATGCGTTTCTTTGATTGCAGATGAACGCAACAGTTTCACAGCCACACACTAGTTCTTTCGCGCTGTCGAAACTTTCGTTTTAAGATAAAGTTTCTAAGAAGTACACCATCAAATTCTGCACATATCTAAGCTGATATGTTTCCAATTTCGGGTTGCGAAGTTGTTTATGGTGATACTCGGTTTATATCAGTGGACGTATGGGCCATATTCTGGGAAGTTGATCACGTGTAATCTCTCATCTCTTACTTATAAAAAAGCAACGGGAAAACCGTGCATCGCCTGGTGAAGTGGTATTTAAGATTATTGCAAATTACCCTCCCCATTACATCTTATTAAACCCTGGTAACGATGTGGTTTCATTTGAAGCCACCCATGATATATCGATTTTGTGGCAAAAGTACAGTTGCTACTCTCATAACCACGCCTCTGGACAGAGATGGTACTGCAATCTCCAATGCCGCGGTGGAGTGGCCAAGCGGTCTAAAGCACCTCGCTGCGGAGCGCGCGGTTGCTCGCAGTGGAGGTTCGAGTCCTCCTTGGGGCATGGGTGTGTGTGTTTGTCCGTAGGTTATTTTACCTAGGTTTACGTAGTTTGTAAGCTACGGACTGATGACCACGCAGTTTGGTCCGATAGATTTACAGACATTTGAACACATCTCGCAATGGAAATATGAATTGCGTTAATTTTTTTTTTTTTTTTCAAGTTATTGCTGTTGGCGATTCAAGTATAACTGCCATTATTGCTTGTGGTGTGCTGGTTCTCCTTTTCTCAACTTGTGTGAATTTCTCTTTGGTAACATTAAAAGCTCGTCGTATTTTTCTTCCTTTATTTTGAGTTCACAAAATGTTTTCTCGCAGATGAAAGGATGAGGCACTTCTGGCTTGCCTTTTAGAAGAAATACCTCGTGATGTGTGAAGGCTTATAAGGCAAACATATCACATTTATTTTTACTCCACTTTTGGAGAAACTAAAACTTGATGGAATCTTAGCCTGTGCTACTAACAGAATACACAAAAAAGGTCTTCCTCGTCTGAAACCGGACAAAGAGTTGTGAAGAGGAGAAAGTGATAAGACAATTCGTTCTGATGGTATTGTATGTATAAAACCGAAAGAAAAATCTGTTGTCATATCAGTTTCAACAATTCACTCACATCTAACTTGTGTGTATCAGCACAAAGTTTTGTTTGTTTGTTAGGAGTTAAAGGGACGAAACTATAAGGTCACAGTCCCTTCAGCACAAAGGAATTGTTTCGTGCACTATCCTGGAAAGTGATGAAGATTAGTGGTGGTGGTTTTATTTAAAACCACCGCGTTTAATATGCAATGGTTTCGTTTGATACCACGCTGTACCTACCGAAATATTGCATGAAAAAGGTTTTTTATCACATTTTCCTTAATATTGTATAATTCCTATCCTAGCAGAACACGAATAGTGTTTAAAAGTGGATTCTATTTATTTTGAGTCTGAAAGGGTTAAATTTTAGGTAGACGGTGAGCTTCCCCTTCTTTTGAAAGGTCAAGCGTGCATAATTTCATGAAAATCGGAAAGAAATTCTAGATTCCGTCAGTTTGTAGGAAAAGTATCCTCCACCATGCACGTTGCTTAATTCGGCTCTATCACAGAATACATTCTCAGCTGAATGATCTACCCATATAAACTATATACCTCCAAAATTTCAGCTTCGTAGTTGCAGTGGTTTGCGAGATTTCTTGTTTAGTCAGTGAGTAAGCGCCTCCCTTTTTCTTGTGCTTTTGAAAATATAGTAGGTTTTTTTTTTTTTTTCCGCATAAGACGATGTTTTTGTTGGTTGCCTTACGATTTCTCTTCTGTCTCTGATGATTTATCTTTGGTAGTAGTACTCTATGTCACTGGACACATTCTTTTTCTTGTCGCAATGTTATGGCTGCACACTCGAAACGGTACAGCAGATTCGCCGAGAAAGCTCAAGATCATACATTTTATGTCTTTTTTTCTGGTTTTACGCTGGCGGCTGTTCTTTCTTTGTAGGTTTATGTGGAATCCTGTACGTGTTTCGGATGTTAGCAGAATACTTTTTCCTTTCAGTTCTTATCCAGCTTTCTTCCTACTTTGCTTTCCTCCCATTGTATGGGCTATATTTAGTATCGAATTAATTTATTTTCTGACGGTGAGTGTGGTACTCGCGTGTTGGTTGATTATGATAGATAAGCTATCTTTCAGTAGTATGCTATAATACTAGTTTTGAACTGAAAAATATTCCTATCAGATTTCAGAAGTCTATGCATCAGGAAAGTAAGTAGTGTAGATCAAATCACACGTAATAATGCACTCGTTTCGAAGAATCCAATCACAAAATTCAACAATAATGATTGTAATAATATAACAGATCGATCACTTTGTTGTAATACCGAAATGTCAAGTCAGTTTTTTAAAGAGATGTATTAAAATAAATTTCTTTTTTACTGCTTTATTTATTCTTACATTTCTTTATTCGTATGCTTATCCTTACAGAGAAAGAGCTGAAGACACTGTAACACGCATAGACCAAAGATATGGTCTGTGGCAACACGTTTCGCTATATGTAACCTCCTTGCTATAGAGTCGCTGGCCTTCAGTCCGAATTTTTTTATTATTTGTCACCATATCTTCCACCGGGCAACAATTACACGCAGACCATTCGTTTGCGTTCTGTATTTTTTGGCTGCAGAGTGAAATATTAACACACGCACACACGATACACCGATAACTTTCCATCCCAATATACTCCACCCTTTTATCATTATCAACCCTCAAGCGACAATGCAACCAATAAAACCAAAGAGTAAATATAATTTTCAAAGAGTAATTATTGTTCCGCATTTCGCGTCATATTCTTCAAATTACTAAATATCTATCAGATCGCTATAAAACAGTGCCTAAAACTTTACTCGGGTATAAATTAGTAACTGTACAAATATTTAAGTCTCTGCGTCTTGTCGTTCGGACGTGATAAGCGTACACCGAACAGACATTCACATTAATATATATAGATAAATAGCTACCCGATCGCCATAAACCGTGCCTAAAGCCTTCCCCGGTTAGACATTAGTAACTGTACAAATTTTTAACTCTTTATGTCTTGTGGTTCAGACGTGATAAACGTACACCGAATATGCACATTTATAGATATAGATGTTAGATTTATCTGTTAGGAAGAAAAAGGCAGATCAGTACATTGGAGCTTTTAAACGTAGTCAGACATATCAGATTGGTACTGCAGGTATTCCGTAGTAATGTTAGCTGTTCCTGAAATGTGCACAGTGTCCCATTCTGACAGTGACGGCGGCATCAGCTTCCTCCATTACTGTCAGGCGTAATTATCCTCGGACTCTCGATTAATCACTGCGATTATGATCAAGCTATTAACAGTAATTAAGGACAAGCGGAGCTATTACAAAGCAACCTTACACGAGCCGTTAGCAGACTCAAAGAAACACTTCAGTAATACCAACTTCAGATATAGACTGAGCGCACTTAATTAGTATCGCTGAGATAAGTGACAAAGCGCAGTTAAAACGTTGAACTTGCTCACGCTATTGAGTCACCATTTACGGCTCAGTACATCTACAGCCATTCTCCGCAAGACGCCTCACGATGGATACTTTGCGAACTAATAAATTTGCAAAACATAGTTTCCTATTTGGAAAACAGCGAACTGGTATATATTTTAAAGAAGAGAATAACAATCAAGTTTCGAAAAAAGGTTTTAACACTTTATTTGCCAGGGTAACCGGTTTCGAACTCTTCTGAGGCCATCATCAGACCGATTTGCCGCACTCTCATCGCTTCGGTATCAACAGCGAGACGAATCGGTCTGATGATGGTCTCAGAAGAGATCGAAACCGGTTTCCCTAGCAAATAAATTGTTAAAAACCTTTTGCAAACTTGACTGTCATTCTCTTTTTTTAAACTTTGCGAAGAGTTGTGATTTCCTCCTATTCCAACCGCGTATAGTTCGCAGAAAAAAATTAAAAAAATAAATAAATAAATAAAAACCCTCAGTGTGAGCCCCAACACGCTCAAACGTCGATATATCGAATCTCTAGAGAACATCTAATTAATACGATATATCGAGGGTTTAATATAACGAGGTGTTCCAGAAAAGTCACGTTCCTTTATTAATGTACTTATCGTTAAAATGATAACTTATCATCTATAACTTTTATATACACCGCTTCGAATTTTTTACATAGTGCAATTGTAACGCTCTTTCTTATTGGCCGCGGCAACGCGACTCCTGATTGGTTGCTCTGCCGTTACCAACCTAGCAACCGCGAACGCTAGCCGTAGACGCGTAAACTTAAGTTTTACCGAAATCTCACAGCAAATAACTGCTAAACAGCACTAAATGCGTTCATATCAGAAATTTAAATTAATGGCGCTTGGTCTCGTGATGCATAACACGATCCATTTAACCCTAAAATGTACTTAATTATGTACAAAGTAACAAAGTTCCATGAAAACATTCTGTCGCCAGACAAAGAGTTGTATATTATTATTATTGTTTTTGTGGTAGAAATCGCAAACTTAAAAATGATAACTGTTATATAGCTGACACGGCTTAATTCCAGAATAGCCGACAGATGCGTAGTTCAGGCTCGATCAATGTTGGCAACATCAATTTCTTCCCGGGAATTTTGTTAGCCAGTCGGTTGATAATATGAGTTCCATGTTAAACGAAAATTATTGATTTATTGACCGGACAACTTTACATCGAGAACTTGTCAGCCATAGAGCAGGAACAGCATTAATTAATTTCACCAAATAAGCCGTGAATTCCAAATGCTATGGTAAAAGAGAATTAGGGCCTATTGGTTTATTGACCGGACAACTTAGCTACATTTCTTGTTTAATATGAACAGAAAACAGCTGCCGCTGTCTATAATTTCATTGACTATTTGAAACGTCCCACGATTGGTGGCCTTCATTCCCGCGAGTTCACGACTGTTGCCAACATTCCGCGCAACGCATGTGTCAGCTATTCTGGAATTTTACGGATGACACCGCTGAGGCGAGGTACTGGAGGAAGTAAAGTTGTGAGGCGGCATCGTGAGTCGTGTCGGGATATCTCAGTCGACAGTCTGGCCCGAGCGGCCTCGCGGTGAGGACGTCTTGTTTACGTCCGAGCCGCAGCTAGCGGCGAGGAGGAAGCGGCGAGTGCGAGGCTTAGCAGCGGCGCGCGTACTGTATACAAACGACGTTCACATGGCTGACTACTTACGGAAATCGACCGTGAAGTTCACATTTGAGAACCGTTTTGCTCGACCTAAAGCACTAGAAGTTGAACGATTTTTAAAAGAAGTGGTCAAACTCGATCCTCACGAATTGATTGGAATTCACTTTTCGATTGTGGCGAGTGTTGTAAATGTCAAATTAATCAACGATGCATGTTGCGATCGACTCATTCAGAACTCCGGCGGGTCTTATAAGTTCCTTCACTCCGACGGCAATGTAGGAAACGTCACGGTGGAGCCAGCGGGCATCGGAATTCGAACGATACGTGTCTTCGAATTACCATTTGAAGTGACGGAACAACAGGTAATTACGGCGCTCCGGCAATACGGCACGGTACTCGCCTATACAGAAGAAAAATGGACGAGTTTTGAGACATATCATGTTCTCAATGGAGTACGGCAAGTACGGATAGACCTCAAGAAACACGTTCCCTCTTACGTCTACATTTGTGGGTGCCGTGCCATCATTATGTATGACGGACAACCGCGCACGTGTTCAGGCTGTGGCAAGGAGGGCCACGTGCGATCAGAATGCTTACAGAGACGAATCATGCAATTACCGACGGGTGAAGGCCAATTACCGCAACGTCCCCAAACTCTGCCCCTCACATATGTTCAAGCGGCGCTAGGAACCGCGTCGCCACCAGATCATGAACAAGTGTACAAGAGTGAAGTGCCGGAGGTCGCGGTGCAGCAGGAGGGACCAGCTTCCACCGAACCACCGCGAAAAGAGGACGACCCCCCGACGAGAGACGAAGAAGTGAGGCCTGATGGAATGGAGATAGACACCAACAAGTCGCACGATAAGGGAGAGGAATCAGAAACTACAAGTATGGGACAGTCTCAAATTTCCGATACAGAGGAAGGACGCTCTCCACGACGCCGCTACAGGAAACGCAAGAAACAACGTACTGCGTCCCCAGACGTCGACGAGACAGTTGAACCATGCCACGAAAGCGCTCAAGAACTTGATCGTACGCTGCCAGATACGATGGAGAAGGACGGTACCACAGGTCAGCGGGTATGTGAAAGACATGAAGCGTCTCCCAAAGACGTGATATCAGTGCAACAGATTAGTGAAGATCCGGGTCCAGAATTTCAGAACTTACAGAAGTTCGCCCCTGACCACAGTCTTGGCGACTGGACAGAAGACGTTGACGAGTGCAATGAAGACGTTGAAATGACGGAAAAACCATCTCAAGAGGACTGCGTGAGCAAATGTGTTACGACCAGCAAAACACAAGACGCTAGAAGTGGAACAGTAGTCGTCACTGGACCGCAGGACGCGTAGAGAGGCGGTGCAAAATGAATCCCCTGCAAGCATATCGCATCGCGACGATCAATATCAACAAAATCAGCAGTGGGAATAAATTACAGCTACTGAGTGACATGTTGCGGGCGGCGGAAGTTGATATCGCGCTGTTGCAGGAGGTGAGGGAGGCGGACCTCCATTCCCTGTGCGCTTATACTGCACACATCCATCCGGGCACTACACAAGAATTGGGCACTGCAATCCTGATCAAAGAGGGAATCCCAGTTCGGGACGTAGAGTACCTGCCATCGGCGAGAGGAACGGCGCTCACGGTCAACGGCGTCCGGCTCGTCAACGTATACGCCCCATCGGGCTCCGGAAACAGACGCGCCCGCACCGAGTTCTACAGGACAGATATAATGCCCCTCTTCGCTGGCAGATACAATCAAGTAGTTTTTGGAGGGGACTTTAATTGCGTATTGTCGCCACGCGACCAGACGCCAAATTACAACACTTGTCCACAGCTCTCCGCCCTGGTACGTGACATGGCCCTGCTGGACACTTGGAACTGTTTACACGGGGACGCGCCTGGGTTCACGCATTTCACCGCAACGTCAGCGAGCCGTCTAGACCGCATATACGTTTCACGTGAGCTTCGTGGGAGTCTTCAGCAATCGGAACTCTGGCCGACAGTTTTTTCTGACCATTTGGCTTACATCTGCACCGTTAACCTGGAGCGTCAGACAACCTATCGTGGAAAGGGGGTGTGGAAGCTGAATGTAGACGTTCTGAAGGACCAAGAGTGTCGTGTATTAGTCTCCGAAACCTGGACAAAATGCTTACGACGTAGACAGGCCTATCCGTCGGTGTTGTCTTGGTGGCTACAGTGCGCCAAACCGGCCTTGAGAAGAACACTGATGAGTTATTCAAGAGACAGAATGAGATGGTACTACAACACGATCGAATTTTATTTCAGCGTCCTCCGTGATTTATACAACAGTGCAATGCAGCAACCAGTTCGTCTGATAGAAATCAACCGTGTCAAAGCCAAACTGTTACAACTAATGCGCCAGAAAATGGAAGGTTCAGTCATTAGAGCTCGACAGGACTACAGAGTTGCGCACGAACCACCCTCTATGCACCACATAGTATGTGAAAAGAGGCGGTCCAAGAGGAATCTCGTCACGGCACTGCGGACAGAGGACGACCAACTTTTAACAAGTCAGGCAGGAATTCGGAAAAGTTTTGTGGATTACTACGCTCGATTATACTCACAGAAGATTCCAGATGAGGCGGCACTCAACGACATGCTTGCGGCACTGCCACGGAAACTGGACCGCGAGACGGCGGGAGAGATGCAAGCAGACGTGACCGAGGAAGAGGTGAAGGCGGCCCTGGCGAAAGGTCGCCCAAACAAAGCTCCAGGCCTCGATGGACTACCCATTGAATTCTACAGGGAATTTCAAGATATATTAACACCGACTTTGAGACAGATGTTTCAAGAACTACTGCACGCCGAAGTCATTATACCAACTGAATTTACCCAAGGTTTAATCATCCCCATCCCGAAGACATCAACGGGACAATCGGTGCACCAATTCCGACCACTGACGCTCCTCAACAGCGATTATAAAAATTTTTGCACGGCTTTTAGCATTGCGATTAAAACCAGCCCTCACAGTGTTAACAGGGAAAGATCAGACATGTATCGGTTACAATCGTGCAATCGTGCAATCGTGATTTGATAGCAATCGCGCAAGCCTGCAGAATTCAGGGCGCGATGCTGGCAGTCGACTTGGAAAAAGCCTTTGACGCAGTCGGCCATGACTTCCTACGAGCCACGATGGTAGCGATGGAAATACCAGTACGTTTCATCGCGACTGTAATGCGACTTCTGAATGGGACGAAGTCAATGGTACTTGTGAATGGTAGTCCGACAGGACCAGTCACTATCCAATGCTCCGTCAGACAGGGGTGCCCTCTTTCCATGGGCCTATTTTCACTTGCAATTGAGCCACTTCTGATGCAACTACATCGAACGTTAAGCGGCGTCAATGTAAGAGGGGATAAATTTGTGTATCGTGCATATGCAGATGATGTGGTTCTCCTCGTCCGTTCAAATGAAGAGATTGCCACAGCCATAGCTCAGATAGAGAGATATGGGAAAGCATCGGGTGCACAGATGAACATGAGAAAATCAGGAATCATGAACATCGGTTGCGGATTACCTGCGCAACTCGACGGACGCATCAAGTTGGTCACTGAGATGAAATGTTTAGGGGTGGTGTACACTAAGACCACACGCCGCACGATAGCTCTCAACTACAAACGCCTCTTGAACAATATCCGTGCATGTATCCGTCTACACTCACTACGCTCCTTGGATGCGCTGCAAAAGGTCGACTTGATTAACACCTACTTGGTATCAAAAATGACGTACTTGGCAAGGATTTTTCCGATGCCAAGAGCGACTGCGGACAGAATCCAAGCAGCCTTTGGAAATTACGTGAACCAAGGACATCTCTTTAAAGTCAGCTACTCCACGCTCTCACTCCCGGTGTTGGGCGGTGGACTAGGACTCACCAACGTGTACGTCAAGGCTATGGCTTTGTTTGTGAGGCTGACACTGTGGCAATGGAAACGAGACCCCAGCAGTCTGATCGCTTTTCTTCTCACGGAAATAGCACCACCCAATCTGGACCCACCGATAGATCTCCATCATATCCCCGCGGCAATGTCCCACTGCAGTACATTTTTACTGGAATACAGTTACCTCAGACGTATACTACGCATAGATGATCTACCTGCGGTCCGTAAGGTGTACGGAACCCTCATGATGGGGCAACGACGGAATGTTGTGGAAGGTAAACACCCAACGATCGACTGGAATGCAGTCTGGTGGAACGTACACTCCCCTAATTTGCCGACTGCGGCACGGACTACATGGTACTACTACGTGAACGGAAAGTACCCCACGCAGTCACGTCTGCACAGCATTCACCTCGCGGCGACCCCGCTGTGCCAGACGTGCAACGTGCATGATACGGACACACACCGACTAGTCTGCGGAACGGCAAAGGACATTTGGCATCTGCTCTGCCGCCTTTTGGCCTTCTTTCAACGCACTGCGCCTCATGCTATTCCGATGACGACCTTACTCTATCCTGATGAGATTCCATACCCAAATACGAAGAGAAATGCAGCAAACTGGCTGAAAGGAATAACAGTGCACTATATATTAGGCACAACGGAACACGACGTCGGTGATTATAGAACTTTTATAGAGAGCCAACATTCGAAAATTAAGAGGAATGCAAACTACCGTAAAAATTACGCAAACTTTCTCCTGAAGGTGTTTGATGACTTCTTGGTGGTCCGTTGAAGCCGGGCATGAGCAGATATTAAGTAAAGGAAGTGGAGATGACCTGGTTCATTAAAAAAATAGATTTATGATTGAATTTACCGGTAATAAACACACCACGAGAAGACGGCCAAGGCTCCGGACAGTTAGAAAGTCACGTTAAATACCTTCCTTACGTTCAAGTAGAAGAAGGAAAAAAAAATCTTTTTAATTTTATTTATAATTCAAAGAATTAGGTAAGACTTCAAAACACAACGGTTAGGATGGGCCGTTTTGTTTCTCCTGTTGTCTATTTGTATTTACAATAAAAGCCATGAAGTTTAAATAAAAGAACACATTATTTCCTTTTCTTTCCCTTAGTTGCATCCTTGATTTAGTGTAGGGTAAAAGTGGCGGTGGCACTAGACTTTTTTTATTTATTTTATTTTATTTTATTTTTTGGCAGACGAGATGTTTAGGTTTATGTGGGATATAGTAGTTAGGCGCCAACGCCTGAAGTGGAAAAGATTAGGGAAAAAAGGGGGTAGGAAAAAAAAAAATTAACGTAGCACGGTGGTAGAGTGCCAGACAAAAAAAAAGAAAAAAAAAGAAAAAAAAAGAAAAACAAAAGAAAAAAAAACAAAAACAAAAAAAAAGCGGTAAGACGTCTGCATAGTAAGAATAGAGGTCCGGGTTCGATTCCCGGTCGCATAAAAAAAAAAAAAAAAAAAAAAAAAAAAAGTCGGTAGAGAGCTTGCCCGCGAATGACAAAGGTCACAGGTTCGAGTCCCGGTTCCAGCACAGAATTTTAATCTACCAGGAAGTTTCAATGTACTTAATGTAGTAGCTTTTTTTGCGTTTTGTGTGAGATTTAGGACTATGTTCAGTTTAAGTAATCTCTATATGTAAGAGGCAATGGCCCGACTGACTGACTGACTCATCATCTCCCAGCCCAAACCACTCAAGATAGAAACTTGAAATTTGTAGAGGGCGTTGAGCTTACTCCGTAGGCGTCATTTAAGAAGCGATTTTTCGGTACTCCGTCCGTAAGGGGATGAAATAGGGGACTAAAAGTTTCTCGAAAATACGTTGCTATTTAGGCAATTTTGAAGCTAGAACTACAAAATTTCGGATTTTAATTCAGGGATTGAATTTAAAAGACGTGTTTCGACTTTTTTTGGAAATTCAACAAGTAAGAGGGTAAAATAGAGGATGAAAAATTCTTTTTGAAAACACTTTGCTATTAAGAAAATTTTGAAGTTAGAGCTTCAAAAATTGTTATTTGTATTGTTGGTTAGAATTTAAAAAGTACTTGTTTCGGTATTTTTGGAAGTTCTACCATAAAGGGGGTTAAATTGGAGAGGGGATGCTTCTCGGAAATCTGTTGCTATTTAGGCAACTACAAATTTTCGGATTTGGATTCGGGGTTCGATTTTAAAAGACACGTGTTTCGGTATTATTGGAAATTCGACCAATAAGGGGGTGAAATACTGGATGCAAAAATTGATTTTCAAAAATATGTTGCAGTTAACTCAAATTTCCAACTATACCTACGAAACGTAGGGTGTGTGGACTCTTGATCAGGATTAAAAAGACACGAGTTTCGTTATTTTTGGAAATTCAACATCTAAGGGGTAAAATAGGGGATCAAAAATTCTTTTCGTAAACACGTTGCTGTCAAGACAAATTGGTATTTGTATTGTTCGTCAGAATTTAGGAAATACGTGTTTCGGTATTTTTGGGAATTCAGCCATCAAGGGGTTTGATTTGGAGAGGGGATGTTGAAGCTACAACCACATCAATTGGTATATGTTTTCTTGGTCAGAATTAAAAAGAACGTGTTTCAGTATGTTTAGAAAATTAATCATTTAGGTGGTGAAATAAGGGATGAAAGGTGTTTTTTCAAAATACATTACTGCTAAGTCAATTTCGAACCAAGTATTACAAAAAATGATATTTGCATACTTGGATGGAATTTAAAAGACACATGTTGGGGAATTTTTCGAAATTCAACTATTAAAGGGTGGTAATAAAATCAAATGTTCAAATCTTTGTAAATCTTAAGAGACTTAACTACGGGGTCATTAGTCCCTAAGGCTTACAAACTAATTAATCTAACTTAAACTAACTTAGACTAACTTATCCTAAGGACAACACAAACACCCAAGCCAGAGGGGCGAATCGAACCTCCGACGGCGAGCAGCAGCGCGCACCGCAACATGGCGCCTCAATACGCACGGCCATTCTGCCGCGGCTGCAAGTAGTATCACATTTCATTATGATAGTACTTAAGCTATATCTACGTAAATTTATATTAAGAGGGAGAAACAACTGCTGCAGACCAACCAGCCTACGCATGCGAAGCAGCGGACGTTAAGCTAGTACTTCGTAATAGAAAGTTCAAGATAGATTCTTATGCATAGTTTTATTTTTTCCGGAATTTTGAAGCCATCCATTACTCGCCTGAAACGTACCGTATTCCAACGCTGCTGCAAAATACGTGCCTTTTGTTTCAAAATAAGTCCAACAGTGTTCACATTATTATTCCTCTGTCGCAGAAACTACTACTCTAAACACTCTTTTAAATCTGGAAACTCAGCCTGTCCCTTCATCCGCGGTTATCACGAGGTCTTCATTCTTCATTATTGTTGACAGTGTGTTTGCCGGAATCCCAAACTCAGCTGATTTGTCCTCCTGCTTATTAACTCCTGCTCTCACTTCGTCAATTAACTTTCGCTTTTCAGCAACTGAAAGACATTCCCGATTAAACCCCATGACTGGTACTCGCATCTCACACTGTATCAAAACAAAACACTGCCTAAAGTTGTACCTGCACGGAAGTCGTGGGAACTGCAGAAGACTCAGGTATCAACGATGCACAGAGGCGGGGAGGGAAAGCAGTGGGACTCCCCTATTTGCTGGCACTCCGGTATACAGAAGTAGCACAAACAAGATTTCGATAATTACAGACGATTTCCATATTATTTTTCCCTACTGAACTTCGACAAACAAAAATCTGCCCTTCAAAAACTTCGAAATAATAGACGGTTATATTCCAAATTACAAAGTTTTGGTCTTCCAAGAGAAGGGAATGAATCATTTGCTATATACAGGTCTTAGATATATGAAGGGTCGATAAATCGAGGTTTGACTGTATCCCTGGCGTGATATATACGTAGGTTGAAGGAATAGATTAACTGACATTTCAACAAACATATGCTCTCGAAAGATTGACAGAAGCTGTTAACGCGATACAGAACGCCTCTCTTGCAACGTCTACGACTGGAGAATGCCAATCATCTCCGTGACTCTCTCAGTCTTACTAAATGGACCTTCAACGAGGGATGCTGCCCTCAACTGGATCTTCTGAATCCCTTCTGGCATGTATCCCATACTGATTCAAATACTGGGTGTCCGTAAAGTCTCACCGAAGCGGACGGGTTTCACTGTACTAACTGCAGTTATGTTATGAGATGGAAGTCAATATTTTTATAATTAAAACTATAGACTTAATTAGTTATATTAATTACAAGAAAATGCACTGTACTCACCATTGTCAGAGTAGGTGCTGGAAATGATTTCCTCTTCCTTGAAGGCGTAGTTCAACATATTGACATTTATTTTCGAATATCTTTACCAATGTTTCACGTGTAATCGAATGCAGATATTCAGTTATCGCTATCTTAAGTACATGTATTGTCTTTGAGTTATTTTGATAAACACGTATTTTAGCCGCACCCCAAAAGAAATAGTTTGGAGGAGACAAATCCTGTTAGCGAAAAGGTCAGAGACATTTTGTAATTATTCTGTCTCCAAAGATTTCATCTAAAAGTCGTAGGGATTGTTGTGCTGTATTAGCAGTAGCGTTGTGTTGCCGGAAAAAATGAATTATTGATCTCATCTTCATTCAGCAACGCAATAAACGGATAAATTATCTGGGAACAATAGATTTCGGAGGTGACGGTAGTTTAGAAAAATATAGGCTCTACAATTCGCGATCGTGTTATGGCAAACCACATCGCGATTCTGTCTGCGTGCAATGGCGTTTGTCTTAAGGGATGTGGATTGTCGGATGACCAAATAAGTGAATTTTTAGAATTAATGTACCCAGATAGATGAAACCAAGCCTATCAGTGAAAAATGTTCAATCTAAAACACCATGTCCATGTCCGTTAATAAATCGCTGAAACCATTCACAACATAACCATTCGATTTCTGTCTGATTATGCTAAGGCGATAGTCGCTTACTTAACTGCCATACAGAACCGCTATCTGAAAGAAGGATCTGTACCAAAAGATTAGAAAGTTGCACAGGTAACACCTATATTCAAGAAAGGCAGTAGCAGTAACCCACTAAACTACAGGCTTGTTTCATTGACGTCAATTTGCAGCAGGGTTTTGCAACATATCCTGTATTCAAATATTATGCATTACCTCGAACAGAATCATCTATTCACCCAAGGTCAACACGGATTTAGAAAATATCGTTTATGCGAAACACAACTAGCTCTTTATTCACGCGAAGTGATGGGCGCTATCGACAAGGGTTCGCAAATTGACTCCGTATTTCTTGATTTCCATAAGTCTATTGACATGTACCTGACAAACGGCTTTTAATGAAATTGCGTGGTTATGGGATATCGCCCGAAATTTGCGACTGGATAGGGGATTTCCTGTCAGAGAGGACACAATTCGTAGTAATCGATCGTAAGGCATCAACTAAAACAGAGGTGATATCGGGCGTTTTACAGGGTAGTGTTATTGGCTCTCTGCCGTTCCATATTTACATAAACTATTTAGGGGAATGTCTAAGTAGCTCTCTTAGGTTGTCTGCAGATGACGCTGTCATTTACCGTCTAGTAAAATCATCTGAAGATCAAAACCAACTGCAGAACGATCTGAATAAGATATCACTATGGTGTAAAAATATGCAATTGACACTAAATAATAAGAAGTGTGAAGTCGTCCACATGTGTAGGAAAAGAAATCGGTTAAACTATGTTTACAAGATACATCAATCAAGAGTGGAGGAAGTAAACTCCACAAAATACCCAGAAATTACTATTACTTCAGACTTAAACTGGAAAGAACACGTAGATAATGTCGTAGAAAAGGGGAACCACAGACTACGTTTTATTGGCAGAACCCTTAAAAGAGGCACAGAACTTCAAAATAAACTGCATACACTACGCTTGCCCGTCCATTTTTGGAGTATTGCAGCCCAGTGTGGGATCCTTATCAGGTGGGTTTGACGCAGGACATCGAAAGAGTCCAAAGAAGGGCAGCTCGTTTCGTATTGTAACGATACAGGGGAGACAGCGTTACGGAAATGATACAGGATCTGTGATGGGAATCATTACAACAACGGCGCTTATCGTTGCGGCGTGGGCTACTTGTGAAACTCGAATCGCCAACATTCTCCTCCGAATGCGAAAATATATTGTTGATTCCCACTTACATAGGTAGAGCCGGCCGCGGTGGCCGAGGAGACTGAGGCGCTCCAGTCACGGTCTGCACGGCCACTACGGTCGGGGGTTCGAATCCCCCCTCGGGCAGGGATATTTGTGCCGTCCTAGTTCGTAAGTAGTTCATAAGTTGTTTGTAAGTTTAGGAACTGATTACCCCGTAGTTAAGTCCCTTAAGCTGTACAAACATTTGAACATTTGAACATAGGTAGAAATTCCCATCAGAATAAAAAACGAGAAATCAGAGATCGAACGGAGAGATTTAGGTGTTCTTTCTTCCCACGCGCTATTCGAGAATGGAATGGGAGAATAATAGTATAATGGTGGTTTGATGAATCCACTGCCAGGCACTTAAATGTGATTAGCAGAGTAATGTTCAAATGTTTGTAAATCTTATGGGACTTAACTACGGGGTCATCAGTCCCTAAACTTACAAACTACTTATAAACTACTTACGAACTAGGACGGCACAAATATCCATGCCCGAGGGGGGATTCGAACCCCCGACCGTAGTGACCGTGCAGACCGTGACTGAAGCGCCTCAGTCCCCTCGGCCACCGCGGCCGGCTTTTGCAGAGAATCCCATGTAGATGTACATGTAGGTGCCATTCTTTTCGTATGGTCCATACAATGTAATTGTTGCACTGCAGTCATTTTATACGGATGCAGCCCCAGTACTTTAGTAACAGCCTTATGTGCTGTCGTACGAGATACTTTAGCCCTTTTGTGATAATTTCCTTACTGATTTTGTTGGGCTCTGCATTATGATGTCCGAAATCTCGTCGAGCTTCTGTACTTTTAAAACTGTGGTACATCATGAAGTGAACCTGTTGTCCGGAATTTGCAAATTAAATCACGTACAGTGTCGCGATGTGGACACCTCGACGTAGGAAAACGCAATCTAAATTTATAAAAACTGAAGAGTCTAGAGGGTGTTTCTGCGATCGTCATATGAATATAATCCTTGAATATCAGTCTCCAGTCGGCCGCGGTGGCCGAGAGGTCTAAGGCGCTCCAGTCACGGTCTGCACGGCCACTACGGTCGGGGCTTCGAATCCCCCCTTGGGCATGGATATTTGTGCCGTCCTAGTTCGTAAGTAGTTTGTAAGTTTAGGGGCTGATGGCCCCGTAGTTAAGTCCCGTAGACTATACAAACATTTGGATATTTTTCAGTCTCCAGATCGCTTTTATTTTCCAGAACAAGACCGATTTCGGGAAAGCTGTCCATCTTCAGATCAAATTTATGAAGTTACAGAGTAATCTGCCGTGTATGAAGGAATGTTTACAGTAACAACTTCCTTTCAATTGTTTATGTTGAGGCTCAATTGCTATTCCTTGCAACATGCGTTAATAGGATGCAGATCCTCGTGCATGTCACTACCCTTTTCCAAACTAGTGGATAAACTGCAGCATCATCCCCAAAAAAGCCTTTTGTAGGTCGCCATTTATAAATATTGCGAACTGCAGCGATCCCATAACACTCCACTGGGGCTTACCAGAAATCACTTGCACGTCTGGAGATTTCTCTCCTTACGGAATGACATGCTGCGTTCTCCTAACTAGCAACTCTTCAGCCGAAGCACACAGTGTTTTATTGGGTCCATTAGACAATCTGCGCAACCTCATTGAAAGGATTCCGAAAGCCGCGGTGGAGGTTCGAGTCCTTCCTGAAACATGATCGCATGTGTTGTTCTTAGATGAAATTAATTTAAGTGCATGGACTGACGACCACTGCAGTTTGGTTCAAAAGGCTTACAGACACTAATTAAAGCCTTGTGAAAGTCAAGAAACACGGCTTCCATCTGGGAGCATGTATCTGCTGCTTCCGGGTGACGTGGAGCAACGAAGTTAGCTTACTTTCAGATAATACCTGCATTGTGAAGTCACATTACTTAATGAAGAGGAGATTTCAGTGTGTAGAAACGCATACTCCTGCATAAAGCATGTTCCGAAATTCTGCAACCGACCGACCTGCGTTTTTATTCGACGTCCTTTTAAAAAAAATCGAATTATTTGCACTTTTCCGGTGTTTAAGAACACTTCTCTCGCTGCTGAGTTCGCCATCGAAGGTTCGAGTCCTCCCTGGGGCATGGGTGTGTGTCTGTTGTCCTTAGGTTAGTTTACCTTAGTTTAAGTAATTTGTAAGCTACGAACTGATGACCACGCAGTGTGGTCCGATAGGTTTACAAACATTTGAACATTTTGAACACTTCTCTCCTGCAGTGACCAACGGCACCCCGCTTCTAGAATGTGGTCAAATTATTCCTCATACTGTGTGCGGGATGGAATGGGCATCACGTCAGATACGTTGGCCTTCATCTGTTGAGCGATCTCGGTCGCTTTATTACATGATACCAAATATATATTGATCCCTGAAATATACGAGAGAGACCGACACACACACACACACACACACACACACACACACACACACAGAGAGAGAGAGAGAGAGAGAGAGAGAGAGAGAGAGAGAAAGAGAGAGAATGACAATCAATGAATGGGAATGATTAGGTTTTAACATCGAAGATATGAACGATGATCACACGCTTGAATAGCTTTTGTCAAGGAAGAGGAAGGAAATCAGCTATGCCCTTTTGGAAAGGAAGCATATCTGAATGTACCTGCAGTGATTTAGCAAAGTCATAGTAAACGCAAATCAGGTTGGCTGGAAGCGGGTATGAACTGCCTCACAGTGGTCTGGAACATCCGAAAAGCTGCCCAAAAGTAAAAAATAAATAAAAATAAAAAAAAAAATAAATAATAAAATAAAACTCATAATTTTGAGTTTACTCGCGTAGAATCATATTCAGAGGGCAGCACTGTATATTACGTCACAGGGAGGGAAAGCTACCTCTGAGACCGGAAAAGGTGTTTACTACTGAATAAAGGTTTCAATTTATACCTACAGTGTCTTTTCGTACATTTTCATTTGAACACCTCTAGTACATGACGTGTGTGCAAAGTAGAGCCAAACATTATGCAGTTATAAACAAAAGCTCATCAGTTTTGATGAAAGACCGCTGTTTTAAAGAAATAATACACGGAACGTGAGATTTAATATCCTCTCTCTTAATGGAATAATAACTGAACATCACAATCTTCTTTTTTTTTTTTCAATATTCATATGGTACAACTGCCAGACATGTTACTGCTAAGAGAATGATGCCGTGTGGAGGCTACCAATGTATGTGGTCGAAAAATGTAGTAGCTCGCATACAGTTGTCACAGAAACGTTTCTTGACTTTTAAATGTATATCTGCAAAGTGAGAGGCACTACCGTTAAGATTATGGTTAGAAACCTCGACTCCCAAAGGGAAAGGTAGGCAGTAAACAGAGCCATTACTCTTTACGACCAGCCAAACTGTGAATACTTCAGCAGCTCCGCAAGGTAAACTCGTGGCTGCCTAACGACCGACTTCGCCTTGCAGTTAGACCCCAGTATGCCACTGAGAGCAGAAGTTCGACTTCCTTGCAATGGATATTGCCTACTTGGATGTTTTTCTGGTATATAGCAACTGTTTTAGCCCATTACAGGTATCGTAACAGACAACACTGCAAAACAGGGAATAAAAAAAAAACTATTTCTGCAACTCTGTAAGAATGAAAAACGCTCCTTTCACAGCACAACAAAAGACGAATACCTCCGGTAAAAGGTGTAAAATATAACCTTATCATCTTATCTCGCAGCAATCATTTAAGTCAATAACATTTCAGGTATTCACGGTTTTAACGAGCTAATCATAATTTCTCAGCCCCGTTAACACTCGAAAGGGCGAGGAGAGGTGGAAGTAGATGTGCATCTTTAATAGTAACTTTCTCCGGAGGCATCCTAAATTTCTAAGACCCTATACGACATAATGAACGGCCTAGAAAATCTAATCTTGCATTCATGCCCTTTGTCATGTTATACGACACTGCATAACATCCGTTATATTTCGTGACACTACATGAGCTTTTATGTGAAACGAATTCGTATAATAATTCATTAATAACGCTGACTTTTTATTATGTAAATCATAGAATTCTTTTTGCAGAAAGTTGAAATAAGTAGATCACATAATGCGAAAAAAACTGTTTTCTCAAATTGGAGAGCTATCAAGAACGAGGTTTCACAGGTATCGGTCTTAGGTCCTTTGCTGTACTTAATATATATCAATAACTTGTCGTTTTATATTCGCGAAGATGCAAACCTAATGCTATTTGCTGATGATACAAGTATTCCAATTACATCTAAAAAAAGAATAAACTGATTAAATAGTAAATAACGTCTTTCTGAAACTCATTAAGTGCTTTTCTGCAAATGGATTCTCATTAAATTTCGATAAAACACAGTATACACACTTGTGTACAGAAAATGACACGACACAAAATATAAAAATCAAATTTGTCCAGACGTCTATAGCTAAGGTAGATAATAAAAAAATTTAAGTGTGTGCATTGACGACTGATTGAATTGGATGAAACACATTGATGAACTGATGAAACGTTTCAGTTAGTTACTTTTTCTATCAGGTTTGCTGCAGATTTTGTTATAGACATCTCAGAAAATTTGCGTACTATGCCTATTTTCATTCACTTCTCTCATATGGCATCATATTTTGAGTTAATTCATAAAAAAGTATTCACGCACAACTTCGTGTAATCAGAATAATTAATTAATAAAATGCATTTTTAACCATCAGCAGTTTTATTAAATCCTCAAAATCGACTAGTTTCGGTCCAGGACCATCATCATAGATATAAGAGTATTAAAACAGGTTAGTCAACAGCATTAAATAAAATAGATCTGGCTAAAACAGCAGGAGTCACTTTTACAAATGTCATACTAGATTATCAGTCAAAATTATTATTGAAAGTGACTCCTACTGTTTTAACCAGATCTATTTTATTTAATGCTGTTGACTAACCTGTTTTAATACCCTTAGTAAACTAGTCGATTTTGAGGATTTAATAAAACAGCTGATGGTTAAAGATACATTTTATGAAATACACGACGGCTGTTAGTAAGCGTACCGAAACTTTGAGAATAGTTATTGCTGGTGCCCACCCAAGATCATCTTGTAACGATTTATTTAAGGAACTATGGATCTTAACTGTAGCCTTACATATATGTATTCACTTATGAAATTCGTTATTAATAAACCAACCCAGTTCAAAAGAAATAGGTGCGTGCATAGCTACAACACTAGGAGACAGAATGATCTTCACTATTCAAAGTTAAATCCAACTTTGGCCCAGGAAGTAGTGAATTATGCGCCACGAAACTCTTAGGTCGCTTGCCAAACAGCATCAAAAGTCCGATAGATAGCCAAGTACCATTAAAAAACTGAAAAGATTTTTTGAATGGCAACTCCTTCAACTGAGTATGAATTTTTAGATGAATTTTTAGATATAAATTAGTAATTTTACGAAGAAAGATAAGAAGAAATAAATAAAAGTATGCATGTCTTGATATAGCATGTAAAGATATCTTTTATTGAACTGACACACTGCACATAATTAAGAAAAATTTTATTAATTGTCTATGAAACAAGTACTAATCTAATCTAATACAGCAGCAATAGGCATTTCCATATGACTGTGTGTAAGGTCACTGATAATGTAATAGTTGATAGAGGAACAATGTGTGGGGTCCCGAGTTATTTTGCAGGTGCACTCTCTGATATATGTAGATATTGCCTGGAAAGTGTGTTGTGAATAGACTCACAAGTTAAAAGCCTTAAAAAAAGTTTATCGCACGAAAACGAAAAATTTTGTGGCAGGCGCTAAACTTTCACCCTTGAATCATTTTGTATGAGTTACTGGGGAGAAAAGTTTTCGTAAATTTCTAAAAATAAATTTTACGTTGGAAATAGCAAAGTGCCATTATTTTCTGGGTAATGGAAGGACAAATTTTAAATATTTGACTACTATCTACAAATACATTGTCTAATACTTGCCCATGATGATAAACTGTACTTCAGATCTAAATGAGTGGAATTTGACAGAATTTTACCTATTCTCATCAGTCAATAAAATTTATCTTCTTCCTGGAAACAGATAGATGGCGTGCAGAAGATGGGACTGTTTTATATAATCAAGTTGGCTGTAATGTTAAAGTCCTTAATATAAAACGTGTGAATATATATCATAAATCAAGGTTATGCGTTATGTTTTCTTATATACTTAAATTCAAAGACGTCTCTGGTATAAATTGTTTATTACATAATAACGGTTTCACGCTTTTGCCCCATCATCAGATTTCTCTGAACTGCGAAAAGTGCATTAGTCATAATGGAGTGAAACAACGTGTATTATATATTTCAATAGTAGCCATACCTGATCACGCGTTGTCGTGGCCAGTTACAGATTAAATTTAAAACAAAACAAAAAATGAGAAATAAAATATTTGTAACACGTGTAATTTCGTAAAGCTTTGTGAATGGGAATTGGATACGGATCCTACACTTCCAGCAACCTTTTCCTCTGTCCGTCTCCCCATTCCCCATTCCTCTCCGCAACCTCGTCCCTACTATCCCTCCCTTCCTATCTCTCTCTCTCTCTCTCTCTCTCTGCACTTGTTTCCCTGTCCATCTATCTCTCTGCATCTCGTCCTCCCTCTCTTTGTCCATCCAATCCACCTTTCCACTTTTTCTCTACATCTCTATCTCCTCCCTCTCCATTCATCATCAGGCTTTCCCTGTTTATCTCCTTCTGCCCCTACTCTACGTCAGTTTCATCCCACCGTCCTCTATCTTCTTTTACAACTCTTTTCAACCTTGTTAAGTGCTGCATTAAAAATCGTCTATCTACGAAAGTTTTGGAAGAAATGCTTTAAAATTTAAATTAATATGTTACAAATGGGAAACGTTGTTAAAATATATATATATATATATATATATATATATATATTATAAAAACGTGCGCGAAACCGGATTCAACATTGTGTATCAACGTCAACACAATTTGTGATTTTTTATAAGCTAACATTTACAGTTGCACTTAAAAAAAAAAAAAGAAAGTTGATTTTTCCTAACGGCTGAAAGTTCTTGATGGAATACTTTGAAATTTTTACACAACGCTGCCCTGCAATATGCACGTTTGTGAATATTAATTTTTACATACTTGAATAAAATATAAATTTTATTGTGGGAAAATGTTCGTGGAGCTTGTATAGATTAATACACAAATTAATTTACGACGCCAGCTGCCAGTGTGCATCGAAATAATTCAGTTGCGAAAACTTAGTGCCCAACCGGGATTCGAACCTGGTTCCTCTTGGTAATCGAGCTTGACCACTGCGCCACTGGGGCACAGCAAGAAATGCGACCTCGCGGGCTGCAAATGTGGCCTGGTCTGCGTATGCATTGGCCAATCACAGCAGAGTACTAGAATTTTAGGCGGCCTTTCCCACGGGAATAGTACCTACTGTACCACCTGTTATCGGTACCCTATACCGCCCTTCGTCAAGTGCATACAGCTCGGTTCTGACGTGCCCTAACGAAAGTGAAAATGATGTCTGTAAGCCAGAAATATCGCACTCTTCTACTGTGCATTCCACCTGAGGAATAGACAAGCGACAAAGATACTTAATGTATTATGGGACGGACTACCGCTAGTCCAAACCCGCTAGTCCAAACCCCCAAAATATTTAGGAGTCACCTTAGTGAGACCCCTCACCTACAGAGACCGCTGCATGAACACAAAGCAGAAAGTAGCTGAAAGAAACAACATCGTTCGCAAACTAGCGGGCGCTACATTGGGTGCAGAACCCAGCACACCGAGGACCACGACTCTAGCCTTGTTTTATTCAGCTGCGGACTATGCACGTCCAGTGTGGTACAACTCAAGCCATGCTAAACAAGTGGACATACCGCTTAACGAATCCTGCCGCATCATCACAGGTTGCTTGAAGCTAACACCGACGGATAAACTGCACTGCCTAGCTGGTATTGCACCCCCTAGACGCAAAGTGACTGCCAGCAAAGATAAGCTAAAATCAATTATATATATATATATATATATATATATATATATATATATATGACGAATTACAGCGTTCAAATGAATGAAATAAATCGCAATTTGCGATGTTATGGCTTCACTGTATTCGGTTTAGATGAAATACCAAACTGTGGCGAATGAAAATTTGTGCCCGGCAGGGATTCGAAACCGGGATCTCCTAGGCAGACGCGTGGACCACTCCGCCACCGAGGACATAGTGACCAGAGGACTCTTCCCTGCACGTCTCTCGCCACACACAAATTTCCATTCGCCACGCTGTCTCTTTCCTATACCACAGCCTATTTATTCTATAATGCTCGCAGCCACAATACTGTATTCCCGCATCAGGGAGAACAGACCATGAGGTATCGAGACACAAATTTTCATTCGCCACAGTTTGGTATTCCATCTAGACCGAATACAGTGAAGCCATAACATCGCAAATTGCGATTTATTTCATAAGCTAAAATCAGTTACGTCTGCGGCGCACCCACTTTTTGGACAACAACCCGCCCGTCGTCGGCTTATCTCAAGGAGGAGTTTTCTCCATACGACAGAATGCTTCACCGACACACCAGAGAACACAAGAACAGAAATGTGGCGAAATAAAAATGTTCGTCTCCATGACTGGTTTGTACGAACGGAAGAACTTCCCCCAGGGCACGGTGAGATCACGTCTGGAGATCCTTGAATAGACTGCGTTCCGGAGTTGCAAGAACAAAGAGCGAATTCCATAGATGGGGGCTGTCAGATGAATCAGTATTGTGCAATTGTGGACAAGAGCAGACTACTTCCCACCTCATGCAGTGCGAGTTATGCACAAGCACCTGCACAGTCGAGGAGCTCATGAAGGCTACTCCCAATGCTCTGGACGTGGCCAGTTTTTGGTAAAAAAATCTCCTAACATTGTAAACTATTCTGTTTCCCCTCCAAAATAGTGACAAAGGAACGTTCTTAAATAAAAGTCGATCTGCTCAAAATCAATTTATTATAATTAAACATTCAGATGACATTTCGTATCATGTAAAACAGATAATGGTATTCACAGAATCTTTTACAAATGTTAAAACATCGAGACACAAAAAATGACTGGCTGAGTCAAAGGTCGGAGGTTTTGCAAAACAGAATGCTATTAGATTGTATATATACATGTGGCGTTTGTTCGGAAAGAACAGACATCACATTCTGATCCTGCAGCTGTTATTATTTAATATTCATAGAATATATGACTTCAACTGCTATTGGGCAAAGCTGAAAATGTGTACCCATCACCGCACCTGCAAGGACAACCCATGCACGCCTCCCGTCAGATACAAATTCCCAGCTTCGCCCTGCCCATAGTACTCTTACTCTTACGGGAATAAGTTAAACTACGAGTTTGGGCAGGGCGAAGCTGGGAATTTGTATCTGACGGGAGGCGTGCATGGGTTGTCCTTGCAGGTGCGGTGATCACTGTGTCCCCAGTGGTGTAGGGGTCAGTGCAACTGCCTAGAAAGCAGGAGACCCGGGTTCGAATCCCGGCTGGGTACACATTTTCAGCTTTGCCCAATAGCAGTTGAAGTCATATATTCTATGAATATTAAATAATAACAGCTGCAGGATCAGAATGTGACGTCTGTTCTTTCCGAACAAACGCCACATGTATATATATATAATATGCCGGTGACGGGCAATGATCCTATCGTTAGTGGGGAGGGGTGGGCAAGTTTGAAGCCCTTACTCTTACGGGAAGAAGTTAAACTACGAGTTTGAGTACTATGGGCAGGGCGAAGCTGGGAATTTGTATCTGACGGGAGGCGTGCATGGGTTGTCCTTGCAGGTGCGGTGATCACTGTGTCCCCAGTGGTGTAGGGGTCAGTGCAACTGCCTAGAAAGCAGGAGACCCGGGTTCGAATCCCGGCTGGGTACACATTTTCAGCTTTGCCCAATAGCAGTTGAAGTCATATATTCTATGAATATTAGCTATTAGATTGGTTACACAGGGGCTTGAAATTATCGTTAGCCCTAAGCTCTCCAGAGTAAATAGGCAGATCTCAAAAGAATAAAATAAGGGACAGAATCCAAAAAGTCCGATTCCTATAACCCTCCAGCAAGTTCGTCACCTTACCCACACAGATGATCATTGACGCCAGCGTCTCAGGCTCGCAGGCAGCAGGCGGTGGGAGCGGATGAGCTGAAATTTTTATCCGACCGTAATTGGTGCGACCTGTTAAGCAGGGTCAACAAATAACTTAACACAGCGTCACTTGCGTCGGCGTCGCTAGGCAGTTGCTGTGCGATTCTATCACGCTAGTAGACTAATCAATATTTTGCACAGGTGACACAAAGGCCACTTGGCACAAATCGAACAGTCACTTGCGTAATAAGATCTGTAAAAACAATGCCCGGTTCGCAAAGGCGCGAATGCTCAAATAGAGACTTCTAGCAAAACGAAAACTAAACTGTGGCCGCTTACGGCGTAACCACAGGACAATGTAACGTCCGTGAAGTAAACACAAGTTCTACAAGGTCCGAATCTTCGCAATCAAACACAAGTCTAACCAGAGGACCGTTTAAGACGAGGTCCTGCCCGCGAATCTAAACGGAGTATTCTCGGACGCTCAAACAGGAGTCTCCCGAGGTCCGTACACTTCGGACGCTCAGACAGGAGTCTCCGACATCCGTACACTTCGGACGCTGAGACAGGAGTCCTCGTACCCCCTCGCGCTCTGCCGCAGCTCACGGCAAGTGCCGGGCGGCCACACCCACGCGCGAAAAGACGCACCAATATCTGCTAACGGCTAATAAACCAATCGGAAGGCATAGCGCCGTTGACAAATTGTTTAGCTGTCATACTAAAATAATCTGTCGAATCAGGATGCGTTCTCTGCCGCTGCCAAGAGGCTCCGCCCAGGCCACCAAAGCTTCCCGCGGATTTCACCATTCCCAGGGTGAATGCTCTGCAAGAAATTTCACCTTGCTCCTAGCTACGGTCACACGACCTAAAAATGTTATCGTTGTGCTATATATATATAGCCGCTGGAGCCAAACCCCTGGGGTGCCAGACGGGCAGAGAGCTTTCCCCTCAACCTAACCATTTGTCACACTAACTGTGCTCATACTCTGCTGCTTTCTAGGAAGTTGTTTTAGATAACGCCTAAGGGCAATACGTCTCCATAAACAGCCTGGGGCCCAGAGCACTCTGCTATTGTTTGTACCCGGCAAATTTCTCTCTTGCGAAACGGCCAAATGACTAAAAAGGCAGTCCCCGCTATCGCCCACAGTAAACCGTGGGCCAGCATTGTGTAAAGTGTCCCACACACTCTAACAAATTCTGCCAGGTATACTCCGCCGCCTGTAGCGTCGGCGCCAAACAGGTCAAGCCAGCCCCTCTCGTCCTTCCCCGAAGGCGAGTGAAAGTTGGTGTGAGGGGGAGACCCTCTAGAGCGTCTCTGCTCTGCGCGGACTGGCCGTGCCTAACACGTAAAACCACTTTTTAGCAGTCAAGCTGCGCCAATAAACATTAAAATCCCGAAATTTTCATATAAACGTAGAATGTACTACAATCCCAGGAGCCCACCTCCCCTGATGTGTCCCCATAGGCACAGAAATCAAAATAAATAAAAATCTACAAAGAAAAATGTTACATATTTCAATAATTTAGCGTAAAGAAAAAGGTACAGTAACACAAGGTTAGTATGAAAAATAGACTAATTACAGCCCCCGTCTCACAACATTACAATTACCTATTGTACATGACATGACATGTACATGACATTTTAGCTTATAAATTTTATTACTCTCTGGTCATGGCCAGCTTTAGCCGAAAAGTCTTCTGACACGATTAAATAAAAAAAAAAAAAAAAAAAAAAAAACTGTTCTGTATTCATTCGGGCAAGTCGGGAAAGGAGTGAACTGCCGAACCTTGTGACAGAACATGGAGACTTGCCGCTAGGTGGCAGGAGAAACGGCAAGAGAGCCACCCTCCGCGACGTCCGGAGACTCGTTCCACGGCATAATAAAAGCGTCGCGCAGATGGGACTCCCCGGTGCCGCTCCTGATGTTAACGCAGAGCGCCCGGGCCCGGTATCACTCAAAGGTAACCGAATTACGTCAGAGTGGCGCACAGAATGAGGCGCACACCGACGCTCGCACACACACATAATGACGGCCGGGGCAGCCGCGCCGTGTTTTGGTGCCGAGGAATCTAATTCTGGACTTACGTGACGCTCCTGCAGCGTGCCTGGAATATTAAAAAGGAACAGCAGGGCGCCGCCGGCTGCCAGGATGCAAATTACAACTTTCAGCAGGAGGATATTACGCTATCACTGCAGCGTAATTCCATAGCGTCTGCTATCGACAATTCTCGGTTCCTGGAAAAAAAATCCTTCAGAGGAAGTCGAATTTAGAGATTTTCATATTCTCAATTCTGGACGATTCGGTCGGGTTCGCACCTGCGCTCTTTCACTTCCTGTAGCTGCAATTCTTAGAACTTGTAGCCCAACACACTCCGCCAGGAAGAGGGTACCGTGTATCATGTTATTCCATACGCGTTTTCAGGCGTGCAGAAGAGGATATAGCCAGGGCCGTACATAATTTATTCTATTTTGTGAATAATGAAATGCCAAGATCGCGGTATTTCTTCTTTATTTATAGCCGGCCGCGGTGGCCGAGGGGATTGAGGCGCTCCAGTCACGGTCTGCACGGCCACTACGGTCGGGGTTTCGAATCCCCCCTCGGGCATGAATATTTGTGCCATCCTTAGTATTAGCTAGTTGGTAAGTAGTTTGTACGTTTAGGGACTGATGACCCCGTAATTAAGTCCCATAACCTATACAAACATTTGAACATTTGAAGTTTATTTATAACAGACGACCAGCTACCAGCTTGTTGTCACTCACAACTGTACAAAATGGTGGTTCTTTATGTACATATGACTTTACTAGTTTTATATCTGACAACGAAACGGCATATTTTGATGTGTGGCAACTCACCATTACTATCCAACTGGATACAATATGCATTTATGTAATAATGTTACTATTTAGTGCAGAGACCAGATGATGATGTCTATGCACATCGAAACCGGTCGTCTGTTATAAATAAAGACGAAATACCGCGATCTTGGCATTTCATTATTTACAAACTACATTTATAAGATCGCTCACTGCCATGAGCAAATTTTCTTCCTTCGGGACATCCAAAACTGTCAATCTTCTTCTTCTTATTCTTATTCTTTCCTATCATTCTCCCATTACTTGCGGTCTGCTCTTCTGCTACGTCTCCTCCTCAGAGCTCCGTTGTGGACGTCTTCAGGGCTGAGATATGTATCGCACATGTCCTCCTTGATGTTGAACATCCACCTCTTGAGCGGTCTACCACAGGGTCGGTGTCCTCCTGGATCGAGCTGGAAATGGAGTGCCATAGAGTCGCACTCTTTCCTCATGACGTGGCCATGTCACAGAAGACAAGCCTCTCTTGCCTTCTCTATGAATGAGACTACATCAAGCCTTTGGCGAACATATTTATTAGTTGCATCGTCGTAGCGGGTCAATCCAAGGGACCATCGCAGCATTTTCATCTGCAATGTATGGACAGCCTTACCCCGTTTTCTCGTCAAAGGTCGGCATTCTATACCGTAGAGGGCTACTGGACGCACTACTGATTTATAAATTTTTGCCTTCAGATGTACAGGCATCCTTTTGACACAGATAACACCAGTGACCTGTCTCCATTTCAGCCATGCTGCATTTACTCTCGTCCGTTGTACAGGGTGGAATCATTGAAGATGTCATCATGGATTCAAGGTATTTGAACTTGGTGGTTTGGTTCAAATCCAGCCGTCGATGCTGATGGTTCCGCTGGTTTGAGGACCGCTTTCCAAATAGGTCGTCTTCTGGAGATTCAGAAGCATGCCATTCTCTACTAGCCTATCATTCCGAGCTTGGGTTTGATCTTGGAGTTCCTTATGGGTTTCCTGTGCCAGTACTACGTCGTCGGCATAGAGAAGCGCCGGCCGCGGTGGCCGAGGGGACTGAGGCGCTCCAGTCACGGTCTGCACGGCCACTACGGTCGGGGGTTCGAATCCCCCCTCGGGCATGGATATTGTGCCGTCCTAGTTCGTAAGTAGTTCATAAGTAGTTTGTAAGTTTAGGGACTGATGACCCTATAGTTAAGTCCCATAAGCTTAACAAACATTTGAACATTTGAACATAGAGAAGCGTCCAGGGATGAGCGGTCTGTATATCGGCTGTTACTGTGTCCATACAAAGAATGAATAGTAGTGGAGAGAGGGCTGAATCCTGATGAACACCAACGGTGATTTTAAAAGGTGGAGAGATTACAGCAGGGCACCTGACTACACTTGTTACATCTCGATAGAGAAGCTGGATCAAGTTCACGTACATTTCTGGTACTCTGTGGTGTCGTAGAGTTCGCCAGATCTGATTACGTGGGACCCTATCACTTTCTCTAAGTCCAAAAACCTTTCTCTTCTCTGAGTGCATCTCCAGCATCAAATGTGCAGCGTGGATGGGATCTGTAGTGCCCCAGCCCTTGACAAATCCACACTGAATAGAAGAATATCGCTATGAGCCTTTTGCCCAGCACCCGTTCAAATATCTTCATGGTGTGACAAAGAAAGCGTATTGGTCTGTAGTTGTTACACTCGGTGACATCTCTTTTTCCTTGCCATATGGGCACGGTAGTGCTTGTGATGCATGCTTGTGGAGGCTTACTGGTGGTGACAATTTTGTTGAACAGCGAAGCGAGAAATCCTGCTCCCTGGTCTCCCAGTAATTTCCAGATTTCTCCAGGGATATCATCTGGACTGGTTGCCTTTCCATTCTTCACATTTTGGATGGCCACCATCACTTCTTCTGCTGTTATCTCTGGTACTACTCCATGAGTAAGTTGAGGACTTAATATTGGTTGATGTGGGAATTCTTCACAACAGATGCTGGCATAGTAGCTGGACCATCTTTGAAGGATTGATGGTGGGGGTCTGAGGACATTGGTGTCAGTTTCCTTGATATTCATGACGGGTCCAATGTCTTGTGATGCTCGATTGCGGAACTTCGCAAGACGCACAACTGTCAATCTTCATTTTAAATAATGGGATCCGCAGCAGTTGTTAATTTGAAACTGCCGGCAGGCAGGCAAGCTGCGGTATCGGCAGCTATGCGCTAGTGGCACCGTCCAACAGTCATACTCTCAATTGTTGTGGTCGTAATCGTTCGGAAAGAAGCTTAAAATTAGCGCCCAATGCCCCTGAATGTTAACCCGACTGCATTCATATAACAGAGAAGCACTAATAACATGAAATTATACCAGGTAAGATAGGAACATGTGTACCAACATAACAGAAAAGGCCGATGATCGAAAGTAAGTTGCCCACGCCATTTGAAAAGTCATCTCAGTTTTTGAACAGCGTCAGTAGGGCTAGCATAGGTCATCAACACTACCAGTTACCCAGAGAGTCCTCAAAACGATACCACTAGTACTAAATTTCGTTTGCGCAGCCTTCCAAGAGTCTGGTCAAAAGGCTGAGCTCTCTGGAGGCAGAGACGAAAAAACTGGACGTCACGCAAGGGAAGCTCAGAGCGGAACTTTCCGACAACACGGAGTCGGCGTTCCGCTGCATTTGTCATGCCGTTGTTTTCCGGCCGTTCTGTTCCTATCAAAAATTTACGTCGCGCTTGCGCTGTTCAATTTCTCGCGAACGGAGGAAAATACGGTTGGTCCTTGGCCGCTGTATTATTCACTTGACGCACGCACGGTCGGCGTGCGAAACTCTCTGGTGCTTTGCGTCCGCTGCGAATGCGGACGGCGTGGTGCGGCTGGCGGCGAAATCACGTAGCCGAGTCCCCTGGGGGGAGCATCCCATTGGCGTGGTAGTCGAGAGAGAGAGACTGAACGAAATGTAAATATTGAAAATTGCGGAAAATGTGAGTTAATGTGAGTTACGTGGAGCGTTCTACAGAAGAGATTCATTTGTATACATATTCAAGGGACATTGAAATCGCAAATCCCAGATGTCAACAGGTTATACGACTAAACATTGGGGCTTCGGTTTTGTATATGTAATTAATTTAAATGAAATTCCTGGAGAACATAAATTATTGTTTTGCCAAGACCACAAGTATTACGACGACTGATTTCGGTTAAATAAGTTGTCTTAATCTGGTCTTGTAACGATAATACGTTATTTGAACGATGTGAATTGGTGTAGTTGACATCTGATAATATGGCTGAACGATTATATTAGAAGGTATTAACTTAAGGAGAGGCATTCAATTAAAATGTATGCTGCGGCCGGGATTCTAATCCGGGACCTCCTACTTACTAGGTAGCTGCTTTAGACCACTTAGCTAACACAGCGTTGTAGCCAAAGCAACTGCACGGACAGTCTTAAAGTACGTCTCCCTCCACACTAAATACTTCAATTCTGTCTCATGTTCCCTGTGAAATGCGTATCAAATTGCCAGGGCTCTCCTACATTGGAATAGCACCCCAGCAAATAACGTGAATAGGAACTAAAATGTTCAAATGTTTGTGTAGTCTATGGGACTTAACTACGAGGTCATCAGTCCCTAAGCTTACAAACTACTTATGAACTACTTACGAACTAGGACGGCACAAATATCCATTCCCGAGGGGGGATTCGAACCCCCGACTGTAGTGGCCGTGCAGACCGTGACTGGAGCGCCTCAGTCTCCTCGGCCACCGCGGCCGGCGAATAGGAACTATCCCACCTTGTTCCTCAGGTCCAGGAATTTGATATGCATTTCACAGGTAACATGAGGCAGTAAGTAGGATGTCCTGGGTTCGAATTCCGGCCACAGCATAAATTTTAATTCAATGCCTCTCCTTATGTTAATACCTTTGGTATATCGAGACAATGTTGTCTCAAGGAATTGCATTATTTGTTGATTCTCTTAGACTTATCAGTCCAGATGTCGAGAACAGATTACTGAAAACCGCCGTCGTAATAAAAATTCTTATGTGATCTTAACAAACGCTTCTAAAGCAAATTAAGGTCATCTTTTGATTCCAGTATTATGGAATTAAATGTAATTCTTGGGTCTTACATCACTATGATAATTTATTTAATATTTATTCCGTTTAATCTGGTTAGATCCTTAAAGGTATCCTAATCGGACCACGAAGAACGAATATGAGATATCAGTAAATATTACAAAACACAAAATGTGCACCCGTGTTTCGCAGTGAGACTTCCCTTAGTGACTTCGTATTCCCTAGCTGAGGAGTGAAATATAAATAAAATCTGTCGAAATTATTTGCTCAAAATAGCAATAAAGGATGATTTCTGGTACTGAACTTCTCAGACAAGATTGAGTTTTACGATGATCCTATCGGCCAAACAGATTAATTTAATCTGTAATTAGTTCACGTTAAGCTACATATTAATTACAGATCGCATGATAACACTCTTTTTATACCTACATCTACATACATAGTCATCAATCCACCATTGTGTCATTCAAACATTTTAAAAGCAGACATATGAACCAATATCTAAAATGCAGTAATAAGCGACTATTTAGTTTTCACATCTTGTTTTCTTGCTAACGGTCATAATAACATCGAAATTTATTTTCCTGCCTAATAAATCTGACTCTTCCATTGATATAATTTCCGGTGAAAAACGTTTATATACTCACACTCATATATGTACCTAGTGTAGGCTTTTCCCCGTAATACAAAAATATTTTATGCTTATAGATATTTCGTCTCTTTTGCAGGAGAAAACCGGTAGGAAAAAAAAAAAAAAAAAAAAAAAAAAAAAAAAAAAAAAAAAAAAAAAACAATATTATTCTCTGGTGCAACTTTTTTCGGTCTGATGAAAACACAAAGCAAACAACAGAATAAAGTTAAAGAAGAAGCGAAAGCATTTCTGTAATTTGAATGTGCTTGTCCAGAATGGTTAGTTAACTAACTTAAGGGGAGTGGGAATGCCGCAAAATGCTAAGAAAAAACCTTTTTCCGTTTTTAAGCGTCTAAAGTAATTAGACGTTTTCTGCCTAAAATGTTACAAAATTTGCTAAGAAATGCTAATAGGAAGTTTTTTTATTTCATTTTTAAAAATGATATGTGCGTCCAGGAAAATTACCCAACTTGCGATGTTTACGCATTTTCATCTTCAAATTTCCGAAAATATTGATGTAGAAGGCTGTGGATTTCGCTCATCAATTGTAGAATCTTTGATCTTTCCGTTGGTATCACGATGTTTACACGTTTAAATCTTCACATTTCCGAAAACATTGATATAGAGGGTTGTGGATTTCGCTCATCAATTGTAGAATCTTTGACCTTTCCGTTGGTACCAGTGTCTTTGCAGCTAGCTGTGTTTATAGTTCAGTTTTCGATCTATGAGTTAGTGAACATCGTATGGTCTCGTGTTCTTAAGAATGCATTTATTTCCATTAAACTTTGAAATGAGAAGTCAGTGATTCTCTTATTTCATTCAATGATGTTCATATGGGTTGGCTAAAGGTCCTGGTATCAACACCATCAGATGTTTTCGGCTTCTGGACAACATGCGATAAAGGAAGGTTCAGTATACAGCTAAATTTAATTAAAAACATTCATTTCATTTTCTGACATTTGATAATTTTAATGTTACATGTGCCTTCATCTCACAAACCACTAAAACAATAACATTAAAATTATCAGAAATGCTATTTAACAGTTAAAACAGGCCAGAACTAGAATCAAGACAAAATATAGCTTATTCTCTGAACCAAGGAAATTAATTTTTTTCCAATAAAAATGGCTTAACGGTAAAAAAATATAAATATTATAGCAGTAAAAAGAAAACATTGGTTCTAGTTGAGTGAGCTAACAACATATGCTTAAAATACCTGCCAAACTTTCTAAGAGGGAAAGGTACATAAAGTTAGCGAATTTAACATTGGCGAGATAGGGCATTCCGACTAACCTTAAGATGTTAGCAGACACCACTATTTTTACTTGCTTCTGTGCATGTGCATTCTGCATCACACACGAAAATTTAAAACTCCGTACTCGCCGCAATCTCTAGATCATTGACCCCATAGACGCACTCGCGATCGGGTTGGTTGCTGGTTTACACGCAGGCACGAAAGGTGCACGCACTTCGAGTGGTCAGTTTTCACCACAAAGCCGATCGTGTAAAACGTGTAAAATCGTGTGATCGTAGTGCCACCCTGTGCCAGGTCGACGAGAAAGACAGGCCGCGGCGCGCACGTCACGTCACGTGATCAAGACAGGCCTAAAGCCGTCCTCACACGGGACGTGTTGTCCCAACGTGACGCAGTCCAGACGTGCTGTCTACCTAGCTACAGCACGCTCTGAAACCACCTGCTACATCCCAAGGAACACAACGTGCTGCTCATCGTGATTTGTGACCGCAGAGCTCTCCAGCGCTATACTGCGGGCTGACGCGTAGATCATTGTCTTTACAAAGATCGATGTGCGTAAAATTACACGGTATCTGTTAGCGAACGCCGGAAAAAACGGAATACTGTAGCTTTATTATGCTTGTACGTTGCATGCATTACTCTTCCAGAGATTGTAATTTTTTTCTTCAAGAAACACAAAGACGGTACATTAACTGAAAGCTTTTGTTAATAACAAAATGTACGTCTAAATCACTTTTGGAAAAATAAAAAAATAAAAATCTGTAAACGGTTAAATCCTTCATCTGCTCCACTTGTCTTGCTCTCTTATATTGCTATTCTTCACGATGTACATATTCTGCATATCGAAATGTTTACTTTGGCATTTCTTCGAAGATAATACGTTCTGCCTGATACAGTCCACTTGTTCATACACGCGGAACAACGCCTCAGTTCGACAATGTTCGTTGTGATAATTTTTGCTTTTAGTATTGTACGTAAACACTTGCTGCTTTACTTCATCTGCTTCCATAACCACATTTTCTCTGCACTGTGAAACTGAACTATTCCAGCACTGTACTGAACTCCAACAGAATTCAAAAACCATGGCGAAATCCGAATGACGTCATGTACTGTCTCGAAATTTATTGGTACCTGTGCCCTTGCACGAAATACTCAACAAGTTCTCTCGTGGGCAGAGTTCGCTTATGTAGGTAGTAAACAACGTCGAATACTGTTTATTATGATTGTTTTAAATTAACAAATAAATTATATAAACCGTAATTAATCAAATCGTTAAAAAAATATCTCCGAGGTGTAGATGCAAACCTGTTATTTACATCTCTTTTCCTCCATAGCTCCTAAAGCTAACCACCACGCTAATCCGTCGTCTAAAAAAGAAATAACAACGAATATCAGATATTACATTTAAATAAACAAGAAAGAACCAGAAACATTAAAGAAACAAAAAAGAAAAAAAGAAAATTTTTTTGGAAGTACAGGGTCGTGAACCTGAGTTACTCTCAACTTCTGCTCAGCATCTTACCGTGCTACCAACTACGACATTTTCTCTCAGGAAATAGCGCGCTGTATTATGATATACAATGCACCTAAAACATGTAATATTTATCTATAACAAAGTATCATAAAGACGCTCCTTTGATAGAATGACGTTGAACCGTAGCATAGGAACGATATTCTTCCACGGTATACAAATTATAACACTCACTAGCCGGTCGCGGTGGCCGAGGGGACTGCGGCGCTCCAGTCACGGTCTGCACGGTCATTACGGTCGGGGGTTCGAATCCCCCCCGGGCATGGATATTTGTGCCGTCCTTAGTATTAGCTAGTTCATAAGTAGTTTTTAAGTTTAGGGACTGATGATCCCGTAGTTAAGTTCCCATTTGAACAAACATTTTGATAACACTGACTAACGTTAAATACGATATCCTTTAAAGCTATGAATATATAGTTTCCGGTAATTTATTGTAACAAATCATACCTAAAATGACGCGTTTTCAAAAGTTCTTGTATTTTCTGCCACTTTAAAAAGATTATATTTATACATCCTAAGCTAAAACGAAATAGGGCACGAAATACGGAGTTTGCAATATTGCGAATCAAAAGTTCTGCTTGTCACGTGAAAACCAGGTCGCTTTTCACTGGCCACGTTCCACTCCACGAAGCAAAAATCTAACATACTGGATCAAATGTTCAAAAGTATGTACAGTCTATGGGACGTAACTACGGGGTCATCAGTCCCTAAACTTACAAAATACTTATGAACTACTTACGAACTAGGACGGCACAAATATTCATGCCCGACCGTAGTGGCCGTGGCCGTGCAGACCGTGACTGGAGTGCCTCAGTCCCCTCAGCCACCGCGGCGGGCCATACTGGATCCTTCATTCCACGCTTCGCAGGGCAGTGGAACGTGGAATTTCACGCTGCAACGGCACCACGTCCTCCTCCACGTGCGATTCCACGTTGCGTGAGAGGACGGCATAAGCTGTCGCGATCGCTAGTTGATTGGCTGGCTGCCGGGGCACAGCTCACCGTCTCGTAGCGGCCAGCCAGTCAGCTAGCGATCGCGATGTCTCAGGCCCGTCTCGATCACGTGACGTGACGTGCGCGCCGCGCCTGTCTTTCTCGTCGGCCTCGCGTCCTGTGAGTGTTTATACGTCACTGTATTTGCATACTCGTGCCTGGCTCTTTAGTTAGCGGGCTACTGATCGGTCCCTCCCCGCTCTGTGTGTCCGCAGCGTCCAACTGCGACGTGACGCTGAGCAGCGACCTGCTGAAGAACGGGTCGGTGTCGTCGCCGGGCTACCCGGACCCCTACCCGCCCGGCAGCCACTGCCGCTACGACTTCCAGGGCCGCGGCAAGGAGCGCGTCCAGGTCGTCTTCAACGACTTCCTGCTGCACCAGCCGCCCGAGAGCCACCGCGAGTGAGTACCTTAAAAGTTAACACGTTGTGTGCAGTGCCCATTTTGAGCAGCAGCTGAATTGTATTTCACTGTAATGTTTTTAAAGCAACGCCTTTTGCTACTACGAATGGTTTTATTTTTATAAGTCACCCATACGCGTTTCGCCTTTGTCTCAAGGCATCATCAGTGGGTGTCAGCACTTGCTACCCCACGTCAGTATCTTTCTGGCAACCAGGTCGAAAGGTTATACTGTTTTCTGAAACACATTGCAGTTTTGTGGTTCCACTGTCACCTGCTGCCATACTGTGTCCACTGTTGTCCCATACGCGTTTCGCCTTTGCCTCAAGGCATCATCAGTGGGTGTCAGCACTTGATACTCCACGTCAGTCTGGTTGCTCAAATGTTCAAATGTCTGTAAATCTATCGGACCAAACTGCGTGGTCATCAGTCCGTAGCCTACAAACTACTTAAACCTAGGTAAACTAACCTAAGGACAACAACACACATACCCATGCCTCAGGGAGGACTCGAACCTCCACGGCGAGCAACCGCGCGCTCCGCAGCGAGGCGCTTTAGACCACCGCGGCGACCTGGTTGCCAGAAAGAGACTGACGTGGAGTAGCAAGTGCTGGCACCCACTGATGATGCCTTGAGACAAAGGCGAAACGCGTATGGGTGACTTATAAAAATAAAACCCTTCATTCGCAGTAGCTAAAGGTGTTTCCTTTAAAACCATTACAGTGAAATACCTTAAAAGTTGTGTGTGTGTGTTTGTATAAATGCTAAAGGTAGTACATGTGCGGAGCGAGCGTGTCACTGCTTAAGAGACCATACCCGCTAAAATTCACAAATAAATATTCTTTTCTGGTTTTGGTTACAAAATAATTTGATTAAGCCATGAGACTCAGTACCTTCCTTTGCCCTGTTAGAATAAATTGAAACTGACATGGAATGCAATAATCCTACGTATATGTGGTTTGGTTTGGTGCGCAACGGATAACACTTTAAATTGTACAGTAGTTAATAAGCTGACAGTAATTAAAACTCGTAATTGGTTTACACAATCTCGTGTGTGAGAAACAATGTGAGCAAATGAAAAATTCAGATCTATTAGCGTGCACCACATGCCAGTAGCCAGACTATACATGCATAATTCGACTGCGATAGCCAACAAAACAGCGTACTACTACTGTGATATTTTTGTCACTTGAATAAACAGGATGCCAAACAAAAATACGAGAGTAAGTCAGTTATTATCCGCAAAGTAGTTATAAAATTTTATTATAATAAAATACGAAACTTACAAGAACATCATTTTTCGGCATAGTCTCCGTGCCTTTCAATGCACTTCGTTCATCGCTCTACAAGCTTCCTTATGCCCTCATAAAAGAAGGTTTTCGGTTGAGCTGCACCACTTCCTTCACTTCTTCGTCCGAGTCAAATCGACGGCCCCTTAATGCCTGTTTGAGTGGACCAAACAAGTGATAATCAGAAGGGGTCAAAATCGGGACTATATGTAGGATAATCCAGTACTTCGAATTTGAGTTTCTGGAGCGTTTCAGGAGTGTGGATAGCAGTATGCGGACTGGCATTGTCGTGCAACAACACAACACCTTCTGACAGCAATCCTCGGCGTTTGCTTCGAATTGCAGGCTTTAGCCTGTCAGTAAGCATCTCACTGTAACGTACACTGTTTATTGTTGTGCCCCTTTCACCATAATGTTCCACTACTGGACCTCGTGCATCCCAAAAACCGTAAGCATCAGTTTCCCTGCGGACGGTTGGGACTTGAACTTTTTCTTGCACGGCGAATTTGGATGTTTCCGTTTACTCTCCAGCTTGTAATGATGGATTCATGTTTCGTCACCAGTAATATTTCTGTCTAAGAAGTTGTCCCCTTCGTTACCATAGCGGTCCAAGTGGTTTTTGCAGATGTCGAGGCGCGTTTGCTTATGCAACTGTGTGAGTTGTTTTGGGACCCATATTGCACAAACTTTACGAAACCCAAGTCTGTCGTGAATAATTTCATAGGCAGAACCATGACTAATTTGAAGACGATGAGCCTCTTCATCAATAGTTAATCGTCTGTCCAATAGAATCATTTCACTAGATCGCACAATGGTTTCTTCATTTGTGGTGGTAAATGGTCGTCCGGCTTCTTCATCGTGCTTAACACTCGTGCGACCATTTCGGAATTTTTCAATCCATTCGTACACACTTCGTTGTGGCAAAACACTGCTCCCGTACTGTACTGAAAGTCTTCCATGAATTTCGGCCCCTGATACACCTTCCGCCCACAAAAAACGTATCACTGAACGTTGCTCTTCTTTGGTGCACATAGACAGCGGAGCAGCCATGATTAACAGCACGGCAGCGACAACGTAACTAACGTAGGAGCTTGAAAGTTGCAAAGATATAACAACAAATAAACAAAGCATGCGTCTCCAACGTAAAACAACAGTACTACCAACATAAACAAAAATATAACTAAATTGCGGATAATAATTGACTTATCCTCGTAGATTAATTGGATACCAAAATCACTGCACTTGATAATGTGCCTTTCTGAACAACAATTACCATATGTGATTCAACGTAATAAAAATGTCCTACAAATCTGGTAAAGATTTCAAGTATCACTCACTGAAAATATTTCTTATGTCTTTACGTGATCTATTTCTCTTCTGATCAGACAAATCACTTTAACTTTTACTAACATTAACTGACTTAATAATTTGAACTTTCATTAAGACTGAGAAAATGTCTAACTATGAACTTTACTTGATTTATGAACAAACTACTTCCTGCTCTCATTAATAGACCAATTTATCATGACAAAATCACTGAACTGTTCTAATTAGCACATAAATTTACAAACACAATAATTATGCAACACTATCATAAGACACAATGATCAGAACGGATAGCAATTCAAATTGGTGAAAGGAACGAGGAAGTGGAAAATGACTCAGGGTTAAATGATAAATCCGAGCTGCACTAAACAGTACTCATCAGCAAAAAACCAAAAACCAACTACAATAGTTCAAATACAGGCTACCATACATAACAATAGAAAAGTACAAGTTTACCTTATTTGAGACAGATCAATTTCCATACAAAAATTACAATCTGCAGACTTGGCTGCGACTCTTCAAAACTGTCTGAATTTTTACTCTTCGAGTCTAACACACAGGCAGGCTAACCCGACAGTTCCACGACCACTACTCATAATCAGACATCGACTGCTCTCCACGACAGTCACACCTCGGCTCTCCCACGAAGGCCACACAACACCTCCTTAAACGCAACAGTTGCGAGTGCAAGACATACTCCAAGGATAAAACAAAGTCTTTGGTTTACAGCAAAGATATGAAAATAAGTACAGTATGTTATATCGATTAATGAAATGGTACAAAGTATTACATAAATTTGTTTTCTACAGAATTATAGCTTAGGTTTTTGTAACAAAAACATGCTCAAGGCTGTATGACAGGCAAAAATTAAGTGAAAATTATTTTGCGTACTCCTTTCAACCTTCACGTCTACTGCTGGGCGCGCTGTGTCCACTAGCTTCTCGTCACGCCATTGATACTTTTTTCATTTACATGTTCACCATTCCTTTATTATTATTAGTATACTAGCTGGAAGTAGCCAGCTTTGCCCGGCTTTAAAATAAAGTTTTCTGTAGAAGCGTACAAAACCGTTTATTTGCATGTAATAAAAGGGTACATTTACGTTAAATCAATGTGATAAACAACATTTTTTGGCAATTCCATTTTGAGTGTGAGCAAAAAGATTTTCGTCTTTACCCACTCTGGAGCAGACCGCATACAACTGTCCATGAGGGAAGCATGGTGTCTGTAAATCAATACCAGTAATCCCAAAAGACTGGCCCTGTGACTGTTGAAAGTTCTTCAGGAACTTTACCATTTCCAATCCGGAGCAACTTGTTTGCAAATTGTCCTGCAGAGAAATCAACCTGAATGTGTGACCGCATTTTTCTAGTTAGACTAAATTTATATGTATAGAGATTACAATCGAAGTCTGTAAATAAAGTACTCTACCCCATGCACCGAACGAATTTTTTTTATTTTTTTTTATTTTTTTTTCTTTTTTTTTTTTTATTTATTTATTTTTTTTTTTTTTTTTTTTTTTTGTGGTTTTCGGGCGCACAACTGCTAAGGTCATTAGCGCCCAGATAAGAACAGAGATTCGCTAGATCTCGTAAAAGATTGGTAAATACCAGATAGAGTATCAAAAGAAGGCTAAAAACGAAAGATAAAAACAGTTAAAAGGGTTAAATATCTTTTGATAGATTGGCCATGTTGATAAAACGCAAAACTCGAGCATGCGTACCGACACAAGAGTATGTAACGCCGAGTGGTCAAGGGTAATACAGCAGCTTCGGCATAGAGACTTTCAACAGGGCTGGTATAAAATGCACCGGTCGCCAGACGTAATCCCCGATGGTGAATAGGGTTGAGACGACGGAGAATCGACGGCCGTGCAGAAGAGTATACAAAAGCTTCCGTAGTCGAGCTTCGACTGAACAATGGTCTGGTAAAGGTGAAGCAGGACGCTACGATTTGCTCCCCATGATGTGCCACTGAGGACGCGGAGAACATTAAGGGATCGAGCACAACGGGCAGCCAGGTAAGACACGTGTGAGGACCAGCAAAGTTTACGATCCAGCATGAGTCCCAAGAATTTCGTTGTCTCCACGAAAGGGAGAGCTACGGGGCCGAAACGTAGAGGTGGTGGAAGAAATTCCTTGTATCTCCACACCGTTTCCTCAGTGGAGAAGTAGAAGCCGTTCGCAATCGCAATGCTCCAGGAATATAGGCGGTCAAGACAGCGTTGAAGACTACGCTCCAAGAGACACGTCCGCTGGGCGCTGCAATAATTTGCAAAATCATCTACAAAAAGGGATCCGGAAACGTCGGCTGAAAGGCAGTCTACGATTGGATTGATTGCAATGGCAAAAAGAGCCACGCTCAAGACGGAGCCCTGTGGCACCCCGTTCTCCTGGCCAAAGGTATCTGACAAAACAGAGCCCACCCATACCCGGAACTTGCGATCCGCCAAAAATGCTTGAATAGAGAGAGGGAGGCGGCCACGAAGGCCCCATGTGTGCAATGTGCGGAGAATGCCCGCTCTCCAACAGGTATCGTATGCCTTCTCCAAGTCGAAGAACTCTGCTACTGTTTGACGCTTCTTTAGAAAGTTATTCATAATGAAGGTCGACAACGTAACGAGGTGATCAGCAGCAGAGCGGTGACTACGAAAACCACATTGGATATTAGTCAGGAGGCGTCGAGATTCGAGGAGCCAGACCAACCGAGCGTTAACCATGCGTTCCATCACCTTACAGACGCAGCTAGTAAGAAAAATAGGGCGATAACTCGATGGAAGATGTTTCTCCATCCCTGGTTTGTGGATGGGGACAACAATGGCTTCACGCCAACTTGTGGGAACCTGACCGTCATTCCATATGCGATTATAGGTGCTAAGTAGGAAACACTTGCCCGCAGGAGAAAGGTTCTTCAGCATCTCAATATGGATGGAATCGGGCCCGGGTGCAGAAGATCGGGACAGGGCGAGAGCACGGTCTAGCTCCTGCATGGTGAAGGAGACATTATAATTTTCACGATTAAAAGAGTGGAAAAAAGGCGGCGGTGCCTCCTCTACCTGTTTGCGAGGGAGGAAGGCAGGGTGGTAATGGGCAGAGCTCGAAACCTCCGCAAAGAAACGGCCCAATGCGTTGGAGACATCAGCAGGGTCCACAAGGACTGCGTTCTCGACGGTCAGGCCAGAAATCTGGGACTGGATCTTTATGCCGGATAAACGGCGTTTGCCACCCCAGACAGCCGAGAAGGGAGTAAAGCGGTTAAAAGCAATCCAGCAAGTTTTTTTGCTGTCGTTTATAACTCGACGACATTGCGCTCGCAGTCGTTTATGGTTGATACTATTCTCCAACGTTGGGTGGCGGCGGAAGGTGCGTAAAGCACGTCGCCGGGCTCTAAGAGCGTCGCGGCAGGCTGCAGTCCACCATGGGACCGGTACACGACGTGGAGAAGAGGACGTACGAGGTATGGAATGTTCAGCAGCTGTAATAATAACCTCTGTGAGGTATTCGACCTGACTGTCACAGCTGAAAAAGTCCTGATTGTGAAAAACTGCCATGGAAGAAAAAAGCCCCCAGTCGGCTTTAGAGATGTTCCAACTGGTGGGACGACGAGATGGGGAATGATGCAGGAAGTGGGTGACACAAGGAAAATGGTCACTCGAGTACGTGTCAGAAAGTGCATACCACTCAAACCGACCGGCAAGCTGAGGAGTGCATATCGCGAGGTGCATATTGGAATAAGTGAATGTTGTGTCGGAAAGGAAGGTCGGTGCACCGGTGTTGAAGCAGACAAGATTGAGGTGTTGGTCCACCAAAAGGGAGCCTCCCGGACAATGTGCTGGAGAGCCCCATAAGGGGTGGTGGGCATTAAAGTCGCTTACCAACACGAAAGGTGGAGGGAGCTGGTCAACGAGGTGTAGCACATCTGCCCTAGTAAGGGCGGATGACGATGGCGAATAGATATTACAAAGGGAAAAGGAAAAGGTGGATAGAGTTATGCGGACGGCAACTGCCTGTAGGTGAGTATGCAATGAAATTGGATGGTGATAGACCATTGCGCTGACGCGAACAGGTCTTAACAGGGCCAGCAATCGCATCAACACCTTTCTGAATGACGCAAGGATTTACAGAATTGAAATCTTTACCGTCGGTTTGAGAGACAACTAGGAATTTCGGGAGATTGGGCAAAGTTTTCTTTTGCTGAGGCGAATCTATCTTTCGTTTCTGGGTCAAAGTCACAGAAGAAGAGAAGTGCGGAAGTGTCCCCCGTAATTACCGGCGTCTCCGATGGCGCGCTCCTTCCTAATGGGGGCCCTCTCTGAGGGTTTACCCGCCTTAGGTGATTGTTCACACCTCCCGAGAACTGACGGAGGGACCAATCGGCATGTTCAGAAGGTACCAGCTCGGGTAATCACCCCTCCCTGGGCCTGGCCTTTACCAGGGGGTACGTACGTGCCCTACTTGTCTACCCGGGGCGGGGAATTACGCGTTACCCCGTCACCTGCTACGCATGATAATGCGTGGGTCGGCCTTCAGACACGCACATGGAGGAAAGAAGAAGAATAGAGGAAGTGAAGAGAAAGAAGTGTCTCAAACGCCGAAGCGGAGACTAATGAGGTGGAGAGAAAGGCTAGGAAAGTACAGTTAGGAGAGAAAGACGGAAGTAAAGATTATGAAAGGAAGAACCAAGGAAAAAGAAAGACTACAACAGGAAACCACGTTGACTCACAAAAGACACCCGTCTCCTGGCGAAGTCATGAACCGGGAGGGAAAATGAAGCAGCATGGGGCAGAAAAAAGGCTGCCTCAGCTCGACGCCCTGTGCGTGCCACACACTTACCCACAAAAGAGCTGTGGGCCCCCTGGGGGGACGAAATTTTATGTAGACAGTAACCTTCATCACTTTTCAAGATCAAGTGTAAAAAATTTCATGAAGATCGGAGAAAAAATGTGGATTTTGGCGAAATCCATAAGTATCTTCCACCATGCACTGAACGAAATTTTATGTAGCCAGTGCCCTTCCTCTAGTTTTGAAGGTCAATTGCGCAAAATTTTATCAAGATCAGTGCAAAGAATATATTTAACGGACAAATTGAAAACGCACTTTCACTTTCTCTCAAATTTTGTCTGTACATGAGCATTATACTACGAACATACCAAAGTCTGGTGCTTTAAATATACTGCTTGTTGGTGCCTGATATCGAAACTGGTTCCCATGGAAAAAAATGCCTAAGTAACAGCTGTTGCTGTATATTTCGACACTATTTCTACTACCCTCAGTCCTTGCTCCATACGAGTGGGATGGTTTCACATTTCCTTAATTATTCTTCTTACAAATAACCCATTTGGAGGCTACATTGAATGAACTTTGACAATTCTTCATCTTATTCGAATTTCTTTGTTACCAAATTTCAGTCATATCTTTTATCCGCAACGTACAGTACTCTCAAATTTTGTATTCCTCTCCAATGGTGTTCCATATTGGGGTGCTTTACCATCGCCGCTGTGGCATTCTCTTCATTATTGTGCTTTTTAAACCCTACTTTAAAGTCCCTCCCCGATTGCCCCACATACTTTCGCTTAGTTGTTTTCATTCTGTCCCGCTTTTTATAGCTGTCTTTCATTGTTTGTGAAACTGTTTTGTGTGTTTTGTTGGGAATAGTGATAATTTCAGAATCATCACGGATGTTTGTCATGAACTTTGTTTTCCTCGAATGATATTTGTAGTCCTACTTCGGCTGCTTGTTTTTGCAAATCTTTAATTTGTTCTTGGGCACTGTCTAGCAAGTTCGTAATTCATCCCAAATTCTGTACAAAGTCTAAACAGTCGATCCTATTGATAATCTTCCTCCATTCTGAAGCTACAGACTCTAATACACAATTGTAAACGGAGATGACAAACCATCTCTTTGGCGTATACGAGACATTCATTCAAATGATTTTGAAAGTTCTACACCCAATTTTACTTTAATTGTTCCGTTTGTTAACGTTCAATATTTTTGCAGTAGTTTTAGTAACAGGTCATAATTCCTTTATTATATCAATTAGTGCATTTCCTTCAATTGAATCGTAGGCTTTTCTTAATCTATAAAAGTAATTACGTATTTCAAATTTCATATTTTCCACAATTCTGTTGTGTTTTTTAGGTTTAATGTTTGTTCTGCATATGACTTTTCTTTCCTAAAACCTGCCGGATACTCTCCTAGTTGTGTCAGGTATTTCTTCTGCTCTTTTTATACGCGCATTGGACAAGATCTTGTACGAGGGAGATTCCTCTATAGTTGGTACAGTTTGTTTTCTTCAATTTCTTTATTTTATGTATTGTTCAAATGTATATTAAAACGGTAAACTGTGTATTTTCCAAATTTCTTTGAATATTTCTACTAAACATAGAACCATGTTGTCCCTAGAGTATTTCCATGGTTCTGAAACTACAGTATTGTCTCTAAATGGTTTCTTATTGTGTAATGTTTTATATTATATCATCTGTTGTGTGTGGCTTTGAGTCTGCTGGTATTAGGTTTATGTTCTGGAACTTAAATTTCTTTTTCGGTGGATGATAGTTATAATTTGTCATCTGTCACTCTGTTGATATTGCTATGGAGTTCGATTTATGGTCTCTTCATGCAAAAGCCATTCTAGCTGGGTTGCAGCGTAAATGTTCCTGAGAATTTTTCTTTCCTGCTTTCTAATTTCCCTAAATTTTAAATGATCATCAATTGTTATTACTATTATTTCGGTTAAGCGTACTATCATGTTGTCACTAGAGTATTTCGAAATTTCAGCAATTATATTATCATCTCGATACCTTTTATTATTCGTAAGTTGCTTTCGATTTCTTTCGGGTCTTGTTCTGTATTTGGTGGTTGTGAATCCGGTGGTATTAAATGTATAGAGTACTGTCTTTCGTCAGATTAGTTTTATAGTCCTTAATTTTGCAAGTATTCTGCAGTTGTCTTACTAAATAGAAGCACTTTTCCGCGTTTTTGAATCTTTGAAAAACAAGCTAGGTTAAGCTACTTTTGAAAGTTTTGAAAAAGTACCGAAAGTTTCTTTATTTGAACAGTGTTGTGCAAAGTTGTGAATCAGCGACTGTTACAATACAATTAAACTTTTAAGGGGCAGCCCTCAGCAGCAAAGTACGAAAATAATCGTAACCAGGTGTCAATGCCGCTATTGGCACCTTCTTCAGACGAAGATGAATATGTTAAAACTACATGTCAAAATTTAAAATAATACAAAACGTATATCTGACATAAACTGATTATTTTCGCACTTTGCGACTGAGGGCTGCCCCTTAAAAGTTTAATTTTCTGTATTTGGCATTTAGATCAACAGTAACCAGTGGCATTAAATCGGTTTCGGGCACTTATTCAAAAATATATTGGCACCCTTCTATGGCCAGTCTGAACGTGGTTAAAGGACATTAGTCACACATTGGTCACCAAGCTCATTGCCATTCTACCTATTCGACTTGAACGTATAAGGGTGCCAGTATATGTCTGACAAAAGGCACTAAATTCTTGCAACCGATCAAAAAAAAAAAAAAAAAATAAATAAAATAAAATAAAATAAAAGAAAAAAAATTAAGTAACGACGTGAATAAAAGTTTCTGCGATGGCCAAAGTTTGGATCTTTCCGTAGTTCGAGTCTATTGGCGTGGTAGTTATTAGTATTTTTTAGATAACATTCATTTTGCCTTGAAAAATCTCATATAAACATGGAGCACTGTCGAGATGGTTATTCTTACAATTCAGACAAAACGTCCAGTCTTAAAGCAGTAATCTGGGTACGATGAATTTCACACACAAACTGCTTTCCTGGCCGCTCTGCCTCTTTCCGCCTTTTAGACAGAAACTCAAGCCCGAAACGATGAATGCGAAAGAGTAATCCCGGAATATTACTCGCATTATTAAGTCGATAATACTGACCTGCCTAGGGGACAATATGTGGAGATTTTCGCAGAAGACGAGGACAAAAATAGAGAGAGAGATAAAAAAGCAGGAGAATGAACTGCAATTCCGGAAGCTAACGCAGTAATTGCAACCGGCCGAATGGCGCCAGAAATGTGTCGGGAACGGCAATTCCGAGCTGACGTCACGTCAGCAGACACAGTGGATTGCTGCAATCCGCTTCACGGGGAACAACGAGCGTTAATTGCGGAACATAATGCATCGGGGGCCAGCGGTTCATCACGTGGGTGCGCTTGTCACTGAGAGTAGGTTAGAGGGGTGGAGAAGGGGTTGTGGAGGTTGGGGGGGGGGGGTCAGCAAGCCAACCCCCCCCCCCCTCCACTTGCGCGGGAGGTGCCGACCGCCGCAATTACTGGCGCCAACGCAATCAGCAGTGCTCCCAGCCTTTCTTGCAGCGCGCAGTAATCGCTGTGAGAATGGCTGGGGTGTTCCTGACAGATGAAGCTCCCGCTGCTCTGGGCCCTAGAAACAAAGCCGTCCGTCCCAGCACTCAGCGGGCGATTATATTCAGCGCGTAAGAGGCCGTAACCGCTCCCAGATTACGGCGCGGCTGCTGGCAGGAGGAATCCACATGTGGGCAGCTGCTGAAGGGGCGACGGGTCGGCAGAACTTCCCGTGACCTCTGAGTGCTCCAGGCTGTTCATTCTTTCAAAAGTGCTGGCAGCCGCTGACAGATGCTGGTGCTACTTCACAAATGTTCAAATGTTTGTATAGCTTATCGGACTTAACTACGGGGTCATCAGTCCCTAAACTTACAAATTACTAGCTAACACTAAGGACGGCACAAATATCCATGCCCGAGGGGGAGATTCGAACCCCCGACCGTAGTGGCCGTGCAGACCGTGACTGGAGCGAATGTCCCCTCGGCTACCGCGGCCGGTGCTACTTCAGAAGATGCGTTTACTGGCAGGGGACTTTACATCTACATGGGATACTCTGCAAATCACATTTAAATGTCTGGCAGAGGGTTCATCGAACCACCGTTATACTAAGCGCTTGCCCGCGAAAGGCAAAGGTCCCAGGTTCGAGTCTCGGTTCCGGCACGCAATTTTAATCTGCCAGGAAGTTTCATATCACCGCACACTCCGCTGCAGAGTGAAAGTTTCATTCTGGAAACATCCCCTAGGCTGTGGCTAAGCCATGTCTCCACCATATCCTTTCTTCCAGGAGTGCTAGTCTTGCAAGTTTCGCAGGAGAACTTCTGTAAAGTTTGGAAAGTAGGAGGCGAGGTACTGGCGGAAGTAAAGTTGTGAGGTGGCATCGTGAGTCTGTCGGGGTAGCACAGTGGTAGAGTGCTTGCCCGCGAAAGGCAAAGGTCCCAGGTTCGAGTCTCGGTTCCGGCACGCAATTTTAATCTGCCAGGAAGTTTCATATCAGCGCACACTCCGCTGCAGAGTGAAAGTTTCATTCTGGCACCGTTATACTATTTTATCTCCCACTCCATTCTCGAATAGCGCGCGGAAAGAAAGAACACCTGAATCTCTCCGTTCGAGCACCGATTTCTCGTATTTTATTCTGATGATCATTTCTACCTATGTAAGTGGGAGTCAACAATATATTTTCACATTCGGAGGAGGATGTTGGCGATTGGAGTTTTGTAAGTAGCCCACGCAGCAGGGATAACCGCCGTATTTGTAATGATTCCCATCCCAGATCCTGTATCATGTCTGTAACGCTGTCTCCCCTGTATCAAAAGAATACTAATAACTACCACGCCAAAAGACTCAAACTACGGAAAGATCCAAACTTTGCCCATCGCAGAAACAGTTAATCACTTCGTCACTTAAATTTGTTTTATTGACCGGTTGCAAGAATTTAGTGCCTTTTGTCAGACATATACTGGCACCCTTATAGTTCAAGTCGACAAGGTAGAATGGCAATGAGCTTGGTGACCAATGTCCTTTAACCACGTCCAGACTCGCCATAGAAGGCTGCCAATATATTTTTGAATAAGTGCCCGAAACCGATTTAATGCCACTTGTTACAGTCGTTCTAAATGCAAAATAAAGAAAATTAAACTTTTAAGGGGCAGCCCTCAGTCGCAAAGTACGAAAATAATCAGATTATGTCAGATATATTTTTTATATTATTTTAAATTCTGACATGTAGTTTTAACATATTCATCTTCGTCTGAAGAAGGTGCCCATAGCGCCATTGAAACCTGGTTACGATTATTTTCGAGCTGAACTTCTTTGGACTCTTTCGATGTCCTCCGTCGAACCCACCTGATAAGGATCCCACATTGGGCAGCAATACTCGAAAAATGGACGGACAAGCGTAGTGTATGCAGTTTCTGTAGTAGTTTTGTTGCATCTTTTAAGGGTTCTGCCAATAAAACGCAGTCTCTGGTTCGCCTTTTCCACGAAATTATCTACGTGTTCTTTCCAATTTAAGTCTGAAGTAATAGTAATTAATAGGTATTTTGTGGAGTTTACGGCCTTCACATTCGATTGATTTATCTTGTAAACAAAGTTTAATAGACTTATTTTCGTACTCATGTCGACAACTTCACACTTCTCATTATTTACAGTGAACTGTCAATTTTACGCCATAGTGATATTCAGATCGCTGTCCAGTTGGTTTTGATCTTCTGATGATTTTACTAGATGTTAAATGACCGCGTCATCTGCAAACAACCTAAGAGAGCTACTTAGATTTTCCACTACATCGTTTATGTAAATAACGAACAGCAGAGGACCATTAACACTACCCTGTGGAACGCCCGTTATCACCTCTGTTTTAGTTGATGACTTACCATCGATTACTACGAACTCTGTCCTCTCTGACAGGAAATCCACTATCCAGTCGCAAATTTCGGGCGATATACCATAACCACGCTATTTGATTAAAAGCCGTTTGGAGGTAAGGTGTCAAAAGCCTTCTGGAAATCATGAAATACGGAGTCAATTTGAGAACCCTTGTCGATAGCACCCATCCTTTCGAGTGAGTAAAGACCTACTTGTGTTTCGCATGAACGATATTTTCTGAATCCGTATTGACCTTGGGCCAATAGATCATTCTGTTCGAGATAATTCATAATATTTGAATACAGGTTATGTTCCTAAACACTGCTGAAAATTGACGGCAATGAAGTAGGCCTGTAGTTTAAAGGGTTACTCTTACTGCCTTTCTTGAATATAGGTATCACCTTTACAACTTTCCAGTCTTTTGGTACAGATCCTTGTTTGAGAGAGCGGTTGTATATGGCTGTTAAGTAAGGAGCTATATCTTCAGCATAAACAGATAGAAATCTAATGTGCATACAGTCCGGACCATAAGACTTGTTCTTGTTAAGTGAATTTAGTTGCTTCACTACTCCGATGATATCTACTTCTACGTTACTCATTACGGCCTCTGTTCGTAATTCGAAATCTGGAATATTCGTTTCGTCTTCTTTGGTGAATCAAAACGCTATGTTTAGTAATTCTGCTTTAATAGACGTGTCATCGGCAGGATCGCCATTGATATCACGTAGTGAGGGTATTGTTTGTGTTTTGCCCCTAGTATATTTAACATATGACCAAAATCGCTTTGAGTTTTCAGTCAAATTTCGAGAAAGAGTTTCGTTGTGATAAGTATTGTAGGCATCTCGCATTGAAGTCCTCGCTAAATTGCGAGCTTCTGTATAGGATCTCCAATCCTGGGGATTTTGTGTTCGTTTAAATTTAGCATTCCTTTTCCGTTGCTTTTGCATCAATGTCCTGACCCGTTGTGTGTGATATCTTGTTCCTGAACACTTTCTCACAAGGGAAAGGTTTTTTGTGCTAAGATAAAGCAAATTAAATCAATTAACCAAAGTAAGTTTCCCGATCCTGACTGTATACCAATTAGGTTCCTTTCAGAGTATGCTGGTACAATAGCCCCACTCCTATCATATACAACCGCTCGCTTAGCGAACGTTGTGTACCCAAAGAGTGGAAAGTTGTACAGGTCACTCCAGTATTAAATAAAGGCAATAGGAGTGACCCGGCAAAATTATAGGGCTATATCATTGACGCTGGTTTGCAGAAAGATGTTAGAACATATACTTCACTCAAATAGTATGAACTACCTCGAAGAAAACGACCTTTTGTCCCATAGTCAACACGGATGTATTATCATTCTTGTGAAACACAGCTAGCTCTTTACTCACATGATGTGACGAGTGCTATCGATTACGGATGTCAAATAGATTTTATATTTCTAGATTTCTGAAAGGCTTTCGACACTGTACCTCACAAGCCTCAAGCAGCGAGCTTATTGAATATCGCCACAGTTGTGTCATTGGATTTGCAGTCAGAAAGGAGACAGTACGTTCAGTGACGGCTCGTACAAAATTTGACCAGTGTGCTACAATATTACAGAAGTAAACAGGAAACAAAATATACTAAAATATAAAGTCAACCTTTGTATGATTGCCATTAATTAAATATCAACTAATACTGTGTTGACAGTAAGACCTTCAGGGGAATCTATAACAGCGCTGGCAACTGCATGTATTCACTGCAGGTAGTAAATATAATGTTTAAAAATATCAATTTTATTTACAGAAGTTAAAAATTTTGACTCGGAGGTATTTGAATACGAGCCTCACACAGGTAGGTTTGAGAGACAACGCGCAAAACGCCTGAGTCACCGCGCTATTTGACTCTGTAAGTCGCAACATTCGTCATATACTATTCTTCCGCAGCCGTTACACGCAGCGCGAAGAGAAATATTGATCTGGTGCTGCAGCCGGTCACAGCACACATGAACCGCCAGGCCTGACGTCATGTCTGCGCATGCGCACTAGCAAACAGACGACTGCGCCGCCTCTCTGCGCACGTACCAGCGCGGCTGGATCCCACTTCAGCACTCGGAGCTGGTTTCCAGCTAACGCGGCGAGAGCGCTCCAAAATGAATTTTCATCCTTATTACTAGCATTCTAATACGCATTAGAATGGAATTAGCATAATTTTTTGTGATATCTGGCTCGTATTCCAAGATAAAGGATGTAATTTTACAGCGATTTCTCGCTTGCATTCGAAAAGAAATGGCATAATTTTAGTAATACATTTACAGTGTATTGCAGCACATTAGCACATTATCACCAGCCGCCACTGAGTACGTTGTAATTGACAGTAAGGCATCGAGTAAAACAGAAGTAATATCTGGCGTTCCTCAGGGAAGTGTTACAGGTCCCCTACTGTACATTTAATTGCAACGAATCCTCTGTCCGTAACACTGGTTAGACTTTTAAGAAAGAAAGCAGGTTACAGTCTCACCTACGCTTGAAGTGGAGCTTCCACCGAACTGCTGAGCAGGAAATGAAGCGTGCACATTTTCTAGCAAATTTGTGTGTATTGTGCCCATAAGGCAATGAAGTTATGCCAGTCGCGTATACACAAAACTCCTTAAAGGAGCCCACCAAGGGATGTGCTCCTAGCGCTGATGCCATGTTTCACGTAGCCTAGACGAGCACCGATTTAGCATAGTGTGGTAGATGTAACTGTAGTTTATTTAAGATAAGCGCATCTATATTACGTTTAAATGTATTCAAACAAACATAATAAATAAATACACAAGGAGTCAGAAATTAGGGTATTCATGTGCTTTGGTGTTCTTGTACACCAGCCGCTGCTAATTTGGTAGATACTGACAGAAAGAAGGGAGAGGGTGGTAGGACATGTATTAAGGCATCAGGGGATAACATCTGTGGTCGTAGAGGGAACTGTAGAGGTTACAAAGGCAATGCATGTATTGCAGAACATAACTGAGAACAATTTTTTTAAATAGATAACCGTCAAAATTGCCAAGAAGTTAGGTTTTTATTATTGATGACTGGTTTCGGACGTATTTTTGTCCATTTTAAATCAACCAGTAATTCCGACAGTAAAACCGTTGGAAACATGGTTTTTATGTGCTGGTGGAGAGAGAGATCTTTATATTGTAAAGCCCAGAACAAACTAATTTTGAAGAGGAACTATCAGATAGAGTCCAAAACTTGCGGTGACAGGTAATGTGGACAAAAACATGTTCTGGGTAGTTAATCGATAATGAAAACCTTACTTTTGTGTGACTTAGACGGTTAAGTACTTTAAAATAAATTTTAAGAGTTGTTTAACGAATATGCAATCCAAAGAGAAATGCAAGAAATTGCTGCTGACACCATAATTCCAATAAACGCTGATCTACATGGCCCGACACTCCTCGAACAATCGGATCACCGTAGCAGAATGTAAACACCTATGGCAACAGGCAAATGTTAACAATGGGCACCTCACTAAGAACCCGACTGATCGTGTTCCTGGCTTCAAGCTCTCCGAAGAACCTAGTTGGCATTAAACAGAATAAGAACAGGTGTTGGGCGGTGCAACGAGCTTATGACCAAGTGGATGATCCTCACTGTGACTGCGGCGAAATACAGACGATGCATCACATAATTCAGTGTCAAATTCATGGGTTTCGGGACGGTTCGTTGGAGGATCTGCATAGACTTACAGGCACTGCCATTTCTTGGCTTTGTAATTTAAGTGTTTCCGTTTAATTGTAAATTATTTTGACAAATTTGTGTTTCTGTTTGATCCTTAATTATTTTGACAGATTACTACATGTACAGTACTGTAAGGCATCTGGCATATCGAATGTAAAATAAATAATAAATAACCTCCCACCTACTAGATGCAAATCAATGCACGACGAGAAGAACATTGGTGAAATTGGGTACCGGAAAGAACCTACAGCGGGACTCTCAAATACGATCTGGAAAGCACTGAACAGACTACCGACTGGGTACAACGGTGCAGAGTATACCTGAAGAAATGGGGCTACACGCCCTGCGAGTGTGGATGGCTGCAAGATCCACAACACCTACTCGTCTGCAGGAAACTGGACGAACCTTGTACACTAGAGGCTGTAGTCGCAGCAAATAACAAGGCCATGCATGCTGCAACGTATTGGGCCTCATGTGAGATATGTATTATACCTGGTTTACTTCCTTCTCTTCCATTGTAAATTTTGTAAAGTGATGTTTTGGATACGATAAATAAATGGTGTTTAAGCCCCTTACAAAGCTTAAATGGGACGCATTACCTGCGCTTTGTCTTAATGTATTGCCTACTTTGCTGGAGCATGTGCTCCGTCAGCGATGACTACATGATGGAGCTTCAGCACACTTTCTTTAAAATAAGCGCAGACGCTTCAGGACCGCTAGATTATTCTGGAAGATCCCACACGTTGACATTCTTCCATAGACCTCAGGTGAAGGAAGTGGTCTCTGCAACTTTATGCAGACACTACAGACGTGCGTCTTCAGTGCAGGTGGGACATCAACAACAACCTGTACACTTCATAGTGAACGCCATTTCTTACGCGAAAGGGGCAGAGGTATGCATTGTTATGAATGGACGCCACATGGAACAACGTGGGACGGCCAGATAATCTAAATCACTACCGGCCATTAAAATTGCTACACCAATAAGAAATGAAGATGATAAACGGGTATTCATTGGAAAAATATATTATGCTAGAACTGACATGTGAATTCATTTTCACGCAATTTGGGTGCATAGATCCTGTGAAATCAGTACCCACTTCTGGCCGTAATACGGCCTTCATACGCCTAGGTATTCAGTCAAACAGAGATTGGATGGCGTGTACAGGTACAGATGCCCATGCAGTTTCACCACGAAACCACAGTTCATCAAGGGTAGTGACTGGCGTATTGTGACGAGCCAGTTGCTTGGCCACCAGTGACCAGATGTTTTCAATTGGTCAGAGATCTGAAGAATGTGCTGGCCAGGGCAGTAGTTGAACATTTTCCGTATCCAGAAAGAAACGTACAGGACCTGCAACATGCGGTCGTGCATTATCCTGCTGAAATATAGGGTTTCACAGGGATGGAATGAAGGGTAGAGCCACGAGTCGTAACACACCTGAAATGTAACGATCACGGTACATATTGCTGTCGATGCGAACAAGAGGTGACCGAGACGTGTAACCAATGACACCCCATGCCATTACGCAGGGTGATACGCCAGTATGGCGATGACTAATACAAACTTGCAACGTGCGTTCACTGCAACAATCATGGTACTGTAAACAGAACCTGGATCATCCGAAAAAATGACGTTTTGCCACTCGTGCACCCAGGTTCGTCGTTGCGTACACCATCGCAGGCGCTCCTGTGTGTGATGCAGCGTCAAGGGTAACCGCAGCCATGGTCTCCGAGCTGATAGTCCATGCTGCTGCAAACGTCGTCGAACTGTTCGTGCAGATGGTTGTTGTCTTGCAAACGTCCCCATCTGTTGACTCAGGGATCGAGACGTGACTGCACGACCCATTGCAGCCATGCGGATAATATGCCTGTCGACTGCTAGTGATACGAGGCCGTTGGGATCCAGCACGGAGTTCAGTATTGCCCTCCTGAACCCACCGATTCCATATTCTGCTAACAGTCACTGGATCGCGACCAACGCGAGCAGAAATATCGCGTTACGATAAACCGCAATCACGACAGGCAAAATCCGACCTTTATCAAAGTCGGAAACGTGACGGTACGCATTTCTCCTCCTTACACGAGGCATCACAATAACGTTTCACCTCAACGCCAGTCAACTGCTGTTTGTGTATGAGAAATCGGTTGGAAACTTTCCGCATGTCAGCACGTTGTAGGTGTCGCCACCGCCGCCAACCTTGTGTGAATGCTCTGTAAAGCTAATCATGTGCATATCTCAGCATCTTCTTCCTGTCGGTTTAATTTTGCGTCTGTAGCACGTCATTTTTGTGGTGTACCAGGGCCTTCATCCGTATATCTTGTAATGAAAATAATACCAGCATACATTTATTTAGCAACCAGTTGCGACGGTCAATGCCGTCATCTTCAGGCCCTTAAACTGGTTGCTAAATAAATGTATTGAACACAGCTGATGGTATAATGCTTGTTTGTTGGTTCGTATTTTATGCATCACGAGCATACCATACATCCGATTGCGATAATACTCTGTGAACACATTACTTGCACTTTCGCGAAGGTTATAGGCAGTTCAGGAGATATGACATCATGAACAATGATATGCGAAAAAACTGTTTCTTTGTCAATAAGTTTATTACTTATTTGTTAGTCAATGCATTCGAAACATTTTTTTAGATAGTATCCTTTTATGCCAATCAATGTAACTATAAAATTATTCCTTTGTACTAATTACAGTTTATTAGATATGACGTCATAAACAGTGAAACATGCGGGAAATTGCCGCATCACGTTTGTACGTAATTTATGCGTTGCCGTACCGTTAATCTGATTGCGATTAAAGTTTGCACACTTAATCTTCAAAACAAGAGGGAAGAAACTGTCTGCGTAAAATATTGTATGGTGCATAGCAGAAGGTACTCTTCCTATGAACGTCGACAGTATCTACGGTTTTATTTAGACCTCGACGAAATTTTATACACTTAACCTTCAAATTAGAGGAACGTAAATATCTATGTAAGAATGAAACTTTCACTCTGCAGCGGTGTGTGCGGTGTTATGAAACTTCCTGGAAGATGAAAATTGTGTGCCGGAACCGGGACTCGAACCTGGGACCTTTGTCTTTTGAGGGCATGCGCACTATCGACTGTGCTATCCCGACACGACTCACGATGCCGCCTCACAACTTTACTTCCGTCAGTGAAGTTTGGAAAGTAGGAGACAAGGTACTGGCGGAAGTAAAGTTGTGAGGCGGCATCGTGAGTCGTGTCGGGATAGCACAGTCGGTAGTGCGCATGCACTCGAAAGGCAAAGGTTCCAGGTTCGAGTCCCGGATCGGCACACAATTTTAATCTGCCAGGAAGTTTCATCTACGTAAGATTTTATACGGTGCATGGTGAAGGGTACCGTGCCATATACTTAGAAACCACTTTACTGATCACCATGAAAGTTAACAGAGTTATATAATGTTTAAGAGATAGAGGAGGCAGTGAATGGACTGAGAAGGTAGAGGAGGAGTTGGACAGACAAGAGGAGGTGATTGACAGAAAAAGGCGAAGTGGATATGGCAGAGGGGGAAGCAGGCTATGAACAGAGAAAGGGAGAGAGAGGAGGGGTTGAGCAGAGATAGAAGGAAAGAGGTGGACAGAGAGAGACAAAGGGGAAGGAGAGATGAACGAACTTAGGACTGGAGTAAATATACAGCCGGAAGACGCCGAAATTTCAGCTAGTAAATAGAACGGCTACAAAAGACGCCTATTGGGTCCACGCTGCCCCACACCAAAGAAGTAAGCACACTAAGGTCAGAGAAACGATTAAAGGATCGGCGAAAACTATCAACGACTAAATTTTTTGTATGTAGCAGGATTGTTTGTATTTTTGAATAAAAAGAAAAGACGCCATACACTTCTAGATCTTGTAATAAAACCATACCTTGAACAGTTGTAAACTGTGAAATGCTGTGCGCTACTCAGTTTCAGACGAGAGGATTTAGCGTCATTCTTTTTTTTTCCGCCTTTCTCTTTCGGTACATATGTCAAAAGCCTTGGTAATTTTGTGAGGATTTCGGTATTAAGTTAAAGTACATAAAAGTATTTTGAAAGCTTGCTGAATTAGGTATGTCATCCTGTCCTTAAATGCATTACTCAATATGCTCAATGTTGTGATTAGTTGATTCTACATTCTCTCCTTTATGATTTCATCAAATAAGAATTTTGTAGGTTATTTCGTGATACCCTTGGTAAGTTAGCGACATTACTTGGGTAATTTCGTGATAATGCATTAATTAACTAATGAAAGCATTGTATTTCTATGAAAGTTTTTATTCTGACTTTTACGACATTGAGACTTATTTATGATAACAATTATAAAGTACTGACGAAGCAATGAGCAAAAACACTGAATTGAATTTACTGATTAAATGAGAGCCTCAGTTTAGTCTTCATCAGATAGGTTTTGACACTTGTTGCACATAAAAACGTCCTCACCATTTTCAATATTATGTTGACACTTCGAATGGAACCACATTAAACAAAAAACTACACTGAATCCATAGTGCCAATATTTGAGAAGATTGTCTACGGTGGCGCAAGATGGCAATTAAAATGCTAAGATTTTTACTAGCGGAGCTATGGCTATTACGTCTAAACTAACGAACCCAAAAACACAAACCTTAATCAGAAAAATTTATTTACATCACATAAAGAACTTTGAAAAATAAAATAAAAATGTTACCTTGTTAATATGAGTAGTAATCAGCACTTTGAAGACACGTGGGATTTTACAGCGCGAAATTGACAAACAACTAACTCCAACGGAACAAAACAACGGACTGTGCTGCGAAGGCCTCTGGTAGCGCGGCGTGAAACGCCGTTGCAGGGAGGAGACATGTGCTGCTATCAGTGGGTCAGAGACTGCACTTCTAGCTTGGTTGGTAAATCCGTGAAGAGAAATCCACAAAGTATCACGAAATAAGCAATGCCACGAACTTACCAAGGTTCATTGATGCGGGCAATAGCAAAGCTTACGTCACCAAAGAGGATAAGGAAGGGGCGGGCCTTTAAACCTTGCACATGAATCGATGTGTGGAACCATAAACACATTTATTATACTTATAATACATTCATGCACCTTAAATCACACCAAATCATTAATAGTAGGCAGTGTTCCTAGGCGTTTGACAATATTAAGTGATATCGTAATAAAACAATCCTCATAAAATACAGAAACCATCAATGAATAAGTAACAAGTTAAAATTCTTGAAACAACTCTAGGGTGGTCGGTCCCCTCCCTAAGCACAAATTTAAATAGAACAACATAACTATACATGCCAACTTACACCCTTGTGATAAGGAAAGCTAAATATATAAGGTTAATTGAACCAAAGGCGTACACGTCGCCTGGGTGCAACAGCTCAGGCTTTATTACTCCAATATGAAATAATGATCAGTAATTCTTAATAGTTGCATGTGCAGTTCGGAACACCCAGCAGAGACTTACTCCAACGGAAACCAATAACATCGGCAGTACCAAGCACAAGTCAAAAATCAGTCAATAAATTATTAAATAAGTAAATTAATAAATTCCAAGAAAATACGAACTGTCCACACTTAGGCTCACCGACAAGAGGAAATCAGTGTCAGAGTGGACACCTCCGAGAATTGACGTGAGCATAATAACTAAAGAACTTGTACAAACACTTGGCAAAGGCTGAATTTACGCGCCCACTAGACTCTAGCAAACATACAATGGACTTTGCACAAGGCGTCCACCCATAGGTTCAAGTACAGTGAACTTACACGGGTCCCTTAATACGGCCACTAATTCTAATGTCAGTCAGGGGACTGGGCCGTGCACGGTACGAAAACAAAAACACGATCGCCACCCGACTATGGAGTACGCGAGTAACAACAGTTAACACGCTGATCGCTAACAGCACAATCGCCGGAGTTCAAACACCAGGAATCTTACCGTCACTCTGCGTCAATTCCCATGCACGAAGCGGAATGTCTCTCCCCAGTCAACACAGCCAGCATCTTGTGTGCCCGAGGTCTCTCTCTCTCTCTCTCTCTCTCTCTCTCTCTCTCTCTCTATCTCTCTCTCTCTCTCTCTCTCTCTCTGCATAATTCGTACACAACCCAGGAGAGTGATACGACTGCGGTGCTGGAAGGAACAAACATCAGCTCGTGACCCAGTCAGCCGCACTGAATGTAAACAGGAGAGGCCTCGACACGACGGGAGTGACGTCAATCTTGACATCAGTCTGTCCGCACACACACTTTCACCTCGCACCACTCGCCAGGCCGACCGTGCACCGCGCCCCCTCCCGGCAAAGATAACAACACCACGAGGGAGGGCAAAGTCCTACCACAAGCAGATTGATCAATCTCGTACAGCGATCCGGCTCACTAATATGATTATCCTTCCTACCTGCCACTCAGGATTATCTGTCGATTGACTGCACCCATTTCTAACGTTGTATACGTTTAATGCATTCGCCGATCGCTGTTGTCATCAATTATGCGCCGATTCTTACAGCCTCCAGCCACAAACAGCAGGCACAACCCAGCCACCAACCACGAGCCAGTCTCGTGGCCACTGCCCGAACAACGCTGTGAGGCACAGACGCTCCTCGAGCCCTGCCCTCCGACGTCACTGGACCTGCTCCCTTCAGCTCGGTTGAATATCTTAACTTTCCCTCCTTTCCAAGATGAACATTTACGGACAAGCGTCGACCGCCCCATGTGTCCCCATATACTATCCACATTTGCACGATCTAACGGTTCTCAGTAATACAATCCATTTTGATGTTCACCATAACTTCACACCTTTTGCATTTAAACTCCATGCCCAAACCTTGGTTTATTTTTTTCCTTTAATTTTTTTTTATTTATTTAGTACAAGGATAAGTCAATTATTATCCATAAAGTAGTTAAAATTTTTATTGTAATCAACATCATTTTTCGACATAGTCTCCTTGCTTTTCGACGCACTAGGTCCATCGCTGTACAAGCTTCATGATGTCCTCATAAAAGAAGATTCTCGGGGGAGCTGCGAGCCAGGAATGCACCGCGTCTTTCGTTGCTTCGTCCGAGACAAATCGACGGCCTCTTAATTTTCCACCGACCGCGGTGGCCGAGGGGACTGAGGTGCTCCAGTCACGGTCTGCACAGCCACTACGGTCGGGGGTTCGAATTCCCCCTCGGGCATGGATATTTGTGCCGTCCTTAGTCTTGGCTATTTACCTACGGAATAGTGTGTGTAGTAGTTGAATGAAATTATGATCCAATTTTGAATAAGCAATGACCGTGAGTTGCAGGTTCAATTTCCACAAGGGGCGGTTCCTGTCTATTACTTCAGATGTACTTTTATGTTAAATCAAGGACGTTAATTAAATAATGATTTCGATGAACCTACTGCGGAATTGCTGATTATTATTGTCTTCAGGTATATAATACATCGAATGTCCTTTTAAACATTGACTAATCTCTTCAAATCGTCCACTTTGCAATATGGGTGACTCCAATAATAGCTTCCTAGCTGATAAGATTACAAGCCACCTTTCTCATTTCTTCCTCCTAGATCTTTTTGCGTGGAGAATAATATTTAGAGTCTCTGGTTTGATTTACACCGAAAATGTGAACTAATATTATTGTGGCGCCACTTTGCATTTTGATATGAACGTTACATAAATATTGTAATGAATTGAATTATATTTAGTTGAATTAATTTCAGTAATAAAGAAAATTTACATTCATTTCAATCTAAATGATAATGATGTTTTGGATTCATTATATTGCGGGTGCATTAAATTACCCTGACATCCTGAAACAAAACAACCTATAAACACTGCCTCAGGAAGTATGCGTTTTCGGACCTATGTTTACTGATTTTTCTTGTTTCAACGGGTACTACCGTCTCTCGACGTATTCAATACTTTTTTTGTACACAATGCGTAACAACACAGAGTGCAACGGCTGTATAGATGAATGAAGATATAGGCACAGCAACAGAATTCGTGGCGGACCACATCAAACGAGTCATAAAATAATTTGGGCTCGAACAAACACTTATACACCAAAATCGCATGAGAGATAACGTAAAGATCACTTATTGCACTAGTGATAATCCCGCATCTGCAAAACTCTGCAGTCGTCCGTTAGAGGCCTCTGCGTGTGCCATGCCGCATTGCACTTTGACCTGTCGGTTCGCCAGTGGGGACGGTGCAGTGTGCAGTGCAGTGCAGTGCAGTGCAGTGTGCCTCAGAAGTTGCGTTTTGTGACGTTATTTGTGTGGTGAAGCGTCAGATGGGGCGGCGATTGCTAATCAATCCTGCTAATGCATTGCGATTAGTTGAGATGAACTTACGAAGAACCCTTCTTCGTGAAGATGAATCATTTGCATGCTTTTTCGTATCAGTTATGGTACAGAAATATGAGCACAAGTTAGATACTGTTGTTACAAATAATAATGATAATAGGGATGATAATGACGAACAACTCATTGCAAGCGGTAGTGCTACGGTAAGTGCGGGAAGAGGCGATGGAAGCAGTGGCAGTGAATACCAACAGTCTTTCGGGAAGAAGGTTAAAGTTGCAACTATCATCACGGCTTTTGATGACAATTCGCTAGAGAACATGTACGATGATTATTACGTAAGTTATAGTTAAGATATCTGTATTACATATGGCGTCTACAATTACATCTACATTGCTATCTAGAGCATGGTTGCAGAGTTTTGCAAAAAAACGGCACCCACTAGCACATTGAGGTGTACGTAGAGATCCTGTAACCAAACGTTTATATATATATATATATATATATATATATATATATATATATATATATATATATATATATATATATATATATATATATGTTTGTTCGAGCCCATGTACTTTCCTTGTCAGTGAGAAAAAAAGAAGAAAAAAAATACATTTTTAATGCAGACAAATTTATCGCAATACCTTCCGTTAAAGGCTTACTTAAATGGTTGACAAGAGCTCATTTCAGCAACATTTGTATTTATTACGAAGGAAATATTTCGTGAATTTTAGGTCACTTCTCTTTATCGCTTACCCCCTCCCCCTTTCTTTTTTCTTTGCTTGGCGGATTAGCTGCTTCAAGTTCTACATTTTTCTGCCTAAGTGATGTAGTTATAAACGCGGAAATACAGATTCCAATTAAGACGTGTAGTTCGCCGGCCGTCCACTTTGCGCTCCGGGCGCTGCTGGCGGTGCGGGCCTCCCAGCCGGCTAAATGAGGTTTCCTTCCTTACGGCCGTCGCGACACAAATGAAACCCTTATTAAACAACAGCCGCTGCCGCTGCTCACAACAGCTGCGTTCTGCTCTGCTCGTCGGCGCCTTCTTCCTGGCCTGCGCCGTGAAAGTTCATTCTGGTCCACTCCCAACTTTGAGTTTCATCGAGAAAACTGCAAACTGTCGTCATCCGCCCAAGTTGGGTGGATGTCACATGCAGTACCTCGGGGAAACAAAGGAATAACCATACCAACTTGGGTGTGTACAAAAAAACAAAAAAAAAAAAAAACAAAAAAAACAAAAAAAAAAAAGTTGATGTTCAGAAGAACAAACTATTGACATTTCAGAAAATATAGATGATTTATTCAAGAAAATAGAGTTTCACGGATGCAAAATCAACAACGTGTTTTTATATCTCTGGGCCTTACGGGAGAGTCGTAGCGCCCTACCTCGACACTGTTAAATAGGCTATATAATACCCCGTTTTCTCAAGAAAAGTTGAGTACGGCCGAACTTTCAGGAAACATTCCTCACACACAAAGAAAGAAAATATGTTATGTGGACATGTGTCTGGAAAAGCTTAATTTCCATGTTACAGCTCATTTTATTATTTACGGATGAGGCTTCATTCCAACATGATCAAATTGTAAATTTTCACAATCAACATGTGTGGGCTGACGAGAATCCGCACGCAATTGTGCAATCACGTCATCAACACAGATTTTCTGTGAACGTTTGGGCAGGAATTGTTGGTGATGTCTTGTTTAGCCTAATGGTCTTCCACCTACGCTCACTGGAGCACGTTATCATGATTTCATATGGGATACTCTACCTGTGCTGCTAGAACATGTGCCTTTAGAAGTACGACACAACATGTGGTTCATGCACGATAGAGCTCCTGCACATTTCAGTCGACGTGTTCGTACGCTTCTCAACAACAGATTCGTGATCGATGGATTGGTAGAGGCGGACCAATTCCATGGCCTCCACGCTCTCCTGACCTCAACCCTCTTGACTTTCATTTATGGGGGCATTTGAAAGCTCTTGTCTACGCAACCCCGGTACCAAATGTAGAGATTCTTCGTGCTCGTATTGTGGACGGTTGTGATACAATACGCCATTCTCCAGGGCTGCATCAGCGCATCAGGGATCCCATGCGACGGAGGGTGGATGCATGTATCCTCGCTAACAGAGGACATTTTGAACATTTCCTGTAACAAAGTTTCTGAAGTCACACTGGTACGTTCTGTTGCTGTGTGTTTCCATTCCATGATTAATGTGATTTGAAGAGAAGTAATAAAATAAGCTCTAACATGGAAATTAAGGTTTCTGGACACATCTCCACAAAACATATTTTCTTTCTTTGTGTGTCAGGAATGTTTCCTGAAATTTGGCCGTACCTTGTAACACCCTGCATAAATCTGGTGATTTTATCACATGTTATCGCATGTATTTCTCTACAATCACTTTAAAATAACAGCTGGAGAAAATTCATGATTTTTGTTCCCGAAACATATAATTTCTTGGCACCTTTTTCAAAATTTTAATTTCTTGAATTCTAACTATTACTAAAGTAGAGCTACGGTATCATTATACTACCCCTTGTATGTGGTAAAAAAATTCGTTGATGTATACTCAGAAGGTTCTGAGGAAAAGGAGCATTTCTATTGAAAAATGTCATTTTGAGAAAATTGCGTTTAAAGGAACATTTTTTAATATACAGCCAACTGATACATAAAAAAATATGTTACAATCCTGCTGGATGGCAGTCCTCATCTCCGCCTTCATCTTCCTCTTGGATCTGGCTTCTTTTGACATACTGTTTGTTGCAATGTCTGCCTTCATGAATCGCAGTTGGTTAAAGTCCACCACACAGTGTTGTAACATTTATGAATTCCAAGATATTCTTCCAGAATAACCATCATTGAAAGTGAGAACAGCATCAACAGCACCAAGTCATGATGAAAATTATCACAGGAAACACGGCAACTGTTTTTTGTAAAACACATACAAATGTACAATTTACTGCGAAGTACCGCTAGTGTACGCAACTTACGAAATGGACCGTCTCTAAAAAACAAAAGAAACCACACTCTTATAGACTACATAGCTCCAGAGAAAAATGCCAATATGCGAAGTGATGGAAAACAAAATTCTCGGAAATGTCAGTGCATGATAATTTTCAAACATTTATTTAAAATAGTAAATAATTGAGAGAAAATATCCATATTTTCTTAATTTGCATAAAAGTAAAAACGTGAAATTTTGACACACACATCATTCATCTTAACGTGAATATTAAAAAGTATGCTGAATCCATAGCACTGCTGAATGTTCAGAAAAAAATGTTCAAATTTTTGTAAAGCTTATCGGCCTTAATTGCGGTGTCATCAGTCACGAAACTTACAAACTACTTATGAACTTCTCTATACTAAATACCACACAAACATCCATGTCCGAGGAAGGATTCGAACTTCCGATGCGAGAGGCCGCACGAACCGCAACGTGGCGCTCGGGACCGCTCGGCTACTGCCGTGCGGCGAATGTTTAGAAACGGTGCGACTTGTGGGTACGAGACATCTGTCTCAACAGCTACACGCGATCCCAGCACGCCTCATCGACAGTTGTCAGTTGTTCAGGTTCTGGAATGACAGTCTGCATGTAACGACTGGTTTTCGATAAAACCATAGAGTACTCTGTTGACCAGTCTTACTTTGGTACGGAAAATAGCCATAAATCTGTTACTGATAAAAAAGTAGTTTTTGACATAGTTCACTGGAATACACTCTTTCAAACTCTAAAGGTAGCAGTGGTAAAATATAGGGAGCGATGAGCTATTCTCGCCACCACCCTCCCAACCCCTGGGGGCTACCGGTTTTTCCTTTTTTTTTTTTTTTTTTTTTTTTTTTTTTTTTTTGCACGTGCGTGGAGTCCCGAAATAATGCAGTCTTTCTCACTTCTTTCGCCCTGGACTACAGTTCCTTTCTCTTTTCCTCCTTCCCCTCCCCACCGGGGGACATGACCTTAGCAGTTTGGTCCCCGTGTCCCAACCAAACATGAGTACGAAGTCTTTCGCGACGTAGTTCTTGCGTAAAATACTCTCGGTGTTCTTGCCGCGTCAAATATGGGTAGGAGCCCAAGCTTTCGACTATATCCTCCACAGTCATCGTCAGGGGTAAAACTGACTGCCGTGAACTGGAGGCTTCCGCTTATATAACCAGGAGACGGCTTCTCATTGACTAGCTTACGTCACAGCGGTAATGGCGCGTACTTGGGTGGTGCCATCTACCCACCTAGAATTTTCTAGCGCACTATATTCCGCGTTGTTAGCAGCGCCATCTCTCGCAGCAGGCGGTAATCTGCGGGAAGTACGAAAGGTTCTGGGAGCCAACCTTTGTTCCTTCTCCAGTGCTCGCTTCCATTCATTGCTGAGTGCATATCCGGAGTCTCTATTGATATTATTGTCGCGTAATCTAATTTCAATCGCCTCCCTGATGACAGGGTCTCAGTAGTAGGAAGCGTGAGCCAGTACTCTCATTTCTTCAAACAAAATCCGATGTTTATTTAACAGGCTTTGCTCAACCACCGCAGATTTTTCTAAATGCCTCTATTTCAGGTGACGTTGATGTTCAAAGCAGCGTTCAGAAACAGTTCTTATTGACTGCCCCAAGTAATTTTTGCCACACTCGCACTGTAAGCTGTATATTCCCGGCACTCACAGACCGATGTTGTCTTTGACGGGTGGCATCATTTCTTTCATCTTCTTGGGAGGACGAAAGACAGGTCGGATCCCCTGCCTATTTAGGACTCTTCTGAATTTACTGCTTGTTGCACCGCAGAATAGAAGCCGCATGATGTGTTGGTCCTCTTGATTTGTTGAAATAGCATCCTGTCTAGGTTTCCTCGACAGTATGGACCTAATATCACGGGAGGAATATCCATTCTTAAGACCTTCTTCAGGTGGTTGATAGAGTCGAGGTGGTTTTCGTCTGAAATAATCCTTGCTCTGTGTACCAAGGTGTTCAGCATAGCTTTTTTCTGAGTGGGATGATAAAAGCTACGGGTATTCAGATACAAGTCTGTATGCTTCGGCTTTCAGTACACAGAGTGTCCAAGTCGTCCATCTGATTTTCGTTTAACCAACACGTCTAAGAAGGGTAACTTCCCGTCCTTCTCTACTTCCACTGTAAATCTTATGTTGGGGTGTATTCCATTCAAATGATCCACGAACTGCTGCAGTGCCTCATTCGCGTGTGGCCAGATTAAAAATGTATCGTCAACATACCTATAGAAGCAAGATGGACGAAAGGGAGCACTGTTCAACGCTCGTTCTTCAAAATCCTCCATGAAGAAGTTCGCAATGGCTGGTGACAATGGCAAACGCATGGCTGTTCCGTCAGTCATTTCATAATAATTTCCACCATACAAAAAAATAAGTGGTCGTCAAAGTGTACCGAAATAATTTCAAAATTTCAGGAGAGAAGTGAGCAGCCAGCAGTTTTAATGTGTCTTCCACTGGTACTTTCGTAAATAGAGGAACTCATCGAGGCTGACCATTATGTCATTCTGGCCTATCCTCATCTGCTTTATGATTTCAACAAACATGGAGAAGGAACAGAGGTCTCCCAGAACCTTTAGCACTTCCCACAGATTACCGCCTGCTGCGAGAGATGGCGCTGCTAACAACGCGGAATATAGTGCGCTAGAAAATTCTAGGTGGGTAGATGGCACCACCCAAGTACGCGCCATTACCGCTGTGACGTAAGCTAGTCAATGAGAAGCCGTCTCCTGGTTATATAAGCGGAAGCCTCCAGTTCACGGCAGTCAGTTTTACCCCTGACGACGACTATGGAGGATATAGTCGAAAGCTTGGGCTCCTACCCATATTTGACGCGCCAAGATCAACGAGAGTATTTTACGCAGTCAACGAAACAGTTATACTCTACTTGTACAAGAATCAGACAGCAGTCGAATGGCATGAAAGGGACGCAGAGGTTGGGAAGAGAGTAAGACAGGGTTGTAGCCTTTTCCCACTGTTATTCAATCTGTACACTGAGCAAGCTGTGAAGGAATGCAAGGAATTACAGTTCAGGGCGAAAAAATTGAAACATTGCTGTTTGCCGATGACATACCGTCCTTTCGAGACACAGTCCACTCCGTTCATTTGCTCTTCGAGGTTCTTTGCTGTCTCTGACAGCATTACTACAAGATGAACATTAACAGCCGGCCGCGGTGGCCGAGGGGACTGAGGCGCTTCAGTCACGGTCTGCACGGCCACTACGGTCGGGGGTTCGAATCCCCCCTCGGGCATGGATATTTGTGCCGTCCTTAGTTGTAGCTAGTTCATAAGTAGTTTGTAAGTTTAGGGACTGATGACCCCATAGTTAAGTCCCATAACCTCTACAAACATTTGAACATTTTGAACATTAACAAGAATAAAACAATGGTAATAGATTGTTGTGTAAGAAAATCAGGACACGCTGAAGGAATCAGATTAGGTAATCTCTGTACTTATGCATTTGTTGTCTGTCTGTCTGTCTGTTCTCTTATAACTCGAGATCTAGACAACCAAATAACGTGAAATTTGGTGCACGTACTCTAAATTACAGGGGGAAGGTTCCTTCAATTTTTTGGGAAACCAACCGGAAATTTGAGAAAAAGTGAAAGTGCGTTTTCAATGTGTTATTGTAAATCTATATCTTCACACTGATCTTGATGAAATTTTGCACAACTGACCTTCAAAATAAGAGGAAGGGCACCGTCTACATAAAATTCCGTTCAGTGAATGGTGGATGGTACTTATTGATTTCCACGGTTTTGCTCCGATCTTGATGAAATTTTGGACACTTGACCTTGGAAACAAGATAGTTACTGTTCCATTACGTTTCGGGTGCGCAGCCGCAAGAATTGTCAGCTCACACATTATTACACACAGACATTAATAAGCAAGCCACCACAATTAAAATTATCTTAGAATGGTGGCTAAGAAAATTTTGATGGTGCAACGGAATTTAGATATAAGAAAAAATTGCATCTGAACTAGTTCTCAGCACATGTGAAGGACAATATTAAATAAAAGAGGGATGGGCTCTAAAACTACAATTTATAAGCAACTTACCGATTATGCTGAACTTAAACTTGTTTATTCAGATAGAAAACAAGCAAAATGGGGAACCAATTTTGTTAATACAATAAAATGTATCTCTTACGTGGATTACTGCGGACGGTGCCCAGCCAAAACTATACATGATTTAACGCTACTGGGGGGAAGGATTCACAAACAGCACTCATTCTCTCACATACACGCAATGCCACAGCGAAACACACCAAAATCAGCGTGCTGAGACGAGGCGGAAGCAGGCGCCGCTATCGTAGGCGAAATTCAGCAAGTCGGAGGTAGCACAAAACACAATTATACAAAAAAACTTTGAAGCTGGCTGGCTCTGGTCTGTCGTGCCTATTTTGAGATGGTGCGTGTGTATAGCCAAGGTAATTACATCTGAATTGGACTGCGAGAAAACACGCTATTGTGGCGTGAACTCAGGCCACTAGATGCAAACCCGGAAGTCGGAACTCGGACCCACGTTGTTCCGAAAACCAATAAAATTGAATAAATTCAGATTCCGAAAAGTAAAGAAAATTAACTACAGCATGCAACCCATAGAAATGCTTAGAATTATATAAGGAAGCGCATTAAATACAGCTACACGCGATAGGAGACGATTACAGAGACGGATGAGGTTCTGTCTCAGGAAAACCACAAAAATTAAATAATTACCAAGTCGGAAGAATAAACATAAGAATTACGGCATGCAACCCATAGAAATGTTTAGAATCACATAAGGAAGCTATTGAAGGAGGTTGAACACGGCTCAGAGAGAATTACTGACAAATCACAGTGCGTACTATAAGTCGGAGAAGAAACAGCAAATTAAAATAGGCGGGGAGAGAAGATCGCGAAATATTTGTGGAAATCAGAAGGATACCCACATAGTTACTTGCCTGATGGGCTGGAACAAACAAGAGTGGAAGCTGAAGACTCTGTTCTATGAACCAAGCACGTGGAACACATATCACTCAGGGAAGGAGACGATGAGAAGATTTTTGCATGAACTGTACAAAAGTGAACATATCACCTATTAGAAATCGTTCCGCACAAAGCTAGAAAGTATGTACGCAGAGTTCATACACCGCCACATGATCACAAAAGGTTTTAACATATCAGGTCGTTATCAAACTGCAACTAGAATCACACACACCGCATGTATCTATTGGAAATCACTGAATTGAAAAACGAGAACACATTTCCGCACACGATCGGAGAAAATATTCAAAAAGATTCTAAGTTCACGAGCCTAAGTTAAACGTGCTAGACAATGAAATGATACCATCTCGCGGATACCAGAGAAGAACCAACCTTACCTCGCTAGACGCCCAGTATAGAAAGCCTGGCCAGACCGAGTGGCCACCAGCTGCGGGAGGCCACCGGAAGTGAGACTCGCGCGAGACTCGTGCTAAAGAAAGCTCGCTGACTGGCCTGTAACCAAAGGGTGTAGAAATCTCTTTGGGTGTATCAGCAGCTATCGATACGGAACCAGAGAGAACGATGCAAAGCGAGCTATCACTTCCCACATTCACACAGCCATAGATTCTCACGCCCACTTAAAAGTAAAACAACTGCACATTCTCACAGGGACAGTGGCGTAGCGGAGAAACCGTACTTATACCACATTAATTAATGTAGTAATAAATTATTAACATAACAAAATAAGTAAAACCTAGCAATATCAACTAATATTTTAACACATGAAATAAAAAAATGCTATTCCTCAAGCCTTGAAAAGAGTGGGGTTCAAGTTTTAATAAAATGATAATCTAGCGACAGTAAATAAATTATAACTTAAGAAATATACAAAAAATATATGGAAGACGACAGATGGTCGTCTTTCAAGGTTAGAAGAGTAGATCACGTAACTAATGACGAGGTGCTTAAAAGAACAGGGGAGAAAAGGAGTTTGTGGCATATCTTGACTAAGACAAGATATTGGTATTGTTACTTCTTATTCTGACAGGCAGTTTTTCTATGAATATCAATTCGTCATAGCCACTTTTCGTTTTTAGTGGAAAATTGAGTTCTTCAGTAAAAAAGTGTGGGTTAGATGATCATTGTAAATAATCTGACTTAGGAAACCAAAGAAAGACAAATGTGGAGTTAATTCTTTTTTCTCTCTTTTTTTTTTTTTTTTTTTTTTTTTTTTTTTTTTTTTTTTTTTTTTTTTTTTAATTTTACCGATACTACATATGTTGCCTGTTCTACGTTAAAATCAATCGCACCCATCCAGTAGCGTATTCGGAATTGTAGCTTGCCGGCCGCTTGGAGCACTGTTGTCACGGTGTACAACAATAATCAGTGGCGGCGCTAGACGAAAACTGGGCGTCGGAGAACTCGTCTTTGCGAGGCCCCTTTCATTTTTTCCATCAATGAAGAAATTTTAAACGAGCTGAATTATACATCAATAATCATTATACTAAAATTTTATTAGTATAATATGCAAGTATTATTGCAATGGCAAAAATTACAATAATCATACACAAATTAAAGCAGAGAAACTTTTCGGCTTTTCGTCTCATTGAATTTTTTAAAGATCACATCTTAATTAATACTAGCCGCTATTTTGGCTTCAGTTGATACTACTGACAACGCAGATCGTGTTTCTTACCTCACGGTGCTTCTCAAGTAAATCTTAATCAATTTTAACTTTGTGAAGCTCCTCTCGGCCGAACCTGTACTGACTGGAACTCTGAGCGTGATTCTGATTGTTATATAAACATTTGGATATACTTCTTCCAAATTGTTTTCTAATTTTGCAAGTCTTTAACTAAAAATTACTTCATTGCTGCACTCATACGGAAATAAATACGGAGAACTAAATAGCTGCCGGCCGGGAATGGCTGAGCGCACTAAGGCGTCATACCACAATGAGCGAGATCGCTCTCGTCGGGGGTCGAATCCTATCCTTGGTTACAGATTTTGTATTCGTCCTAGTGTAAGTTGATGCAAGTCGTCGCTACATAACCTAGCAGTTGAATTGCGCCGTTAAACATAAAATATAAAAAAAGAAAAAAAATCTGAAATTTTAACAATGTTTTGCGAGGCCCCCACAGGCGCGACGCCGTCGGCGGTTGCCCACATCGCCTACGCCTAGCGCCGCCACTGAAATCGGTAGGAGTGTCGTGACTGTATATGTACGACTTAAAAGATTATTATGCGATAAAAATTCCTTTAAAATGCAGATAAAATTAAATGATACGAGAATGAAACGAAGGATGCTAGTTTAAATGTACAGCAAGTATTTTTGCACGGTGAGCTTTTCCTCCTGAACACGTAGCACGCGCCCCTCTAGCGGCATCCCAGCTACAAGCGCCGACACAGGGCGAGATGGCTGCGTTTCCGGAGTGCCCGCTACCACAATCGATCAGCTGTTTCTAAAAATTTGGGACTGTACGGTGTTGATAGCTCGAGCATAGAGCAATAAAATTTGATTTACTTCACGAAACGAGGCAAGGAAGGAGCTCTGTGCATGAAATTCACAATAGGAGACATTTTTCATTTGTTAACTTCAACTACGAAGGTAAACTACAATGATCACCAGGCAGATTCTTAGAAAATACGATGAGGAGCACATACAAATGAATGTTCAAATGTGTGTACACCCAAGGGACCAACTACGGCGCTCATCCGTCCTTAGACCTACAAACTACTTAAACTAACTCACACAAAGGACAGCACATACACACGCCCATGATCGATAGAGGACTCGAATCTCCGGCGGGAGCGATCGCACGCGCACCGCAACATGACGCTCCAGAACACATGGCCATCCTCGCGCGGCACGAGCACATACTCTCGAATATGTATTAAACATAAGGAGAGGCATTGAATTAAAACCAATTAAAACTCCCGGCCACAGCACAACATTTTAATTCAATGTCTCTCCTTATGTTTAATACCTTCGGTATAACGAGACAATGTAGTCTCAAGAAAATGTATTATTGTTGCTATTTATATCACCTCGGCCTGAGGAACAAGGCGGGATTGTTCCCATTCGCGTTCTTTGCTAGGGTGCTATTCCAATATAGGAGAGCCCTGGCAATTTGATAAGCATTTCACAGGTAACATTTAGGCAGAATTAAAGTATGTGGTGTGGAGGGAGACGTGCTTTAAAACAGTCCGTGTAGTCCCTTTAGCTACAAAGTTGTGTTAGCTGAGTGGTCTAAAGCGCTTACTTGCCGGGCGCCGTGGCTCAGCGCGCCCGGTCAGAGGGCTCCACGTCCTCTGTAATAAAAAAGCTGAGCCAAATATACAACGAACAACCTCGAACAAAAACGATCAGCGTCCGCAACGAAGAGAACTACCCAGAGAGCAAAAAAAAAAAAAAAAAAAAAAAAAAAAAAAACCTAGTAGGTAGGAGGTCCGGGTTCAAATCCCGGCCACAGCATAAGTTTTAATTCAATGCCACTCCTTATATTTAATTCCTTTGGTATAAAGAGACAATATTGTCTCAAGGAAATGTATTATTTCTTGAATATGTCGTCAATGGATTAATCCCAATATGCACACCATGGATCTAATGGAACGGGTACAATTTTAATTTTTAACACTTTATGGTCTGGGACTTATTATGACATTATAGCAGGACAGACCTTTATTTATTTATTCGTTTTTGAAAATGTAATTTAGAAAAGGTTACAGTTAAATCGTTGCAGTTTTTTCTACTTCACCATTTTATTTTAAACTTTAAAATGAAGTAACACATTATAGTTACAACTTAACTTACATTTAAACTGTTATCGCAATATTTATGGACACTTCCGTGCCGGCCGCGGTGGCCGAGGAGACTGGGGCGCTCCAGTCACGGTCTGCACGGCCACTACGGTCGGGGGTTCCAATCCCCCCTCGGGCATGGATATTTGTGCCGTCTTTAGTATAAGGTAGTTGATAAGTAGTTTGTAAGTTTAGGGACTGATGACCCCGTAGTTAAGTCCCATAAGCTTAACAAACATTTGAACAACATTTTTGACACTTCCGTCGGTTCTTGATGGAACATAGACATATTAAATACCTGTATCCACTTTATATTTGTTCCACAATAATATTTATTTTTGTTATTAACTAGCTTTCGGCTTCTTAGGCCATCTTCAGACAACTTAATACTGCAGATTGCCGCGGTGTAGTAGCCGAGCGGACTAAACCGTCTCGCTGCGGAGCGCGCGGTTGCTCGCAGTGGAGGTTCGAGTCCTCCCTGGGGCATGGGTGAGTGTGTTTGTCCTTAGGTTAGTTTACCTAGGTTTAAGTAGTTTGTAAGCTACGGACTGATGACCACACAGTTTGTTCCGAGAGATTTACAGACATTTGAACCTTTTAAATACTGCAGATTAACCACATCACATCAGCTGCTGTGTTTCGAGTACAAAGATTATACAAAGATCACTGTCATAGACTATGTAGCCTTTAAGTATTTTATAAACAGAGACGCCCAACCAATCAAAACAAAACTGTAACTAAGACATAAATATACATTAATTTTCAACAAATAGGTTTAAACAAACAATACTAGTAATTACAATTGTATATTATATATATATATATATATATATATATATATATATATATATATATATATATATATATATATATATATATATATATGAACAAAAGGAGGAGGGGAACAGGTGAGTGAGGAAGACATAAAAGTAAAATATTGATGAGGAACAATTACAGCAGTTTGGAGTACGTGAATATGGAGTAAAGGTGCATATTAAAGTATATAGCCTATATCAAAAATTGCTGGTTTTCAATATAATTGTGAAAATCATTGAAATATGGGTGACGAACATTAGATAATTTCGACAAGCATGGTGGCAGAATTATACATAATAGGTTATTTTAATAATGGTGAATACTGAAAGTTGTTCTGATCATTGAGACTTAGGTTCGGTTTCTGAGCTTGGTGTTTGTTGATAGAATTTCAAGCAATGTTCACTTTCTGCCTTTATTTGCTCTTTGGAGAACATCACATTTAATGTCAAATGCATGGCATTCATTTAAGGCATGTTCTGCAAAGCTGGAATCGCTCTTATTTAGTCTCTAACTTCTCTCATGTTCTGCCAGTCTAGTAGTTATAGCCCTACCTGACTTACATATACTTCGCCACGAAGTTTACAAGAGATCCTATATATGCCACTTCTTTCCAAAGGTGGAATCTTGTCTTTGTTATTGAAGAGCAAGTTGTCAATAGATTCCACCTTTGCAAAACATGCCTTAAATGAATGCCATGCCTTTGGCATTAATTGTGATGTTCTCCACAGAGCAAATAAAGGCAGAAAGTGCACGGTCCTGAAAGTGCTAATTGCTGTGTGAATGACTTAAAATTGAGTCCCATCTCATCAGATATACTCTCTGACAATATTCAAATGACGATATTATACGTACACTGGCTGACATCAGCATTTAGATAAACCGGTATTACATGGAAACCGAGGCCTATACAGAAGTTTTAAAATTACATCCGGTATACGCTATGAATTATCTTTCAGAAACAACTCTTTTGTTTCTTATTTTCTTATCATTGTTATAGGTTTATGAACTATAGGCTCCTACAAACGTACCGATTTATCGTCCGACCAACCGAATGACCAACCAACCAAATTCATAGCAGCCTACACTCGTTCCGATCAACTGCACGCAGCGATTGCAATGCCTCCCTGTTCTGGTGGAAGTTGTCGAACTGTTTTTGTTTCCGCGTGTTCGGTGTGCAGACAGCAGGCTATCGAAGGCCGAAGGCAGGAAGTTGGTTGGATGGCGCTACACACGGTACAATTTGTCTGGTGGAAGGGGGGGGGGGGTCGGATGGTAGGTGCGACTAACCATCCGACACGAAAAGTTGGGCGGGAAGTGTTTTCACACGTCCAATGTATCGGACCGCCGATAAATTGGTCCCGATAAATCGGAACGTGTGTAGAGGCCTTAAACAATTGTTTTCATTTAATCGTATTAGGTATAACGGGTCCAGTGGACCCAGTGTATGACAAATAGAGGCCATGTATAGGATTTTCTTTCGTCTCCACTAACTATCAGCAACCGATAAGTACTGACAATCAGTCGGACTGGAAAAACGCATAAGATCCATTCAAACTACCCGAGTCTTGCGACTACTCACGTGGCGTATTTCGGTCAGAGGGCTTGGCACCCTATGAAATAAAATAAATGAGCCATGAATTCAACTTTCAACGTAGGCACAAACACAACCTACGCCAGCAAAGGAACAAATTACCCGAAAAAGAAGGGGAAAAGCGAGGGGTAGTGTCGTGGATTACCAATTTCAGCCATTTGTGGTCACTGGTGCGAATATATTAGCATTCCCTCAACTACAAATCTTTCACCTGCTGCGTGTAGAAAGTAATTTTTTAAGGGCTCACCTGTATGTGCATACAAACATATCCTACTGTACCAAACATTAAATTCCTAAAGAAACATAATATCGAGATATTTTACGCCGAAACATAATCTTACATGCACCTAATTTGACTTTCTAGTGTTTAGAGTTCTCAATACCCTAAATTTAGTACTTGGTTACTGCACAAAACGATTAAGCTTTGAAGCAGTTATCTTCTTGGGACTTCATGAAATATTCCAGTTTTCTCTCAAAGCATTAATCTCACCTAGATCTCTTTAAATTAGCACTCAATCTCCTTAATTCGATAATCAGTTTGTCCTATTGCAAGTCTTCATTTGACTGGAAATTTAGATCATTTTTTTTTTTTTTCTTTTTTAAAGCGAAACATGCTACCTCTGTGCCGAACATTGTACCAAAATGTTTCTACCGTTACTCACGTTCTCGTATTTGCAGAACATCTCATTTCGCCGGCTTGAATCATTCATGAAATACGAAAATTTCTTAGGACCACATTTTTATCGATGCGCAGGAACGGAATCGGACACGACCCGTCCGCCATACATACACTCAAATATTTCAAGAACTAGAAAAGATATATTTCCGATCTTAAATTTAAATACAGTTTCGATTTGTTGGCAATATGTATCACATGCAGAAATCTATGACCTAAAATAGACTGTACGCGAAAACTGCGTAATGTGTTTTTACCCATGGAGACTTACAAAAATTTCATGTACTTGCTTACTTAGCATAGTGCAGCATAGTAGCTAAGACGATTAGCGAAAATAAAATCAGCCCTTTAGTGAATGAAAACATTGGACTGTAAGGTATGAAAAAATTAAAATTTTGCATGAGATACTTTAGTTAAAATCGGTTGACAAGTTTTAACATCGTCCGGTGCGTGCGTTCCAGCTCTTCAGAAGTGAGATAAGGTCTTTGTTGCGGATGCGCCTATTGTTAAGAATTTCAACTATTAATCAGTGCTGCTACTGACGTTGTTTTTAAAAAGATTTAGGTCACAGCTGATGATGTTTATTGACACGTTTCGAAATACCATGATCCTCAGAATATGCAAGTTTACAAAAATCAGATGGCACCATTTTATGAAAAATGAATTATTAAATGCAAGGGACAGAATACGTAGTAACTTCAAAGTAGGAAGTACATACCTAGGCGTTGGTTAAACCTTCATACTTAAACATATTGCATCATAGTTCTGGTGAACTCTAGCACACAGCATCATCCAGGTAAACTAAAGACGCCGCCAGATGCTCTAGTGTACATGATAAAGAATGTCAAAATAGGAATCACATAAAAACCACAAAACTTAATAAAAAGGGAGAAAATAAGATTATAAAATATTATTTCATGTAGGTCCCAGAGGCACACACTTAAGACGGTGACCGATGTCAGGCCGCCGGTCGCGGTGGCCGAGGAGACTAAGGCGCTCCAGTCACGGTCTTCAAGGCCACTACGGTCGGGGGTTTGAATCCCCCCTCGGGCATGGATATTTGTTCCGTCCTAGTTTGTAAGTAGTTCATAAGTAGTTTAGGGACTAATGACCCCGTAGTTAAGTCCCATAGATTATACAAATATTTGAACATTTTTTTAATGTCATGCCGGCCGCGGTGGCCGAGGAGACGAAGGCGCTCCAGTCACGGTCTGCACGGCCACTACGGTCTGGGCTTCGAATCCCCCCTCGGGCATGGATATTTGTGCCGTGCTAGTCCGTAAGTAGTTCATAAGTTTAGGGACTGATGACCCCGTAGTTAAGTCCCACAGACTATACAAACATTTGAACATTTGAACCAATGTCATGGCAGAGCGAGAGATTAGGATGGCATTCCTACATTCAAATGAGAATAGATTACTGAAATATGTCTGCTTTTGTAAAATTCAATAAGGTTGTCATGATTAAAATGGAATGTTGATTTGGTAGGATTACTAAAGAGAATGCATACATGTCATTGAACTACCAGAAATTAAAAATGAACGAACTGGAGATAAAATCGTACACAACACAATTGTGACGTGTGTCTGAAGTGGCAATTACAGGTCATATTAAGATATATTTCGTATACGTGTTTCAAAGTTCTGCCCTTTCACCTTTACCATTCATCCTCTGCTTGGTTACTGCAACACCTGACACACAGACTTCACATCCGTGGACCCTTCTTTATGCCGATGATGTGGTTCTTGCCCAACAAACTCGCCCAGAACTCCAACACCAGGTTCAAACGTGGAAGGACAGACTGGCTGAAAATGGACTGCACCTCAATGTCCAGAAGACTGAATACTTAGAACGCGGCTCCAAAACCAGAGGCATACGAGGAAGAAGACCTGCAGAAGACCATGCATTTTAAGTACCTGGGGTCCGTTGTCACAACTCTCGACACTCGGCCGAGAGTGAATGCAGTTTGGGTCAAGTGGAGACAGGTCACTGGAGTCCTCTACGATAAAAATATGCCTCAACGTAGCATTGTACGTCCAGCAGCAACCTATGGGACTGAGTGTCGCCCTATGACGAAACAAAGAAGATGCTTCGTTGGTCTATGGGGCTGACTCGATGTGATCATGTAAAAATTACAGAAGTCTGGAAAAAGTTTGGTGTGGCGCCAATCAAAGACAGGGAAGCCCTTACTGATGGTACGGCCACGTCATCAGGAAGCAGGACAACTCGGTTGCGAGAAAAAACCCAGGCGGAACAACAAGACCACGAGGAAGACCGGAAAGAGATGGATTGACAACATCAGGGCAGACATGGACGATGTTGGTTTAAGGCAAATAGACGTCAACGACCGAAAGAAATGGAGGAGTCGCAGTAAAGTAGCAGACCCTGCAAGTCGAGATTAATGCTTGGAAGGAGATTTCGCCTGTTTATGTCAGCATAAAAAACGAGTTCCACTAAGACCGGGACATACAAAAATATGTCTTTTTCTACCTGACTTTTTCTTGTAATAATGTTGTTGTTTGTTGTGGTCTCAGTCCGCAGACAGGTTTGATGCAGCTCGCCACGCTACCCTGTCCTGTGCAAGTCTCTTCATCTAAGAATACGTTCGGCAACCTACATCCTTTTGAATCTGCTTACTGTATTCGTCCCTCGGTCTCCCTCTACGATTTTTACCCCACACACTTCCTTCTAATGCTAAGAGGACAATTCCTTGATGTCTCAGAATGTGTCCTACCAATCTATTCCTTCTCTTAGTCAGGATATGCCAGAAACTCCTTTTCTCTCCAATTTGGTTAAGCACCTCCTCATTAGTCACGTGATCTACCCATCTAATCATCATTCGTCTGTAGCACCACATTTCAAAACCTATACAGTCTTTTTGTCTGAACTCCTTATCGTCCACGTTTCATTGCCATACAATGCTACACTCCAGACAAATGCTTTCAGAAAGGACTTTCTAACATTTAAATTAATATTGGATGTCGACAATTTTCGCTTCTTTAGAAACGTTTTTCTCTCCATAGCCATTCTGCTTTTTATATCTTCTTTACTTCGACAATCAGAAGTTATCTAGCTACCCAATTAATAAAATTCGTCTACTGATTTTATTGTCTCATTACCTAATCTAATTCCTTCAGCATCGCCTGATTTTCTGACATTACATTCCATTACCTTCATGTTGTTAATGTTCATCTTATATCTTCCTTTCAAGACATGTCCATTCCATTCAATTGCTCTTTCAGATCCTTTGCGGTCTCTGACAAAATTACTATGTCATCGGCAAACCGTAAAGCTTTTATTTCTTCTCCCTGAACTTTAATTCCCTCTCCAAATTTCTCCTTCCATTCCTTTACTGCTTGCTCAATGTACAGATTGAACAACATTGGAGAAAGGCTACAATCCTGTCTTACTCCCTTCTCAACCTCTGCGTCCCTTTCTTTCCCTTCGACTCTAATAACCGCTGTCTGGTTTTTGTATAGGTTGAATATAACTCTTCGCACCCTATATTTTACTGCTTGCTCAATGTACAGATTGAACAACATTGGGGAAAGGCTACAACCCTGTCTTACTCCCTTCTCAACCTCTGCGTCCCTTTCTTTCCCTTCGACTCTAATAACCGCTGTCTGGTTTTTGTATAGGTTGAATATAACTCTTCGCACCCTATATTTTACGCCTGCTAAGAATTTGGAAGAGTGTATTCCAGTCGACATTGTCAAAAGCTTTCTCCAAATCTACAAACGTTAAAAACGTAGGTTTCCCTTTCCTTAGCCAATCTTCTAAGATAAGTCGTAATGTGAGTATTGCCTCCCGTGTTCCTACATTTCTCCTAAATCCAAACTGATCTTCCCCGAGGTCAGATTCCTCAAGTTTTTCCATTCGTCTATAAATAAGTTGTGTTAGTATTTTGCAACCATGATTTATTAAACTGATAGTTCTGTAATTTTCACACTTGTCTGCACTTGCTTTATTTGGAATTGGAATTATAATATTCTTCTTGAAGTCGGAGGGTATTTCCCCTGTCTCATACATCTTGCATACCACGTTGAACAGTTTTTTTAATGACTGTCTCTCCTAACGAAATCAGCAGTTCAGATGGAATATCATCTACTCCAGAAGCCTTGTTTCGACTCAAATCCTTCAGCGCTCTGTCAAATTCTTCTCGTAGTATCATATCTCCTATCTCAGCTTCCTCCACTTGCCTTCATTTCCTTTGTATAGGCCCTCTATATATTTCTTCCGCAGTTCAGCTTTCCCCTCTTTGCTTAGTACTAGTTTTCCGTCCGAGTTCTTGATATTCATACAGCTGCTTTTCTTGTCTGCAAATACCGCTTTTATTTTCCTGTAGGCGGTATCTATCTTTCCCCTAGTTATGCATTCTTCTATGGTTCTGCATTTTTCCTGTAGCCACTCCTGCTTAGCCAGTCTCCACTTCCTGTCAATCTCATTTTTCAGACGTCTGTACTTCTTTTTATATTTTCTCCTATCAATTAAGTTCAGTATATCCTGTGTTATCAAGGGATGTCTATTAGGCCTTGTCATTCTGCCTACATAATCCTCTGCTGCCTTCATTACCCATTCTCTCAGAGCTACCCATTCTTCTTCTACTGTATTACTTTCCCCCGTTGCAGCCAATCCTTGCATAATGCTCCCTCTGATACTCTCAACCACCTCTGTTTCCTTCTGCAGTTCATAACCAATAAGTTATGGTCAGAGTCTATACCTGCCCCTGCCTTACAGTTTAAAATCTGGTTTCTAAATCTCTTCCTTACCATTATAAAGTCAATCTGGTACCTTCCATCGTCTCCTGGTCTCTTCTACGCATACAGCCTTCTTTCATGATGTTTGAATCTAGTGTTGGTGATCATTAAATTGTGATCTGTAATAATACCTTTTTATAACATTCTAAATCTGACGATTCTGAGGATGACGATATTTAGAAATGCGTCAGGCATCGACACCTGTGGCCTGTATATCTTTGACAACAGCGTCGTTAGTAGCATTGATTAATATTTGAAATTCCAGCTCTTCTCCGAGATGGCTAAGCGGTGTCGTTGCTGGCTGCCGTGCGACAGGAGCTACGAGAGTCAAACGGGATCTGAACTGAAACGCCGCCAGTTGTAGCGGGCGACAGGCGGTGCGGATAGCGTCGCTTACCTAGCGCTGTTAAGCACACCTGTCGACGTCGCCTGGAGCTGTCGCTCGCTTCTGGCACTCACGTAGGACAAGGCCTGACACTAGTCCTCGTGGTCACTGACGCACCAGTCGTTCGCGGAATCAATCATAATGGAATGGCTGCGTGTGTGTCACTCTGGCGATTGTGCGCTCCTCCGTTTGTGACGCCTCCCTAGGTCGGCTGTCGCCAGATATTGGCATCCCACCTATTCAGATACCGAGCAATTCGCGAAACACTCCACCCGGCTTCTGTGAACCCATCTGCACGAGCTCACTCAGATTCTGAAATCCACGTATTCTGTTCACGCCCCTGCTCGTAAGGCTCAATTACCATCCGATACAATGCATGAAATACACAGAAACAAAATAGCAGTAGACTTTATGGCCTGGAATCGACATTTCCGCCGAGGGTTAAAATCCTTTTTACGGCAGCGTAGTGCGCTGATCGCTAGGAAAACCTAATCACGTATAATGAGGGGAATAATCTTTTTTTGTTGACCACGAAATGAATAATTAATGCTGTTCCTGCCTTACGGTTGACAGAATCATGTATGTACCCTGTTCCCGGCTGTAAATCAACTACCCTCGTAAAGCGAATATTTCGTTGCCAACGTTGACACACTACGCCGTCGCTGTTGTAAGCAGAATTTAACCTCTTGTTTACCAACCTTGCCTGCTTCGCGGTGAAACTGTATTACAACGTTACACATTCTTTCGATGACCGCCAAACTTAACAATTTCTCCTCGATACTAATATAAATTCAAATTTCGTAACTCCTTCGAGGATGCGTCTATTTTTTGTTTTTAGACTGTACAATTGCCATGCCGAAACAACCGTCTTCTGTAATTTTTCCCCGTAACGTTGAGTGTCAGGGCGACTTTGTGATCATAACCAGATATCACCAGTTGGGATTTTTTGTGATCTCTCAAAGGCTTCTGATTGTGTAAATCATGGAATTCTTCTAGATAAGCTTAAGTATTGTGGTATGAGTGGGACAGTGCACAAATGGTTTAAATCATACTCAGCTGGAAGAGTGCAGAAAGTTGAAATAATCAGTTCACATGATATAGAAGAAACGATTAATTCCTTTAACTGGGGAGTTATCAAAAATGGGGCCCAACAAGGTTCGGTCTTGCCACCTTTGCTGTTCTTAATATATATTAACGACTTGCCATTCTACATTCAAGAAGATGCTAAGCTCTTTTTGCTGATGATACAAGTATAGCTATCACGCCTGACAAACAGGAATTAAATGATGAAATTGTAAATCTTTCAGAAAATTATTAAGTGGTTCTCTACAAATGGACTCTCGTTAAACTTTGATAAAACCCAGTGTATATAGTTTCCTGAATTAAATGGCATGAAACCATTAACAAATTTAGACTCTGAACATAAATCTGTAGCTAAGGTAGAATATTCGAATTATTTAGGTGTGACAGATAGGAGAAATTCCTCAAATATCTTTATGGGAGGCTGTAAAATTCCGGTAAAATTGAATGCTGTCTTTGGCGATTTTATCATATAAGGTACATCTTGCGCGTCTTTTCTAGAATTCCTACCTGTCCTCTCCTGAATATAGGCCCTTCTCGCAGAAGGCGACGCTTGCTCGTGGTTGTTAATGATGTTATGCTGTACCTGTATGAATGGTACGAAAATCTGGTGGTATCTTTCAATAATGAGTGTAATGAGTAGTTAAACATCGTTACAAAGGGATGTCGCATGTTCTGTCTTTAATATATCTTTGTTTTCCAATGGAATAAATGACGCACCACGACAGATTTAATAAAATAGGTAACAAGACGATATTCATTTAGGCATCGACGGAAAACGATTAACTGTAAAATTTTGCGGACGATGGGCGATTGTGTGAAGCTACAGTGCGATTTCTCCGTGCATATTGATACTAAGTTTTGCAAATTTTATTTCGAGTACGTCTACTCAGTTGTACTGTAAATGTAGGTCGCAGACAGGCGCATGAAAAAAGTAGGCACTTGTCAGCATCTGGAGAGTATGTGTAGTAGCTGAGATCAAAGAAGCCGGCCTTCACCTGACATTGCAGGGAGGAGGCAATCTAATTAAAATAAACAACAACTCCCAAACGGAAATGTACCCAAGATCAATTTTTTAAAGTATTTACTTTTATGCCTTCGTGGAATGTTCCATTATGTACAAAAAAAATGTTCATATGTTTGTTTGGGACTTAACTACGGGGTCATCAGTCCCTAAACTTACAAACTACTTATGAACTACTTACGAACTAGGACGGCACAAATATCCATGCCCGAGGTGGGGATTCGAACCCCCGACCGTAGTGGCCGTGCTGACCGTGACTGGAGCGCCTCAGTCACCTCGGCCACCGCGGCCGGCTATGTACAACTAAGTGACCGATATTAGTAGACAATGCTGATGACTTAATTCATCGAAACTGGTTGTCAGAAAATAAAAGACTGTAAAACAGCGTTCTTGGCTACATTTCCGTTTGCGAGTAGTTGTTTAAATCTGCGAATTGCTCGCAACTGAATAGCAACGAAAGGTGAACAGGTGGGGCATAACAGCTACTCTAACAGTCCACATAAGCACGTTCCTTTAATTCAGATATCAAGGCGTCTCGTTCTTCTCTCCATATTTCCCATACTTATTCGCGTGGCACAGGGAATAATGACGCTGCCGCGGCGGAATGGCCAATCGCATTGAGGCGCTACGCTACGATGCCCGACGCCTTTCCCCGTCGGGGGTTCGAATACCCCCTCGGGCATGGATGTTTGTACCGTCTTTAGTATAAACTAGTTCATAGGTAGTTTGTATGTTTAGGGGCTGATGACCCCACAGTTAAGCCACTTAAGCTTAATAAACATATGAATAATAATGACGCTGTAAATTACTTCTTCTTTATACTTCGCACTTCTCTATTACACACGAAACATTTGCATTTTCACCGCAACAAAGAAAAAAAATCCCCACACACAAAGAAAAACCGAGTACTCCATTTTGCTTGTACTCGGCATGTTATTGTAGTCAAGAGCGCTATTAGAATGAAACTTTCACTCTGCAGCGGAGTGTGCGAGGTTCGAGTCCCGGTTCCGGCACACAATTTTAATCTGCCAGTAAGTTTCAAGAGCGCTATTGTTGACAGAGCCCTACAGCTCCGTACTCAATCAATTTATCTAGGCAACATTACGAACACAGCTCTCGCCTGACGTCACACGGATTGACAAGCTTGTCCTTCCTGCTCACACGACACACCGCTTGAAGTTTTCTTCCTCTGGTGTACGCCCAGATATGCGGCAACTTCCGCAACACGCAGAGTCGTGTGGGTGCCTATCCTCCAGGCGTCAAGTCTCACAACTTATTAACTGTACCGCGTAAAATATGTCACCATATTGAATTGCAACATTTAACATTTTCAACATTATAACGTTGAGTAAGCAAAACTAGTAAGTAATGTACGTATAAGATTTGTTCATCTTTATTCTGTCACACGAAAATTCACATAGGCTGGAGTTGGCGATGAATTCTTGTGCCCGATACATTTGTAATCTACTTTTCTACGAACATATCAGTCCCGCATACAAGCAGTTATCTTGGCTACGTGCAGATAAGCATCGAACCTTTCGTACATTATGTTTGCTGCATCGCTTCCTCAATCATTTCAAACCTTCTTACTTAACCTTAACGATTATACTACTGTATGAACAGCACAGCAGAAGCACACGCTCTCACGAAAATAAAACTCTCTCTGTACCATCACATAACACTGCAATCTTTTCTAAATCATTTTCTGTATCGGCAACCGGTCTGTGGAACAATGTTCCTCAAAAGTTAAGAGAGATAAAATCAATTCCAAACTTCAAAAGATAGCTAAGGGTTCACCTTCTGTCACAATAGCCATCTTTTTCTGCACTTACCAGTCTGTAGCCCACTGTTGTCAATTCCTTCTCCCCCCACAAATGTTTCCCTTTCCTTTCGTCTGCAGAGATCTCTATTCATATATATCTCCTCTTCATAACAACCGCTGGCACTGGCACTTATTCAATCTTCTCCTCTTTCATTAATCATTTTCCCCCCTTCTGTTCATATTAAACTTAATTAAAATGTGTTAAACATCTATCTCCATGTAAATATCTCTTATTATTATTATTATTACTGTGATTTTTGTGTTATTATTAATCATTATTATTAGTAGTAGTAGTATTAGCATATATTGTTATTATTAATACTGTGTTTTTTGTTTTGTAAATACTTTATGTTGTTCCTGGGCAGATTAAAAGTAGGCCACTGTAGGAAATAAAAGCTAAATTCTGGGAGGAGGCATCCAGATAAGAGTTTACTGTTGTATATATTTTAAAAAAATAAAAAAGCTTAATTTTAGCAGTAAATTAGCAAAAGGTCAGCGTGAACTACCGGCTACTCTCTGCTGCAAAACCTTGTTTCCTGTCCACACTTGAGAACTTATTTGGTTCAAATTACTCTAGTAACAGGAAGTCAACGATACAGTGGCCAATATATGTAACAGCTCACACGAAATTACATACAGTCATTAATAAACAAGCCACCACAATTAAAGTTATTCCATAAAGGTGCCTAAACAAAAACATTTATGGCGCAACGGAACTTAAACATAAAATATTTGCATTCGAGGCTGTTCTCAGCACTGGTGAAAAACAATATTAAATAAAAGGGGGAAGGTGCTCGAAAACAATTTATAGGCAAGTCAAAATTATACTGAAACTGAACTTGTTTATTCAGGACGAACGCAAGCAAAATGGGGAACCAATTTTGTTAATACAATAAAAATGCATCTCCTTACGTGAGCTATTACTGACGACGCCCATCATTGAATTTAACATAAATCACACAGAACGTAACGCTAATGGTGGGAGGATTTACAAACAATGCTCAATCGCTCACACACACGCACTGCAACCGCGAAACTCACCAAGATCAGCGTGCTGAAAAGAGGCAGAAGCAGGCGCCGCTATCGTAGGCGAAATTCAGCAAACCCGGAGGTACCACACAACACAGTATACAATAAAACTGTGAAGATGGGTCTGGTCTGTCGTGTCTGATTTGAGATGGTGCGTGCGTATAGCAAAGTTAACTTGCATTTAGATTAAACAGCGAGCAAATACGCCAACGCCAACACACGGATACGATATACGATCGCACTCCACTGAAGGTGAAATGGTTAAAAATCGGATTCATCGCACAAAATCACGGCGGATTCTTAAGTTGCAATCTGAGAGTAAGCTATATAGGCACTGGTTTTATGAGAAGTGGCGTGAATTCAGGTGACTAGCTGCAAATCCCTGAAGTCGGAGTTCGGACCCACGTGGTTCCGAAAACCGATAAAAATCAATAAATTCAATATACTAAAAGTAAACAAAATTAACTACGGCACGCAACCCCTAAAACTGCGTAGGATTTCATAAGCAAGCTACTGAAGGAGGTTGTACAAGTTTGTATGTATGTCTGTATAGTCTATGGGACTTAACTACGGGGTCATGAGTCCCTAAACTTACAAACTACTTATGAACTACTTACGAACTAGGACGGCACAAATATCCATGCCCGAGGGGGGATTCGAACCCCCGACCGTAGTGGCCGTGCAGACCGTGACTGGAGCGTCTCAGTCCCCTCGGCCACCGCGGCCGGCCGGTTGTACAAGTCTCGAAGAGAATTACTAATACTGAGTGTATACTACAAGTTCGTAGGAGAATCAGCAAAATTAAAATAGGTGGGGAGAGAAGATCGCGAAAGGTTAGTGGAAATCAGAAGGATACACACATAGTTACTTGCCTGATGGGCAGGGAACAAACAATAGTGGAAGCTGAAGGCTTTGTTCTAAGAAGCGACCATGTGGAACACATATCACTCATGGGAGGAAACAATAAGAATAATTTTACATGCACTGTACAAAGATGAACATATCGTCTGTTAGAAATCGGGCCCCACAAAGCTAGAAAGAATTTAGACAGAGTTCGTGCACTGCCACATAATCACGAAAGGTTTGAATAAACCAGGCTGTTATCAATCTCCAACTAGTAACACATACACCGCGTTTATCTGTTGGAAATGACTGGATTGCAAAACTAGAACACGTTTCTGCGCGCAATCGGAAAAATATTCCAAAAAATGAATCTAAGTTCAAAAGTCTAAGTTGATCATGATAGACAACGAATCGCTATCATCTCCGCAGACACCAGAGCAGAACCAACCTTCCCTCAGCACAATGCCAGCACAAAGTGAAGACCGCTCGGCCAGGAGGCGGGAAAGCTACCGGAAACTGGGAAAAACCAGGAAAACAGCGGTGGTGGGGAGAGAAGGTCGTGAGACTCGCCCTGGGGAAGGCTCGTTGACTGACACCAAAGGGTGTAGAAACCTCTTTGGTCGCATCAGCAGTAGGGGTTGGTAACGACGAACTATCGACTCTGCCAGAGTGAACCATGCAAAGTAAGTTATTACCACCCACATTCAGACAGCCATTAGATCCTCACACATCCACTTAAAAGTAAAACAAGTACACATTCTCACAGAGACAGTGGCGTAGCAGAGAAGCCGTACTTATTGCCACATTCATAAATACAATAATAAATTATTAAAATAATAGAATCCTAGCAGTATTAAACTAACATTTCAGAAACTAATATTTTAAAATGTGAAATAAAAATGCCATTCCTCATGCCTAGAAAAGAGTAGGGTTCTAGTTTTAACAAAGTGCTAATCTAGAGACATCAAATAAATTACAATTTTATAAAAAATATATGGAAGCGTCAGACGGTCGTCTTTCAAGATGTAAGAGATGGCCCTAATCTGGTCAGGTTAAATAACCAAGTACATAAAGCATAGTGTCCGTGTGTTTGTGTGTACGTATTCATAGAAATCTACAGTTTTATCCAATTTTTATGAAGCTTCAATCCATGAAGAGGGTCGCCTTAAGTGTAAGGATCACGTACAACGCATTCTTCACGAGATATGACGTCATAAACAATGAGATGGGCGAAAAACTGCTGCATAAAATGAAATTGTTGCACATTTCCTCCTAAATCACAGAACCGATGTAAACCAAGTTTGGTACACATATTCCTTACCGCGAGGTAATAATTTCTGCAGGGGAAAGAACCACATACAAGACATTGTTCAGCAGATATAACGTCATAATCAATAGGCGTTGCAAGAAACTGCCACTTCAAGCGACGAGACTATTCACCACTGTAAGAGACTGACAGTCCTCAGCAAATTGCAAACAACTTAAAACAAAAATTCGAAGTTTTATTAAACTTAATGTGACAACAACATCAAAATACTGGAGGAAAAAAGTTTCTCTCTTACTACACTTCCGCTGTTCATTGAGCAAAACTACAGCATTAGGTATGACGTTACAGTTTATAATTTCTACACTAAAAATTGTAGTTGCAAGACATTTTACAGTTAGTATACATACGTACTGCTGAATGTAATTTCGAAATTGTATCATAGTACAACGCGTAGTTCATGAGATATTAGGACATAAACAGTAATGATCATGGAAAACGCCCCACGATACATCACGTTTTAATCTATTACTTCTTTACAACTAACTCTGTCGCAACGGATTTTACGGACATACAGCAGTTGTACAAATGAATAAATAACTACAAGATTATATGATTGTAGAATGTGTAATTCAATAAATATGAAATCATACACACTGCGATGTTTAAAAACCTGCCACATCATGCACCAAATATTAATACATTTACGTATTTACCACTAAGACACCCCTATATTGCTGTTAGCTTAAGGAAATTCCTTAATCTGACTGTTCTTGACAACTTTGAACTGTGAAGCGCAGGTGAAAGCAATAGACCTCCATAGCGCTTCAAAGAAAGAAAAAGAATTAAACACTGTACGTCCGGCGAATACGCATTATTTGCGACAGATGTAGCTTTTAACTTTCAGAGAGTGGAGTTTCCAGTGAGGCTTGCATTTTGTATTACTAATAATAGAACCACATGGCATTCTATTCAATACTGTGCAGTGTATTTGACATGTCCGTGTTTCTCTCTCAGACAACTTTGTCTCTTTCTCAGGGGTGACCTCATCAAAGAATTATTCATATTAGAACTTGGACAAATCACAAGAAATATTGTTCATAGTAAAGTTGTGAACTAAATGAATGTATGAATGTTAAATATCATTTGTATTTTGATTACTATCTTTCGTTGTTTGGATAATGTACTTATAATTTTGTACATTTTGCAAGACAATTTTATTTCTTATATAGTCTCTGATAAATATAACATGTTATTGGAGATGGACAGAGAGAGAAGGGATAGGAGAAATACTAACTCGAGACTTGAATACATAAACAAATACCCGGGCAACGCAGGATTTTTAGCTAGTTATAAAATAACTAGTATCGTAAGCAGTCTTGTGTGCTGTTGTTGGAGTGTGAGCGATAAGCATGTGCTGGTTGGGTTGCAGCTGCGAGGGCGTGGACGCGCTGGTGGCGTACGTGCACATCGAGGGCCGCATGGAGAAGATCGACAGCTTCTGCGGCGACGCGATGCCCAAGCCGCTCATGTCCAACGGCGCGCGCCTGCTGCTCGAGTTCCGCGGACAGCACTCCTCCAGCCACGCGCGCGGCTTCAAGGCCACCTACAGCTTCACCGAGAGTGAGTACCCATCTGTAGTCGAGCCACAGTACCGCAAACATACCGAGGGACGCGGGTCTCCTGGACCAGAAGCGGACGATGATTCTGTAGTTTTCGTCACCCACCAACGCCCATCCCAGTCCCCCCCCTCCCCTTCTGATGGGGTTCCACTTTCCTTTATGCGAATACAACGAGCGCATGTTTCTCAGGGAAAACTTTGTTGCTGTGGTCTTCAGTCCGGTTTGATGCAGCTCTCCACCCTATCCTGAGCAAGCCTCTTCATCTCCTGATAAGAACGGCAACCCACATCCGTCTGAATATGCTTACTATATCCGTCTCTTGGTCTCGCCTCTGCGATTCCCCCCCCCCCCCCCACACTTCTCTCCAATGCTAAATTCACGATTCCTTAATGTCTAAGAATGTGTTCTACTAATCGACCCATTCTTTTAGTCAAGGTATGCCAAAAACTCTTTTTCTCCCCAATTATGTTCAGTAACTCTTCATTAGTTACGCGATCCACCCATCTAATCTTCAGCATTCTTGTGTAGCACCACATTTCAAAAGCCTTATATTTTTCCTGTCTAAAGCATTTATCGACCAAGTTTCACTCTCGTGTAATGCAAAACTCCATCACTTGGCTTCAGAATGGACTTCCTTACACTTAAATTAATATTCGATGTTAGCAAATTTCTCTTTGTCTGATACGCTTTCCTTCACATCTCCATTCTGCATTTTATATCCTCTGTACTGCGATCATCGTGTGTTATTTTACTGCCCACGTAACAAAACTCATCTACCTCCCTTATTGTTTCGTTACCTAATCTAATCCTTCAGCATCCACCAATTTTGTTAGACTGCACTCCATTATCC